>JARQOD010000004.1:411695854-411895810 GCA_033576555.1 Oophaga sylvatica
TAGCAGGAAAAAGTGTGTATAATTTGCGCTTTGTTCATTTATTATAATGGGTGAAAACCGCTGCAAGAATTTACATTCTGCAGATTTGGACTTCTTCAAATCTGCAAGGAACACATAAGCAGCATGTGCATGAGATTTCATGAATCTCATTCATTTGGCTGGTACAGTAAAACGCTGCTTGTTTGTTTTTTGTGTTCAAATAAGCAATTTGTGTACAAGACCAAATGAAAGATTCTGTAAATCGGAACTCTACAACTGCACAGAGATCTCACATTGGATATTACTGAGTATGACCTAAACAGTGAACCTCTCACCTGAATTACACCTGCCCTTCTGTGATGGATTTCAGAACATTTCTCTGTAAGGCCGGCGTCACACACAACTACAAAAAATCGGTCCGTTTTAGTCGGTCGATTGTCGGATCAAAATGCAAACATCACACATCCTTCTGTCATCCGATTTTCCTTCAAAGATGCGATTTAGTCGCATGTTTTGTGTACCTTGTAACATCCGATTTTCATCAGACTTGCGAGAATTTCTCGCAGGCTTGCAAAACTGACATAATGGATCCAAAAGAATAGTATTTCAATCACAAAAGAAAGAATAGATATTATACACATAGAACACATATATATATATATATATATATTATATATATATATATATACATGTCATTGTGACATGTGTATATATAATATATATATATATATTTATAGTTCCTAGACTTCTACATACTGTTATAGGCGCTAATTCAATTGCCGGCTTTTGTGAAATCACAGAAGCCGACATGAAATGATACATTGTTTCCACACAGTTAACCATGTCATTTCCTGTATTTTGATATTTGTTTAGAACTTACAATTACATGAGTGTATTTGTGCAAAATTTCAGACATGTAGTGGTAAATTAAAGGTGTAAATTTGTTGAAAAAAAATGCGTGGGCTCCCGCTGTATTTTCTCCACCAGACAGACAAAGCAAGCGAGTGGGGGCAGATAATAACAGCCTAGGGAGGGTACATTTTTTTTGTGCCCCCCCTGGCTACTAACATCTGCCCCCAGACACCCCAGAAAGGGCAAATCTATAATTTAGATTTGCCCTTTCTGGCACTTTGCCCGTCTATTCCCATTGCCCTATAGCGGTGGCGAATGGGTTAATAAGGCGTTAATGTCACCTTAGTATTGAAAGGTGACCTTAAGGCAGGTTAATAATTGAGAGCTGTCAATTAGACAACTATCAATTATTAATCCTATTGTATGATAGAAAAATCAAACACACACACTTTAATAAAAAAGAAGTTTAATGAAATAATCACACAGTTTTTAACCATATTTTATTTTCCTGCTAAAACCATTTCCTGTAATAAAAATAAAATAAAAAAGCAAAATGATTCTTACCAATCCGATGTACAGTCAGGTCCCACGGTGTAATCCATCAGAAAGGGTTAACAGTAGTGTTGAGCGATACTGCTCGATATCTAAAAAATATCGGATCGGAATGGTATCGCCGATATCACTAAATATCGGCGATATCCGATTCCGATACCGGAAGTCCCATGTAAGTCTATGGGAACAAAATATCGCAACTAAAAAAAACCTTTATTTCCTTGTAAACACTAAATATACACACATAGAATACATATATATATATATATATATATATATATATATATATATATATATATATATGTCATTGTGACATATATATGTATAGTTTATACACTTCTACATAGTAAAATATCCTCTGATTCAATTGCCGGGTAAAGCCGGCTTCTGTGAAAAGACAGAAGCACCCGACATGAAATGACACTTGGTGTACATAGGGTTAACCATGTCTTTTCATGTCCTTTGCTATCTGATTTGCACAAACAATTACATCAGTCTATGTGTGCAAAATTTCACACCTGTAGGGGTTAATTAAAGGTGTAAATTCGTAAAAAAAAACAGACTTTTTTGCTACGAATTTACACCTTTAATTAACCCCTACAGGTGTGAAATTTTGCACACATAGACTGATGTAATTGTTTGTGCAAATCAGAAAGCAAAGGACATGAAAAGACATGGTTAACCCTATGTACACCAAGTGTCATTTCATGTCGGGTTCTGCATTTTCACAAAAGCCTGCAATTGAATTAGCGGCTATTATACTATGTAGAAGTGTATTAAATATAAATATATATATATGTGTCACAAATTCAATGACATGTGTGCATATATATATATATATATATATATATATATATATATATATATATAGTGTAAAGTTGTTTAAAAAAAATGCGTGGGCTCCCGCCCTATTTTCGCAACCAGACAGACAAAGCCAGCGAATGGGGGCAGATAATAATAGCCCAGAGAGGGACCATTATTTTTGGCCCCCCCCTGGCTACTAACATCTGCCCCCAGACACCCCAGAAAAGACAAATCTATAATTAGATTCGCCCTTTCTGGCACTTTGCCCGTCTATTCCCATTGCCCTGTAGCGGTGGCGAATGGGTTAATATGGGGTTAAAGCCACATTGCAATTGAAAGGTGACCTTAAGCCAGGTTAATAATTGAGAGCTGTCAATTAGACAACTATCAATTATTAATCCTATTGCATGAAATAAAAATAAAACACACACACTTTAATTAAAAATCATTTTAATGAAATAAAGACACATGTTTTTGACCATCTTTTATTTGACTGCAAAAACCATTTCCTGTAATAAAAATAAAATAAAAAAGCAAAATTATTCTTACCTATCCCATGCACAGTCAGGTCCCACGGTGTAATCCTTCAGAAAGGGTTAATGTTTACTGCAGGGACCGCAGCTAATGCTGCAGCCTCACAGTAAACCCCCAAATGAATAAGTTCCTCTCCTGGCTGACAGGAGAGGAAGTGGAAAGCTTAATTGATTGCTTTCCACTTTCACTTCAGGTCAGCCAGGGACACAATCAGTGACGTCAGAGGGAACTGATTAACAAAAATAGGGGTTCCCTTCGAATAAAAAATGGCGTGGGGTCCCCCCTATTTTTGTTAACCAGCCAGATGAAGCAGACTGCTGAGGCCTGGTTTTTCAGGCTGGTAAGGATCCAATATCCATGGACCTTGCAAGCCTGATAATATCAGGCCACAGCAGTCTGCTTAGCTTGGCTGGTTAACAAAAATAGGGATCCCCTCGAAAAAAATTGGCGTGGGGTCCCCCCTATTTTTGTTAACCAGCCAGATGAAGCAGACTGCTGAGGCCTGGTTTTTCAGGCTGGTAAGGATCCAATATCCATGGACCTTGCAAGCCTGATAATATCAGGCCACAGCAGTCTGCTTAGCTTGGCTGGTTAACAAAAATAGGGGATCCCCTCGAAAAAAAAAATGGCGTAGGGGTCCCCCTATTTTTGTTAACCAGCCAAGTAAAATGCAGACTGCTGCGGCCTGGTATTAAAAGACTGTCAAGGCCCATGGATTTTGGCCCTCAACAGCCTGATAATACCAGGCTACAGCAGCCCCACATTTGGCGCATCAAAAGATGTGCCAATTGTGGCACTTTACCCGGCTCTTCCCACTGCCCTGTAGCGGTGGCAAGTGGGGTAATAAGGGGTTAATGTCACCGTTGATTGCACGGTGACAATAAGCCCGGTTAATAATGGAGAGGCGTCAATAAGACACCGATCCATTATTAATCCCAAAGTTATTAAATGCATAAAAAAAGACAAAGCAAGAAAAAAGTATTTTAATGAAATAAAAGAGACAACACAGTTTTCATTTCTTTTATTGTACTCTCATTCCTGCGACGCCATCGATCTCCTGTAAAAAAGAAAAAAAAAAAACCAACAGTATACCACCTGTCCGACGCAGTCCATAGTAACGACTGTCCCACGACGATCCAGCTCTGCTACATCGCAATGACAGGCAGAGCCTGTCATCGCGACGCAGCACAGCTGATTACATGCTTCCCCGACGGTGACATCATCGGACTGACTGCTTTACGGCCGGGATTACCCAGCAGTCACTGCAGTTATCGCGAGAAACTGCATGTGACCGCCGGGGAAAGATGATGGCGGCCATCAAGCAGTCCAGGACGAGACCACCGGAGATCTTCTGCCAGGTAAGTGCCGCTGACTCCTGACAGACCCGACCGACGGACAGTGACAGTGACAGACCCGACCGACGGACACAGACAGTGACAGTGACAATCCCGATTCCGGTATCCGATATGACGAAAATATCGGTACTCGGAATCGAAAGCCCGATACAGCTAATATCGGCCGATACCCGATATTTGCAGTATCGTATCGCTCAACACTAGTTAACAGGTTACAGGTCGCAGAGAGCTAATAATGCTGTCTCAGACCTGTATTCCCCTGAATGAATAAGTAACTCTCCCAGCGAAAGGAGAGGAATAGATTCATGAATGGAGCTTAATTGATTTATTACAACTTTCACTTGAGTGACCTGACCTAAGGTGAAAGTGGACACAATCAATTAAGCTTCATTCATGAATCACATCCTCTCCTGTCGGCAGGAGATAAGCTCATTCATTCAGGAGCTATCAGATGAGCACGCAGGATTACTTGCGCTGCTTATCTGATTGCTAGTAGTTAACCCTTTGTGAAGGATTACATCGTGGGACGTGACAGATTGCCAGATAGGTAAGAATAATGTTGTTTTATTATTTTATATTTATTTTAGAAGAACAAGGGCTTCGAACGGATTAAGAGTGAAATAAAAGATGGTCAAAAATATGTGTTTTTATTTCATTAAAATTATTTATTCTTAAAGTGTGTGTGTGTTTTTTTATTTACTTCAATAGGATTAATAATTGATAGTTGTCTAATTGACAGCTCTCAATTATTAACCTGCCTTAAGGTCACCTTTCAATACTAAGGTGACATTAAGGTGTCATTATAACCCATTCGCCACCGCTACAGGGCAATGGGAATAGACGGGCAAAGTGCCAGAAAGGGCGAATCTAATTATAGATTTGCCCTTTCTGGGGTGTCTGGGGGCAGATGTTAGTAGCCAGGGGGGGCACAAAAAAAATGTACCCTCCCTAGGCTATTATCTGCCCCCACTCGCTTGCTTTGTCTGTCTGGTGGAGAAAATACAGCGGGAGCCCACGCATTTTTTTTCAACGAATTTACACCTTTAATTAACCCCTTCATGTCTCAAATTTTGCACAAATACACTCATGTAATTGTAAGTTCTAAACAAATATCAAAATACAGGAAATGACATGGTTAACTGTGTGGAAACAATGTATCATTTCATGTCGGCTTCTGTGATTTCACAAAAGCCGGCAATTGAATTATCTGCTATTACAGTATGTAGAAGTCTAGGAACTATATATATATATATGAAACACATATATATATATATATATATATGTGTGTATATCTATTCTTTCTATTCTTTATTAAAGCTGTCAGTGTGATTTTACAGTATAGCCGGGGATGAATTGCCGGCTTTTCTAAAGGACACCGATGCGATTTAATCGCAAGTCACACATGCGGTCCGTTTGTAATCAGATTTTTCATCGCTCCCATAGACTTGCATTGGCGATAGTCGACCCACAATCGGTGACAATCGCAGCATGCGTTTGTGGACGTTTAAAACGGACCACAAAAAATCTGATACTGGGAGCTGCTCCATAGATTAACATAGGGCAGACTGCAATACGATTTTTCATCGTATTGCAGTCGTCCGATTCTGTCGCCAGTGTGACGCCGGCCTAAGGGGCTATATCCTCACATATTGTCCTTTTGGCTTAAAAAACTGTAGGTGATTTAAGCTCAATACAATGGATTCACAAAGAGAAAACTCAATCCTACCGTTTAGGTCATGCTCATATTGAGTTTTGTTTTTTTTTTACAGATGTCACTGCACAATTCTGCTCTGAAAACCACACATAGAATGTCTCCCTTTTATTATAATGGGAAATTTGTTGACGTTCATATGGCCATGGTTTTACGGTAATTGGAAACAGCTTTGATTACTTGTATTACCTGCTGTACCGAAACCATGGTGATAAGTCATTGAGTGGGGCAGGCTGGAACCTCCTTGGGAACATACACTAAAGACACTGCCACACTTAGCGATCGCACCAGCGATCACGACAACGACACGACCTGGCAAGATCGCTAGTGCGATCTCTATGTGACGCAGTAGCCATCTCGTTAGCGATCTCGCATACCCTTAAGGGTTTGTTTCCACGGTCAGTAAATGCTGCGTGTTTGACGCTGTATACTGGCGCAGCGTCAAACACGCAGCGTCCAGATGTTACAGCATAGTGGAGGGGATTTCAAGAAATCCCGTCTCCACTATGCGTAAAAACACGCAGACGGCAGAGCTGCGTTAACGGACATGCGGCGCATCTTTTCAGATCTCAGCATGTCCTTTTCCCTTGCGGCGACACTCCGTCGCCGCAAGGGAAATAACACAGGGCTATGTAGCGCTGCGGTTATTCCGGATGTGTTCAATGAGCACATCCAGATTCACCGCGCGTTCAGAAGGGGCGGGGCTTTGGGCGGAGCCGACTTTCCGCTCCGTCCAAAACGCCTGCCATCCTGAAGGTGGAACCATACCCTTAGGGTTAGAGATGAGCGAACCCGAACTGTAAAATTTGGGGTTTGTACCTGGAAATCCCTTTTACAGTTTAGTAGTTCAGGGAGGAGAGAAGCATTTATTCCAGCTCCAAAGTTCAGGTCTCCATTGTTTTCTGTGGGGTTTGGGTATAGTTCTGGTACCCGAAGCGATCTTTGCACCAACATTTGGTCAAACTCAAACTTACATGGGTCCACTCATCCCTACTTAGGGTGTATTTAGGAACCCCGATTATTGGCGAATGAGCTTTTTGGAGAACTCTCGTTCCCGACTGTTGTCCTGTGTAATCATTATTATTATTATTATTATTATTATAAGGCCGTTTATCCAGCATGTGTGTATGATTTCTGGTATCAGTCATGCGCTGCAGTGCGGCACTTCTTAGAGGCAGTGTTGTACAACCTAGCTGCCATGTAGTCCAGGCTTTGCATTTACAGTGTACGTAAGGAGAATTCCCTACATACTTCTCTGTATGGGCATATAGTGACATACCCATACCATATACACTACCCATATGCTCCCATTTTAGAGTATATTGCAAAGAAAGTACAGCAAATTGGTATTTCACAGCCTCTTTCAGCAGTAATCAGAAAAGTAAAAAGAGCTTACTTTTGCTGTTGTAGCTGAGGTGTATGAAAATCAATTAGGAGAGCTGAAAGAATACGCCAAGATATGGACTGAGCTTAGTATATTCATGATGACCCTGTAACTAACGTGTCGGCTCAGCTCCAGAGTACACTTTTATTCATAAGAACTTGTCAATCTCTGCCCTGAGGATTGGGTGAGGTGTTCTCATTTATGTGAAATATGTAATATATTTTTTGGGGGGCCTTCTTGACTACTATGCGTATACTAGCTACTAGTTACTTAGGCAGCATCTTAAGGGGTTGTCTCGTCATCCGATAACATGAAAACTACAAAGCTGCATGTTTATTACAATTCATTCTCAAGAATGGTCTGGTTTTTAATTTTATCATTTACATTTCCATTGCCTTAGGTTACCAGCTACCTCTGCAAACTATCAGCTGTGGCGCATTACAAAGGGCTTGTAGGCACTACTGTGAAGCTGCCAGGATCTAGCCTGCTTCAGTACCCTTGCTTTCCTCTGATGTTGCAGAGGCAAAGCCTGCTGCATTGGAGTGCACACAATTCGGACCAGTGATGCTATTAAGTCACTGGTACATAAAACTGGATTCGGGCGTATGCGCCGACGGGGCCAAAGACTATAATGGTGCTGGCAGATCGAATGTTTGCTCTGTTGTGCATCATTTTCGGGAGTGTATACCTACTGGAGACTTAACCCAGTCTACTACATCTGAGAGTCCTCTCTATTGGCACCATTATAGTCTATGGCCCCATATGCCCAAATCCTGTTTTGTGCGCCACTGAGCTTGGTGCCTGAACACAGTGTGAAAGCCCCCTTTTTCAGCTGCAGAATGGAAGGGAGGGAGACACAGGAATTCATTACTGATGGGTAGGCGGAGCCCCAGATCAGGATGTTACCTCAGATCAAAAGAGTGATGACTGGCTGGCCCCTCCAGCTCGGGCTCCTCCTACTCAGCTCCAGTCTAAGATTTGAGGTCCAGAGGATGGTCGCTGCTAATGCAGCTCCTCAGAAGATTTTATTATTTTAATATTCGGACAGGAGACTTGGATCACTAGTTGGTCTAGAGGTCTCAGGGGTACCAGCGCTGCTGTACCCCAACCTCTCCCTTGGCGGATCTGTATTTACTCAAAGTCCCTGCAGAATCCTTGCCGGCCCTGGGGGATGAGGAGAGCTTCTCTGGCGGGAACGCAAACCACACGTGCGGTCACTGCGTTCTTCGCCCTGGGGGGAAGCATGGGCACTGCGCCAGAAACCCCTGAGGGTCCCTGTGGCGCCTTGGCTGGTGAGTACTCCACACAAATTTTAATAATAATTATGTGTGAGTGCTTTAGCGTCTGAATGAGCAGCGCTATTACTAATGTCAGTATGCTTCAGCGCTGCTGTGACAGCGTTACTACATGTATGTCAGTATGCTTCAGCGCTGCTGTGACAGCGCTACTACATGTAATGTCAGTATGCTTCAGCGCTGCTGTGACAGCGCTACTACATGTAATGTCAGTATGCTTCAGCGCTGCTGTGACAGCGCTACTACATGTATGTCAGTATGCTTCAGCGCTGCTGTGACAGCGCTACTACATGTAATATCAGTATGCTTCAGCGCTGCTGTGACAGCGCTACTACATGTAATGTCAGTATGCTTCAGCGCTGCTGTGACAGCGCTACTACATGTAATGTCAGTATGCTTCAGCGCTGCTGTGACAGCGCTGTTACAAGGAGATGTGGTGATTTTTTGTCCGCAGGCAGATAGCTGCAGGACAGAGAGGGAGCAGGAGCGGGGAGAGTTCGCGCTCATTATTTGAGCTGGCGGGGGGCGTGGCCTATCTATCCCGGTCTTTTGAGCAGGAAGACGCGCGCTCTGGCGTTTCTCCTGCGACCCCCTCACTGTGGCGGCCATTACTCAGGCTCCTGGGCTCCTCGGACCGCTCCTCTCCTCATAAGACACCACGGCCAGCTGGGTGAGTGCGGATTCCTCACCCCGCAGCGCAGCGATCGCTATACTGCAGCTGCAGTCTCATCAGAGACATAAAAATTGGCTGGGGCTCACAAATATATATATATATTTTGGTGAGTTTGCAATATTAACCCCTCTGAGGGTTATTTCTACCAGCTAAATTTGCTGACTGAATACCGCTGGGGTAACCCTGCTTGGTGGAGCGTTAACCCTTCAGCGTTTAAAAAAAAAAAAAAAAAAAAAAAAAAAAAACCGCATAGTTTTTTGCTGGTATTACCGCTTTGACCTGCTCATACAGGTGAGACATGTCTGAACAGAGTTCAGATGCCGCGGATCACGTCCCAGTGCCATTGCGGCAATCAGATACGCAGACCTCCACAGCGTCTAGCGCTGCGGTCGACAGCGGTGGAAAATTGGATGATATCGCTCGATCGATTAATAACTTGTCTGACCTTTTAGGTCAATATGTGTCTGCTAATTCCTCTCAGAGGAAGCGACGCAGGCCGTTACCGGCCTCTACACGGAGCGAGTCAGATGTATCTGATATTGGGCAGAGTTCCCCTTTAAATTCGGATGGAGAAATATCCGATTCAGATGCGGACGAGCCGCAGGGGCGTTCCTCTATGACGAAGCGTACGGAGGCATTAATTGAAGCCATGAGAGATATTCTACAGTTACCGGAGGAGGTAACTAGTCGTCCTGGTAAATCAGCACGCATGTTCCAGGAGTCCCGTGCTTCGCGCACAACATTGCCAGCTCTGGATGAGCTTAATGGTGTAATAGAGGAGGAACGTCTATGTCCAGATAAGCGTTTTCATGGAACGCATTTCTTTGATACACTTTATCCTTGCTCTACGGAGTTAAAGGCTAATTGGACTTCTGCTCCTGAAGTGGATGTGTCTTTGTCTCAGCTTAGTAAATCCTCTCTACTCCCTATTAAGGGAAAAGCGAGCTTACAGGAGCCTTTGGATAGAAAGGCAGAATTGGCGGCAAAAGCAAGCTATGAGGCTGCGGGTCATGGATTTCGAGCAGTGCTAGGATCCATGTGTGCTGCTAGAGCTTCTCTAAGCTGGTTGGCACGTCTGAAGACGGAGTTGCAAAATGAATCTCCGTTATCTGAGATACGGGAAACTTGTGAATGGTTAGAAACGGCAGCCTGTTATATCTTTGATGCCGGTCTGGATACGGCATCTCTGCTGGCCAAAGCGCAAGCTTCAGCGGTCACAGTCAGAAGAGCTTTATGGCTCAGACAGTGGGCCGGGGACGCAGTTTCCAAACAAGGGTTGTTGGCCTTACCTTACAAGGGTGGCCATCTTTTTGGATCCGACCTCACAGAGCTGATTTCTAAGGCGAAGGAATCAGCATTACCACAGCGAAGGGCCATGGCCTCGGTGTCCAGTAAGCCTGGTGTTTATAGTGGTCGGCGGTCCTTTCGGGGCCGAGGACGATCTAGTCACTCCTCGTGGGGATCGGGTCGTCCTTCTTTCTCAGGAAAGAAATCCTCTCAGAAAACTCGTACTCCCTGGAAGCAGAGTTTCCGCCAGAACAAGCGGGAACTTGACAAGAAACCCGCAAAGTCGGATTGACGCCAGGGGTCCACTCGAGGATTCTCGAGTGGGGGGTCGCCTGCTTCTTTTCAAGGAGACTTGGATGGCTCGCGTTCCAGATTCCTGGGTAACGCGGATAGTGTCGGCAGGCTATTTCATAGAGTTTGCTTCTCAACCCCCAAATGTTTTTTTGTCAATCTCGCGTTCCGTCGGAACCCGAGCTTGTTGTCGCTCTACAGCGAGAGGTCGAATCGCTACTACAAAAGGGTGTAGTGATACCGGTTCCGTCAGAGGACCGAGGGAAAGGTTTTTATTCCAACCTTTTTATAGTTCCCAAAAAGGAGAACAAATTTCGCCCGATTCTGGATCTCAAGCGATTAAACCGGCATGTCCATGCCCGGAAATTTCGCATGGAGTCGCTTCGTTCCGTTGTGGCAGCTCTGTCACAGAACGATTTTCTGGTGTCAATCGACATTCGCGACGCCTATTTGCATAGTCCCATCGGAAAGGCTCATCAGCGCTTTCTTCGATTTGCCATAGGTCAGAATCATTACCAGTTCGTGGCTCTGCCGTTCGGCTTAGCCTCAGCGCCAAGGGTCTTTACAAAAATTCTGGCGCCTCTCATGGCAATCCTTCGAAAACAGGGGATTACGATTCTCCCTTATCTGGACGATCTTTTGATCATGGCTTCCTCGGAGGAGGAGGCGTTGACGGCTCGGGATTTGTCTCTTCAGTTTCTGAAGGACTTCGGTTGGCTGGTCAATTGGGAGAAGTCGTCCCTGGAACCATCGAGGACAATCCTCTTTTTGGGAATGCATCTCGACACGTTTCGGTCGGTAGTTTCCCTACCACCAGACAAACAGTCATGTCTTCTTCGACATGTGCAGATTATGAGATCCTCAACGGCAATGTCTCTACGGAAGTGTATGCGTCTTCTAGGACTGATGGTGGCGTCCATGGAGGCAATTCCTTTTGCCCAGTTCCACTCCAGGACTCTTCAAAGGTTCATCTTGAGTCGATGGAATCAGTCGCAATCGCTGGATTGCAGTGTCACCATTTCTCGCGCGGTGCGGGATTCTCTAGAATGGTGGTTACGTCCAGGGGCATTCTCCCTGGGGAAGTCTTTCCTCCCTCTGAAGTGGTCAGTCATAACCACCGATGCCAGCCTGACGGGCTGGGGGGGTGTTTGGAACAATCTCTGGATTCAGGGGGTATGGTCATCGGAAGAGTCTGTGCTTCCGATCAACATCCTGGAATTGAGGGCGATTTTCCTTTGCCTCCAACATTGGACGGTCCCTTTGAGCGGTCTGCCAGTCCGTGTGCAGACAGACAATGCGACGGCTGTCGCGTATATCAATCACCAAGGTGGGACAAGGAGTTCCAGACTCATGGTAGAGGTGTCCCGAATTCTGATTTGGGCAGAGGCCAGTGTACCAGCCATTTCGGCGATTCACATTCCAGGGGTTCGGAATGTTACAGCGGACTTTCTCAGTCGCAGAAGGATGGATTCCGGGGAATGGAGCCTCCATCCGGATGTGTTTGCACTACTGTGCTCTCGCTGGGGAACCCCCCAAGTGGATTTGATGGCATCCAGGTTCAATGCCAAGTTACCGACATTCATGTCCAGGTACAAGGATCCGAAGGCGGTGGCGGTGGATGCTCTAGTGGCTCAGTGGGATCAGTTCGAGCTGATCTATGTATTCCCGCCGATATCCTTACTTCCTCTAGTACTGCGTCGGATCAGACTAGAGAGAATTCCAGCTATTTTGATAGCTCCAGACTGGCCAAGAAGGGTGTGGTTCTCGACAATAATGTCGCTGTTGGCGGCACCTCCTTTTCCACTCCCTCTTCAACCGGACTTGTTGACTCAGGGGCCCGTTTGTCATCCGGACTTGATGTCCCTGCGTTTGACGGCGTGGCTCTTGAGACCGAAATCTTGACCCGTAGAGGTTTCTCAGCCGAGGTCATTGCTACCCTTCGTGCTGCAAGATGTCCGGCTACTACTAGGATTTACCACAAGATTTGGGAAACCTTCTTTTCGTGGTGTTTGGGGTCCTCTCGGAACCCGAGAAAATTTTCCATTCCCAACCTGTTGGCTTTTCTACAGCATGGGCTAGACAAGGGTTTGGCAGTAAGCACTCTGAAAGGTCAGATTTCTGCTCTGTCCTTATTGTTTCGGAGAACCATTGCTTCAAATAGAGACGTGCTTTCCTTTTTCCGAGGTATATCTCGTAAGTTTCCGCGCGGAAGGCACCCGTGTCTCCTTGGCGGCTCAACCTTGTTTTGGAGGCTCTTCAGCATAAACCTTTTGAGCCTATGGTTTCTGCTAGCCTTTCTTTACTTTCTTGGAAGGTGGCTTTCCTTGTTGCAGTCACTTCCTTGAGGAGAGTTTCTGAGTTGGCAGCTCTTTCTTGTTCGCCTCCTTTTCTGGAGTTTTTTCCGGATCGTGTAGTGCTTCGCACTCGGGGTGATTTTTTGCCTAAAGTGGTGTCACAATTTCATGTCAACCAGGATATTGTGTTGCCTTCATTCTGCCCGGATCCGAAGAATGTGAAAGAGCGAGCTTTACACACATTGGATTTAGTGCGGGCCTTGAAGTTTTATCTATCTATTACTCAAGGTTTTCGTAAGACGGACTCCCTGTTTGTGGTTCCAGCAGGTCGTCGGCGTGGTCAACGAGCTTCCAAGGATTCTATAGCTCGTTGGATCCGGTCAGCTATTTTGGAAGCTTACCGTCTTCGGGGTGAATCTTGCCCGATTAAGATTCGAGCCCATTCTACGAGAGCTGTGGCCTCATCGTGGGCTTTTCATCAAGGTGCCTCGGCAGTGCAGCTCTGCCGAGCGGCAACTTGGCGCTCTGTCCACACGTTTACAAAGTTTTATAAAGTGGACGTCAGTGCTTCCGCTGATGCAGCCCTCGGACGTAGGGTCCTGCAGGCAGCTGTAGTTTAAAGTTCTGGATGAACTTGTGTTTAGCGCTGGTTGCGCTTTGTTGTTAAGGTTGTTGGGTTTCTGCCTCTTGTTGGTTTTTCCCACCCTTATTTTTGAACTGCTTTGGGACGTCCCATCAGTAATGAATTCCTGTGTCTCCCTCCCTTCCATTCTGCAGCTGAAACACGGATTTTGGTAAGAACTTACCGGTAAAATCCTTTTCAGCGAAGGAAGGGAGGGAGACACAGCACCCTCCCAAGGCAGAAGTGTGTTGATGTTTTCAGATGCAGCGCGACCCTTATCTGATAGCGATTATCTGGGCTGAGGTCAGCGCGCTAAGGCTCTGTTCCAGCATCGCCAGCTCATCGCAGTAGTCAGGTTCCGTGAGTAGTACCTGGAACTCTGTGGTTTTTGGCTTTCTTTGCATGCATAACCTGTATCCTTGTGTTTTTTCTCTGAAGTTCCTTCAGAAGGGGTTATGTTGCTCCGCTGGTGATCTTGGCTCTTTTTCCTAAAAGCTTTGGTACGACTGGAGCTGAGTAGGAGGAGCCCGAGCTGGAGGGGCCAGCCAGTCATCACTCTTTTGATCTGAGGTAACATCCTGATCTGGGGCTCCGCCTACCCATCAGTAATGAATTCCTGTGTCTCCCTCCCTTCCTTCGCTGAAAAGGATTTTACCGGTAAGTTCTTACCAAAATCCGTGTATTAGTGTTCACCAATAGAGACAGAGCTAAAATAGATGGGCCATGGTATACGGCCTTTGTTCTGCTATTGTCATTGACTCTCCCCTGACTTGAAATTAAATGTTTCTATATATTTTCTGTATCTCCATGTAAAATAGTATACACTGTTAAACATAATTGAAAATTGTGCAAGCCAATTGTTTTACATAAAGACTTCACAAATTATTTTTTTAATTACCGTATTTTATATTTTTTAGATGTCCTTGGTAGATTTGGGAAAAAAACTTTTAGAGGCCGCTCGAGCTGGTCAAGATGATGAAGTTCGGATATTAATGGCAAATGGAGCTCCTTTTACTACAGATTGGGTATTTGGTCTAACATTGATATTTATTACATCTGTTGTATTATTCTAATGCTTGTCATTGTTAGTATTTTTATTGTATTAAAAATATTTTTTTTTTCTCAAATGTGGGGGAGGGTAGTACTTAAAGATGAAAAAAATAAAAAAAAAAAGCTTGTCCAATTGGGTAAAACGCCTTTAAATTGTTCCTTTGTTATAGCACATTATCCTTTT
The DNA here is from genome assembly GCA_033576555.1 of Oophaga sylvatica. Classification (NCBI taxonomy): domain Eukaryota; kingdom Metazoa; phylum Chordata; class Amphibia; order Anura; family Dendrobatidae; genus Oophaga; species Oophaga sylvatica. The sequence continues at coordinate 411,710,722 of JARQOD010000004.1, forward strand.
GGTGTCTTGAAACTTCAGTATTTAGAAGGTTTTTGATGAATTTTAGTTTAAATGGTCAAATATAAGACTAACAGAATATGTCTTATCAGAGGAATATGCTTATATCTTCACTTATGAGCTTCTTCCCACCCCTCCTGCTCTAAGAATTCATAATTCACTCTGAGATACAGCTAAAAATCCATCTAGATCAGTGGTTCTCAACCTTTCTAATGCCGTGACCCCGCAATACAGTTCCTCATGTTGCGGTGACCCCCAAACCAAAAAATAATTACAGTCCTCCATACAATATTATGGGCACCACATAGTCCTCCATACAGTATTATGGGCCAAATATAATGCTCCATAAAGAATACTGGTCCCCATATAATGCTCCATACAAAATATGGAGCTCTCCTCTGCACTGTGCTGCGTTCTGCACTGTTACGGCTCAGGAAAGGGCACTGTGGAAAGACTCCCCATTATCATCATCATTGCCTCCCCATCATCATCATCGCCTCCCCATCATCATTGCCTCCCCAATATCATTATCATTGCCTCCCCATCATCATAATCATTGTCTGCCCATCATCATTGGCTCCCCATCATCATCATTGCCTGCCTATCATCATTGGCTCCCCATCATCATCGCCTCCCCATCATCATCATTGCCTGCCTATCATCATTGGCTCCCCATCATCATCATCGCCTCCCCATCATCATCATCATCATCATCATTGCCTGCCCATCATCATTGACTCCCCATCATCATGATCATTGCCTGCTCATCATCATTGGCTCCCCATCATTATCGCCTCCCCATCATCATCATCATCATTGCCTGCCCATCATCATCGCCTCCCGATCATCATCATCTTTGCCTGCCCATCATCATTGGCTCCCCATTATCATTGTTGCCTCCTCACCACCATCACTGCCTCCCCCCATCACCATCACACATACAGCACCACACACAGACAGCACCGCAGCACTCTCTCACATACACACACGCAGGCAGACACACACACACACACACACACTGATACACACAGACACATACACCTCACATCTCACCTGTCCGGTGCCCGCGCTCTCTGCCACAGCCGGCCGCTGAATAATGACGTCATCCAGCGAAGCTGCTGTGACAGGAAGCGCGGGCGCCCTGCAGGCGCCCCCTGGAGCTACGGAGGCACGGGGAGAGGTAAGTATTGCACCGCCTGCTCAGGCCGGGTCCCCCCTCTCCCCGCACAGTGGACTCACAGACCCGCCGCTCAGCTCCGGAGGGTCCCGGGCCGCTGCACTGTGACTCCGTGGGAGGAGGAATTGCTGCTGCTGCCACGCCGCCCCACACACGTGCTGCCTGGGGCGGACCGCCCCACACCACGTGCTGCCTGGGGCGGACCGCCCCACACACGTGCTGCCTGGGGCGGACCGCCCCACACACGTGCTGCCTGGGGCGGACCGCCCCACACACGTGTTGCCTGGGGCGGACCGCCCCCCGCCCGCCCACGCTACGCCCGTGCCCTACGCCCGCCCACGCTACGCCCCTGCTACGCCACTGGGCTAAAGCCATCGGAAATATGTATTTTCCGATGGCTTTAAGCTAGTGATCCCCAACCTTTTTTGCACCAGGGACCGGCTTCAAGAAAAACCATTCTTCCAGGGCCCGGCAGGGTGGGGATGGAGGTGTGGCAGGGTGGAGCTTTGGTCATACGGGGGCGGGGCTATGGACGGGGTTGTAGTTTAGTAGTAGTGCATACTCATCATTTAATTATAACATTTATAATGTGAATGTGACTCCCTTGTATACAAGGCTCCGCTCCCACCCTTGTATGCATGGCTCCGCTCCCACCCTTGTTTATATGGCTCCGCTCCCACCCTCCCATCCTGTATACATGGCTCCGCTCCCCCTCCTATCCTGTATATATGGCTCCGCTCCCATCCTGTATATATGGCTCCGCTCCCCCTCCCATCCTGTATACATGGCTCCGCTCCCATCCTCCCATCCTGTATATATGGCTCCGCTCCCATCCTCCCATCCTGTATATATGGCTCCGCTCCCCCTCCCATCCTGTATATATGGCTCCGCTCCCCCTCCCATCCTGTATATATGGCTCCGCTCCCCTCCCATCCTGTATACATGGCTCCGCTCCCATCCTGTATATATGGCTCAGCTCCCATCCTGCATATATGGCTCCGCTCCCCCTCCATCCTGTATACATGGCTCCGCTCCCATCCTGTATATATGGCTTCGCTCCCATCCTCCCATCCTGTATATATGGCTCCGCTCCCCCTCCCATCCTGTATACATGGCTACGCTCCCATCCTGTATACATGGCTCCGCTCCCATCCTGTATATATGGCTCCGCTCCCATCCTCCCATCCTTTATATATGGCCCTCCATCCTCCCATCCTGTATACATGGCTCCGCTCCCCCTCCCATCCTGTATATATGGCTCCGCTCCCATCCTGTATATATGGCTCCGCTCCCATCCTCCCATCCTGTATATATGGCTCCGCTCCCATCCTCCCATCCTGTATATATGGCTCCGCTCCCCCTCCCATCCTGTATATATGGCTCCGCTCCCCTCCCATCCTGTATACATGGCTGCGCTCCCATCCTGTATATATGGCTCCGCTCCCATCCTGCATATATGGCTCCGCTCCCCTCCCATCCTGTATACATGGCTCCGCTCCCATCCTGTATACATGGCTCCCCTCCCATCCTGTATATATGGCTTCGCTCCCATCCTGTATATATGGCTTCGCTCCCATCCTCCCATCCTGTATATATGGCTCCGCTCCCCCTCCCATCCTGTATATATGGCTCCGCTCCCCCTCCCATCCTGTATACATGGCTCCGCTCCCATCCTCCCATCCTGTATATATGGCTCCGCTCCCATCCTCCCATCCTGTATACATGGCTCCGCTCCCATCCTCCCATCCTGTATATATGGCTCCGCTCCCCTTCCCATCCTGTATATATGGCTCCGCTCCCCCTCCCATCCTGTATACATGGCTACGCTCCCATCCTGTATACATGGCTCCGCTCCCATCCTGTATATATGGCTCCGCTCCCATCCTCCCATCCTGTATACATGGCTCCACTCCCCCTCCCATCCTGTATATATGGCTCCGCTCCCCCTCCCATCCTGTATATATGGCTCCGCTCCCCCCTCCCATCCTGTATATATGGCTCCGCTCCACCCTCCCATCCTGTATATATGGCTCCGCTCCCCCCTCCCATCCTGTATACATGGCTCCGCTCCCCCTCCCATCCTGTATACATGGCTCTGCTCCCCCGTCCCCTCCCCCCCATCATACTTACCCTCCTCGCTCCGTCGCTGCAGGTCCCTGCGTCCCTGTCGGCCGCGTCAGCTTCCTCCTGTGCGCAGCGGTGACGTAATACCGCTCATTAAGGGCATGAATATGGACGCCACGCCTATGGGAGTGGCATCACGTCCATATTCATTACCTTAATGAGCGGTACTACGTCACCGCACTGCCAGGAGGAAGCTGCCGCGGCCGACAGGGACCCAGCGACGGAAGGTAAGTATGGATGTCTTCTTGAAGCCAGCGGCTGCAGCTGTCACTAAAGTGCTGCAGCCACCGGCTCCTTTAAGCGACCCCTGTGTTTTGGTCGTTCGACCCCCGCCGGGGTCGCGACCCACAGGTTGAGAACCGCTGATCTAGATCAAAACAAGACAGACTGGCAGCTCACTAAGGTGACAGACTAAAGTTGCCTGTTAAATGCTATGTAGAATTAAAGACACACAGAGAAATAGTGCTGCTGCTTTCTAGTAAGGCTAAGTGCACACGTTCAGGAATATTTGCGTATTTTCCACGGTAAAAACGCGAAAAAAACGCAAGCATTAAGCATCCTATACATGTTAATTGATTCCGCATGTTTTGACCACATGTTGCGTTTTTTTCCGCGAAAAAAACGCTTCGCGGAAAAAATAGCAACATGTTCATTAATTTTGCAGAATGTAAGCGGTTCATGTGCGATGGTACCCAGGGTCTGGAGGAGAGGAGACTCTCCTCCAGGCCCTGGCTACCATATCCCTGGTAAAACAATAATTAAAATAAAAAATAATGATATTCTCACCTTCCGGCAGCCCCCGCAGCCTTCCCGCCTTCAGCGACGCTCCCGGCAACTCCCGGTCCCAGGAGTCCTTTGCGATAATCACCCAGATGGCATAGCGGTCTTGCGTGATGCTACGTCATCGGGGTGATTTGTCGCAAAGGACTCCTGGGACCGGGAGTTGCCGGGAGCGTCGCTGAAGGCGGGAAAGCTGCGGGGGCCGCCGGAAGGTGAGAATATCATTATTTATTATTTTTTTTTATTATTTTTACATTAGATCTTTTTACTATTGATGCGGCATAGGCGGCATCAATAGTAAAAAGTTGGTCACACGTGTCAAACACTATGTTTGACTCGTGTGACCAACCTGTCAATCAGTTTTCCAAGCGATGCTACAGATCGCTAGGAAAACGCTAGCATTCTGCAAGCTAATTACGCTTGCAAAACGCTAGTTTCTGGCGGGAATACTGTTAAAAATGCTTATTTTAAGTATATTTTTCCAGGACTTGTTACCAGATGCGATACTTTAAAGAAAACGTCACGTTTCTTATAAAAAAAAATGTAGTGGTTTATTGGACTGTTTACCAAAAAAAACATCATTACAGGAAAACATAAAATGAGTGAAATAGTTACGTAGAGATTGTCCATTTGTCCATAGCAAAACTTGTACACATCTTTCCTTGGTGTCCTGAATGGTAAAAATGACATTCTGTCTCTGTCAGGAGCGTCTCAGAGAAACAACACGTGGTTACATGGCAGCTGGCTATTCATTCATCATAGTCAGAGTAAAGTGTCTGTAGAGAGAGCGAGCGAGCAAGAGCCCCCCCCTCCCTTCGTGCAGTCATTATACACGTCCCTTAGATCACGTGGTCTCTGTATATGGAGATGACACTCTACCATACAGAAATAGCATCTGTAATGTCAGCTGAAAGTCAGTATACTCCGTACAGAATTGAGTGTATAAAGAATAAATCCTTAACCAATAATTAATATTTAACAATTCCCCCTTTTGAGGGTGACAGACATTAATTGGAACCCTCAAAGTAGAGAAGTTCATCTTTAGGATAATCAGATCTTCTTTCTTCTTTTCTTCTTCTTTGGCAAAATAATTTAATTTCAATATAATAATAATAATAATATCAGATTATTGTTATATGCACTCAATAACATAATTATGTGAATTCATGTTATGGTAAGCCGTGACCAATATTAATATGAAATATATATATTATACTTTCCTAAACCTAAATCGAAGCATCTCCGGTCCAGTCATCATCATCTGATGTCATCTGGTCTTCATCTTGACGTCTTGTTCTTGGTTCTTTTAAAACACAGTCTTTATACGATAATTCCTTTGAAATAACATGTAGATATTGTGGAGACCGTGTGTCATGTGTCCATCAAAGTCCATAAATTCAAATGTTGATAAGAAAACAAAGTCCATTGATGAAATGAAGCTTTAATATCTGAGCAGTGTCACCTTTAAAGACCTGGACTTACATTGGCTCGCCTTGGATATTTCTGGAATCCTCCATGCCATCCGCAATGGTCTTGGAACAGGTTGTGACGTCTTTGGTCAGCAAAGCAAGGGTTAAAATGACTCTACCTTGCTAAAGATAGCACCATAACCAGTCCTTAGTCCTAATGTACAGGACTCATGTCAGAGTTGTATCTTCCTGACAATTACCTTATTGTTCACCAGCTTTCATTGAAGCTTCATAGGTGATAGGAAACCACTGGAGCGTGATAAAAGCGTGATAACACAGTTCATATTAGCATCATAGGATCATCGTCCTCTGCCATTGTGTCTGTCAGTGGTGGATACCGCGATTGTGGCTGTCAGTGGTGAATACTGCAGTTGTTGTCAGTGGTGAATACTGCAGTTGTGGCTGTCGGTGATGAAATGAATTGTGATTGACACAGTCTATTATTACTCAGACATCATATAGCCTTTTTACCTTCTGGAACTTCGGCTTTTTCTTCTTGCAACTTTTTAAATTTACTTGAATTTAGAAATATGAAAAGTCTTTATTAACGTAATTCCAATATCTTGCTTGAAGTCTTAATTCCCTATTCTATACCAAATCTGGTAATTTTCCTAACCTATAATATCACAGCGTACCATAACAATAAGTAATATCCATAGAATTATTATCAGAATAGTAATATGGAATTCATATTTGTGTAGTAAAACAATAATAAATGATAATGCATTATTAACCATATTCTTCATGAGATAGAACATTTTTATGTCATAGGTGTAATTACCTTTTCAACCCATAGGTGTCAGTGTGTTTTTCATGTAACAAGTGTTTCCATCTTTATTACTAAAACTTTATTAATGGAATTATTTATTAGACCAATAATAGGTAAGAATGTATAGCCATGAACCAAAATGTGAATATGAGTGAATGAATGAAAGAATTATAGTATTTACTCAGAATTAAAACATTTTCTTCTAATGAACCAATATCTTCACTATATTTAATGAAGCAATATTCTCATACTAGACATTACTTTATTAAATATTGATGTTTCTTGATTGATTGAGATAAAAATAAAAATTAAGAATCAAAAAATAGAGATAAAGGAAGAATAAAAATGAAAAATAAAAATAAGAATAAAAATGAAAAATAAGGCCTTTATATATTTATGACAAATGCTGAGTAGTTATGTTCTCAGTAACACATACCCTTAATATTTCCATTATCTGGATGATTTCATATTTGCCATAACCTTGTGTTACCAAAATATTCATAATTATGCAACTTTGCATGTAATCCCCTTCTTAGTGTAAAGAAATGACTCTTTATAATACTTAATGTTATTATCTCTAGTAGTTCTACCATTGTACCTTTTTATATTCTTTACAATATGTGAAGAGGTATTGATGAAATGTGATGATGTATTCAAGATCAAAAACACATTTCCCCCTTAATACCAAAAAATATTATTTTGTGAAATAATTGATTTATCAAAACCAAAATGAAAAAAAATAATTGTTTTATAAATTATTTATGTAACTTCTGTTTTAGCTTTATACCATATATTTGTCTGAAGATGTGTACCATCTATGTAACCATTAAAAATAACATTGAATATCATAAAATTATCTTTTGGGAAAAGGAAAAAAAAAAATAATAATCTAAATGTAGATTTTCTTGATAAACCATTTTGATGTGTGATTCCACTTATCTACTATTAACTAAAAAAATAATTACTAAAGGAATATATATTGAGTAGATAATATTCATTATGTACCTTAATATTCGAATTGAACTGATTTGTATTATTTCTTTTAAAAACAAGTTGTTGTTTTTCTCGCATACCATGAATTTTTAAACCTCTCCTTTCATACGTCACACATACACTTAGCTTATATTCACTCTTAGCAGCTGCTCATACACACATCTGTCAGCTGTCACTCAGACTGTGACACATATAAGTTTACACCACAGATTCCTCATACAAAAAGGTAGGAATACATAATATATTTTAACCCAAATAATTGTATCCTAATTATCAATGCGCATTATAAACTATTAAATTTAATATTTTAATATTCCTTTGAATATTCCCCAAATACACATAACAAACTTTGTGAACCATTTATAGATGGAAGGACTCATAAGAAAATTTGGTTATGAGCTGTATCTATTTTTGGTGCAAGGGTTTGCAACTGAAATTGAACCCTAGAACTTAAGAGGCCTAAAGAAAAATTCTTTGACTTGCAAAGGCCGAGCTCACTGAAGCTATAAGAGCTTTAAGTTGCAACCACTGAAATAGGGGTATATGGTAATTGCCTTATTATTAGAACAGTTTAAATGTCACATGTGTGACTGTCATGCAGTAAGAACATATTGCCATGCAAATAAATAACTTCAAAATGTTAGCAACACACAAAAACTAAATTTAGATTCAGTTAGTTATATATTATTTCCTTTTAAGTGTTAAATATATAAAAACATGCAGTTATTATAAATTCCTGTGTAAATAAAGGAATAAATCCATGTAAGAGAATTTCAGCTGCAGATGAAGGAAGAGAGCCACAGTATTCATTACTGATGGGTAGGCGGAGCCCCAGATCAGGATGTTACCTCAGATCAAAAGAGTGATGACTGGCTGGCCCCTCCAGCTCGGGCTCCTCCTACTCAGCTCCAGTCTAAGATTTGAGGTCCAGAGGATGGTCGCTGCTAATGCAGCTCCTCAGAAGATTTTATTATTTTAATATTCGGACAGGAGACTTGGATCACTAGTTGGTCTAGAGGTCTCAGGGGTATCAGCGCTGCTGTACCCCAACCTCTCCCTTGGCGGATCTGTATTTACTCAAAGTCCCTGCAGAATCCTTGCCGGCCCTGGGGGATGAGGAGAGCTTCTCTGGCGGGAACGCAAACCACACGTGCGGTCACTGCGTTCTTCGCCCTGGGGGGAAGCATGGGCACTGCGCCAGAAACCCCTGAGGGTCCCTGTGGCGCCTTGGCTGGTGAGTACTCCACACAAATTTTAATAATAATTATGTGTGAGTGCTTTAGCGTCTGAATGCGCAGCGCTATTAGTAATGTCAGTATGCTTCAGCGCTGCTGTGACAGCGCTACTACATGTAATGTCAGTATGCTTCAGCGCTGCTGTGACAGCGCTACTACATGAAGATGTGGTGATTTTTTGTCCGCAGGCAGATAGCTGCAGGACAGAGAGGGAGCAGGAGCGGGGAGAGTTCGCGCTCATTATTTGAGCTAGCAGGGGGCGTGGCCTATCTATCCCGGTCTTTTGAGCAGGAAGACGCGCGCTCTGGCTTTTCTCCTGCGACCCCCTCACTGTGGCGGCCATTACTCAGGCTCCTGGGCTCCTCGGACCGCTCCCCTCCTCATATAGACACCACGGCCAGCTGGGTGAGTGCGGATTCCTCACCCCGCAGCGCAGCGATCGCTATCCTGCAGCTGCAGTCTCATCAGAGACATAAAAATTGGCTGGGGCTCACAAATATATATATATTTTGGTGAGTTTGCAATATTAACCCCTTGGAGGGTTATTTCTACCTGCTAAATTTGCTGACTGAATACCGCTGGGGTAACTCTGCTTGGTGGAGCGTTAACCCTTCAGCGTTTGAAAAAAAAAAAAAAAAAAACCGCATAGTTTTTTGCTGGTATTACCGCTTTGACCTGCTCATACAGGCGAGACATGTCTGAACAGAGTTCAGATGCCGCGGATCACGTCCCAGTGCCATTGCGGCAATCAGATACGCAGACCTCCACAGCGTCTAGCGCTGCGGTCGACAGCGGTGGAAAATTGGATGATATCGCTCGATCGATTAATATCTTATCTGACCTTTTAGGTCAATATGTGTCTGCTAATTCCTCTCAGAGGAAGCGACGCAGGCCGTTACCGGCCTCTACACGGAGCGAGTCAGATGTATCTGATATTGGGCAGAGTTCCCCTTTAAATTCGGATGGAGAAATATCCGATTCAGATGCGGACGAGCCGCAGGGGCGTTCCTCTATGACGAAGCGTACGGAGGCATTAATTGAAGCCATGAGAGATATACTACAGTTACCGGAGGAGGTAACTAGTCGTCCTGGTAAATCAGCACGCATTTTCCAGGAGTCCCGTGCTTCGCGCACAACATTGCCAGCTCTGGATGAGCTTAATGGTGTAATAGTGGAGGAACGTCTATGTCCAGATAAGCGTTTTCATGGAACGCATTTCTTTGATACACTTTATCCTTGCTCTACGGAGTTAAAGGCTAATTGGACTTCTGCTCCTGAAGTGGATGTGTCTTTGTCTCAGCTTAGTAAATCCTCTCTACTCCCTATTAAGGGAAAAGCGAGCTTACAGGAGCCTTTGGATAGAAAGGCAGAATTGGCGGCAAAAGCAAGCTATGAGGCTGCGGGTCATGGATTTCGAGCAGTGCTAGGATCCATGTGTGCTGCTAGAGCTTCTCTAAGCTGGTTGGCACGTCTGAAGACGGAGTTGCAAAATGAATCTCCGTTATCTGAATACGGGACGCAGTTTCCAAACAAAGGTTTGTTGGCCTTACCTTACAAGGGTGGCCATCTTTTTGGATCCGACCTCACAGAGCTGATTTCCAAGGCTAAGGCGAAGGAATCAGCATTACCACAGCGAAGGGCCATGGCCTCGGTGTCCAGTAAGCCTGGTGTTTATAGTGGTCGGCGGTCCTTTCGGGGCCGAGGACGATCTAGTCACTCCTCGTGGGGATCGGGTCGTCCTTCTTTCTCAGGAAAGAAATCCTCTTAGAAAACTCGTACTCCCTGGAAGCAGAGTTTCCGCCAGAACAAGCGGGAACTTGACAAGAAAACCGCAAAGTCGGATTGACGCCAGGGGTCCACTCGAGGATTCTCGAGTGGGGGGTCGCCTGCTTCTTTTCAAGGAGACTTGGATGGCTCGCGTTCCAGATTCCTGGTTAACGCGGATAGTGTCGGCAGGCTATTTCATAGAGTTTGCTTCTCAACCCCCAAATGTTTTTTGTCAATCTCGCGTTCCGTCGGAACCCGAGCTTGTTGTCGCTCTACAGCGAGAGGTCGAATCGCTACTAAAAAATTTCGCCCGATTCTGGATCTCAAGCGATTGAACCGGCATGTCCATGCCCGGAAATTTCGCATGGAGTCGCTTCGTTCCGTTGTGGCAGCTCTGTCACAGAACGATTTTCTGGTGTCAATCGACATTCGCGACGCCTATTTGCATATTCCCATCGGAAAGGCTCATCAGCGCTTTCTTCGATTTGCCATAGGTCAGAATCATTACCAGTTCGTGGCTCTGCCGTTCGGCTTAGCCTCAGCGCCAAGGGTCTTTACAAAAATTCTGGCGCCCCTCATGGCACTCCTTCGAAGACAGGGGATTACGATTCTCCCTTATCTAGACGATCTTTTGATCGTGGCTTCCTCGGAGGAGGAGGCGTTGACGGCTCGGGATTTGTCTCTTCAGTTTCTGAAAGACTTCGGTTGGCTGGTCAATTGGGAGAAGTCGTCCCTGGAACCATCGAGGACAATTCTCTTTTTGGGAATGCATCTCGACACGTTTCGGTCGGTAGTTTCCCTACCACCAGACAAACAGTCATGTCTTCTTCGACATGTACAGATTATGACATCCTCAACGGCAATGTCCCTACGGAAGTGTATGCGTCTTCTGGGACTGATGGTGGCGTCCATGGAGGCAATTCCTTTTGCCCAGTTCCACTCCAGGACTCTTCAAAGGTTCATCTTGAGTCGATGGAATCAGTCGCAATCGCTGGATTGCAGTGTCACCATTTCTCGCGCGTGCGGGATTCTCTAGAATGGTGGTTACGGCCAGGGGCATTCTCCCTGGGGAAGTCTTTCCTCCCTCTGAAGTGGTCAGTCATAACCACCGATGCCAGCCTGACGGGCTGGGGGGGTGTTTGGAACAATCTCTGGATTCAGGGGGTATGGTCACCGGAAGAGTCTGTGCTTCCGATCAACATCCTGGAATTGAGGGCGATTTTTTCTTTGCCTCCAACATTGGACGGTCCCTTTGAGCGGTCTGCCAGTCCGTGTGCAGACAGACAATGCGACGGCTGTCGCGTATATCAATCACCAAGGTGGGACAAGGAGTTCCAGACTCTTGGTAGAGGTGTCCCGAATTCTGATTTGGGCAGAGGCCAATGTACCAGCCATTTCGGCGATTCACATTCCAGGGGTTCAGAATATTACAGCGGACTTTCTCAGTCGCAGAAGGATGGATCCCGGGGAATGGAGCCTCACCCGGAAGTCTTTGCACTACTGTGCTCTCGCTGGGGAACCCCCCAAGTGGATTTGATGGCATCCAGGTCCAATGCCAAGTTACCGACATTCATGTCCAGGTACAAGGACCCGAAGGCGGTGGCGGTGGATGCTCTAGTGGCTCAGTGGGATCAGTTCGAGCTGATCTATGTATTCCCGCCGATATCCTTACTTCCTCTAGTGCTGCGTCGGATCAGACTAGAGAGAATTCCAGCTATTCTGATAGCTCCAGACTGGCAAGAAGGGTGTGGTTCTCGACAATAATGTCGCTGTTGGCGGCACCTCCGTTTCCACTCCCTCTTCAACCGGACTTGTTGACTCAGGGGCCCATTTGTCATCCGGACTTGATGTCCCTGCGTTTGACGGCGTGGCTCTTGAGACCGAAATCTTGACCCGTAGAGGTTTTTCAGCCGAGGTCATTGCTACCCTTCGTGCTGCAAGATGTCCGGCTACTTCTAGGATTTACCACAAAATTTGGGAAACCTTCTTTTCGTGGTGTTTGGGGTCTTCTCGGAACCCGAGAAAATTTTCCATTCCCAACCTGTTGGCTTTTCTGCAGCATGGGCTAGACAAGGGTTTGGCAGTTAGCACTCTGAAAGGTCAGATTTCTGCTCTGTCCTTATTGTTCCGGAGAACCATTGCTTCGAATAGAGACGTGCTCTCCTTTTTCCGAGGTATCTCTCGTAAGTTTCCGCCGCGGAAGGCACCCGTGTCTCCTTGGCGGCTCAACCTTGTTTTGGAGGCTCTTCAGCATAAACCTTTTGAACCTATGGTTTCTGCTAGCCTTTCTTTACTTTCTTGGAAGGTGGCTTTCCTTGTTGCAGTCACTTCCTTGAGGAGAGTTTCTGAATTGGCAGCTCTTTCTTGCTCGCCTCCTTTTCTGGAGTTTTTTCCGGATCGTGTAGTGCTTCGCACTCGGGGTGATTTTTTGCCTAAAGTGGTGTCACAATTTCATGTTAACCAGGATATTGTGTTGCCTTCACTCTGTCCGGATCCGAAGAATACGAAAGAGCGAGATTTACACACATTGGATTTAGTGCGGGCCTTGAAGTTTTATCTATTTATTACTCAAGGTTTTCGTAAGACGGACTCCCTGTTTGTGGTTCCGGCAGGTCGTCGGCGTGGTCAACGAGCTTCCAAGGGTTCTATAGCTCGTTGGATCCGGTCAGCTATTTTGGAAGCTTACCGTCTTCGGGGTGAATCTTGCCCGATTAAGATTCGAGCCCATTCCACGAGAGCTGTGGCTTCATCGTGGGCTTTTCATCAAGGTGCTTCGGCAGTGCAGCTTTGCCGAGCGGCGACTTGGCGTTCTGTCCACACGTTTACAAGGTTTTATAAAGTGGACGTCAGTGCTTCCGCTGATGCAGCCCTCGGACGTAGGGTCCTGCGGGCAGCTGTAGTTTAAAGTTCTGGATGAACTTGTGTTTAGCGCTGGTTGCGCTTTGTTGTTAAGGTTGTTGGGTTTCTGCCTTTTGTTGGTTTTTTCCCACCCTTATTTTTGAACTGCTTTGGGACGTCCCATCAGTAATGAATACTGTGGCTCTCTTCCTTCATCTGCAGCTGAAACACGGATTTTGGTAAAGACTTACCTGTAAAATCCTTTTCAGCGAAGGAAGGAAGAGAGACACAGCACCCTCCCACGGCAGAAGTGTGTTGATGTTTTCAGATGCAGCGCGACCCTTATCTGATAGCGATTATCTGGGCTGAGGTCAGCGCGCTAAGGCTCTGTTCCAGCATCGCCAGCTCATCGCAGTAGTCAGGTTCCGTGAGTAGTACCTGGAACTCTGTGGTTTTTGGCTTTCTTTGCATGCATAACCTGTATCCTTGTGTTTTTCTCTGAAGTTCCTTCAGAAGGGGTTATGTTGCTCCGCTGGTGATCTTGGCTCTTTTCCTAAAAGCTTTGATACGACTGGAGCTGAGTAGGAGGAGCCCGAGCTGGAGGGGCCAGCCAGTCATCACTCTTTTGATCTGAGGTAACATCCTGATCTGGGGCTCCGCCTACCCATCAGTAATGAATACTGTGTCTCTCTTCCTTCCTTCGCTGAAAAGGATTTTACAGGTAAGTCTTTACCAAAATCCGTGTTTTTCCCGATTAAGTCCTACTTTGAAGTGAAAATTCTAAGGATAAATAAGAGATAAGGTTAACCCCTTAATGTCCACTGACGTGCAGAGTCCGTCATGGCAAGGTGCCAGTTCCGGCACCAGGACGGACTCTGCACGTCATGCCTTTGATCTACCACTGCGTGTAAACACGCAGTGGTAGATCAGTGCCGACAGCTGTCACAGACACTGAATCTGACTGACACAGTCAATCTGACTGACCAAACACAGCAGCGATCGCGCAGGAGAAGCTGAAATTTCAGCTTCCCCAGCGCGATCAGTGCAGGAGCCGGCGCTGCAGTGGCCAGGCTTCCTGCACTGACAGCCAGGAGCGGAGCCCCCACCGCCCCTGGCTGTTAACCCCCTGACTGCTGCGATCGAGCGCGATCGCAGAGCTCAGGGGGGAGCAGAGGGTCGGGTGCTCCCTCTGCCTCAGATCAGCGTCCCAGCGATGTAATCGCAGGGCCTGATCTCTGCCTTGATGACCCGGGGGTTGTCATGACAACCTCCGGGTCATCTAGCTACGGGAAGCTGCTGTGATCATGTCACAGCCGCTTCCACTATAGTTGCAATGCATTGCAATGCCAGAGCATTGCAATGCATTGTAACTGCAATCAAAAGTAAAAAAGTGAAAGTCCCATAAAGGGACAAGTTGAAAAAAATAATTTTTTTAAAAAAAATTGTAAAAAAATATTAAAAAATAATTTTAAAAAAATCCCCTAAAAAATACACATTTTTATGTAATAAAAAAAATAAAAAACAAAAAAAATACACATGTTAGGTATCGCCATGTCCGTAAAAATCCCATCTATAAAAGCATAACCCTAGTTAACCCCTTCAGTGAAAGCCGTAAAAAAAAAACACAAAAAAGTAGTAAATTATACTTTTTCCAAGTGGTATCATTATACCGCTTGGAAAAAGTGCAATAACACGCGATCAAAAGTCAGATATAAATAATCATGGTACCGCTGAAAACGTCATCTTGTCCCGCAAAAAACAAGCTGCTATACAGCATCATCAGCGAAAAAATAAAAAAGTTATAGCTCGCGGAATAAACTGATGCAAAAAATAATTATTTTTTCTATAAAATTCTTTATTGTATAAAAAAACGCCAAAACATAAAAAAATATATAAATGAGGTATCGCTGTAATCGTAGTGACCCGAAGAATAAAGCTGCTTTATCAATTTTACCACACGCGGAACGGGGGAAAAAAATAAAAAAAAAACCAATTCCTGAATTGCTGGTTTTTGTTCATTCTGCTTCCACAAAAATCGGAATAGGAAGCGATCAAAAAACGTTATGTGCCCGAATATGGTACCAATAAATACGTCAGCTCGTCCCGCAAAAAATAAGCCCACAGATAACTCTGTCGGCCGAAATATGGAAAAATTATAGCTCTCAAAATACGGCGATGCAAAAAATTCTTACAAAAAATTATTCCAAAAAAAAGCATCTTTTAGTGTGTGACAGAAGCTAAACATGAAAAAAGGGTGTAAATCTGGTATCGCTGTAATCGCACCGATCCGAGGAATAAAGTCGCCTAATCACTAATATCGCACGAGGAACGGCGTAAAAAAGAAAACCAGTTCTTCACCTTTGGTAGATTTGTTCATTGTGCCTCCCAAAGATCGCAGTAAGGCGATCACAGTGGTTCCCCCCCGCATATGGGGTATCAGCGTACTCAGGACAAAATGCACAATAGCTTTTGGGGTCCTATTTCTCCTGTTACCCTTATAAAAATAAAAATTTGGGGGCAAAAAGGTCATTTTTGTGGAAAAAAATATGATTTTTTTTTATTTCACGGCTCTACGTTATAAACTTCTGTGAAGCCCTTGGGGGTTCAAAGTGCTGACCACACATCTAGATAAGTTCGTTGGGGGGTCTAGTTTGCAAAATGGGGTCATTTGTGGGTGGTTTCTACTGTTTAGGCACATCAGGGGCTCTCCAAGCGCGACATGACACCCGCAGACCATTCCATCAAAGTCTGCATTTAAAAACGGTGCTCCTTCCCTTCCGATCTCTGCCATGCGTCAAAATAGTGGTTCCCCCCCACATATGGGATATCAGCGTACTCAGGACAAATTGCACAATAGCTTTTGGGGTCCTATTTCTCCTGTTACCATTATAAAAATAAAAATTTGGGGCAAAAAGATTATTTTTGTGGAAAAAAAATATGATTTTTTTATTTTCACGGCTCTACGTTATAAACTTCTGTGAAGCACTTGGGGGTTCAAAGTGCTCACCACACATCTAGAAAAGTTCCTTGGGGGATCTAGTTTCCAAAATGGAGTCACTTGTGGGGGGTTTCTACTGTTTAGGCACATCAGGGGCTATCCAAACGTGACATGACACCCGCAGACCATTCCATCAAAGTCTGCATTTGAAAAAGGCGCTACTTCCCTTTCGAGCTCTGCCATGCGTCAAAATAGTGGTTTCCCCCCACATATGGGGTATCAGCGTACTCAGGACAAATTACACAATAACTTTTGGGGTCCTGTTACCCTTTGGAAAATAACAATTGGGGGTGGAAAGATCATTTTTGTGGAAAAGATATGATTTTTTAATTTTACTGCTCTACGTTATAACCTTCTGTGAAGCCCTTGGGGTTCAAAGCTCTCACCACACATCTAGATAAGTTCCTTGGGGGTCTAGTTTCCAAAATGGGGTCACTTGTGGGGGTTTCCACTGTTTAGGCACACAGGGACTCTCCAAATACGACATGGCATCCAATCTCAATTCCAGCCAAAAAAGTCAAATGGGCTGCTTCCCTTCCGAGCTCTGCCATGCGCCCAAATAGTGGTTTACCCCCACCTATGGGGTATCAGCGTACTCAGGACTAATTGCACAATAAATTTTGGGGTCCTTTTATCCTTTGGAAAATAAAAATTGGGATGAAAAGATCATTTTTGTGGAAAAAAATATGATTTTTTAATTTACGGCTCTACGTTATAACCTTCTGTGAAGCGCTTGGGGTTAAAAGCTCTCACAACACATTTAGATAAGTTCCTTGGGGGTCTAGTTTCCAAAATGGGGTCACTTGTGGGGGTTTCCACTGTTTAGGCACACAGGGACTCTCCAAATGCGACATGGCGTCTAATCTCAATTCCAGCCAAAAAAGTCAAATGGCGCTGCTTCCCTTCCGAGCTCTGCCATGCGCCCAAATAGTGGTTTACCCCCACATATGGGGTATCAGCGTACTCAGGACTAATTGCCCAATAACTTTTGGGGTCCTTTTATCCTTTGGAAAATAATAATTGGGATGAAAAGATCATTTTTGTGGAAAAAATATGATTTTTTTAATTTTACGGCTCTACGTTATAACCTTCTGTGAAGCCCTTGGGGTTAAAAGCTCTCACAACACATTTAGATGAGTTCCTTGAGGGGTCTAGTTTCCAAAATGGGGTCACTTGTGGGGGGTTTCCACTGTTTAGGCACACAGGGACTCTCCAAATGCGACATGGCGTCCAATCTCAATTCCAGCCAAAAAAGTCAAATGGCGCTGCTTCCATTCCGAGCTCTGCCATGCGCCCAAATAGTGGTTTACCCCCACACATGGTATATCGGTGTACTCTGGAGAAATTGTACAACAAATATTGTGGTTCATTTTCTCCTGATACCCTTGACAAAATTTAAAAAAATTGTGTCGAAAGAAAAATTTTGGGAAAAAAAGTTAAATGTTCATTTTTTCCTTCCACATTGCTTCAATTCTTGTGAAGTACCTAAAGGGTTAATAAACTTCTTGAATGTGGCTTTGAACACGTTGAGGGGTGCAGTTTTTAGAATGGTGTCACTTTTGGGTATTTTCTGTCATATTGACCCCTCAAATTCACTTCAAATGTGAGGTGGTCCCTAAAAAAATGGTTTTGTAAATTTTGTTGGAAAAATGAGAAATTGCTGGTCAACTTTTAACACTTATAACTTCGTAACAAAAAAAAATTTTGGTTCCAAAATTGTGCTGATGTAAAGTAGACATGTGGGAAATGTTATTTATTAACTAATTTTTGTGACATATCTCTCTGATTTAATGGCATAAAAATTAAAAGTTTGAAAATTGCAAAATTTTCAAAATTTTTGCCATATTTCCATTTTTTTCATAAAAAAAACGCAAGTTATATTGAAGAAATTTTACCACTATCATGAAGTACAATATGTCACGAGAAAACAATCTCAGAATCGCCAAGATCCGTAGAAGCGTTCCAGAGTTATAACCTCATAAAGAGACAGTGGTCAGAATTGTAAAAATTGGCCTGGTCTTTAACCTACAAAATGGCTTGGTCATTAAGGGGTTAATATCATATACAAAAACAAAACAATTGCAATGTCTTATACATATATGTATCGGCTTTAATGTAATTCTAAATATTTTCTGTAGTTTATTTTAATTATATCACTATCTACAAAAGCTGTGAACTACAGAATTATATTTATAAAATAATTACAAATAACTGAATAATATATTGTATAATACTTTTACACAACATATAATTTCATTTTCAGTCAATTCCTAAACCAAATCTTATTTATTTGTCAAAGATATCCTGAAAAGCTCTTTTTATGTTTCCTTTTTTTAATGATTGTTTGAGCAGCTCCGATAATGAGCTGTAAACTGAAGACTTGGATAAGTCATTTTGAGACATCACCTGTTCCTGTCTTTCAATGTCCGCCATTTGTCTCTTTACAGAGCGGTCTGAACTTTGGATTATTAACTCTTTCTGCAAAGCGGACTCTTGGATTTTTTTATAGGGTTTATAACAAATATGTAATTTTCTCCGTATGTCATAGATTTGATTACGGGGATGACTCAGTTTAGGAGATTTTGACACTGGCTTTTGAAAAAATCTTACTCTGTCTGTTTGATTTATTTTCCTATCACGATTCTCATGTTTTCTAGCAAAATCAAGGAATTGCGCACATTCAAATAAAGTATCTTTTTGTGACGCAATAACACGAGATACAGAATTTAGGAATCCAAATTTGTCCACAAAATACTTTATCATTGATTGTGTTTTGACATTGGTAATTAGAGTTTTGTACAACCTTTCAAATATGGACATGAATGTAAAAGTACATTCTTTCCGACCAATCCTTAATTTTTGAAGAATATCAATATCTGGACAATTTTCATTTAATGCACAGAAAATCAGAATTTTCAATCTGTCTTTATCATCTAGATCTCCATGTAAGTCATTATCAAAAGTCAACTTTAATTTTAAACGTCTGGAAAAGGTTGCAGGAAGCCACAATTTAAATAATTGATTTTTCTCGTCATTACTTAAATCAAGCTTGTCAATAAAGCTTTCGAAGATTTCAGAATTTCTGCATACATGGATTTTGTTATCATATGCAGGAATGATTTTGCATAATTTTAACAAATTTTTCCTAACTTTAATTTGGAGTTGGGGCCTGTGAATTGTCTTCTATTTTTGGTGGCCATTGAACATCCGTCCCTCGTACGTCATCTGCATCAGTTCTGAAGTCTCCTCCCATGTTTCCTCCTACATCAGTTCTGAAGTCTCCTCCCATGTTTCCTCCTACATTAGTTCTCAAGTCTCCTCCCATGTTTCCACCATCTTTTTTTACGTCATCAGAGACAAGGTCACCTTGAGTAGCCATTACAGACACATGTCCCACATCTTGCTCAATTTCCTCTTTACAGTCAATATCAGGAACATCACTGGTATCATCTGACACTATTTCTACACAGTCATTTTTAGATTTCTCTAATACAAACTTGTGAAATACGTCTATAACTGTAAAATATTTTTTAATTTCTCTCTTTCTCTATTAAAGGACACCAGCTTAGATTCTAGCTTTAGATTTTCCATTTCACATTCTGCATATAAGCTGAGCCATAAAACTTCTAAATTAGACTGATCTACAGACATAAATTTCAGTCTACTTTGCTTAGAAAAAGAAGTAATGACATCCATTGTTTCTTACCTTGAAATATCTCAGCTTGTAGCTCCTTTCTTGGACAACGCTCTTGTCATCAGCACGTCTGATTCCTGTAGTACGTCTGGCAACTCTTAGTCCTCATTCATAGGTTCTTTTCTGATCCTGAAATATCGTAGTGTGATTTCTTTGACGACTTGCACATCTGACGTAATTTTGCTTCTATTCCTCCCCTTGCAAGTTTTCAGAAATTCACACTCTAAAAATCAAGTGTGACTGGCTGGCTCTCCAAAATGTTAAAAATGCTTATTTTAAGTATATTTTTCCAGGACTTGTTACCAGATGCGATACTTTAAAGAAAACGTCACGTTTCTTATAAAAAAAATGTAGTGGTTTATTGGACTGTTTACCAAAAAAAACATCATTACAGGAAAACATAAAATGAGTGAAATAGTTACGTAGAGATTGTCCATAGCAAAACTTGTACACATCTTTCCTTGGTGTCCTGAATGGTAAAAATGACATTCTGTCTCTGTCAGGAGCGTCTCAGAGAAACAACATGTGGTTACATGGCAGCTGGCTGTTCATTCATCATAGTCAGAGTAAAGTGTCTGTAGAGAGAGCGAGCGAGCAAGAGCCCCCCCCCTCCCTTCGTGCAGTCATTATATACGTCCCTTAGATCACGTGGTCTCTGTATATGGAGATGACACTCTACCATACAGAAATAGCATCTGTAATGTCAGCTGAAAGTCAGTATACTCAGTACAGAATTGAGTGTATAAAGAATAAATCCTTAACCAATAATTAATATTTAACAAATTCGCATAAAAAAAAAATGCGTATTTCCCGCGGGAGAAGTGCGGGATTGCCGCGGAAATTTCCGCGGCAATTCCGCAACGTGTGAACTTAGCCTAAGGGTTTCATCTCACGCTCACTTATTAAAAAGTTGCTTATTTCTACGTGTACTATTGATTTATGAAACAAAAATTAAAACGTTTACCGTACTCTTCAAAGTAAAAATGACCTATTAGCAGGGAACGTACTACTATTGCGGTATACACATCAATCCTTTTATTCTAATAAGGTGTTTGATGCGCCATACTAACCATGCAATCTATCAAAAAGGCACGTATATTCTGCAGTGGTGCATTAGACTAATCCTGATTCGGATCATTTAACACTGCCTCTCGGTGTGACGTTGACACTTATTTCTGGCCTACCATAACAAGTATTTTATGCGGGTTGTCAGACACGCATCAGTGAGGTGTCATTAGATGATCTGAAGCAGGACTAATCTGCACTAGTCCTGATCAAAAATTATTTTTTTGAAGATTGTATAATTAGTATGTCACTTTCAACATTTCATTAGAATAAAGAATATACATGTATACTGATATAGGAGGAATAGGAAACCTGACAGGTTCTTTTTAAACTCTGAATGCTCCAGTGCTGGTCCCTGGTCTCTGCTTACCTTCCTGCAGCTAATAATGAACAGGCTACCGATGTGACTGCTGCATCCTCAGCGGTGTTGTGCCAAACATATACAGTACAGTGGCTTGCAAAAATATTCTCCCCCTTTTCAACTGTTTTGTTACATTAAAACCTGTGTTTTAAATATTTTTTAATCCTATTTTCTGCATGATGCATCAGCACTAAATAGGCTAAGTTAATGAAGTGAGAAAAATATACGCATAAATTAAATGTAGGCGATCAAATAGCTAAAAATTGGAATGTGCATGTTTATTAACCCCTTTTGCGATGAAGCTCCTAAAAAATTCTGGTGCAAGCAATTACATTCATAAGTCACATGCTTAGTGAAAGGAAGTTCTCCTGTGTGCAATCTAAGTGTCACCTGGTCTGTCACAATTAAAGGGAATCTGTCATCTGAATTTGGCGGGCTATGTAAATGATGGCGGTCCGGTCCGATGTGCGGTGTTTCGGGTCCTTTCCTTAACCCCTTTTTTGCCGCTGTCTGCAGTATTTCCGGGAATTTTGCTTGTTGTCCTCCATATGACGCGCGTGCGCATTGCAATCTTAACTTGCGCACGCGCAGTATGCTTTGCCCAACTGCGGGCAAAGCCGAAAAGCATTAGTGCGCATGCGCCGGTGAACTATGTACCGGAAGTACTTCGCTGTGTTCCGGGACATAGTTCACGGGCACATACGCACTAATGCTTTTCTGCTTTGCCCGCAGGTGGGCAAAGCATACTGCGCGTGCGCAAGTCAAGATTGCAATGCGCACGCGCGTCATATGGAGGACAACGAGCAAAATTCCCGGAAATACTGAGGACAGCGGCAAAAAAGGGGTTAAGGAAAGGACCCAAAACACCGCCCATCGGACCGAACCGCCATTATTTACACAGCCCGCCAAATTCAGGTGACAGATTCCCTTTAAGCAAGATGCAAAGATACACCACTAACCAAACAGCACCATGAAGACTTAGGAGATCTCCAAAAAAGTCAGGGACAAGGTTGTTGAGAAGTACAAGTAAGAAAAAATATCCCGATCTCTGATGATCCCCTGAAGCACCATCAAATCCATTCTCCTCAAATGGAAAGAAGATGGTACCTCAACAAACCTGCCATGTGAGGGCCGCCCACCAAAACTCTCAGCCAGGGCAAGGAGGGCATTAATCAGTGAGGCAGCAAAGAGACCAAAGTTAACCCTGAAGAAGCTGCCGAGTTCCCAGAGACTGGAGTATCAGTCCATACGACCACCATAAGCCGTACACTGCATAGAGGTGGCCTTGAAGAGTGGGCAGGAAGAATCCTTTATTTACACACAAAAATTGTAAGGTTCATTTTGAGTTTGCCCAAAGACATGCGTCAGAATCCCTAAATGTGTGGAGGAAGGTACTGTAATCGGATGAGACCAATATCAAACTTTTTGGCCACCAAGGTAAACACTATGTGAAAAAATCTCCAGATCAACTTTTTTGTAGATTATGCATATATATTAAAAAAAAAAAAGTGCCCTCAGATTGAATACAGTAGCGACTCTGGAAGATAATTAAACAAGGAGAGGATAGAGTCCATGCTAAAAGCATGTATTTTATTGAAACAATTCATTTTGTATGCAAACATACAAACACATAAATAATGGGCAAGATAAAGGGTGAAACAGTAAAGGGAGCCAGATGTGCTATTTGTATTGTGTGACAAAGGGTTAGTGCGTGCAAAGTAATCAATTAGAAGTGTGTATATATAGTAACCATCCTATGAATAATCAAGGTAGTAATATACATGGTATATGAGTGCACATGTACCCGCAGATCTTAAGTGCAGTGCTAGTAGGTAATGGATGTTTAGTAGTCTATATGTTTTAGATAAATAATGTGTAACAGCTCATCCAATTGTCCCCTGCACTGAAAACAAACTGTGTAACATGCACTGTACCACCCATGGCATGTATTTGCATAAAATGAAATTTAAGTAAAGGATCGTATCAAAGAGAAAACATACATCAAATGCAGCAGCAATTGCCTATTGGTGTAGTTAGGATAGCACCCGAGCTCACTGTCTACAGCGTGCGTTTCACTTTTGGTTGCTTCCTCAGGAAGCGTGACTTAATGTCTAAAGTGTTCCTTTTATATATGTTCAGTTTCTTCGATCACATGATCGACAGGAACCATTCACGGTAGCTAAACATAATGTCTGGCACCAAATCAACCCAGCTCATGACCCAAGAACACCATCCCCACAGTGAAATGTTGTGGTAGCAGCATCATACTGTAGGGATGTTTTTTGTCAATAGGGAAATTAAAAATAGTCTTGAGTTAAGGGGAAGATGGATGGTGTGAAATACAGGCGTATTCTTGAGCAAAACTTGTTTCAGTCTGTCAGTGATTTGAGACTGGGACGGAGGTTCACCTTCCAAAAAGCCAATGACCCAAAGCATACTGCTAAAGCAACACTCGAGTGGTTTAAGGGGAAACGTGTAAATGTTTTGGAGTGGTCTGTTCAAAGCCTAAACATTAATCCAATTAAGAAAAACAGTGAAATTCCAGGTTGTGAGGTAGTAAAACCCCAAAATGCCAGGGGGTGAATACGTACTCAATCCACTGCAGATATCACTGCTGGGCAGCTATGTGATTAGATGGCAAAACGAAAGAAGCAGAAAAGTAAACATAGACCTAGAAAGCACTAGAGCCATATGGTGAAATTTTTAACCCCTCTCTGACATCCGACGTACTATCCCGTCCATGAAACCCGTGACAATCTGACCATGGACGGGATAGTACGTCATAGCGATCAGCTGCGCTCCCAGTGGGAGCGCAGCTAATCGCCGCCGGGTGTCAGCTGATTATCACAGCTGACACCCGGGACTGTGTGCCAGGAGCGGTCACGGACCGCTCCCAGCACATTAACCCCTGGCACACCGCGATCAAACATGATCGCGGTGTACCGGGGGCACAGGGAAGCATCGCGCAGGGAGGGGGCTCCCTGCGAGCTCCCCTGAGACCCTCAGAACAGCGCGATGTGATCACGCTGTTCTGAGGGCTTCCTCCCTCCCAGGACCCGGATCCAAGATGGCCGCCGGGTCCTGCTGAGAGCAGGCACTGAGGAAGCCTGCAGCGCTGCCTGTGAGATCGCTGGTCTCACAGAGTGCTGTGCACACTGTGAGACCAGCGATCTGACATTTTACAGTGATGTCCCACCCTGGGACAATGTAAAAAAAATAAAAATAAACGTGTAAAAAAAAATTCCAAAATAATAAAAAAAAAATATTCCCCAATAAATTCATTTCTTCCTGTAAATAAAAAAAATAAAACAATAAAAGTACACATATTTGGTATCGCCGCGTCCGTAACGACCCCCCCTATAAAACTGTCCCACTAGTTAACCCCTTTTGTGAACCCCTTAAAAAAAAAAAAAAAATCAGTGCTTTATCATCATACCGCTGAACAAAAAGTGGAATAACACGCGATCAAAAAGACCGATATAAATAAACAAGGTACCGCTGAAATCGAGCCGCCATACAGCATCATCAGCAAAAAAATAAAGTTATAGCTCGCAGAATAAAGCGATGCAAAAATAATTTTTTATATAAAATTGTTTTTATTTTATAAAAGCGCCAAAACATAAAAAAATGATATAAATGAGGTATCACCGTAATCGTACTGACCCGAAGAATAAAACTGCTTTATCAATTTTACCACACGCGGAACGGTTAAAACGCCTCCCCCAAAAGAAATTAATGAATTGCTGATTTTTGTTCATTCTAACCTCCCAAAAATCTAAATAAAAAGCGATCAAAAAATGTCACGTGCTCAAAAATGGTACCAATAAAAACGTCAACTCGTACCGCAAAAAATAAGACCTCACATGACTCTGTGGGCCAAAATATGCAAAAATTATAGCTCTCAAAATGTGGCGATGCAAAAAACTATTTTTTGCAATAAAAAGCGTCTTTTAGCGTGACAGCTGCCAATCATAAAAACCCGCTATAAATAGTAAATCAAACCCCCCTTTATCACCCCCTTAGTTAGGGAAAAATAATAAAATAAAAAAAATGTATTTATTTCCATTTTCCCATTAGGGTTAGGGTTAAGTTTAGGGTTGCGGCTAAAGTTAGGGTTAGGGTTGGCGCTAAAGTTAATATTAGGGTTATGGTTGGGATTAGGGTTAGGGGTGTGTTAGGGTTAGGTTTGTGGTTAGGGTTGGGACTAGGGTTAGGGGTGTGTTGGGGTTAGGGTTGGAGTTAGAATTGGGGGTGTTTCCACTGTTTAGGCGCATCAGGGGCTCTCCAAATGCGACATGACGCCCCCAGACCATTCCATCAAAGTCTACAATCCAAAACGTCACTACTTCCCTTCCGAGCCCCAATGTGTACCCATACAGTAGTTTTCTCCCACATATTGGGTATCCGCGTACTCAGGACAAATTGGACAACAACTTTTGGGTCCAATTTCTCCTGTTACCCTTGTGAAAATAAAATATTGGGGGCGAAAAAAATAATTTTTGTAAAAAAAAAAATATTTTTTATTTTTACGGCTGTACGTTATAAACTACTTCGGGGTTCAAAGTGCTCACCACACATCTAGATAAGTTCCTTGTGGGGTCTATTTTCCAAAATGGGGTCACTTGTGGGGGGTTTCCACTGTTTAGGTGCATCAGGGGCTCTCCAAATGCGACATGACGCCCCCAGACCATTCCATCAAAGTCTACAATCCAAAACGTCACTACTTCCCTTCCGAGCCCCAACGTGTACCCATACAGTAGTTTTCTCCCACATATTGGGTATCAGCGTACTCAGGACAAATTGGACAACTTTTGGGGTCCAATTTCTCCTGTTACCCTTGTGAAAATAAAATATTGGGGGCGAAAAAAATAATTTTTGTAAAAAAAAAATATTTTTTATTTTTACGGCTGTACGTTATAAACTACTTCGGGGTTCAAAGTGCTCACCACACATCTAGATAAGTTCCTTGTGGGTCTATTTTCCAAAATGGGGTCACTTGTGGGGGGTTTCCACTGTTTAGGTGCATCAGGGGCTCTCCAAATGCGACATGACGCCCCCAGACCATTCCATCAAAGTCTACAATCCAAAACGTCACTACTTCCCTTCCGAGCCCCAACGTGTACCCATACAGTAGTTTTCTCCCACATATTGGGTATCAGCGTACTCAGGACAAATTGGACAACTTTTGGGGTCCAATTTCTCCTGTTACCCTTGTGAAAATAAAATATTGGGGACGAAAAAAATCATTTTTGTAAAAAAAAAAAAAAAAAAAAGATTTTTTATTTTACGGCTGTACGTTATAAACTTCTGTGAAGCACTTGGGGGTTCAAAGTGCTCACCACACATCTAGATAAGTTCCTTGAGGGGTCTAGTTTCCAAAATGGTGTCATTTGTCGGGGGTTTCCACTGTTTAGGCAGATCAGGAGCTCTCCAAACATGACATGGCATCCAGCCAATTCTGCGTTGAAAAAGTCAAACGGCGCTCCTTCCCTTCCAAACTCTGCCATGCACCCAAACAGTGGTTTACCCCCACATATGGGGTATCAGCGTACTCAGGACAAATTGCACAATAACTTTTGGAGTCTTGTTACCCTTGGGAAAATAAAAATTGGGGTGAAAAGATCATTTTTGTGGAAAAAATATGATTTTTTAATTTTACGGCTCTATGTTATAAACTTGTGTGAAGCACTTGGGGATTCAAATTGCTCACCAAAGATCTAGATAAGTTCCTTAGGGGGTCTAGTTTCCCAAATGGGGTCACTTGTGGGGGGTTTCCACTGTTTAGGCACATCAGGGGCTCTCCAAATGCAACATGGCGTCCAATCTCAATTCCAGCCAATTTTGGTTGGAAAAAATCAAATGGTGCTCCTTCCATTCCGAGCTCTGCCGTGCGCCCAAACAGTGGTTCCCCCCCACATATCGGATATCAGCGTACTCAGGACAAATTGGACAACAACTTTTGTGGTCCAATTTCTCCTGTTACCCTTGGGAAAATAAAAAATTAGTGACTAAAAATAATTTTTGTGGGAAAAAAATAGGATTTTTTATTTTCATGCCCGGGCATTATAAACTTGTGTGAAGCACTTGGGGGTTCAAAGTCCTCACCAAAGCTCTAGATAAGTTCCTTAGGGGGTCTAGTTTCCAAAATGTGGTCACTTGTGGGGGGTTTCTACTGTTTAGGCTCATCTGGGGCACTGCAAACGGAACATGACCCCCATCAACGTTTGCATTCCAAAACTTTTCTACTTCCTTTCCAAGCCCTGCCGTGCGCCCAAACAGTTCCCCCCCCCCCCCCCCACATATTGGGTATCAGCGTACTCAGGACAAATTGGACAACAACTTTTGGGGTCCAATTTCCTTGGGAAAAATCAAAAATTTGGGACTAAAAAATCATTTTTGTGGAAAATTGTTTCTTTTTTTTTTCACACCCTGTCATTATAAACTTTTGTGAAACACTTGGGGGTTCAAAGTGCTCACAACAGATCTAGATAAGTTCCTTAGGGGGTCTAGTTTCCAAAATGGTGTCACTTGTGGGGGGTTTCCACTGTTTAGGCGCATCAGGGGCTCTCCAAACGCGACATGGCATCCAATCTCAATTCCAGCCAATTTTAGTTTGAAAAAGTCAAACGGCGCTCCTTCCCTTACGAGCCCTGCTGTGCGCACAGACAGTGGTTTTCCCCCACCTATCGGGTATTGGTTTACTCAGGAGAAATTGCACAACAACTTTATCTGTCCATTTTCTTCTTTTACCCTTGTGAAAATAAAAAAAAAGTTTGTAAAAGATCATTTTTGTGGCTAAAAAGTTAAATATTCATTTTTTCCTTCCACGTTGCTTCAGCTCCTGTGAAGCACCTGAAGGGTTAATAAACTTCTTGAATGTGGTTTTGAGTACCTTGAGGGGTGCAGTTTTTAGAATAGTGTCACTTTTGGGTATTTCTGCTATATAGACCCCTCAAAGTGACTTCAAATATGAGGTGGTCCCTAAAAAAAATGGCATTGTAAAAATGAGAAATCGCTGGTCAACTTTTAACCCTTATAATTTCCTAAGAAAAAAAAATTTTGATTCCAAAATTGTGCTGATGTAAAGTAGACATGTGGGAAATGTTATTTCTTAACTATTTTGTGTGACATATTTCTCTGTTTTAAGGGAATAAAAATTAAAAGTTTGAAAATTGCAAATTTTCAAAATTTTTGCCATATTTGCATTTTTTTTCAAAAATAAACGCAAGTTATATCGAAGAAATTTTACCACTAACGTGAAGTACAAGATGTCACGAGAAAACAATCTCAGAATCGCGAAGATCCGTTGAAGCGTTCCAGAGTTATAATCTCATAAAGAGACAGTGGTCAGAATTGTAAAAATTGGCCCGGTCATTAACGTGCAAACCACCCTTGGGGGTGAAGGGGTTAAACAATATTAAATAAAAATAACAAGAATAATTTCTCTGACTTTACAAAGAAAAAGAAGCTCAAGACAATCCTTGCAACTATTGGTATGATTTTTGTCAGGTTGAGTATTCTGTATGTATGCACAATCATAAGTCTTACCTGCTCTGTGTAATTGCAGCTTGGAACATCTCCACTCCATCTAGCAGCCCAGTATGGTCATTATTCCACAACAGAAGTGCTTCTTAGGGCCGGAGTAAGCAGAGATGCACGTACTAAAGTTGACAGAACTCCTTTGCACATGGCTGCTTCAGAAGGACATGCAAATATAGTAGAAGTGTTACTCAAGGTAAGAGACTTCAGGACATGTTCACTGCAGAAATAATCTTATCTTCTAAACATTGTGACTTATTTTTGTTCTTTCGTGTTAATTGATTTTTTCTTTGTGTTTTATGCAAATAAAGTTTGCATGCATAGTGAGAATTATAAACTGGCCTAAAAAGATTAATTTAAAACTATTATGAATGTAAATTTTCAGATTTATTTAACCCCTTAACGTCTAATGACGGGCACAGTTCGTCATAGCAGGATGTCAGTTCCCGCACCAGGACGGACTATGCCCTGTCATGCATTTAAATTATCACTGCGTGTAAACACGCAGTGACTGTTCAGTGCCGACAGCTGTCTGTGACAGCTGAGAGGCACGGGAAAAGGTGCAGGGACCCATGGCGTCGGTCCGCGCACCCAGATCGCTGTGATCAGTCAGTCAATCTGACTGATCGATCACAGCATGATCGCGCAGGAGATGCTGAAATATCAGGTCTTCCTGCCTGATCAGTGCAGCAGCTCAGCTCTGCCAGAAGGCTGAGCGTCTGCACTAGCAGCCAGGAGCGGTGTCTGCGCCGCCCCTGGCTGTTAACCCCCTAATTGCTGCGATCGAGCACGATCACAACGTTCAGGAGGGAGGCAGAGGGACAAGAGCTCCCTCTGCATTCAGATCGGCGTCATCGCGGGGCCCGATCGTTGCCATGGTGACCCAAGCTACGGAAAGCCTCTGAGACCATGCTCACAGCATGGTGTCAGAAGCTTTCAGTATAGGTATAATGCACTGCAATGCTAGTGCATTGCAATCAAAGTGAAAAAGGTGAAAGTCCCATAAAGGGACTAGGTAAAAAAGAAGCCTTTTTAAAAAAAATACTTAAAAAAAAATTACAAAATAATATAATAATAAAAAAAATCCACTAATAAATACACATTTTTATGGAAAAAAAAAAAAAAGTACACGCTTGGTATTGCCGCGTTCGGAACAATCCGATCTATAAAAGTGTCAAACTAGTTAACCCCTTCAGTGAACGCTGTAAAAACACAAAAAAGAGAAACATAATCTCAGACGCAGACATAAGAATAATAATTCATGTCATAAATATTGTTCACAAAAGAACAATAAAGGGATAGTACCCAAATGGAGCTCCTAAACTATAATACAAAACACCAAGAAGGAAACTGAGCAAAACACCATCACGCATAGAAAAATGTCTCAAGGAGTATCATAGAATGTATAAATAATTTTATTAGCATGAATACACAGTAATATATACCGTATTTTTCGGACTATAAGACGCACTTTTTCCCCAAAAAAAATTGTGAGGAAAATGGGGGGTGCGTCTTATAGCCCGAACACAGGCTTACCGGGGGTTGCGGCAGTGGTGTGGCAGAGGTGCGGCGTTGCAGAGGCGCGGTGGGCGGCATGCACCTGAGCAGGGTCCCTTCCTCAGGTGAGGTGACGCTGCGGCACGGTGTCCACGGAGAGCAGAGCCGGGTTTCTCGGTGGTGGCGGCCATCTTCCTGAGGTGGCGCGTGCGCAGATAGAGTACTCTGCTTCCTGTGGCTTCAGGAAAATGGCTGCGGAGAGGCCGCATTTGCGCAGATAGAGATCGCGGCGGCCATTATCCTGAAGCAGAGTTCACAGATTGAGAGCTCGGCTTCAGGAAAATGGCCGCCGCGATCTCCATCTGCACACGCGCTGCCTCCCGCGGCCAATTTTCTGAAGCCCCAGGAAGCAGAGTACTCTATCTGCGCATGCGCCGCCTCAGGAAGATGGCCGCCACCACCGACAAACCTGGCTCTGCTCTCCGTGGACACTGTGCCGTGGCGTCACCTCACCTGAGGAAGGGACCCTGCTCAGGTGCACGCCCCCACCGCGCCTCTGTAACACCGCACCTCTGCCGCAACCCCCCGGTAACTTGTGGTTAACCCGGCTTTCCTGCTTGCCTTGGACACCGGGCCGCGGCGTCACCTCACCTGAGGAAGGGACCCTGTATCAGCATCACCGCACCTCTGCCGCAACCCCTGCTGTACCACCGCCGGCCCTGAGGTACCTTAAAATTCGGACAATAAGACGGACCCCCATATTGTAAAAATCTTTTTTTTCTGTTATTTTCACCACAAAATTTGGGGTGCGTCATAGTCCGAAAAATACGGTATATGAAACATTAAAATACAAGAATCATGTAGCAACCAATACAAAGCTCAAAGCCGTCAGAGTGGCATTGGAAATGCTGCTAGATGTAGCTCATATCAGCACAACAGTCAGAATAGGGATGAGAGAGGGGATTGTATACAACAAATACTATACATTTGGCTTTTCCCATAGTTACAGATAATACAAGTCACTTATACCCATCTTATAGTGATATAGGTTACATTCACATTAACATAATAGAATAGAATTAGATATATGCCATTGAACCATAATCAGGGTCCGGAATCCAGATCTGACTATAAGAGGGCAAAAAATAGCCAATTGTACCGCAGTGATCTAAACCAGCCCCCCGAGGAAGCGACTGCGAAACGCGCATCGGGGCGTGTTCCTGCATGACAACACAGCTATGGGTGAGTTGTTACTTTAGATCACTGCAGTACAATTGGCTATTTTTTGCCCTCTTATAGTCAGATCAGGATTCCGGACCCTGATTATGGTGCACTGGCACCTATCTAATTCTATTCTATTATGTTAATGTGAATGTAACCTATATAAGATGGGTATAAGTGACTTGTATTATCTGTAACTATGGGAAAAGCCAATGTATAGTATTTGTTGTATACAATCCCCTCTCTCATCCCTATTCTGATTGTTGTGCTGATATGAGCTACATCTAGCAGCATTTCCAATGCTACTCTGACGGCTTTGAGCTTTGTATTGGTTGCTACATGATTCTTGTATTTTAATGTTTCATATATATATATTACTGTGTATTCATGCTAATAAAATTATTTATACATTCTATGATACTCCTTGAGACATTTTTCTATGTGTGATGGTGTTTTGCTCTGTTTCCTTCTTGGTGTTTTGTAAAAACACAAAAAAGTAGCAAATTATACTTTATCATCATAACTCTTGGAAAAAGTGGAATAAAACGCAATCAAAAAGACGAATGGTAATAAAAATAGTATCACTGAAAGCACCATCTTGTTCCGCAAAAAACAAGCCGCCGTACAGCTCTATCAGCGGAAAAATAAAAAAGTTATAGCTGTCAGAATAAAGCAATGCAAAATAATTATTTCAGCAGCAGGTGGAAGGAAAGGAGACACACTAGTTCATAACTAGTGGGTAGGCGGAGCCCAGATAGGATTGACACCTCAGATTAAAAAGAGTGTTGACCGGCCCCTCCAGCTCGGGCTCCTCCTACTCAGCTCTTCAGTCTTAAATTTGAGGTCCCAGAGGACGGTCGCTGCTGGAAGCAGCTCCTCAGAAGATTTTATTATTTTAAATCGGACAGGAGACTTGGATCACCAGAAGTGGTCTAGAGGTCTCAGGGGTCTCAGCGCTGCTGGACCCCACCTCTCCCTTGGCGGATCTGTATTACCCTGATGATGGTCCCTGCAGAATCATGCCGGCCCTGGGGGATGAGGATGGCTTCCCTGGCGGGGACGCAAACCGCGCACAGGGGTCACTGCGTTCCCCGCCCTGGGGGGAAGCATGGGCATAGCGCCAGAAACCCTGGGGGTCCCTGTGGCGCTTCGGCTGGTGAGTACTCCACATTTTTATTAAAGTGATGTGTGAGTGACTTAGCGACTGCTGCGGCAGCCGCTGTACAGTATACACGCCGGTGACTGGTATTTTTATGTCCGCAGGATGATGCCTGCAGGACAGGGGAAAGAGAGGAGTGCGCGCTTTTTTATTTTTGAATTTTGCGCCGCTCTGAGTGCGCGCGCTTTACTGCAGTCTCCATTTCCGGCTCCTCTACATGGAGCACATCGGAGACAGAGCGCGGCGGCCATTGCTGATCAGAAAAGCACTGCAGGCTGAAAGCTCCCCGGATCGCTCCCCTCCCCTCCCGGCAAGAACCGTGACCAGCTGGGTGAGTCGCTTCTACCCGCCGGGCAGAAGCTTAACCCCTTCACCCCCACAGCGCGGGCGCCGTCTGGGGCACTAATGAGTGACAGATTGCGCGGTCCTGCAGCTGTTGTCGCATAAGGGGCTCGCACACTCTTTCAATATTAATAAAGAGGTTGTGGGAGCCTGCGACATTAATACTGCCCCCACAGCGCGGGCGCCGTCTGGGGCACTAATGAGTGACAGATTGCGCGGTCCTGCAGCTGTTGTCGCATAAGGGGCTCGCACACTCTTTCAATATTAATAAAGAGGTTGTGGGGAGTCTGCGACATTAATACTGCCACTAATTCCGATAATGACGCATACTATGCGATCGTTTGTGTGATAATTTTTTAATGTCACTAGTAGCTGCCAATCTGGGCGATCTCATTAACATCGCATAAGCGGTTAGCGATCTCCTTAACAACTTTGGCGGTCATTGCGTTATACAAAACAGCGCAATTTTTTAGCGATCTTGTGGAACGTTTTTTCTGTTTAGTGTGGCATAGCTGTCCTGCAGCTGCGGCCTTATAAGAGGCGCTTGGGGCTCGCACACCCTTTTTATTATCAAGGTTGTGGGGAGTCTGCGACTTTAACCCCTTCTTAGGCGGTTAACTCTTAATGGGAGACAGCTGGGGTAGCTCTTTCTTTAAGAGCTTTAACCCTTCAGCGTTTGTTTTTTCTTTAAGAAACACACTGTTCTAGTTACTGACAGGTTTAACCTGCCATATACTGGCAATGTCAGAGTTCTCCCAGATCCGCTACAGGATCAGTCTCGCGTATCTGACACGCAGACCTCGACGGCGTCATGCGCAACGGTCGGAGGTTCCAGTGGTGTCAAAATGGAGGCCCTCGCTAGTTTCTATGATGGCCTGTCTGACCTTCTAGGTTATTGGGTGTCAGCTAGATCCTCTCAAGGAAGCGACACAAATCGGTGCCTTCCTTCTCGCGTAGCGAAGATGTCCTATTCGGACAAGGAGGATCGGCAGGGACACTCTGCCTCTCTCATGGGCCGTACTAAGATTTCTATTGGAGCCATGAGGGCGTTACAGTTACCGGAGGAGGTAACTAGACGTCCTGGTAAGTCGGCCCGGATGTTTCAGGAGTCGCATAGACGCGACGGCTTTACAAACTGTATCCGTTTTCTACGGAGTTGTTTGTTAATTGGACCCCTTCTCCTGAAGTGAATGTCTCTTTATCCCAGCTTGGCAATCTTCCTGGTAAAGGGAAGGCGAGTCTGCAGCTGGACAGAAAAACGGAGATGGCAACAATATCCATCTGCGAAGCCTACGGTTAATGGATGTATACTTGTAAAGTTCCCTGAGCCGGTTGGACCGTCTAAGGACGGCGTGGCAAGATGGATCCCCTCTATCGAGGTAGATGGGCTTTTCAAGTTGAAGGATACTGCGTCACAGCTATCTAGGGCGTAATCCTCGGCAGTCACAGTCAGAAGAGCACTGTGGCTTAGACAGTGGAACGCGGTTTCCAAGCAGGGTTTGCTATCTTTAGCTTAGAAAGTGGTCAGCTATTTGAATCTGACCTCACGGAGCTGATTGCAAAGGCAAAGAAACAGCTTTACCGCAGCGCAGAGCTGTGACTTCTGCGTCTGGCAGGACTAGTGCCGGTAGTTGTCGGCGGTCCTTTCGGTTCAGGGGATGATCCGGTCAACCCTCTGGGGTTTGGGTCGTCCCCCTCTTTTTTTATAAAAAAAAAAAAAAGGGAATTCTCAGAAATTCCGCATACCCTGGAAACAGAACTTATGTTAAGACAGACAAAAAACCCGCTAAGGCGGACTGAAGTCTGGGTCTCACTCGAGCGCCCTCGAGTGGGGGGTCGTTTACTCTAATTTAAACCGACTTGGGTTTCCCGTGTGTCGGACGCCTGGGTGACACAGGTTGTGTTGGCAGGCTACTTCATAGAGTTTCTTTCTCGACCCCCCCGGACAGTTTTTTTGCCAATCTCGCATTCCGTCAGAGCCGAACTGTTTGCCGCTCTACTGCGAGTGGTCGATTCTCTTCTGCAGAAGGGTGTGGTGATACCGGTTCCGCAGAGGACCGGGGAAGAGGATTTTTATTCCAACCTCTTTGTGGTCCCCAAAAAGGAGGACAAATTTCGCCCTATTCTGGAAGATTGAATCGGCTTGTCCACACCCGAACATTCCGCATGGAGTCGCTTCGCTCCGTTGTGGCAGCCCTGTCGCAGAACGTCTTTTTGGTCAATCGACATTCGCGACGCTTATTTGCATGTTCCCGTCGGAAGGGCTCACCAGCGCTTCCTTCGTTTTGCCATAGGTCAGGACCATCACCAGTTTGTGGCTCGGTCTTTCGGCTTGGCCTTAACGCCCAGAGTTTTTACAACGATTCTGGCGCCTCTCATGGCAATTCTTCGTAGACATACGATTCTTCCCTACCTGGACGACCTTTCAATTGTGGCGTCCTCAAAGGAGGAGGCAGTGACGGCTCGCAATCTATTCCTTCAGCTCCTAGAGGACTTCGGGTGACTGGTCAATTGGGAGAAGTCGTCTCTGGAACCGTCGCAGTCTATCCTATTTTTAGGAATGCATTTTGACACGGTACGGGCAGTGGTGTCTCTACCTCCAGACGAGCGGGCATGTCTCCCTCGACATGTACAGATTATGAAGTCTTCGACAGTAATGTCTCTTCGGAAGTGTATGCGCCTTCTGGGTTTAATGGTGGCGTTCATGGAGGCACTTCCGTTTGCCCATTATTCATTCCAAAGGTTCATTCTGAGTCATTGGGATCGATCGCAGGCTTCGCTGGATTGCAGTGTCATCATCTCTCGCAGGGTGCGAGAATCTCTGGGATGGTGGTTACGTCCAGGAGCGTTATCCCTGGGGAAGTCATTCCTTCCTCCGAGGTGGTCGGTCATATCCACCGATGCCAGCCTGACGGACTGGGGAGGTGTCTGGAACGATCTCTGGATTCAGGGAGTATGGTCATCGGAAGAGTCTTTTCTACCGATCAACATCCTGGAATTGAGGGCAATTTTCCTTTGCCTCTAACACTGGACGGTCCCTTTGAGCGGTCTACCAGTCCGAATGCAGACAGACAACGCGACAGCGGTCGCGTATATCAACCACCAAGGCGGGACAAGGAGTTCCAGACTCATGGTGGAGGTATCTCGGATCCTGATATGGGCCGAGACCAGGGTTCCAGCCATCTCTGCGATTCACATTCCAGGAGTCCAGAATACCACGGCGGACTTCCTCAGTCGCGAGAAGATGGATCTCGGAGAATGGAGTCTTCATCCGGAAATTTTTGCACTGCTGTGCTCCCGTTGGGGAACTCCCCAAGTGGACTTGATGGCATCCAGGTTCAATGCCAAACTACCGACCTTCATGTCCAGGTACAAGGACCCGAAGGCTGTGGCGGTAGACGCTCTGGTGGCTCCGTGGGACCATTTCGAGCTAGTCTATGTGTTTCCGCCGATATCTTTACTCCCTCTGGTGCTGCGTCGGATCAGACTGGAGAGAATTCCGGCTATGTTGATAGCCCCAGATTGGCCAAGGAGGACGTGGTTCTCGACACGGGTTTCGCTTTTGGCGGCGCCGCCATTCCCACTTCCTCTTCGCCCGGACCTGTTGACCCAGGGTCCCGTTCGTCATCCGGACTTGAAGTCTCTGCGTTTGACGGCGTGGCTCTTGAGACCGAAATATTGACCCTTAGAGGTTTTTCAGCCAAAGTCATTGCCACTCTGCGAGCTGCCAGAAGTCCGGCTACTACTAGGATTTATCACAAGACTTGGGAAGCCTTCTTTTCGTGGTGTTCGGGTTCTTCAAGGAACCCGAGGATTTTTTCCATTCCCAATTTGTTGGCTTTTCTGCAGTACGGGCTGGACAAAGGTTTGGCAGTGAGCACCCTGAAAGGTCAGGTTTCTGCTCTGTCCTTACTGTTTCGGAGGGCTATCGCCTCCCGTAGGACGTGCGTTCCTTTTTTCGCGGAGTAACCCGTCACTTTCCACCGCGGAAGGCGCCTGTGTCTCCATGGCGGCTCAACCTTGTGTTGGAGGCTCTTCAGCATGTGCCTTTTGAGCCTATGAGTTCTGCTAGCCTTTCTTTACTTTCTTAGAAGGTTGCTTTCTTAGTGGCAGTAACCTCTTTGAGAAGAGTTTCTGAGTTGGCGGCTCTTTCCTGCTCGCCTCTTTTCCTGGAGTTTTACTCTGATCGAGTAGTGCTTCGCACACGGGGCAACTTTCTACCTAAGGTGGTGTCGCAATTTCATGTTAACCAGGATATTGTTTTGCCCTCGCTTTGCCCGGGCCCGAGGAATGCAAAGGAACGGTCCTTGCACACATTGGATTTGGTGCGGGCCTTGAAGTTCTATTTGTCTATTACTCAAGGTTTTCGGAAGTCAGATTCTCTGTTTGTAATTCCAGCAGGTCACAGGCGTGGTCAACGAGCTTCCAAGGACTCTATAGCTCGTTGGATTCGGTCGGCCATTTTGGAGGCTTACCGACTTAAAGGCGAACCTTGCCCGATTAAGATTCGAGCTCACTCCACGAGGGCTGTGGCTTCATCGTGGGCCTTTCATCAAGGGGCTTCGGCAGCTCAGCTCTGCCGAGCGGCGACCTGGCGCTCTGTCCACACATTTACAAAGTTTTATAAGGTGGACGTTAGTGCTTCCGCTGATGCGGCCTTAGGACGTAGGGTCCTGCAGGCAGCGGTAGTTTAAAGTTCTAGTTAACTTGTATTTGGCGCCTGTGGCGCATTTATCTAGGTTGTTGGGTTTCTGCCTATTTTGGTTTTTTTCCCACCCTAATTTTTGGACTGCTTTGGGACGTCCCACTAGTTATGAACTAGTGTGTCTCCTTTCCTTCCACCTGCTGCTGAAAGACGGATTTTGGTAAGAACTTACCTGTAAAATCCTTTTCAGCGAAGGAAGGAAAGGAGACACAGCTCCCTCCCATGGCAGAAGTGTGTTGTTGTATTTACAGATGCAGCGTGACCCTTCTCTGATAGCGATTATCTGGACTGAGGTCAACGCGCTACGGCTCTGTTCCAGCATTGCCAGCTTATCGCAGTAGTCAGGTTCAGTGAGTAGTACCTGGAACTGTGTGATTTTTTTTGCCAAATGCATGCATAACCTGTACTCTTATATTTTTTTCTCTGAAGTCCTTCAGAAGGGGTTATGTTGCTTCGCTGGTGATATTGTTCTTCCTTAAGCTTGGGTACGACTGAAGAGCTGAGTAGGAGGAGCCCGAGCTGGAGGGGCCGGTCAACACTTTTTAATCTGAGGTGTCAATCCTATCTGGGCTCCGCCTACCCACTAGTTATGAACTAGTGTGTCTCCTTTCCTTCCTTCGCTGAAAAGGATTTTACAGGTAAGTTCTTACCAAAATCCGTCTTTTTTCTGTAAAAGTTTGTGTAAAAGCGGGAAAACATAAAAAAAAAATATAAATGAGGCATTGCTGTAATCGTACTGACCCGAAGAATAAAACTGCCTTACCAATTTTACCACACGCAGAAAAAAAAATTCCTGAATTGCTAGTTGTTGTTCATTCTGCGTCCACAAAAATCGGAATAGAAAGCGATCAAAAAATGTCATGTGCCTGAAAATGGTACCAGTAAAAACGTTAGTTCGTCCCGCAAAAAAGAAGACCTCACATGACTCTGTGGGCCGAAATATGAAAAAATTACAGCTCTCAAAATATGGCTATGCAAAAACTTCTGCTTGCAAAAAAAAGTGTCTTTTAGTGTGTGACAGAAACTAAACATAAAAAATGATATAAATCTGGAATCGCTGTAATCGCACCGACCCGAAAAATAAAGTCTCCTAATCACTTATACCGCACGAGGAACGGTGTAAAAAATAAAACCAATTCTTCACCTGCTGTGGATTTGTTCATTCTGCCTCCCAAAGATCGCAAGTAAGGCTTGGCGCACATTTATCCGGTGCTCTACAGTCATGGCCAAAAGTTTTGAGAATGACACAAATATTATATTTTCACATGATCTGCTGCCCTCTGGTTTTTATGTGTGTTTGACAGATGTTTTTATCACAGACAGAAATATAATAATTGCAAACATATGAGTAACAAAAGCTTATATTGACAATTAGAATGAGTTAATGCAGCAAGTCAATATTTGCAGTGTTGACCCTTCTTCTTGAGGACCTCTGCAATTCTCCCTGGCATGCTCTCAATCAACTTCTGGACCAAATCCTGACTGATAGCAGTCCATTCTTGCACAATCAATGCTTTCATTTTGTCAGAATTTTTAGGTTTTTGTTTGTCCACCCGTCTCTTGATTGACCACAAGTTCTCAATGGGATTAAGATCTGGGGAGTTTCCAGGCCATGGACCCAAAATCTCTATGACTTGTTCCCTGAGCCATTTAGTTATCACCTTTGCTTTATGGCAAGGTGCTCCATCATGCTGGAAAAGGCATTGTTGATAGCCAAACTGCTCTTGGAGGGTTGGGAGAAGTTGCTCTTGGAGGACATTCTGGTACCATTCTTTATTCATGGCTGTGTTTTTAGGCAAGACTGTGAGAGAGCCAATTCCCTTGGCTGAAAAGCAACCCCACACATGAATGGTTTCAGGATGCTTAACAGTTGGCATGAGACAAGACTGGTGGTAGCGCTCACCTTGTCTTCTCCGAATGAGGCGTTTTCCTGATGTCCCAAACAATCGAAAAGGGGATTCATCAGAGAAAATAACTTTACCCCAGTCCTCAGCAGTCCACTGCCTGTACCTTTTGCAGAATATCAGTCTGTCCATGATGTTTTTTCTGGAGAGAAGTGGCTTCTTTGCTGCCCTCCTTGAGACCAGGCCTTGCTCCAAGAGTCTCCGCCTCACAGTGCGTGCAGATGCACTCACACCTGCCTGCTGCCATTCCTAAGCAAGCTCTGCACTGCTGGTAGCCCGATCCCGCAGCTGAAACACTTTTAAGAGATGGTCCTGGCGCTTGCTGGTCTTTCTTGGGCGCCCTGAAGCCTTTTTGGCAACAATGGAACCTCACTCCTTGAAGTTCTTGATGATGCGATAGATTGTTGACTGAGGTGCAATCTTTCTAGCTGCTATACTCTTCCCTGTTAGGCCATTTCTGTGCATTGCAATGATGACTGCACGTGTTTCTTTAGAGATAACCATGGTTAACAGAAGAGAAACAATGATGCCAAGCACCAGCCTCCTTTTAAAGTGTCCAGTGGTGTCATTCTTACTTAATCATGACAGATTGATCTCCAGCCATGTCCTCATCAACACCCACACCTGTGTTAATGGAGCAATCACTGAAAAGAGGTTAGCTGGTCCTTTTAAGGCAGGGCTGCAATGATGTTGAAATGTGTTTTGGGGGATGAAGTTCATTTTCTAGCCAAATATTGACTTTGCAAGTAATTGCTGTTAAGCTGATCACTCTTTATAACATTCTGGAGTATATGCAAATTGCCATTAGAAAAAGTGAAGCAGTAGACTTTGTAAAAATTAATATTTGTGTCATTCTCAAAACTTTTGGCCATGACTGTACACTGAGCGCTTGCATCGGGGTTTCCATGTAAATCTCTGAAATACGCGATTCAGACAGAACCATCGGCGGAAGATTCCCTATATTGAGGCAGATGGAGGCACTGTGAACGCCATAGGACCTGTGATCCGGCGTTGTCCGTCTTTTTTGGCGTGCATAAAAACTCAGTCCACCATAGTTTTGTTCACCTCTGAAAGGAAGGATGAGCTGAACAGAGGCCAGATGGAGTCCAGAGTAAATCTACTGCCTCATTATAGTGAATGGATCCCTCAGGGGTTTCATCTGTCACATAGCTGGGAGATTTAGATGGAAACCCCAAAGTAAGTGGTCAGAGTAGAGCGCTGGATAAATGTGATCACAAACGTTATGAAAAATGTTCCCAATAAGAGCTTCAACTCAATCCACAAAAAAAGTTACCACTCAGGTCTGTCATCTGTTAACAGAAATACATTACTGGTAGCACAAAGGCTCTGGAAAAGCCAAAGGAAATTCAGCAAATTCCGCACTTCCAAATCCAAATGCCCCTCGCTTCTCATGGCCCCAGTGTGCATTAAACCACCTTTAGCATTCACATATGGCAGTGAAATAACTTCCAAAATGCGGGTCACTTGGGGGAAGGTATGTCTGCCTGTAGCACTTAGGGGAATCTTATTTAATTGGATGTCCGCAAACAATTTTTTGGAAAATTGCTTACTCCAGGAGCAAATAGCACTCCTTCCTTCCGATAAATTCTACCGTAAGGCTTAAGCAGTTACTGTACAAAGCCCACATATGGTGTATGCTCAAATATCAGCAGTAAAATTGTTGGGACACTTCTGGTGCCAATTTTACCCACTTCTTGTGTGAAAATGTTAAATCCTGGGGCTAATGCAAATTTTTTGTGGTAAAAATGTATTATTTTTTCTCACTGGCCCATGGTATAAATTTGTGACCACTGTGGTTCAATGGCATACACACTAGATAATTCCATTGGGAGAGGTGTTAGTTTGTAGAATGGGGTCATTATGGGTGTTCCACTGTTCTGGACACCCAAGGGCTCTCCACCTGGGTCATGCCATCCCAAACCATACAGTCAAAATCTGCACTAATGGGCTCCTTCCCTTCCGAGCTCTGCCATGCGCCAAACAGTAGTTTCCGCCACAAATGGGGTATCTGATACTCAGGACAAATTGCACAACAATTTGTGGGTCTAATTTCTCCTGTTACCCTTTGAAAAAAAAATATTTAGGGCGAAAAATATTTGTATTGTTGAAAAATATGTTTTTTAATTTCACGGAGCTTACGTTATAAACTCTTTAAGCACTTGGGGGTTCAGAGTGCCAATTCACATCTTGATAAGTTCCCTGGGGGTGTCATAGTTGTGCTAAAATGGGTCATTATTGGGGTTCCAGTTTAGTACATCAGGGGCTCTCCAACACAACATGGCGTCTGCTCTCGATTCCAGCCAATTTTGCATTCAAAACCTCAAATGGCGCTCCTTCCCTTCCGAGCCCTGCCGTGTGCCTAAAGAGTGGTCTTCCTCCACACATGGGGTATCCGTGTACTCAGGAGAAATTACACAACAAATATTGTGGTTTATTTTCTCCTGTTACCCTTGACAAAATAAAAAAAATTGTGTCCGAAGTAAAGTTTTTGTGAAAAAAAGTTAAATGTTCACTTTTGTTCCTTCCACATTGTTTCAATTCTTGTGAAGCACTTAAAGGGTTAATAAACTTTTTTAATGTGGTTTTAAACACCTTGAGGGGTGCAGTTTTTAGAATGGTGTCACTTTTGGGTATTTTCTGTTATATAGGCCCTCAAAGTGACTTCAAATGTGAGGTGGTCCCTAAAAAAATGGTGTTGTAAATTTTGTTGGAAAGATGTGAAATCGCTGGTCAAGTTTTAAACTCTTATAACTTCCTAACAAAAAAATTTGTTTCAAAAATTGTGTTGATGTAAAGTAGACATGTAGGAAATGTTATTTATTTACTATTTTGTGTGACATAACGCTCTGATTTAGCGGCATAAAAATTAAGTTTGAAAATTTTCAAATTTTTTTTTGCCAAACTCTCATTTTTTTCACAAATAAACAAAAGAAATTTTGAAGAAATTTTACCACCATCATAAAGTACAATATGTCTCGAAAAAACGTTTTCAGAATCAGTGGTATCCGTTAAAGCGTTCCAGAGTTATAACCTCATAAAGTGACAGTTGTCAGATTTAAAAATTAAGGCCTGGTCATTAACCTACAAAGTGGCTTGGTCCTTAAGGGGTTAATGAATACATTTCTGTTTCACAAAAAAGCTACTCAGGGCAAGTCGGCAAAGATTTTTTTTAAAAAGATCTCTCAAAAATGATATTTCTCACCTGTCCATCATTGGGAGGGAAGGGGGTTCTGATACTCATTCTTCATTTCGTTCAGGATTTAAACAGCCTGGTCACGCGTAATCTCTGCAACTCCATTCATGTCTGTAAAGCCCCCGTCTCACATAGCGATACACCAGCGATCCCGACAACGATCAGGATCGCTGGTGTGTCGCTACATGATCACTGCTGAGCTGCCAAACAGGCAGCTCAAGCAGCGATCAGCACAGCGACACTGCGGGTAACATCGCTTAGTTACCCGCAGTGTACGTTGGATACCAGCGCCCTGATGCAGGGAGCTGGTAACCAAGGTACACGTCGGGTTTCCAGGTGCTGCGCGGTGCCTGGAAACCCGCTGTGTACCTTGCTTACCAGCTCTATGCATCAGGGCGCTGGTATCCAAGGTACACATCGGGTTTCCAGGCACAGCCCCGTGCCTGGAAACCCGCTGTGTACCTTGGTTACCAGCGGATCGCTGGTCTCCCGCCTTTCACACGCAGCGATCCGTGCTGGCCAGCGGGAGACCAGCGATCAAAAAAATGTCCAGGACATTCAGCGACGATCAGCGATACCCAGCAAGGGGGCTGATCGTCGCTGAATGTCACACACAGCGATATCGCTGGGGACATCGCTGCTGCGTCACAAAACTAGTGACTCAGCAGCGAGATCGCTGTGTGAGACGGGGGCTTAAGACTGATGGAGACAGCAAAAAGTACTTGGCAACGTCAGTTGATTTACATAATTTTCTAGCCCCTTAATCTCCCACCATGCTCTGATATTTTTTTTATAGCATATGT
Source organism: Oophaga sylvatica (assembly GCA_033576555.1). Lineage (NCBI taxonomy): Eukaryota > Metazoa > Chordata > Amphibia > Anura > Dendrobatidae > Oophaga > Oophaga sylvatica. The sequence goes on from JARQOD010000004.1 coordinate 411,754,373, forward strand.
ACAGATCCTTAAAAAGAGTTTTTAGTGATGTACTTTAGTTCTACCAAGAGGATCCCCACTGAGAGAAAAAAAAAACTTGATTTGCATCCTCTCCCCGAAGGTGGAAAGTCTTAGAACACGCACGTATCAAAAGCGCCAACGGCTACTTTTGGCCTACTAAGTGGGATAGTCACCACCACTTGTCAGCCTTGGAAAAAGGAATACGAAAAGGCCAGTTTCTCTGCATCAGGAGAAACTGTTCCCAATCAAGTTATTTTAACCATTTAACCCCCAGAGGTGTTTTCGTTTTTCGCTCCTCTTCTTCCCAGAACCATAACTTTTTTGTTTTTCCGTCAATATGGCCATTTGAGGGCTTGTTTTTTGCAGGATGAGTTGTACTTTTGAACGACACCAATGGTTTTTCCATGTTGTGTACTAGAAAACAGGAAAAAAAAATTCCAAGTGCGATGAAATCGCAAAAAAAGTGCGATCACACACTTGTTTTTTGTTTGGCTTTTTTACTAGGTTCACTAAACGCTAAAACTGACCTGCCAATATGATTCTCCAGGTCATTACAAGTTCATAGACACCAAACATGTCTAGGTTCTTTTTTATCTAAGTGGTGACGAAAAATTCCAAACTTTAAAAAAAAAAAATTTTTGATACCGTAGCGTCTCCACTTTTCGTGATCTCAGGTTGGGTGAGGGCTTATTTTTTGCGCGCCATGCTGATGTTTTTAGTGATACAATTTTGGTGCAAATACAATCTTTTGATCGGCCGTTATTGCATTTTAATGTACTATCGCGGCGACAAAAAAAAACGTAATTCTGGCGTTTTGACATTTTTCTTTTTTTAAAAAAAACAACATTTTTTTTACTTTTGGCATTCTTCAATAGTCTCCATGAGAGACTAGAAGCTGCCATAACCTGATCGGCTCTGCTACATAGAGGCGATGATCAGTTCGCCTATATGTAGCTGAATTACTCACTTGCTATGAGCGCCGGCCTCTGGGTGGCGCTTACAGCAAGCCGGCAGTGCCAACCAACCGGTGACCCTCGATCACGTGACGTGGGTCACCAGTGGGCGGATTTCCGGCGCAAATGCTGGAAGCGCTTGTTAAATGCCGCTGTCAGCGTTTGACAGTGTTATTTAATGGGTTAATAGCCGCTGGTGGATCGCGATTCCACCAGCGGCTGTTCCGGGCACATGTCAGCTGTTCAAAATACACTGACAAATACAACTCATCTAGAAAACAGTCCGCAAGTACTGAAAGTTATGACTCCTGGAAGGTGGCAATAAAAAAGTGAAAAAAGAATGGTTTGCCATAAAGGCCAAAACTCATAGAAGATGATGTGCACAAATCACGTTCGTTATATCGTTATATGTTACATCTGCTTCTGTCAGAGATTCTGGGACTCTGGACAGCAAAATTTGTGTAGCCTTCATTCGTATTCAAGGTTCAGTCATGGTTTTGTGGCTCTAACCATAAACCCAGAAGATAAAGCGAACAAAGTTATCTGTAGTATTTTTTTCTTCCCACTTTTAGCACGGTGCTGACATTAATGCCAAAGATATGTTGAAGATGACTGCTCTCCACTGGGCTACAGAGCACAATCACCAAGAAGTAGTGGAGCTTCTAATAAAGTATGGAGCCGATGTGCACAGTCAGAGCAAGTTCTGTAAAACTGCATTTGATATCTCTGTGGATAACGGGAATGAAGATCTAGCAGAAATACTCCAGGTTGGTTTACATCATTGTGTTGCTTAGGTTTTTCTTTATTAAAAAGACTAGGCTGTGTATAAGATGTATTCACAAAAAGAAGCTAGTGAGGACATTGTATGTCCACCATTGTCCCTGATCATTCAGACTAAACAAATACCATAAGTTCTGTTTTGTCTATTTCTACCTGCGCAGTATTGTGGAAAAATATTAATATCGATGGTAAAAGTGAGAGAAAGAGCTCTTTCCCCTTCTGGTTGATTGAGAGGGAAAATATAGTTATTAACATACATCCTAGCCTTCTAGTTTCCAATTTGGTTTTATATCAGGTTGTGAATAATGAGAGACAGCCTTCAGGTGTTTTGTTTTAGACAATAAAAATGTTTTATTTTTGTCTTAGATTGCAATGCAGAATCAAATTAATACAAATCCTGAAAGTCCAGACACTGTAACAATACACACCGCAACGCCACAGTTTTTCATTGGGCCCGGAGGAGTAGTAAATTTAACAGGTAAGACAACAAAAACAATTTGATTAAAGGGAACCTGTCATCGGGATTGTGCACAGTAACCTACAGTGTCAGGTTGGCGGCGTGATACTGATTAAAATAATACCTGGGTTGATGAAATCCGTCTTGTGGTTGTTGTTTAATCTTTATTTGTTGTTTTCAGTTAATGATATGCCCATGCTTCGGGGCAGCCTGTGGGGGGGGTCTTTGTGGTGCTGTGCTTACATATGTATCTGTATGGGCTTATGACCAGTCACTGATTCTTCAGTGACCTGCCTCTTATTTTACATAATGCATATTGTGGGGTTATAAATATATATATAAATTTTTTTTTTTTTTTTTTTTATTTTTTTTTTTACATTCAGCTAAATGGTGGCAGCGCCTGCACATTAGTATGTATCGCATTATGCACATAATATGGTAGGGTAAAAGAGAAATTTAACTTAAAGCGGTGCATGAGCAGTAGCATCTATCACTTTTCCATAGATGCTACTGCGCAAGTGCCGACGCCATTTTACTGCAGCCACTTTTTTTTTCTCCAGCAAAATAGCGGTGGCTACATGCGCATTAGCATCTGTCGCTTGCCGATAGATGCTATTGCAGCAAAATGTCAGCAGCGCTTGCGGAGTAGCATCTATAGGAATGCAATAGATGCCACTGCGCATGCACCACCAGCGCCATTTTGATGAAGTTAATTTTTATTTTTCTACCCTACCATTTTATATGCATAATGCCATACATGCTACTGTGCTACTGCCCAGGCGCCGCCACCATTTTGCTGAATGTACTTCCCCCCCCCCCTCCCCACACACACAATATTTTATGTAGTATGTATTATAAGGGCAGGTCACTGACAGATCAGTGATATGACAATTTTATAAACCAGGTCAGATGGGATGTGACCTTTATAAACCATAAGGCCTTGTTTACATTGCACTCTGAGGGAATTTTTGTTCGCTTGTTTTTTTTTTTTTTGTTATATACCATATTTTTCGGATTATATGACGTACTTTTTTTCCTCCAAATTTGGGGGGAAAATAGGGGGTGCGTCTTATAATGCGTATATACCTTACCGGTACCATTGCTGCAGGCAGGGATGAGGGGGTGTCCGATGCTGCTGTGCAGGTGTCCGGCGCTGCTGGCGGTGCTGCGAGTGCTACTGGGGTGTCCGGTGCTGCTGCAGGTGCCCGGCGGTGCTACGGGGGTCTCCAGTGCTGTGGAAGGCTCTGACGACATTTTGTGAAAGGCCAGAGCCCATGCAGTTCCATGGTTTCCTGTGCGGTGGACTCCGGAAAAATGGCGCCTGGGGCGGCGCATGCACAGATGGAGATCTCAGCGGTGAGATCTCATCTCCCAAGATCTCGGTGCCAAGATCTCTATCTGCGCATGCGCCGCCCCCGGCGGCCATTTTTCCGGAGTCCACCGCCACAGGAAACCATGGAACTGCAGGGGGCTCTGGTCTTTCACAAAATGTCGGCAGAGACCACCGTAGCAGCGCCGGACACAAGCAGTACTAGACACCCGCAGAGGCGCGCCGCACATCGGAACACCCCTGATCCCAGCCTGCAGCAATGCTCCACTCTTGCCTCCTCCAGCAGCGACCCTGGGACCCATCTTCACCCCAGCCACCACCCCTGGTAAGCAATAAGACGCATGAATTATAAGAAGCACCACCATTTTATTAAAAAAAAATTCCTATTTTTCTCCTCAAAATTTGGGGTGCGTCTTATAATCCGAAAAATACAGTATGTACTTATCAATAATCATTTATCTTTATTTTTAATTTAGGAGGCACTCTTGGTGGTGGGTGTAAATGTTTAGGAATCATGCCCAAACCAAGGCTCAGCATTGGATAACTAATCTAAGTTCAGGCAGCCTGCAGTTTGGTAGTTGACTGCAGTGTACAGATAAGTGCAAATAATTTGGGCTAATTGCATATTCAGCAAATGATGGAGTGTCTTCTGTGCACTTTCTATGACTAAAAGTAAAAGCTGTATTTTATCACTTTACTTTTCATTGAACCGAAATATCACAAAAATTAGACTTAGCATTTTAACGTTTTGTTTAATTATTTATTTTTTTACTATTAAAGAGAGATGAGATGGGATTATTGTTTTATATTGACATCTGTATAAATAATTTGTTTTTGACTAACATTTTTTCTTTTTTAAAGACGATAATGGGATATCCTCTGCAGTACAGTTTGGAAATTCGTCCACCTCTGTCTTGGCTACGTTAGCAGCACTAGCTGAAGCTTCTGCTCCTTTGTCCAATTCATCAGAAACACCAGGTTTGTCTATATTTTATGACTTTAAGGGAACAGTTTAAAACTTACATACTTTAAACATAAAAGACAATGCAAAATAATAAAAAAAAAACACCTAAATACTTGACCAACAAAATACCGTAATCATTTCCTTTTTGCTTCAGCGATGTCCTTCTTATACATTGGAGTCCAAAATTGTACTCAGTATTCGAAGTGTGGCCACACTAGTGACTTGAATAGAGGCAAAACTATGTTCTCTTTATGAGCATATATGCCTCTTTTAATGCATCCCATAATTTTATTTGCCTTGCCAGCAGCTGCCTAGCACTGGTCACTACATTTGGGTTGTTCCGACCACCCATACACCCAATTCTTTTTTGATGACCGGTCTGCTCAGTGTATTACCATTTCAGTACATAATTACACAATTTATTTCCTCTCCCCAAGTGCATGACCATACGTCTCACTACATTTAACCTCAATAGCCATTACTCAGCCCAGGCCTCGAGCTTACGTAAATCCATGTGTAACATTAAACGTATCCTCCTCTGTATTCATTACCTTGCAGTGTTTAGTACCATTTGCAAATACTGAAATGTTGCTGTTTCCTCCTTATAAGGCCATTAATAAATATGTTTGTCACGTACACACTTCTTAGCACGTGATGTGGAGTGCGTCTGAAAGGGTTAATTTATCTCCTCTCCCTCAATCCAGCTCTCAACCTCTGTTCTAGGCTATAAAGTGAGCATTAAACAGACCCCTGACACGGTCCTCACACCCAAATTTCTTAACATGGGCGATGAGTCCTCAAAATATGTTACTGTCACACAATCAAAAGGTAACACATTCTCTGGAGAGCTGTGGATTCTTTTGGAGCAAACAAGGGTCAAACTTATTAAATATTTTAAGCTTTAATATAAAAATAAACAGTGCTTACAATAAAAGATATAAAAATGTAAAAATAAAATAACACACAAATATGCAAAACAGTTATAAAATAAAAAGGGAAAAATAACAGAAATGCTCATGTTTCAGTCTACTGTTACCTTCTTTTTCCTTGAGGGAAGGAGATGTGAATTATGGATTGCATCATTCTCCTTTCAGGGCCCAGTAATTTGTCCAAGTTAGTAATTTTTGTGGGTGCACTGCACTTCATTCTAGGTTAAGCAGGTGACATTTAATGAAGAATTTCTGGTATCCCCAATCATGTAATCTGTCATGGGATTTTAATACCTTCTTAGTATCCTCTAGCTTTCATTCCCTGAATGTGTTTTTATCATTTATTACACCTCTTACAGCTTTATCTAGTGGTTTCTGCATATTTCTAAGTTATTTTTTCCCATAAGGTATATATTGTGCACAGGTCCTATTTTAGAGTCCTATAAAAATAACTCATTTGCTTTGTGTTCTTCTATTTTTGAGGATTAGCCCCAGTTTATGGCATTAACCCTTTTCCTATATGCCATATTTTCCTTTTTTCCACCTCTTTGTCTAAGAGCTGTAGGTTTTTTAACTATTCTGTCCACATAGCCATATGAGGGCTTGATTTTGCTGGACAAGTTGTACTTGTGAGTGACACCATTCATTTTCTCACAAAATTTACTGGAAAATGGGAAACAAACACAAAATTTTTTTTATTGCATTGCTATTTTCCGAGACTCGTAATTCTTTAATCTTTTGGTCGATAGAGCTGTGTGAGGGCTCACTGTTTGTGTGGTGAGACGTTTTTTATTGATTCCATTTTGGGTTAGATGTAACATTTTGATCTCTTCTTACAGCAGTCTTTGCATTATTGCAGGTACCCCCCCTACCTCCCCAAAAAAAAAAAAAAAATTGGCATTTTGAATATTCATCAGATTACGATGTTTGACGATCGGGTTTATTATTTTTATATTTTGAAAGACCGGATTTTCTTTGGATGCGGCAGTACCACATTTGTATTTTTTTATCTTTATTTTTAATGGGAGAAAATTGTAGTGATTTAATTTTTATTTTTTTTTCATGTTTTTTTAATTTTGAAACTTTTAACTTTATTAGTGAACCTGCAATCGTCGGATGACTTGCACTATATAAAGCAATACCACAGTATCACTGTATATAGTAAAAATGACAGTCTCTTTTGAAGCCCACCCATAGGCTGGGTTTCGAGGGAGCTCCGTAATGACAGGCACTGAGGTCTTCGCAGACCCTTTGGTGTCATAGCAACCCATCGGCACACTGTGATCAGCTGCATTTAACAGGTTAACAGTTGCGGGCATAGCACAGCCCGCTCCATACACTCGCTACTGAATTGCTCTGTACATGTACGGCTGATGTCAGTAAGCAGAAAGAAAATCATCTCCTAGTCCATGAAAATTTGCCTTCCCAAAGTTTATTGTCCTTGTAGCCCATATACTAAATCTCTTCTTAAAGGATAAGTGAAAACATATTGTTTTATAATAAGCTTTGGAGGAACGTTCAAACTCCTGCTTATGGCTGAGCTAAAAAAAATTTTTCCTGACAAAAAGAGAAATTCAACAGTGTATGTGACTAAATAATAAAGTGGCGCAGGTATATTTGGACTCTTGAATGAAGTCCTATTTTTTTTTTTTTCTAAAATCTGTTTATGCTTAAATAGTTCTATATACAATTTGTATCTAATGTCACATAATTTGGTTATTCCATGCCATTATCGGTACGACTGTCTTTTGAATACAATTGACTAATTGTAGAGATGAAAGCTTGGATCATAGCAGGAATATCTTAGATCTTGGGCTCTGTCATGACGTAAAAGCAAGACTTGGTACACAGAAAATGACAGAAATCAAAGCTCGCATTGGTGATGTCTGCAGAGCTTGCCTTTGTGGCAGATAATTGCAGGACAAATTGACAATTGGCTGCAGTTACCCTTAAGAATAGCTATTTGGCAAAATATGTTGATGCTTCTGTTCTGCCTTTTTATCTACATGATTTCTGTCATCTCTCCACATTCATATGTTGTACCAAGTAAACTTTGCTATGGCCCTGACATCTTATCAGTATTTTTTTTTTCTATGAATTGTATTTGTGGCCCTAACAGTTTACTATGACCACATGGCTTTACTTTAGACTGGGCAACCCTTGAACCTTGAGGTCTTTCAAAGTCAGAAAATCTAGAAGAAAGAATACATACAGTTTAGTTTAAAGGGAACCTGTCCCCCCCCTCCAGGGCCTCTTTAAGTAAAAGAGCCACCTTCAGCAGCACTAAGGCTGCATTCTGTGAAGGTGGCTCTTAGGTTTCTGATCGCTAGGAATGCTGAAATACAGACCTTTATAATTTGTCCGACATACCGCTATTGTGTCTGGGAGGTATGTCTTCTTCTCCTGTGTCAACGGCCTCAGAGGTGTTAATCATCCCTCTCTTGTTTCCAGCCCCCGCCTCCTCTCCTTGCGACGTCTCCGGCGCTGCGTGTAGCACCGGCCCCAGATCCCGCACCGAAGTGTGTTATGATGTATTCACACGGCGGAGCTGGTAATCTGCGCCTGCGCAGTGAGGAAAAAGGTGGAGGAAAGCGGCGGAGATGGGAACAGGCGTAGAGATCCTCACTGCGCAGGCGCCAGATTCCCAGCCCCGCAGTGTGAATACATTACAAAAAAGTATGTGCGAACTCCCAATAACCTGGAGAATCACATTGCCGGGTCAGATTTAGCATTTAGTGAACATGGTGAAAAAAAAAAGTTGTGGAATTCTCTTTTTTTTTTTCTTGTAATTTCACCGCCCTTGGAATTTTTTTCCTGTTTCCCGCAATAAACAAGCCCTCATATGGCCATATAAACAGAAAAATAACAAGTTATGGCTCTGGGAAGAAGAGGAGCAAAAAAACAAAAACTAAAAATCTCACGGTGGTGAAAGGTTTAATAGCGTTCTGAAACCGGGCTGCCAGTGCCCCGCTGCCGGGAAGAAATTAGCTTAAAATAATTCAAAGAGTTGTGTTTTAATATGAAGCCACATTTTATGCTACGCTTCCATAAACTGGCTGAAAATTACTGTTACAAAACAATAGGCTTTTCTGTCTGAACTTGTGTTACATTTCAATTATGTTTTCTAGTGGTGGCAACAGAAGAAGTGGTAACTGCAGAGTCTGTTGATGGTGCAATTCAACAAGTTGTTAGTTCTGGTGGGCAACAAGTCATCACAATAGTGACAGATGGCATCCATCTTGGTAATCTCCAGTCTGCTATTCCATCAAGTGCCATAGGTCAGCCAATTATTGTCACAATGCCGGATGGCCAACAGTGTAAGTAAATAAAAAAAAAAATGCAGTTTATGCTAGTCTTTCTAGTGTCTTAATGTACATTTTCGAATCAAAGAATTTCTGGGTATAGACTGATCGATAGAGATCATTTTGTTTCCCTTTATCCTCCACTTAAAGGGTTTCTCCAGATTTGAGAGAAAAGTCTACAGTTACTTTGTGACAATTTCCAGTTATTGCTGCTGATGACAAGTGGTCACATGACCGCATGGATGCGATTGGCATATATGCAGTCATGTGCTGACTAGTCTCATCCAGGTTAGGCGTGTAAGTGTAGGTACAGTGAGGAAAATAAGTTTTGATACACATCAGATTTTAAGGGTTTTTCCACCTACCAAAAATGGAGAGGTCTGTCATTTTTATCGTAGGTACACTTCAATGTGAGAGACAGAATCTTAAAAAAAATCCAGAAAATCTTTTGAAATTTTTTTTAGGATTTTTGCGTAATTAATTTGCATTTTATTGCATTTGTTTCCATTGTTTCATCATTGGAAATCAATAACATACCTATCCATCCTGTGATATCCATAATTCCACAACTTTTCCTTCTTGGTGTTTGAATTTCAAGTGTAAATATGGTTGGGATGAAAGAAGATGAATTATGTAATTTATCATATATAAAGATTATTGCCTTTTGTACATTTTGTATGTAGCATAAATCATAAGAGTTCCTGTAACTGAACAGCTTTATCCTTCAAACCGTAGTCCATGTCTATTATTGAGTCTCCTTGTATTTATTCTTATAGTATTGACGGTACCAGCAACTGACATTGCCGAAGAAACTGTAATTAGTGACGAGCCCCCTTCTAAAAGACAATGCATTGAGATCATTGAAAATCGCATGGACTCCGCAGAGATCGAGGTAATGTCGAGTTTTGGAATGTCCCTGTGACTTCTGATTTTAGGGTGTATGCTAATACAATGGCGCAGTACAATTGCTAGCACTGAGGTTTTACTTTACTGTGGCTATTACACATGAGGCTTCATGGAGTTAGTAGTTTACAGTCCTGTTATTGTCACTGTAGCCATCTATTTAGAGGAAACTCCTTTAATATACTGTTAAGGGCTATGGGCACCTTTGAAATTAAAAAAATATATGTTTTTACATACAATGCCTTTTTTTTTTCTTCAAGGTAACCACTACATTTTAGTTCGCAGTGTTTTGTTGCATTTTTTCAGTGCAGATTTGTCACAAAACCTTAGGGGTTTCCTGATGCCAGCACGGTGAATGAGAATCCTGACGTCTCGTGCTCACGTTGCTTATTTGTGACTTGCAAACTTGGTGCAGATATAAATCTGCTGCATGTCAATGCTTTCAGTGCAGATATCGCCCATACTAACCTGCACCAAAAAAACACGTTTTAGCGTCTGCGTTTTTCCTGCCAAGAGGAAATGGTGCTCAAATTTCTGCACCAAATATTTCTTTTCCCTCTTGGCATGTGCCTTCAAGCCATACATGCTGTATGCGAGGCCTGTGTGTCCGGATCTGGCTGTTGTCAGTGATGACATCTCATTTACTACCTTAGCTTCATTCCCCACTGATCTTTCCTTCTACAGACTCACTGATGCCGTGGTGTGCGGTTCCCTCTCCCTGCAGCTTGCGCTGTGGGTGCTCCCCTCTGTCTCCACACTAATAATATCCTTGTCTATACTCGGATGCTGGACACCTTTGTGATGTCTGAAGCCCCGTCTTCCTCCCGGCTGGTGGAAGGAAGGAGTAATAAGACCAGTGTGCTATTGGATCTATGTCACAAGGGGTAGTAAAGCTAGTTATCTAATGAAATTGTACAAATGTGACAGCAACAAAATGAACAAAGTCTATATGAAAAGCATTTGGAAACAAAATAACAAAAAAAAATGAATTGGAGCAAAGGTGCCCATAGTTTTGAAAACATAATTTGCTCACTAATTTTGTACTTTAAATGTGTAACATGTCCAGCGCATGTATTTTACTTGCGTTTCCCTGAATTTATTGCTCTTCTGCTAGTATTTTTTTTTTTTTAAACCTTTTTTTAAATAGCTGATATTTGACGATGTGTTCCTCTTTATTGTGCAGTCTGTGGAAGGAGGATACCTTATCAGATACAATATCTCTGATTTACCTCATCTCTGACTTTACCAATTACATGATGTGAAAGTGCCTTCAACTATCACAGGTGTGCGGTTCTTACCAATTTACCAGCACTTTTGGGTGTCACTTTCCAGTACTTCCACCATCTTTTATTATTGGATCTTTCTCTCCTATTATATTGATGCCCTTGTTATGCTTAGATAAAGGAAGCTTATTATAAAAGTCCTGGGTCATTCCCTGATGACCAAAAGTCCTTGTAGATGCAAATACTAGTATTCTGTAACTGGGAACCTTTATATGTTCATTTACAAGACCCAGATCATCAAAATGTAATTCAGTCCTCGAGCATTGTGTTTATGCCATGACCACACTTAGGATTATTAATGAAAGATTTTCTCTTAATCTGCAGCTAGTGCTGGGCCCTTGGCAGAATGTTTCCCTTCCTGAAAGTGTCAGGCTGTAAGGTGAATGTGACTTCTCCCAGTGTAAAGGAATGGATGTGTCTACTTACAGTATAACAATAAAAAAAGTGCTGTACGTCCATTAATTTACACTAGGAGAATCACGTGGTGCCAGACCCTCTTCCTATGTTTATTACCCAGTTGCAGAAATGGACCTGAGTGGATCTGGTGAAAGGATTGCCAACAGGCGGACCATTACATGATTAACACTTGGAGGTGTTGTGTCCTTAACACAACAATCAAAGATGAAAGTCAGTGTTCCCACAGGGACATTAGCAGTTTCCATATGCGTGTACAGGAGGTGTTGTTTTTTTTTTTTTTTTTTATGCAATTCTTCATTAACAAATACTTTACAGACCTGACTCTCAGATCTGCCTTATGCTGCAGTGCGGACCGTGACCACTACAGCCACAGACAAGCTGATTTGTAAAATGTCCGGTACAGTCAATCTGAGCAAGTTCTACCATCATTAAAGCAGTAAGGAATGCTGATGCCCGCTCTGTGGCCTGTACAATTGTAAATGCAGTGGTGGACTATAATACAAGCAGTGACGGAGTCAGGAAAGACGAGTAATACAAGATATTGTTACAAAGCTTTGTAATGTTTACTGTAGATGAAGTTCAGTGGTGGCAGTGCAGCACTACCTACATGAACAGGCTCACGTCAGGGTTTCTGTGCTCGTGAAGAGGAGCAGCACACATCACAAATATCAGTAATTGCCTGCTGCACATATACAATCTCTCCTTACACAGATAGCCCTACTTTTCAGCTCCTTGGACCTCTTTTTCTGAGTGTTATATACCATGAACTTCCTTATGTTGGATTTCAGCATGGTAAGCACTTGGTTCTCATGTGAAAAAGATGTTTTTCAGCAGCTCATTCTAGTCTCCATATTAACAAAAACCATTTTGGGCTATTGGCCAATTGCTAGGTTAATTGTCTATAAATCCCATTAATAGATCTGCCCATATTTAGTGATGATTGGTCGTATAGCAGGTCAATCAGCACTTGCTATTAGGCTGCTAAGCTCAGGAACACTGGACACCTGCAATTAGTAGATGTGAGGGAGTGGAAACTATGGGGCTACTGAAAAGCTGTACCAAGTGGCTCTGGCGTAGTTGGGTCTTTCCTTCATGGCGCTTGTAGAAATCGATGCCGCTCTTTATACCTCCCAGTGTCCCTCCTGTGTGCAGTCTGGAGGTGCTGTCAGCAGGGATACTGTGTCCCCTCCAGACCAGGGTCCTGTCTCCCCACTTACAAGGCCACGATGCCCAATCAGGTCTTGTATTGAGGTTCTTCTTGGAGAGGGCAAACCCTATTTTTTGTGAAAACTATTAATATGAAATAATGAAACTTGATTATTCATGGTGTTGTATAATGAATGTTGTTTTCTTGCAGTGGCACAAAATGGGGCTCCATATAAATCTTCTGTTTCAGACTAAATGCACATTTTTTCACCTTTTTTTAAGATTTATGACACTATAAGCTCCAGGCATATTTATGAGACAGGGCTATGATGGACACTTAGTACCCATCACCCACATAGTACCCTTGATCTTGGTTTGTGCTTACAAGATGAGTTTTTTAATAGCTTTTCATGACTTATCTGGTACACTGATGACATTATAGCCTGTGGGCATCTTGCACCCATACTAATGTCATCAATTAGCCAAAAAATATCATACACAGCGCAGCATACATGTGTTTTGTCGTTTCATCCTTGTACACCCCAGACATAACCAATAGCATTATGTGAACAGGGCCTACTGCTGAACTTTTGGGTATTTTCTAGGGCTGTATTATTTCAGCAAATATTATTTGTTCTGTTTTTTTTTTTTTTATGATCTCTATACCTGATGTGTGTATATTTGGTTGAAAGGCCTGGCAGACCATCTTTGGTGTTAATAGATATTCCATTTTTTGGCTTATTTGTAATGATGGCCAATAAATTAGGAAAGCAACAAACAAAATGTAAACAGCAAGTAGTAGTTCCTTATTTTTTGGCTGCTTTTCAGCCGAGATTGTGGCATCTTGGCTGTATTTCTTCGTGGCTGGAGCAGGTATTTCCATGAGATGCAGGTAGTAGCGTGCATAAAATCCAATCCTTTTGATTGTTGGAGTTGTAGAAGATAAAGGGGCTACAGGAAAGAAATCTTTGTCCGAATGTCTCTGTTTGGGTCTGATAGTTGCTACCTCTAAACGCCATCTTTATATTTAAAGGTTCGCCAGTGATTGCAGTGACATTTGTGTTTCTGACCTCTTCTTTTTCCAGTAATTTCACATTGGCAGCATGCAGTACTTGCTTGTTACTTTGGATATTGTAAACCTGTTTTTTTCTCCTTTTTTAAATTTTTTTTCGGTCTGTCAGATTCCAGAAACTTCTGGGTCAGAAATCTATATTGTGAATACTCAAGAGTTTTCTCAGGTACCTATATACATTTTAAAACCAATTCTGTATGTTTCTGAGAGGATCTCTGAGCCCTTCATCCTCAGATTTTCTGGTGCTGTGTGTATGATTGATTTCATGTTTTCTGACCAATAAAACATTGCTTATGCCGCCTTTGTGACTTTTTTTTTGGTGCATGATGCCTTATCCCTTCCATGTGTGGGACAGGTTTTTTATTCTTTCTCATTGGCTTTCATGTAGTCAACTAAGTATTTGATTTATTCATATTTTTTTCCCTTTTAAGCAACCTTTCATTAAGTATGTATCTGCTAATACATAAGTCTATAAAAAATCTAATATACCCTATACCTGTTTCCGCTTTAAGCACAGGTGAAGCCGATCTGCAGATACGTCCACTGTGCACATTATTACATTGTTCAGCACTTGTATTCATACTCCCATTATGTCACCCAATAATGTGTGGTAAAGTGGACCTGTTGTCATCAGAAATGCCATATTTTTTGCAGCAGTTTTAAAAGGCCATAGAAATCACAATTTCTAGGAGCTGTTTGCAGCTTGCAATCTAATTCAATAAAAAAAAAGGCCTAGATTAATGTGACAAAGCCGATTATGACACATAATTAAGAATGTCCGTTTCAGGTCAGAGATGTTCTGCCATGGCATGATTGTAAAAATTAAAATGTCTTTATTATCCCATATTCACAGGAAAGAGAATCCCTTCAGAAGCAACTTGATGAGGCCAACAGAGAAGCCCAGAAATACCGCCAGCAGCTGCTCAAGAAAGAACAAGAGGCCGAGGCGTACAGACAGAAGCTAGAAGCCATGACCAGACTGCAGACCAATAAGGAAGTGGTTTAAACTTCTAGTGGGACATATCATTTTTTCATATTTTTTTATCAGCAAGATGGCTCTGACCTAATCTGTGTACTGCCGTGTGCCACAAATGGGACATGCAGGACGTTAGAACAGATCTCCAGCTAGAACACTTCTAAAAAGGCTGGTTGTAGGAAGGTCAATCCTTGTGAAAAGTATTTAAAAAAATACTGTAAATACAGTTTTTTTTGTTTGTTTTTTTAATTTTACAATTAGCTTATAAGTTGATTCTGATTTTTGAAAGATGCAGAGATCACAGTGTGACCGTGTTTTGCATAAATAAAAGATCGCGATGCTGATCCTCTCTTAACAGTGTGCACCATCTCCAAAAATAGATACTCCGCATATCTGCAGTGCTTTCTGAAAACAGATCAACGTGGCCTTTGAGGTTACCATTTCCTAGTGGAAATCTTTGTACAGCTTTTAATTTGTGTCTCCTATTATTTGAACCTATAGTTCTTTTTCTACTAAGCAAAATTTTATATGTTTAACTTCTGAAACATCCAGGTAGATTTACATGTATATGAAGCTAATATTTTTTAAGAAGAAACTTTTGTACATACGATGCATGCTTTTTTTTTTTCTATACCATGTCTGCAGATACCAGGTTGTGCAATCTCTCCTGAACAGGCATTTATCATTAGTTATAGAGGCGTCCTTTTCTATAAACTGATAAATGACTCAAACCTACCATGTTCAACAAGACCCAATTTTGTGAAACCTCGAGAGCTGCAAAATCTAAGGTGGTTTCCATAGAAAGCTTTTCTTTACACATACAGATCAATACATCTGGAGAAATATTCTGAGATCTTCACGTTTGGAATTTGCATTTGATTATGCAGGCGTCTCCTGAATTGTTGAAAGGTCGATTTGCTTTCCCTATTTAAGGAAACTAGAGTTAAAAGGACCACAAAACCCAAAACGAGTAGTCTTCATGTTCACCTAAAACAGGGCAGGAATGATTTATCTAGTTCTGCTGGGCTTCTGGATATGTATGGCATGAATTACATATTTTTTTTTATTCACTCAGTAAATTTATGTTATTGTTGGCGCATCTTTCTATGCACAAATTACTCTCAACATCTTTATTTTATAAATCACAGACATTTTCGGACTTCATTCTAAGAAAACGGAATGGAAATGCTGATTATTGAAATATTACTGTTTTTACACAGACTTGTAATTATACAATGTAATTATGTTACCATTTTGTTAAATTAAATATGCAACGGTTTCCCTTTTTTTGCTTTTATCTTCCATCACTGTTTGTTCATGAAAATAATGTAACAAAGTATGAAGTCCAAAACCATCACAAAATATGAGGATTTTATATTTTCTTCTGGTAATGCCTTGCTTTAAGTTACATATTTGACAAAATGAAAATACTAAAATTAATTTCACAAGATGTAAGACCCAGTTTTGCTGGAATGAGCAATTTTAAGCTTCGGAGTGACTTTGTATATTCTTTATTTACTAGTTTTGTACTGATTTTTATATTTTCAGTTCATAGTAGTTGTCAAAATCCTACTTGAAACTGCCATTAGTTTAGTTAAGGAGGTTTCCCTGTTACCCTGGCTGCCTTTTCTTGTTTGTTTTTCTACAAACTGGACTTTAGGTCCCCTCCCTGGGTCCAGCAGAGAGCCTCCACTGCTGCTCCTGGTGTCCTATCGCCTGCAGCACTAACATGACGTTGTTGGCTCCAGACAATATTAGACATGGGTAGCTGCAGCAGAAACTCAACACAGGACCTGGGGAGGGTGAGAAGAGATTATTATAATTTTTTTTTTTATATATACAAATGCAACAATGGGTTAGGCGTTTTTCGAATCTGGCGAACCCTTTAATTTTTGCTGTCAGACATGTAACAGCACAGATTGGCTATAATTGTATTATTGACATTTGAGCTCTCACAAGGCATTGTTTCTTGGTGAAGGCATGATGGCAAACCAGGAGGATTCTGACTTCAGCTTTAGACACAAGGGAAACCTCATGTAATTAAAATCAGTTCAAGATTAATAAATAAAAAAGAAACGTTACAAAGCGGCCTACTGGTTTAAGGTAGGTTGAATTCTTCAGAATTGACGCTTCCTTTTTAAACTTTAAGAAGCGTGAAAGTAATGGGTATACTTTAGTACAGAAGACACTTGTATGTACACTATGTATTATGTAACTTGCGATTTTTTTTTTTTCTCATGATCATAAATAGACCAAATATATAAATGAAATGTTCTACCCCTCAGGAACTCCAGAGATGTGCCACTATTTTGCTTAGATATCAGTAATCAAGCTGTTTATATATAAAAATGTTTACTGGGATGAGCTGTTCAATTGTCCATAGACTGGTTGTCATGTCTAAGAAACTTATTAAAGATCTTCTATATAAGGGATTCTACAATCTTGTAAGTTGTGAGTTTTGTAATATATCACGTGCACCTATGGTGACCGACCAGTTACCGTGTCCACTGATTTCGTTTTTTAATAGTTCAGCAAGGTAATAGTTCAGCAATAGTTTAATAGTTAAGCAAGGTCCAGCGAGCATTTCATATTGAAAAGGATTTCTTAATTGTCTGCTGTCAAAACCTAGGTCTTATTCTATTAAGGTGTTTGTACCACACCTTATGACTTTTCAAACAAAGCACAGGTGCACCCCTGTGCGGCCAGACGTTTAAGTACACCTTACCACCAACTTGTTTTTTCCCTATCTCCATGTTTCTCTTTGATTGACAGCTCTGGCCTTGGAGCCAGAGAAGGGCTGAGATGGATGAAAACAAGTAGGTGGGAAGTTGCTATTAATTGTCTGCCCAAGTGTGCACCCAGCGACATGGTTTAAACAGGAATTCTGTGCGGACAGAGTCCTGTTAAGTGGTGTGTGCCTCTAAATAAATTAGGGGCTTGTGCTCCAGCAAACCCCTTCATTAAAACTGTTGTGCAACTCCAATCTAAATTAAACAGCCCCTTGGTATCTATGAAATTAAGCTCCCCAAACCTAATCATGAACATGCACACTTGTCTTAAATGAGTGTGCCTGTTTATTTAAATGTGAGATCAAGGCAATGACAGCAGTTTTATCTGAAAGATTTGCCAAAATCTTCAGGAATCCCTCAATGACTTTGGATTCATTATTTATCTGCATGTTTGTAGGCATTACAAAGGTACGCAGTCATATACCTTTACATGGCTCTCCCGACTCCCCCATATAGTGCTTCTCACTAAATTAGAATATCAAAAAGCTAGTTTGTCAGTTCTTCAATACAAAAAGTGTAATGACTTTATATAATATGAGTTTCAAACAGGGTGATCTATTTCAAGTGTTTATTTCTGGTAATGTTGATGATTATGGCTTACAGCCAATGAAAACCCAAAAGTCATTATCTCAGTAAATTAGAATACTTTATAACACCAGCTTGAAAAATGATTTTAATATCTGAAATGTTGTCCTACTGAAATGTATGTTCAGTAAATGCACTCAAATACTTGACTTGGTCGGGGCTCCTTTTGCATCATTTACTACATTAATGCGACATGGCATGGAGGCGATCAGCCTGTGGCACTGCTGAGTTGTTATGGAAGCCCAGGTTGCTTTGATAGCAGCCTTCAGCTCGTCTGCATTGTTGGATCTGGTGTCTCATCTTCCTCTTGACAATATCTCATATATCCTCTATGGAGTTAAGGTCAGACGAGTTTGCTGGCCAATCAAGCACAGTAATACTGTTTTAAACCAGGTATTGGTATTTTTGGCAGTGTGGAGAGGTGCCAAGTCCTGCTTGGAGAATGAAATTTCCATCTCCAAAAAGCTTGTCGGCAGAGGGGAGCATGAAGTGCTCTAAAATTTCCTGGTAGACGGCTGCGCTGACTTTGGTCTTGATAAAACACAGTGGACCTACAAAAGCAGATGACATGGCTCCCCAAACCATCACTGATTGTGGAAACTTCACACTAGACCTCCAGCAGTTTGGATAGTGTGCCTCTCCACTCTTCCTCCAGACTCTGGGACCTTGATTTCCAAAGGAAATGCAAAATTTACTTTAGTCTGAAAACAACACCTTGGACCACTGAGCAACAGTCCAGTTCTTTTTCTCCTTGGCCCAGGTAAGACCCTTCTGGCATTGTCTATTGGTCATGAGTGGCTTGACACAAGGAATGCGACACTTGTAGCCCAAGTCCTGGTTGTGTCTGTGTGTGGTGGTTCTTGAAGCAATGACTCAAGTAGCAGTCCACTCCTTGTGAATCTCCACCAAAATTTTTAACTGGTCTTTTCTTAACAATCCTTTCAAGACTGCGGTTATCTCGGTTGCTTGTGCACCTTTTTCTACCACACTTTTTCCTTCCACTCAACTTTCTGTTAATATGCTTGGATACAGCACTCCATGAACAGCCAACTTCTTTACCAATGACCTTTTGTGGCTTACCCTCCTTGTGGATTGTGTCAGTGACTGCCTTCTGGACATCTATCAAGTCAGCAGTCTTCCCCATGATTGTGGAGCCTACTGAAACAGTCTAAGGGACCTTTTTAAACGCTTAGGAAGCCTTTGCAGGTGTTTTTTTGTTAATTCTAATTTCCTGAGATAATGACTTTTGGGTTTTCATTGGCTGTAAGCCATAATCATCAACATTAACAGAAATAAACACTTGAAATAGATCACTCTGTAATGACTCTATATAATATGAGTTTCACTTTTTGTATTGAAGAACTGAAATAAATTACCTTTTTGATGATATTCTAATTTAGTGAGAAGCACCTGTACATGAACGTGTTGTATTGTTATGTTTTCAAGGGAGGAAAGTAAGCTGCTGCTATACAAGTCTGGCTTCAATGTGTTTCTTAGGAAAACCAACATAATGATCTTTTGTAGGGAGAGTCTGGAAGAACTTATGTTCAGTCACTGTCATTGGTCCTTTAGAGTGTGCTGTTCTGCAGCATTTTGGTATTTGAGCGCAGAATCCTCATTGAAATCAATAGCTACTTTGCCTTGTCTGACTGACCTAACAATTTGGGAAAACCAGTTTCCCGAGGCATTAAAACAACCGCAATAAATTTATATCTTACTACAAAGCTATTCTTTATACACTGACCTTGATTTCCAAATGAAATGCAAAATTTACTTTAGTCTGAAAACAACACCTTGGACCACTGAGCAACAGTCCAGTTCTTTTTCTCCTTGGCCCAGGTAAGACCCTTCTGGCGTTGTCTATTGGTCATGAGTGGCTTGACACAAGGAATGCGACACTTGTAGCCCAAGTCCTGGTTGTGTCTGTGTGTGGTGGCTCTTGAAGCAATGACTCCAGCAGCAGTCCACTCCTTGTGAATCTTCTGGAAATTGTTTTAAGAGCAGCCTACATTAACACCTTTCTGACATCTGATGTAATATTCCGTTCATGTGACCTGGGCCTATCTGACCAGGTTACGGAATAGTATGTCATCGCGATCGGCCGCGCACACGGGGGGTCTGCGGGCGATCGCCGCCGGTTGTCAGCTCATGCTGACATCTGGCACTAGGTGCCAGGAGCGGTCACAGACCGATCCCTGCACTTTAACCCCCGAAATGCTGCGAACAAACACGATCACATTCCGGAAGCCGGCACAGGGCTGACAGCCCCTCTGCCTTTGGATCGGAGACCCCGTGGCATGACGCGGGGTCCCGATCATTGCCATGGTGACCCGATGTCGTCATGACTACATCCGGGTCACCAGACCTAACAAACTTGCTGATCATGCACAGTGCATGATCAGCAATTCTCTGTCAGGGCAGAGCTGACAGCTTCTATGGCATGCAGATGCTGCTTCATCTGCATGCTATAGAAGAGATCAGCCTGCAAAAAATGATTGTCCCATAGTGGGACAAAGTAAAAAAGTTAGAAAAAAAAAAATAATTCTAAAAAAAATCAATATTTATTCTATCACTGAATAAATATTTGAATGAAAAAAAAATAAACAATAAAAGTACATTTCAGCAGCAGATGGAAGGAAGAGAGACACACTAGTCATTACTAGTGGGTAGGCGGAGCCCAGATAGGATTGACACCTCAGATTAAAAAGTGTTGACCGGCCCCTCCAGCTCGGGCTCCTCCTACTCCAGCTTCTCCAGTCTAAAATTTGAGGTCTCAGAGGATGGTCGCTGCTGAAGCAGCTCCTCAGAAGATTTTATTATTTTTATCGGACAGAGACTTGGACTCAGGGTCTAGAGGTCTCAGGGGTCTCAGCGCTGCTGGACCCCCACCTCTCCCTTGGCGGATCTGTATTACCCTGTATGGTGGTCCCTGCAGAACCCTGCCGGCCCGGGGGGATGAGGATGGCTTCCCTGGCGGGGACGCAAACCGCGCTGCAGGGGTCACTGCGTTCCCCGCCCTGGGGGGAAGCAATGGGCATAGCGCCACAAATCCCTGGGGGTCCCTGTGGCGCTCAGCTGGGTGAGTACTCAACATGTTAATGTGTTTTGAGTGCTTCAGCGACTGCTGCGGCAGCCGCTGTTACATGTATACATGTCGGTGACTGGTGTTTTTTGTCCGCAGGTAAATGCCTGCAGGACATAGGAGCGGGGGAGAGAGGAGTTGCGCGCCTTTTTATTTGAATTTTCGCGCCGCTCTGAGCGCGCGCTTTACTGCTGTCTCCATTTCCGGCTTCTCTCATGGAGCACATCGGAGGCACAGCGCGGCGGCCATTACTGAAGCAGGCTGAAAGCTTCCTCGGGCCTTTCACTCCTCCCCTCCCGGCAAGACGCTACACCGTGACCAGCTGGGTGAGTCGCTTCTACCCGTCTGGGCAGAAGCTTAACCCCCTCACCCCCACAGCGAGGGCGCCTTTCTGAAGCACAAATGAGTGGCAGATAGCGCTGTCCTGCAGCTTTTATTCCATAAGAGAGCTCGCACACCCTTTCCATTAAAGAGGTTGTGGGGAGTCTGCGACATTAATGCCACCATACGTTCCCGCTAACGATCCCGATAATGACGCATACTAATGCGATCGTTTGTGTGATCGTTTTAATGTCGCTAGTAGCTGCCAATCTGGGCGATCTCCTTTACGAATTTGGCGGTCATTGCGATGTACAAAACACGCAATTTTTTAGCGATCTCGTTGAACGTTCTTGTTTAGTGTGGCATAGCTGCCCTGCAGCTGCTGCCTTATAAGAGGCACTTGGGGCTCGCACACCCTTTTCATTATCAAGGTTGTGGGGAGTCTGCTACTTTAACCCCTTCTTAGGCGGTTAACTCAATGGGGGACAGCTGGGGTAACTCTCTCTTTAAGAGCTTTAACCCTTCAGCGTTCGTTTTTTTCTTTAAAAAACACACTGTTCTAGTTACTGACAGGTTTAACCTGCCATATACTGTGCACGTTTCCCAGATCCGCTACAGGATCAGTCTCTCGTATCTGACACGCAGACCTCGACGGCGTCATGCGCAGCACTCGGAGGTTCCAGTGGTGTCAAAATGGAGGCCCTCGCTAGTTTCTATTGATGGCCTGTCTGACCTTCTAGGTTATTGGGTGTCAGCTAGATCCTCTCAAGGAAGCGACACAAGCCGGTGCCTTCCTTCCCGCGTAACGAAGATGTCCGATTCGGACAAGGAGGATCGGCAGGGACACTCTGCCTCTCTTTTGGGCCGTACAGAGGCTTTTATTGGAGCCATGAGGGTGTTACAGTTACCGGAGGAGGTAACTAGACGTCCTGGTAATTCGGCCCGGATGTTTCAGGAGTCGCATAGGTCGCGATCAGCTTTGCAACGTTTTCAGGCACTGTATCCATGTTCTACGGAGTTGATTGATAATTGGATCCCTTCTCCTGAAGTGGATGTCCCTTTATCCCAGCTTAGCAAATCTTCCTGTTAAAGGGAAGGCGAGTCTGCAGGACCCGCTAGACAGAAAAACAGAGATGGCAGCAATATCCATCTGCAAGGCTGCGGGTCATGGATTCAGTACTAAGGATCCATGTGTGCTTGTAAAGCTTCCCTGAGCCGGTTGGACCATTTACGGACGGCGTGGCAAGATGGATCCCCACTATCGAGGTAGATGGGCTTTTCATGGAGGATACTGCGTCACTGCTATCCAGGGCGCAATCCTCGGCAGTCACAGTCAGAAGAGCACTGTGGCTTAGACAGTGGACTGGGGACGCGGTTTCCAAGCAGGGTATGCTATCTTTAGCTTACAAGGTGGTCAGCCTTTGGATCTGACCTCACGGAGCTGATTGCCAAGGCAAGGCAAAAGAAACAGCTTTACCGCAGCGCAGAGCTGTGACTTCTGCGTCTGGCAGGACTAGTGCCGGTAGTTGTCGGCGGTCCTTTCGGTCCAGGGGATGATTCGGTCATCGGGTTGTCCCTCTTTTTTTAAAAAAAAAAAAAAAAAGAATTTTCAGAAATTCCGCATTCCCTGGAAACAGAACTTCCGTTAAGACAAGCGGGAAGCTAGAAAAAAGCCCGCTAAGGCGGACTGACGCCTGGGTCTCACTCGAGCGCTCTCGAGTGGGGGGTTGTTTACTCCAATTCAAACAGATTTGGGCTTCCCGCGTGTCGGACGCCTGGGTGACACAGGTTGTGTTGTCAGGCTACTTCATAGAGTTCCTTCTCGACCCCCAGACACGAGTTTTTTTGCCACTCTACTGCGGGAGGTAGATTCCTTTCTGCAGAAAGGTGTGGTGGTGCCGGTTCCGCCGGAGGGCCGGGGAAGAGGGTTTTATTCTAACCTCTTTGTGGTCCCCAAAAAAGAGGGCAAATTTCGGCTCATTCTGGATCAAAAGATTGAATCGGCATGTCCACGCCAGGAAATTCCACATGAAGTCGCTTCGCTCGTTTTGGCGGTCCTGTTACAGAATGCTTTTTTGGTGTCAATCGACATTCGCGACGCTTATTTGCACTTTCCAATCGGAGGACCATTACCAGTTTGTGGCTCTGCCATTCGGGTTGGCCTCAGCGCCCAGAATTTTTACAAAAATTCTGGTGCCTCTCATGACAATTCTTCGAAGACAGGGGGTTTCGATTCTTCCCTACATGGACGATCTTTTGATGTGGCGTCCTCAAAGGAGGAGGCAGTGACTGCTCGCAATCTATCCCTTCAGCTCCTGGAGGACTTCGGGTGGCTGATCAGTTGGGAGACTGGAACCGTCGCAGTCAATCCTGTTTTTGGGGTTGCATTTCGACACGGTACGAGCAGTGGTGTCTCTGTCTCCAGACAAGCAAGCATGTCTCATTCGACATGTACAGGTTATGAAGTCTTCGACAGCGATGTCCCTTCAAAGGTGTATGCGCCTTCTGGGTTTGATGGTGGTCCATGGAGGGACTTCCGTTTGCTCAGTTTCATTCCAGGGCCTTCCAAAGGCTCAGTCTGAGCCGTTGGTGATCGCAGGCTTCACTGGATTGCAGTGTCATCATCTCCCACAGGGTACGAGAGTCTCTAGGATGGTGGTTACGTCCGGAAGCGTTATCCCTGGGGAAGTCCTTCCTCTCTCCGAGGTGGTCGGTCATAACCACCGATGCCAGCCTGACGGGCTGGGGAGGTGTCTGGAACGATCTCTGGATTCAGGGAGTATTGTTGTCGGAGGAGTCTGTCCTGCCGATCAACATCCTGGAATTGAGGGCAATTTTCCTTTGCCTCCAACACTGGACGGTCCCTTTAAGCGGTCTGCCAGTCCGAGTGCAGACAGACAATGCGACGGCGGTCGCGTATATCGAACATCTAGGCGGGACAAGGAGTTCCAGGCTCATGGTGGAGGTATCTCGGATCCTGGTATGGGCCGAGACCAGAGTGCCAGCCATCTCTGCGATCCATATTCCAGGAGTTCAGAATATCACGGCAGACTTTCTCAGTCGCGAGAGGATGGATCCCGGAGAAGGGAGTCTTCATCCGGAGATTTTTGCACTGCTGTGCTCCCGTTGGGGAACTCCCCAAGTGGATTTGATGGCATCCAAGTTCAATGCCAAGTTACCGACTTTCATGTCCAGGTACAAGGACCCGAAGGCTGTGACGGTGGATGCTCTGGTGGTGTCAAGATCCCGTCTGGGTTGGAGCCGATGTTACTGCAAACACTAGGGGAAGCAGAGGCAGGTAGCGTAGTCAGATGGCAGCCGGAGGTCGGTACACAGGAAAGCAGTGTTTGTAGCAATGGATCAGGCGGATAACGTAGTCAGGTGGCAGCCGGAGGTCGGTACACAGGAAAGGCAGTTCGGTAACAGAGGAGCAGGCAGATAACGTAGTCAGGTGGCAGCCGGAGGTCGGTACACAGGAGAGCAGTGTTTGTAGCAATGGATCAGGCGGAGAGCGTAGTCAGAAGGCAGGCCGAGGTCGGTTCACAGGAGAGCAGTGTTTGTAGCAATGGATCAGCAGGAAACGCTTGACAAAAGGCTTGGAGCTCAATAATCTCGCAATGACACACCCACAGGGCCAGGTTTATATAGGGTGTGTAATTGGCAATCAGAGGCCCAATCAAGAGAGCACTAGGTGTAGCCAATCAGGAAGAACAGTCAATGGTATCTGGATTCAGCAAGGAACTTTGCAGCCAGCAGAATAGCTCAGATGGTAGAGCTGCTGGCCAGTGGACAAGAGGTACTGGGTTCGACTCCTGACAGTACTCCCCTCCTTCCAGGATGGCCTCTGGACATCTCAGGAGCTGGCTTATCCGGGTACCTCTGATGAAAGGCTCTTGTTAGTCTAGGAGCATGGACGTTGTCCCTTGGTTCCCATGAATTTTCCTCTGGTCCGTAACCCTTCCACTGCACCAGATACTGCAGTTTACCTCTGAATTTTCGGGAGTCCAGAATCTTATCCACAATGTATTCTTCTTCACCACGGATCCTTTCTGGTGGAGGAGGTGGCTGAATTCTTCCTGGAAACGGGTTTTCACAGAAGGGTTTGAGCAAGGATATGTGAAACACTGGATGAATCTTTAGATTGTTGGGAAGTTTTAAACGAAAAGCAACCTGGTTAATTTTTGCAGAAATTTGAAAAGGTCCAATGAATTTCTGACCCAATTTGGAGGATGGCACATGTGTCTTAAGGTTTTTAGTGGACAGCCAAACTTTGTCTCCAACCTGAAGAGCAGGGGGCACTCTCCGATGTTTATCTGCTGCTTCCTTATATTCTTCCTGGGTCTTGAGCAATATCTCTGATAATTCCTTCTGGGATTCCTGTAATTTTGTAAGCCTGTCATTAACAGCAGGAATGGGAGTGTTCACTGGCAGATTAGGGATAAATACTGGATGTACTCCATAATTAGCAAAAAATGGGGTTTGAGATGTAGCGCTATGTATGGAGTTGTTGTAGGCAAACTCTGCTGTTGGTAAATAGTCCACCCAGTCATCCTGAAGATAGGAAATGAAGCAACGGAGGTATTGCTCCAAAGTCTGGTTCGTTCTCTCCGTCTGGCCATTGGACTGAGGATGGAAAGCGGTAGAAAGATTCACCGTGACTCCCAAGGCTGTACAGAAACTCTTCCAAAATTTTGATGTAAACTGAACGCCTCTGTCAGACACCACGCTGTCAGGAATTCCATGTAACCTGAATACCTCTTTGATCATCAGTTCTGCAGTTTTTTCAGCAGTAGGAATTCCTTCAGTTGGAATAAAGTGGGCCATTTTTGTGAGTCGGTCCACTATGACAAGGATGACGGTCATCTGTTTGGAAGGGGGTAGTTCCACAATAAAATCCATGGAAATAGATCCCCAAGGCCTGGATGGAACTGGGAGTGGTTGTAAGAGTCCTAGAGGAGACGATCGTGGGGTCTTGTTTCGTGCGCATGTTAAACAGGTTGAAACATATTTCCTCACATCCTTCCTACAATTAGGCCACCAAAAGAAACGAAGTAGTAAGTCTTGTGTTTTTGCAACTCCAGGATGTCCTGCCAGTTTAGAATCATGAACACTTTTGAGGACTTCAAGGCGAGAAGATTCAGGTACATATATTTGGTGTTTCTGCATCCAAAACCCCTCTTTGAATGAAAGATCGACGTCTTCCGAAGGATGATTAAGGAAAGAGTCCTCTTGATATCCATCTTTAATTCTATTACCTAGTCCTCTAGAGTGCAATATTCCCAAAAAATTTTTAGGGCCTAGAATTGTATCATCATTACTAGACCTCTCCTGAGGTTCCGAACACATCCTGGACAGGGCGTCAGCCTTGCCATTTCTTGAACCAGGCCGGTAAGAGATTATAAAATTGAATCTTGAGAAAAATAAGGCCCATCGTGCTTGTCTTGCAGACAATCTTTTTGCTGTACGGAGGAATTCAAGATTCTTGTGGTCCGTGAGAACAGTCACAGGGTGATTGGCACCTTCCAGAAGATGTCTCCACTCGGAGAAGGCAACTTTAATGGCTAACAGTTCTTTATTACCAATGTCGTAGTTCTTTTCTGCAGATGACATGGTGTGGGAAAGAAACGCACATGGGTGAAGTTGCATCTTGTCCCCAACTCGCTGAGACAGAATGGCTCCCACTGCAGAGTCCGAGGCGTCCACTTCGACAGTAAATGGCAATTCAGGATTTGGGTGTACTAACAATGGAGCAGACGTAAAAAGAGTTTTCAACTTGTCAAAAGCCTCCTGTGCCTCCGGAGACCAGAAAAATGCTTTGGTCTTTTTTGTTAGTGTAGTAATTGGTAGTATGATCCGTGAAAAGTTCTTTATAAATTTTCGGTAAAAATTTGCAAATCCTATGAAACGCTGGACGTCTTTTAAATTTCTTGGAACAGGCCAGTCCACTACAGCATTGATTTTGCCGGGATCCATGCTCAGACCTTCTGGGGAGATGATATATCCCAGAAATTGGATACTGGTTTGTTCAAACTCACATTTTTCAAGTTTAATGTAGAGATGGTTCTCCTGTAGTCGTTCCAAGACTAACTGGACGTGCCTGCGATGCTCTTCCAAGGTGTCTGAAAATATAAGAATGTCATCGAGATAAGCCACAACGAATTGGTCCAAGAAATCTCGAAATACATCATTAATAAAATGTTGAAAGGTGGCTGGGGCATTGCTAAGGCCAAAGGTCATAACAAGAGATTCAAAATGTCCATATCTCGTTCTGAAGGCGGTCTTCCACTCATCTCCTGGGCGAATCCGTATGAGGTTGTAAGCCCCTCTAAGATCCAGCTTCGTAAAGATTTTCGCAGAACGGAGTCTCTCAAATAGTTCAGGAATCAAGGGTAGCGGGTAGCGATTCTTGACAGTGATATTATTCATCTCTCTGTAGTCAATACATGGCCGCAGAGTGGAGTCTTTCTTTTCAACAAAGAACAGGGGTGCCCCAGCTGGAGATGTGGAAGGTCGAATAAAGCCTTTCTCTAAATTTTCATCCAGGAATTTTCTTAATACCTTCAATTCAGGTTCGGAAAGATTGTAAATCCGTCCAAATGGAATGGTTGCTCCTGGCAGCAATTCAATGGGACAGTCGTAAGGACGGTGAGGAGGTAATTGATCTGCTTTCTTCTTACTGCAGACATCAGAGAACTGCTGATATTGAGGTGGTAGTTTCTCTTCCTTCTCATGCGAAATCTCAGAGATTTGGACTTGTTGGAGAACAGGGGGTTCCTTATGACAATTATTCTTACAGTAGTCAGATGGAAAGGTGATGGTCCTTGATGCCCAGTTGATAGAAGGGTTATGGACTGAAAACCAGGGGATCCCTAGAATAACCGGAAATTTCGGAGATGAAATAAGGTGGAAACTGACAGCTTCATGATGATCCGGGTCGATACAAATCTCCAGTTCGATTGTCTCATGCGTGACAGGTCCAGAAGACAAAGGTGATCCATCCACAGTTTCCATTTCAATTGGTGTGGATTTGGTCCTACTGGAAATATTATTATCACGTGTAAATTTTAAGTCCATAAAATTTCCTCCTGCTCCCGAATCCAACAGGGCAGAGCATTGTATTTTTTGGGTGCCCATTACAACCTGAATGGGGATTACAAAATGAGATGATGTGGTATGTATTTTGTCTATTTCTGGCGTTACTGATGAGATAGTCTGCAAGATGGAATCCGACTGCTGAGAAAGGTCCGTATTGCTGGCAGACCTGTTGTTGGTAAAGGCTATAGTCCTTTTGTTAGGACAGTTGATGGCATAGTGTCCAGGGTCCCCACAATAGAGGCAGAGATGTTCTGCACGTCGCCTCTCCTTCTCCTGTGCAGAGAGTGGTCTTCGGATGACGTCGATCTGCATCGGTTCAGACACAACTTGCGTCTTTTCTTGGTGGTCTGATGCTGAAAATGAGAAGCCAGGGCTATTCCCAAGTGCTCGCAGTCTCTCCTTTCAGTAAGTCTCTGGTCAATCCGGATACATAGTTGAATAAAGTCCTCCAACTGGTCAGGGGTCTCAACCCTGGCAAGCTCGTCTTTCACTGGTTCTGATAACCCTCGTCGAAATTGACTTCTCTGGGCCGCTGGATTCCAGGTGGTGTCGGCCACCCAGCGACGGAACTCCGATGTATATTCCGCAACAGAGCGACGTCCTTGGCGCAAATTATGTAATTTGGTTTCTGCTGTGGCACAGCGGTTTGGGTCATCAAAAACTTGATTCATAGCTGCGGTGAAGGCTTCCAGGTCATTAAGGAGGTCATAGTCCTTTTCTACATAAGGTGAAGCCCAAGCAAGAGCTTCATCCGTCAGGAGATTTATCATGAAAAAAACTTTCTTCCTCTCACTGGTAAAGGGAGCAGGTTGCATCTGGAAGTATATGCGGCATTGATTGAGGAATCCTCGGTACTGCTTGCGATCCCCACTGAACTTTGCAGGCAGCGGCAGCCGCGCGTTTGATTCGGACCCTGAATTGCGCACGTCCAGAAGTTGTTTTTGTAGCTCAATTACTTCCTGTTGTATCGCCGTGAAATCAGTTTGTAACTTGGCATATTTTCCTTGAGAGTCAGTACAAAAACTTTGAAGCTCCGTAACTTGCCGTCTCAGGGTGTTCACAGCGGACTCCATTTTGGCGCGAGATTATTCTGTCAAGATCCCGTCTGGGTTGGAGCCGATGTTACTGCAAACACTAGGGGAAGCAGAGGCAGGTAGCGTAGTCAGATGGCAGCCGGAGGTCGGTACACAGGAAAGCAGTGTTTGTAGCAATGGATCAGGCGGATAACGTAGTCAGGTGGCAGCCGGAGGTCGGTACACAGGAAAGGCAGTTCGGTAACAGAGGAGCAGGCAGATAACGTAGTCAGGTGGCAGCCGGAGGTCGGTACACAGGAGAGCAGTGTTTGTAGCAATGGATCAGGCGGAGAGCGTAGTCAGAAGGCAGGCCGAGGTCGGTTCACAGGAGAGCAGTGTTTGTAGCAATGGATCAGCAGGAAACGCTTGACTAAAGGCTTGGAGCTCAATAATCTCGCAATGACACACCCACAGGGCCAGGTTTATATAGGGTGTGTAATTGGCAATCAGAGGCCCAATCAAGAGAGCACTAGGTGTAGCCAATCAGGAAGAACAGTCAATGGTATCTGGATTCAGCAAGGAACTTTGCAGCCAGCAGAATAGCTCAGATGGTAGAGCTGCTGGCCAGTGGACAAGAGGTACTGGGTTCGACTCCTGACAGGTGGCTCCGTTGGACCAATTCGAGTTAATCTATGTGTTCCCGCCGATACCCTTACTTCCTCTGGGGTTGCGTCGAATCAGACTGGAGAGAATCCCAGCTATGTTGATAGCCCCAGATTGGCCAAGGATGATGTGGTTCTCGACACTGGTGTCGCTTCTGGCAGCGCC
Source organism: Oophaga sylvatica (assembly GCA_033576555.1). Lineage (NCBI taxonomy): Eukaryota > Metazoa > Chordata > Amphibia > Anura > Dendrobatidae > Oophaga > Oophaga sylvatica. Next base: position 411,784,598 of record JARQOD010000004.1, read on the forward strand.
TCCTTTTCCACTTTCTCTTTGCCCGGACCTGTTAACCCAAGGGCCCGTTCGTCATCCGGACCTGAAGTCTCTGCGTTTGACGGCGTGGCTCTTGAGACCGAAATATTGACCGTCAAGGTTTTTCAGCCAAAGTCATTGCCACTTTGCGGGCTGCCAGAGGTCCGGCTAATACTAGGATTTATCACAAGTCTTGGGAAGCCTTCTTTTTGTGGTGTTCGGTTTCTTCAAGGAACCCGAGGATTCTTTCCATTCCCAATTTGTTGGCCTTTTGCAACGGGCTGGACAAGGGTTTGGCAGTTAGCACTCTGAAGGGTCGGGTTTCTGCCCTGTCTTTGCCTTTCGAAAGACTATCGCCTCGCGTAGGGATGTACGTTCCTTTTTTCGCGGAGTAACCCGTCAGTTTCCGCCGCGGAAGGCGCCTGTGTCTCCTTGGCGGCTCAACCTTGTCTTGGAGGCTTTTCAGCATGGGCCTTTTGAGCCTATGAACTCTGCTAACCTTTCTTTACTTTCTTGGAAGGTTGCCTTCCTAGTGGCGGTCACCCCTTTGAGAAGGGTTTCTGAGTTGGCGGCTCTTTCCTGCTCGCCTCCCTTCCTGGAGTTTTACCGGATCGAGTAGTGCTTCGCACACGGGGCGACTTTCTACCTAAGGTGGTGTCGCAATTTCATGTTAACCAGGATATTGTGTTGCCCTCGCTTTGCCCGGGCCCGAGGAATGCAAAGGAATGGGCCTTGCACACATTGGATTTAGTGCGGGCCTTGAAGTTCTATTTGTCTGTTACTCAAGGTTTTCGGAAGTCAGACTCTCTGTTTGTGATTCCAGCAGGTTGTCGGCGTGGTCAACAAGCTTCCAAGGACTCTATAGCTCGTTGGATTCGGTCGGCCATTTTGGAGGCTTACCGACTTAAAGGCGAACCTTGCCCGATTAGGATTCGGGCTCACTCCACGAGGGCTGTGGCTTCATCGTGGGCCTTTCATCAAGGGGCCCCGGCAGCTCAGCTCTGCCGAGCGGCGACCTGGCGTTCCGTCCACACGTTTACAAAGTTTTATAAGGTGGACGTCAGTGCTTCCGCTAATGCGGACTTAGGACGTAGGGTCCTGCAGGCGGCCGTAGTTTAAAGTTCTAGTTAACTTGTATTTGGCGCCGGTTGCACATTTATCTAGGGTGTTGGGATTCTGCCTCTTTTGGTTTTTTTTCCCACCCTTAGTTTTTGGACTGCTTTGGGACGTCCCACTAGTAATGACTAGTGTGTCTCTCTTCCTTCCATCTGCTGCTGAAAGACGGATTTTGGTAAGAACTTACCTGTAAAATCCTTTTAAGCGAAGGAAGGAAGAGAGACACAGCTCCCTCCCATGGCAGAAGTGTGTTGTTGTTTTCAGATGCGGCGTGACCCTTCTCTGATAGCGATTATCTGGGCTGAGGTCGGCGCGCTAAGGCTCTGTTCCAGCATCGCCAGCTCATTGCATTGGTCAGGTCCAGTGAGTAGTACCTGGAACTGTGTGGTTTCTTCCTGTTGCATGCATAACCTGTATTCTTGTCTTTTCTCTGAAGTCCTTCAGAAGGGGTTATGTTGCTCCGCTGGTGATATTGGCTCTTCCTTAGCTTGGTACGACTGGAGAAGCTGGAGTAGGAGGAGCCCGAGCTGGAGGGGCCGGTCAACACTCTTTTTAATCTGAGGTGTCAATCCTATCTGGGCTCCGCCTACCCACTAGTAATGACTAGTGTGTCTCTCTTCCTTCCTTCGCTGAAAAGGATTTTACAGGTAAGTTCTTACCAAAAATCCGTCTATATTTGGTATCGCCGCATCCGCAACGACCCGACCTATAAAACTGTCCCACTAGTTAACCCCTTTAGTGAACACTATAAACAAGGCATAAAAGAATGCTTTATCATACCGCCGAACAAAAAGTTGAATAACACGCGATCAAAAAGACGGATGTAAATAAACATGGTACTGCTGAAAACGTCATCTTGTCCTGCAAAAAAACAAGCCCCATACAGCTCCATCACTGGAAAAATTAAAGTTATAGCTCTCAGAATAAAGCGATGCAAAAAGAATTATTTTTTCTATAAAATAGTTTTTATTGTATAAAAGCGCCAAAACTTAAAAAATATATAAATATGAGGTATCGCTGTAATCGTATTAACCCGAAGAATAAAACCGCTTTATCAATTGAACCTCACACAGAATGGTGTAAATGCCCCCCCAAAAGAAATTCATGAACTGCTGTTTTTTGTTTATTCTGCCTCCCAAAAATCGGAATAGAAAGCGATAAAAAAAAGTCATGTGCCCGAAAATGGTACCAATATAAATGTCAAGTCGTCCCGCAAAAAACAAGATGTCTCATGACTCTGTGGGACAAATATGGAAAAAATTATAGCTCTCAAACTGGTGATGCAGAAACTATTTTTTGCAATAAAAAGCGTCTTTTAGCGTGTGACAGCTGCCAAACATAAAAACCCGCTGTAACGCGTCTTTCACATGTCCTGATATTTCCGGTACCGGAGAGGTTAGTGTCTGTGTGTGTGTGGAATACTTGTGGCATGCGTGTGCCGCATCAGTACCAAACGGACGGGTGCCAGGGAAGAAGCGAGACAGTAAGCGCTGTTTCCCGATGCTGGGTGCTGAACACGGCTCTCATCATTCTCCCTGCTCTACCGGCGATCGTCGCGAGCAGGGGAGAATGATGAGAGTTACATTTAAGTGATAAAAGACAGCAGGCGGCGGCTGATGGGACTATTACTCCTATCAGCCTACCCCTGCTGCTAATAATAACAGTGACAGCAGGAGCTGATGATAGGAGTATTCATCAGCCACCGCCTGCGCTATAAATAAATGAAAAAATGGCATGGGTTCCACTGTGTTTCCTATAACCCACCAGTCAAAACTCAATAACAGCAAGGCAGGTTATCAAGAATAGAGGGGTCCCCATGCTGTTTTTTTTTTAATTATTTAAATATTTTTTTTTAAAAAACTGCGTGAGTTCCCTCCCATTTTTAACAACCAGCCTTGCTAAAGCTCCCAACTGGGGGCTGGTATTCTCAGGCTGGTAAGGGGACATGGATATTGTTATGCCTACACACCGGTGACCCGCGATCACGTGACGCAGGTCACCGGTGTGCGTATTTTCAGCGCATTTTCTGGTAGCGGCATTTAACTAAGCTGACAGCGGCATTTCACTAGTTAATAGCCGCGGGTGGGTGAAAATATTACTTATTACGTATTTTGTGTGAGATATCTGTGATTTAAGGACATTCCCTTAAATCACAGATATCTCACACAAAATATCTCACACAAAATTCAAATTTGGAAAATAGCGAAATTTTCGCCAAATTTCCGTTTTTTTTTTTCACAAATAAACGCAAGTTATATCAAAGAAATGTTACCACTATCGTGAAGTACAATATGTCACGAGAAAACAGTGTCAGAATCACCGGGATCCATGGAAGTGTTCAAGAGTTATTATCTCATAAAGGAAAATATTCAGAATTGAGAGTCCTCAGTGGTTGATACCTTTTAATGGCTAAGGCCGGAGTCACACTGGCGATGAAATATCGCATTGCAGTCGGACCTATGTTAATCTATGGAGTAGCTCCCAGTATCCGATTTTTTTGTGGTCCGTTTTAAACGTCCGAGTGCAATCGCAGCATGCTGCGATTGTCACCGATTGTGGGTCGACTATCGCCAATGCAAGTCTATGGAACCGATGAAAAATCAGATTACAAACGGACCGCACGTGTGACTTGTGATTAAATCGCACCGGTGTCCTTTAGAAAAGCCGGCAATTCATCCCCGGCTATACTGTAAAATCACACTGACAGCTTTAATAAAGAATAGAATCAATACATATACACATATATAATATATATATATATATATATGTATTCTATGTGTCATTGTGACATATATATATATATATATATATATATACATATATTTATAGTTCATACACTTCAACATACTGTAATAGCCGCTAATTCAATTGCCGGCTTTTGTGAAACTACAGAACCCGACATGAAATGACACATGGTTTACATACAGTTAACCATGTCATTTCATGTATTTTGATATATGGTTTTCACTAACAATTACATGAGTGTATGTGTGTGAAATTTCACACATGTAGGGGTTAATTAAAGGTGTAAATTCGTTGAAAAAAAATGCGTGGGCTCCCGCTGTATTTTCTCCACCAGACAGACAAAGCAAGCGAGTGGGGGCAAATAATAATAGCCCAGGGAGGGTGCATTTATTTTGTGCCCCCCCCCTGGCTACTAACATCTGCCCCCAGACACCCCAGAAAAGGCAAATCTATAATTAGATTCGCCCTTTCTGGCACTTTGCCCGTCTATTCCCATTGCCCTGTAGCGGTGGCGAATGGGTTAATAATGGGTTAAAGCCACCTTGCAATTGAAAGGTGACTTTAAGCCAGGTTAATAATTGAGAGTTGTCAATTTGACAACTCTCAATTATTAATCCTATTGTATGAAAGGAAAAAAAAAACACACATTAATTATTAATCCTTTTAATGAAATAAAGACACAGTTTTGGACCATATTTTATTGCTCAGCTGTAATCCCCTGAATGAATCAGTTCCTCTCCCGGCGAAAGGAGAGGAAGTGATTAGTGTGTGAAGCTGAATTGATTGCTTCCCACTTTCACGTCAGGGTGACCTGACCTGAAGTGAAAGTGGGAAGAAATCAATTAAGCTTCACACATTAATCACTTCCTCTCCTTTCGCCGGGAGAGGAACTGATTCATTCAGGGGATTACAGCTCAGCAGGCAGCATTAGCCGCCTGCTAGCTGTAACCTGTTAACCCTTTCTGATGGATTACAGCGTGGGACCTGACTGTGCATCGGATAGGTAAGAATCATTTTGCTTTTTTATTTTATTTTTATTACAGGAAATGGTTTTAGCAGGAAAATAAAAGATGGTCAAAAACTGTTTGCTTATTTCATTAAAATGATTTTTTATTAAAGTGTGTGTGTGTTTGATTTTTCTTTCATAAATAGGATTAATTGATAGTTGTCTAATTGACAGCTCTCAATTATTAACCTGGCTTAAAGTCACCTTTCAATTGCAAGGTGGCTTTAATCCCTTATTAACCCATTCGCCACCGCTACAGGACAATGGGAATAGATGGGCAAAGTGCCAGAAAGGGCGAATCTAATTATAGATTTGCCTTTTCTGGGGTCAGATATTAGTAGCCGGGGGGGCACAAAATAAATGCACCCTCCCTGGGCTATTATTATTTGCCCCCACTCGCTTGCTTTGTCTGTCTGGTGGAGAAAATACAGCGGGAGCACACGCATTTTTTTTGCAACGAATTTACACCTTTAACCCCTACATGTCTGCAATTTTGCACACATACACTCATGTAATTGTAAGTTAAAACCATACATCAAACTACATGAAATGACATGGTTAACTGTATGTAAACCATGTGTCATTTCATGTCGGGTCTGTATGATAATGGTAAATTTATGTCGATATGTTTTGTGTTTATAAAAAAAATATCAGAAATTCAACAAAAATGTAAAAAATTCGCAGTTTTCAAACTTTGAATGATTATTCCTTTAATCCAGATAGTCATACCATGGAAAAACATTAATAAATAACATTTCCCTCATGTCGGCTTCACATCAGCACCATTTCTAAAATGTTCTTTTATTTTGTTAGCCTTTTAGGAGGTTTAAAACTGTAGCAGCAATTTTTCATTTATTCCAGGAAATTTACAAAGTTTATATTTTTGAAGGACCTATTCAGGTTTGAAGTGACTTTGGGGGATCCTATATATTGGAAAACCTGCAAAAGTGATACCATTTTTAAAACAGCACCCCCTGACATATTGAAAACCTCTGTCATGTAGTTTATTAACCCTTCAGGTTCTGTTCAGGAGTTAATGCAAAGTGCCATGACAGGAATGAAAAAGTGAATTTTTACAACCTAAATGTCGCTAACTTCTGAACAGGCCGCTATAGCCGGGAGACTCTAAGGCTGCTCTTTGGCCGTGAATTGCCATGACAACTATCAGGACCACACAATCATGATCTCAGGGTGCCGAAGGGGCTTAAAGAAGAAGCTCCCACACTCTGTTAATTATTTATGTGGTGTCACTATTGACAGCAGCATCTAAGGGGTTAAACAGATATGGACGGTGGCAACACAGATGTGGCTGATAGAGCAAGTTGTCAGCTATAGTGGACAGCCAACAGCTGCTGGATTGTCACCTGTATGGGGATGCTATTCTCTTATACCTCAGGTCAGTAAAAAGACGTATTGGCCCATTTGCTTCATCATGAGACGGTAAGTCCGCCAGAGGAAACAAACTTATTTTCTTTGAAAAACACCTGGTGGGAAAACAAAGTGAATGTAACTTCTCTGAAGTGGATCCTGATTCCATTCCACACTAGGGACTATCAAACTGCTGCAAAAAAAAAAAAACACTTCACGGGAAAAAAAAACTCTTCTAGGCTATGTTGACACATTGCGTTTTTGCAGCATTTTTTTCAGTGTTCTTTCTTTATGCTACAGTAATTAAAAGCTGCTTTTTACAGTACCAGCAAAAGCCATGTGATTTCCGAAATCTCATCCACATACTTTTTTAAATCTGCAGCACGGCAGTTTGTTCAACATTTTTGCAGCTGTTTTCACCTTTAGAAAGCAATAAGAAAGTGCAAAAAAATGCAACCAAGTGTTTTTGTTACATTTTTTCTGAATGGAACTAACTTTATTAAACATATACTATAGACAAATGACACACAGAATTCAATGCCAAAAGCACAGCAAATCCTGCTTTTTGAAAGCAGAACTTTACTGCCAAGAAAGCAACTTTTCCCTGCTGAAAAAAAAAATAAAATAAATGCCACAAAAATGTGATGTGTGAACATAGCTCTACAACACATTAAAACCACTTAGGGAAATGCTTCAGGAATTTATAAACTCCCCCAAAAAAGGAACTTTTCCTGATTGTTTAGTTTAAAAACTTGTACTTTTTGAACAACTCAAAAACTCTGTGAACATAGCGTAATACAATCAGTTAAAGGGGTTTTCCCACGAAAAAAGTTTAATGTCTGTATAGTCTTTTGCTTCCTCCCCTGCCCAGGAGATGTGGTATGATCAGACCATGTCCCTGTACGGTCAGACACGGCCATTACACAGTACACAGCAGGGGAAGAGTTATAAAATTATCTCAGCACATGGACATTTTTTAACACATCCAATTGTGGGAGTTATTATTTCAAGATCTATTAATTAAAATTAACTTTTGTTTGTGTGAAAATCCCTTTAAGGGACGCAATGATTGTAAAAACATGTTGAGAGGATTGAAAAATTGGGTTTCGGCTGAATATACCTGATCCTATTGTTCTACAGAACATAAGATTTTGGCAGCAGCTTACTTCCTTATCCCTTTTCATAACACATAAATGCTCAGGCATAGTTCATGTTTGAGTCAGGAGATAGCTGTCTGCTGAACATCTAGCTCATGTCCTGTCTTTGAATCTGTCACAGAAGAAGAAAGAAGTTACTAGGCTCCTCACTTCTTATCATCATACTACCTGGACCCCTAATCCTATTCCCTCTCACCTCCTCCAATCTCTCTCTCCGGCTGTCACCACTCACCTAATTAAAATATTCATCCGTTCTCTCTCATCCGGGATCTTTCCTTCCTAATTCAAACATGGCATCATACTCCCAATACTTAAAATCCCTCAACTAGAACTGCCCTGCTAACTGCAGACTGGTCTCTAACCTCCCTTTCATCTCTAAACTTCTGGAATACTTGGTCTTCTGTCTAATCCGCTGTCAGATCACTCCCTTGACCCTTTACAATCCAGTTTCCTCTCCTTACACTCTACAGAAACTGCCCTTGCTAAAGTCTCTAATGATCCACTAACAGCTAAATCTAATAGTCACTGCTGCCTGCTGATTCTCATGGATCTCCCGGCATCATATGACATTGTGGATCACTATTCGACTCTCCTTCTCACTATGCCCCCTGTATCAGTCTCAAGGATACTGCTCTCTCTTGGTTCTCCTCCTACATTTCAGTATCTTTCTAGCTCCTCTTCCTCATCTCTTCCCCTTACAATCCTGATTCCTGAAGGTTCAGTCCTAGGCCTCCTTCTCGTCTCTCTATACAACGCTCATATTAGACAAACCATCAGCAGATTTGGTTTTCAGTACCATCTCTATGCTAATGACACCCAATTATCCAATTATACACCTCTTCTCCTGACATCACGCATGCATTACTACAAAATACCAGTGATTGTCTGTTGTCTCTTAACATTGTCTTCACTTCTACCTAAAACTGAATCTGTCAAAAACTGAACATCTTGTGTTTCGTCCCTCCACTGAACCTTCCTAAACCCAATATGTCCGTGTGTTGTTCTACCATAACTCCCAAGCAGCACGCCCACTATCTTTGGGTTATATTTGACTTAGATCTTTAACCTCTTAGAGACAGACAATTTGGTACTTTATGACCAAGCCAATTTTCAGCAGCAGATGAGAAGGAAGGGAGACACACTAGTCATTACTAGTGGGTAGGCGGAGCCCAGATGGGATAGACACCTCAGATTAAAAAGAGTGTTGACAGGCCCCTCCAGCTCGGGCTCCTCCTACTCCAGCTCTCCAGTCTAAAATTTGAGGTCTCAGAGGATAGTCGCTGCTGAAGCAGCTCCTCAGAAGAATTTTTTATTTTTATCGGACAGAGACTTGGACTCAGGGTCTAGAGGTCTCAGGGGTCTCAGCGCTGCTGGACCCCCACCTCTCCCTTGGCGGATCTGTATTACCCTTTAAGGTGGTCCCTGCAGAACCCTGCCGGCCCTGGGGGATGAGGGTGGCTTCCCTGGCGGGGACGCAAACCGCGCTTCTGGGGTCACTGCGTTCCCCGCCCTGGGGTGAAGCGATGGGCATAGCGCCACAAATCCCTGGGGGTCCCTGTGGCGCTTGGCTGGGTGAGTACTCTGCATTTTTTGATGTGCATGAGTGCGTCAGCGGCTGCTGCGGCAGCCGCTGCTACATGTACATGATTGGTGACTGTGTGTTTTTTGTCCGCAGGTGGATGCCTGCAGGACATGGGAACGGGGCAGGAATGGAGAACGGAGGAGTCCCGCGCCTTTTTTGAAGCCGGCGGGGGGCGTGGCTTCGCGCTTTCCCGGGCAGGAAGCGCTCTGAGCGCGAGATTTCCTCTGCCTCTTCTCTTCCGGCTCTCTCCTTCAGCGCGGCGGCCATTGCTAGCCTCGGGCTCCTCACTCTCCGCTCCTCCCGTACTAACCGAAGAGAACAGCACCGCGGCCAGCTGGGTGAGTCGCTTCTACCTTCCTGAGGGCAGAAGCTTGACCCCTTCACCCCCACAGCGCAGGGCACCTTCCCGGGGTACTGCCACACGGAACGCCCGCTAAGGTTCACGATAACGACGCAATTACTGCGATTGTTTTTTTGTGATCGTTGTAAGTCGCTAGTAACTGCCACACTGGACGATCTCTTTAACGTCGCATAAGCGGTTAGCGATCTCCTTGCGTCTTGGCGGTCATTGCGATGTGCAAAACAGCGCAATATTTTAGCGATCCCGTTGGCGTTTTTTGTTTAGTGTGGCATACCTTGAGGACTGTACTTTCTACACCTGCTACCTCATAAGAGGCACCTGGGACTCGCACACCTTTTACATTAACAGAGGTTGTGGGGAGTCTGTGACATTAACCCCTTCTTAGGCGGTTAACCCTTAATTGGGGGACAGCTGGGGTAGCTCTCTCTTTAAGAGTTTTAACCCTTCAACGTTCGTTTTCTTCTTTAAGAAACCACACTGTTCTAGTTACTGACAGGTTTAACCTGACATATACGGTGTGAGGATATGTCAGATCAGGGTCCAGGAGGTGCGGACCGTCTCCCAGATCCGCTACAGGATCAGTCTCGCGTATCTGACACGCAGACCTCGACGGCGTCAAGCGCAGCAGTCGGAGGTCTCAGTGATGTCAAAATGGAGGCCCTCACTCGTTCTATTGATGGCCTGTCTGACCTTATAGGTTATTGGATGTCAGCCAGATCTTCTCATGGCAGGAAACGACACAGGCCGGTGCCTTCCTTCCCGCGTAGCGATTCGGAGATCTCTGGTATGGAGGGTTCCCCTTCAAGTTCAGATGGAGAGATGTCCGATTCAGATAAGGAGGATCGGCAGGGACACTCTGCCTCTTTTTCGGGCCGTGCAGAAGCTTTTATTGGAGCTATGAGGGAGGCGTTACAGTTACCGGAGGAAGTAACTACACGTCCTGGTAAGTCGGCCCGGATGTTTCAGGAGTCGCATAGGTCGCGTTCGACCTTACCATCCCTGGATGAGCTTAGTAAGGCAGTGGAGAAGGAGCGTCTGTGTCCAGACAAATGTTTTCAGGGGACACGGCTTTTTGAGACACTTTATCCGTGTGCTACGGATTTGATTGATAATTGGATTCCTTCTCCTGAAGTGGATGTCCCTTTACCTCAGCTTAGCAAATCTTCATTACTTCCTGTTAAAGGGAAGGCGAGTCTGCAAGGACCCGCTGGACAGAAAAACGGAGATGGCGGCAAAATCCATCTACGAGGCCGCGGGTCATGGATTCAGAGCAGTACTAGGATCCATGGGTGCTTGTAAAGCTTCCATGAGCTGGTTGGACCGTCTACGGACGGCCTGGCAAAATGGATCCCCTTTATCTGAGGTAGAGGGGCTTCTCAATTTTTTGGAGAATGCAGTCCGATATGGCTATGATGCAGGTCTGGACACTGCGTCAACTGCTGTCCAGGACACAATCCTCGGCGGTCACAGTCAGAAGAGCTCTGTGGCTTAGACAGTGGACCGGGGACGAGGTTTCCAAGCAAGGTTTGCTTTCTTTAGCTTACAAGGGTGGTCAGCTGTTTGGATCTGACTTCACGGAGCTGATTGCCAAGGCTAAGGCAAAAGAAACGGCTTTACCGCAGAGGAGAGCTGTGGCTTCTGCGTCTGGCAGGCCTAGTGCCGGTAGTGGTCGACGGTCCTTTCGGACCAGGGGACGGATCGGTCAGCCCTCTTGGGGATCGGGTCGTCCCTCTTTTTCAGGAAAAAAGACCGCTCAGAAATCCCGCACTCCCTGGAAACAGAGTTTCCGTCACGACAAGCGGGAAGCGGACAAAAAGCCCGCTAAGGCGGACTGACGCCAGGGTCCCACTCGAGGGCTCTCGAGTGGGGGGTCGCCTGATTCAATTCGAATCAACTTGGGTGTCCCGTGTTTCGGACGCCTGGGTGATGCGGGTTGTCAGCAGGTTACTTCATAGAGTTTTCTTCTTGACCCCCAGACAGTTTTTGCCAATCTCGCATTCCGTCAGAGCCCGAGCTAGTCGCCGCTCTACTACGAGAGGTCGATTCCCTTCTGCAGAAGGGTGTGGTGGTACCGGTTCCGACGGAGGATCGGGGAAGAGGGTTTTATTCCAACCTCTTTGTGGTCCCCAAAAAGGAGGACAAATTTCGCCCCATCCTGGATCTCAAAAGATTGAATCGGCATGTCCACACCCGGAAATTCCGCATGGAGTCGCTTCGCTCCGTTGTGGCAGCCTTGTCGCAGAACGACTTTTTGGTGTCAATCGACATTCGCGACGCTTATTTGCACGTTCCAATCGGAAGGGCCCACCAACGCTTCCTTCGTTTTGCCATAGGTCAGGACCATTACCAGTTTGTGGCCTGCCATTCGGGTTGGCCTCAGCGCCCAGAGTTTTTACAAAAATTCTGGCGCCCCTCATGGCGATTCTTCGAAGGCAGGGGGTTACGATTCTTCCCTACCTGGACGACCTTCTGATTGTGGCGTCTTCAAAGGAGGAGGCCGTGACTGCTCGCAATCTATCCCTTCAGCTCCTGGAGGACTTCGGGTGGCTGGTCAATTGGGAGAAGTCGTCTCTGGAACCGTCGCAGTCAATCCTGTTTTTGGGGATGCATTTCGACACGGTACGAGCAGTGGTGTCCCTGCCTCCAGACAAGCAAGCATGTCTCCTTCGACATGCACAGGTTATGAAATCTTCTACAGCAATGTCCCTTCAAAGCTGTATGCGCCTTCTGGGTTTGATGGTGGCGTCCATGGAAGCACTTCCATTTGCCCAGTTTCATTCCAGGGCCCTCCAAAGGCTCATTCTGAGCCGTTGGGATCGATCGCAGGCTTCGCTGGATTGCAGTGTCATCATCTCCCACAGGGTACGAGAGTCTCTAGGATGGTGGTTACGTCCAGAAGCGCTATCCCTGGGGAAGTCTTTCCTCCCTCCGAAGTGGTCGGTCATAACCTACCGATGCCAGCCTGACGGGCTGGGGGGGTGTCTGGAACGATCTCTGGATTCAGGGAGTATGGTCATCGGAAGAGTCTGTCTTGCCGATCAACATCCTGGAATTGAGGGCGATTTTCCTTTGCCTCCAGCACTGGACGGTCCCATTAAGCGGTCTGCCAGTCCGAGTGCAGACAGACAATGCGACGGCGGTCGCATATATCAACCACCAAGGCGGGACAAGGAGTTCCAGGCTCATGGTGGAGGTATCTCGGATCCTGGTATGGGCAGAGACCAGAGTGCCAGCCATCTCTGCGATCCACATTCCAGGAGTTCAGAATATCACGGCGGACTTTCTCAGTCGCGAGAGGATGGATCCCGGAGAATGGAGTCTTCATCCGGAAATTTTTGCACTGCTGTGCTCCCGTTGGGGGACTCCCCAAGTGGATTTGATGGCATCCAGGTTCAATGCCAAGTTACCACTTTCATGTCCAGGTACAAGGCCCCGAAAGCTGTGGCGGTGGATGCTCTGGTGGCTCCGTTGGACCATTTCGAGCTAATCTATGTGTTCCCGCCGATATCCTTACTTCCTCTGGTGTTGCGTCGGATCAGGCTGGAGAGAATCCCGGCTATGTTGATAGCTCCAGATTGGCCAAGGAGGACGTGGTTCTCGACACTGGTGTCGCTTCTGGCAGCGCCTCCACTTCCACTTCCTCTTCGCCCGGACCTGTTAACCCAAGGGCCCGTTCGTCATCCGGACCTGAAGTCTCTGCGTTTGACGGCGTGGCTCTTGAGACCGAAATTTTGACCCGTCAAGGTTTTTCAGCCAAGGTCATTGCCACTTTGCGAGCTGCCAGAGGTCCGGCTACTACTAGGATTTACCACAAGACTTGGGGAAGCCTTCTTTTCGTGGTGTTCGGGTTCTTCAAGGAACCCGAGGATTTTTTCCATTCCCAATTTATTGGCTTTTCTGCAATTCGGTTGGACAAGGGTTTGGCAGTTAGCACCCTGAAGGGTCAGGTTTCTGCTCTGTCCTTGCTGTTTTGGAAGGCTATCGCCTCGCGTAGGGACGTACGTTCCTTTTTTCGCTGAGTAACCCGTCAGTTTCCGCCGCGGAAGGCGCCTGTGTCTCCTTGGCGGCTCAATCTTGTTTTGGAGGCTCTTCAACATGGGCTGTGGGTTCATCGTGGGCCTTTCATCAAGGGGCTTCGGCAGCTCAGCTCTGCCGGGTGGCGACCTGGCGCTCCGTCCACACCTTTACAAAATTTTATAAGGTGGACGTCAGTGCTTCCGCTGATGCGGCCTTAGGATGAAGGGTCCTGCAGGCGGCTGCAGTTTAAAGTTTTTCGTTAACTTGTGTTTAGCGCTAGTTGCGCATTTACTTAGGTTGTTGGGATCTGCCTTTTTTTGGTTTTTTCCCACCCTTAATTTTTGGACTGCTTTGGGACGTCCCACTAGTAATGACTAGTGTGTCTCCCTTCCTTCTCATCTGCTGCTGAAAGACGGATTTTGGTAAGAACTTACCTGTAAAATCCTTTTCAGCGAAGGAAGGAAGGGAGACACAGCTCCCTCCCATGGCAGAAGTGTGTTGTTGTGTTTTCAGATGCGGCGTGACCCTTCTCTGATAGCGATTATCTGGGCTGAGGTCGGCGCGCTAAGGCTCTGTTCCAGCATCGCCAGCTCATCGCAGTAGTCAGGTTCAGTGAGTAGTACCTGGAACTGTGTGGTTTTTTCCTGTTACATGCATAACCTGTATTCTTATCTTTTCTCTGAAGTCCTTCAGAAGGGGTTATGTTGCTCCGCTGGTGATATTTGCTCTTCCTTAGCTTGTGTACGACTGGAGAGCTGGAGTAGGAGGAGCCCGAGCTGGAGGGGCCGGTCAACACTCTTTTTAATCTGAGGTGTCTATCCCATCTGGGCTCTGCCTACCCACTAGTAATGACTAGTGTGTCTCCCTTCCTTCCTTTGCTGAAAAGGATTTTACAGGTAAGTTCTTACCAAAATCCGACTTTTACAATTCTGACCACTGTCACTTTATAAGGTTATAACTCTGGAAAGCTTTAACGTATCCCACGGATTCTGAGATTTTTTTTGTGACATATTGTACTTCATGTTAGTGGTAAAATTTCTTAGATATAACTTGCTTTTATTTATGAAAAAATAGAAATTTGGCAAAAATGTAGAAAATGTTGCAATTTTCAAACTTAATTTTTTTACACTTAAATCAGAGAGTGGTGTCACACAAAATAGTTAATAAATAACATTTTCCACATGTCTACGTTACATCAGCATAATTTTGGAACCATATTTTTTTTCGTTAAGTTATAAGAGTTAAAAGTTTACCAGCAATTTCTCATTTTTCCAAGAAAATTTACAAAACCATTTATTTTAGGGACCACCTCACATTTGAAGTGTGTTTGGGGGGTCAATATACAGAAAATACCCAAAAGTGACACCATTCTAAAAACTGCACCCCTCGAGGTGTGCAAAACCACATTCAAGAATTGTATTAACACTTCAGGTGCTTCACAAGAACTAAAGAAATGTGGAAGGAAAAAATGAACATTTCACTTTTTTCACTAAATATTTACTTTGGAACCAATTTTTTTTATTTTCACAAGGTTATCGGGGGAATATGGACCACAAAATTTGTTGTTTCTCGAGTATGACGATACCGCATATGTGGGGAAAAACCACTGGGTGCTTGGCAGGTCTAAGAAGGGAGGGAGCACCATTTGACTTTTTGAATGCAAAATTAGCTGGAATCAATGGTGGCACCATGTCGCGTTTGGAGACCCCCTGATGTACCTAAACAGTGGAACCCCCAATTGTAACTCCAAGCCTAACCCCAACCCACCCCTAATCCCAACCCTAACCACAAACCTAACCCTAACACACCCCTAACCCTAATACCAACCCTAACCCTAATCCCAACCATAACCACAGCCCTAACCCTAGAACAACACTAACCCTAACTTTAGCCCAACCCTAACTTTAGCCCAACTCACTTTAGCCCAACTCATTTAGCCCAACTCTAACCCTAATGTAAAAATGGAAATAAATACATTTTTTTATTTTATTATTTTTACCTAACTAAGGCGGTGATAAAGGGGGTTTTGATTTACTATTTTTTTTATTTTGATCACAGTGATCAAAATGAACCAATAGGAAAAGTTTCCTATTGTTGCTGGGTGCCGGCCGGCAGATCTCTGCGGGCGCACTGCACATGTGGCCATCATTTTCTCCCGGAAGACGCTGGTGGTGCAGGGGACTTCACAGGTGGTTGCAGGGACATCAGAGGTATCGGGGGACCCTATTTCTCCTCTGATGTGCGATCACATCAGAGGAGAGAGAAATTAAATGGAAAATCTTATCAGCATGTCTCTTCATCCTACCACAAGCTTTTTCAAGCGCACCTTTGGTTCCTCCCAAATCTTAGAAAAGTTTACGTACATAGAGTCAGCTGCTGGCACCCCCGAGACTGGAGACACTGGGAGAGGCATACAAGGATGTTGTCCAGAGACAACGAAAAAAGGGGACTTAGTAGAAGACTCGCTGGAGTGATTATTATATGCAAATTCCGCCCAAGGAAGAAGACTGACCCAATTGAGAAATGTCGAAGATAGGACGTTAATACCTGGTTAATTCGCTCTACCTGAGCGTTAGTCTGGGGATGATAGGCAGAGGAGAAATCCAGAATCACATTCATAAGCTTGCAGAGGGCTTTCCAGAATCGGGAAGTGAATTGGACTCCTCTGTAGGACACGATGTGTCGAGTGAAACCATGGAGTCTGAAGACATGACCAATATAAATCTTCGCCAACTCAGGAGCAGAAGGCAAGCCAGGTAGAGGAACAAAGTGAGCCATTTTAGAAAAACGATTCACGACCACCAGAATAACTACAATCAGAGGAACGAGGCAAGTCGGTAATGAAGTCCATAGCTATATGTTGCCAGGGAGCCGATGGAACCGGAAAAGAAAGCAGAGATCCAGAGGGTAATCGTCTTGGGATCTTGTTCTTGGCACAGGATGAGCATGAAGCAGTAAAATCTTTGATGTCTTGGCGAAGAGAGGGCCATCAATAGTAGTGAGAGATAAGAGAGAGAGTCTTCTTTGTCCCAGCATGACCAGCAAATTTGGACGAATGTCCCCAGGATAACACCCTTCCTCTGTCGCTCTCTGCCACGAATGTCTTACCTGGCGGTAGAGTAGCTAGAATTAAAGGAGCCACAGTGATAATCTTGGAAGGGTCAATAATGTGTGACGGCTCCTACTCCACATCATACGACTGGAAGGACCTTGAGAGCGCATCAGCCTTGACGTTCTTATTGCCTGGCCAGAAGTGGAGTTCAAAGTCAAAACAGGCGAAGAACAAAGACCACCTGGCTTGCCGGGGATTGAGCCGTTGAGCGGATCGAATATAAGCCAGGTTTTTACGGTCGGAGAAGATTATAAAGGGATGTACAGCTCCTCGAGTAGGTATCACCATTCCTCCAATGCCAGCTTGATGGCCAATAGCTCACGGTCTCCAATAGAATAATTGCTTTCAGATGTAGAAAACGCCTTGGAGAAAAAAACGCAGGTGACTAACCGACTGGAAGAGGACCTCTGGGAAAGCACTGCACTGGCTCCCGTAGAGGAGGCATCCACCTCGAGAATGAATGGTCTGCTAACCTCTGGACGATGTAGCACTGGAGCTGCCGCAAAGGATTGCTTCAAGGTCAGAAAGGCGTTCTCGACCTCCGAAGACCAAACATTAGGATTAGCTCCCTTTCGGATAAGAGACGAGATGGGCTTGGATACTGAGGAAAAATGAGGAATGAACTGCCCGTAATAGTTTGCAAAACCAGGGAACCGTTGGATGGCCCTAACCCCAAGAGGTCGCGGCCAGTTGAGGATGGCGGACACTTTCTCAGGATCCATCCTTAAGCCTGAGTCGGAGATAATATACCCCCAAAAAGGTTAGGATGTCTGTTCATAAATGCACTTCTCGAACTTAGGTAAAGACGATTCTCCCTCAGTCGTTGCAACACTTGACGAACGTTCCTTCTATGGGATGGTAGATCCGGAGAGAAGACAAAGATGTCATCCAGGTACACCACGACGCATGAGTCTAAACGATCCTAGAAGATGTCGTTTAAAAACTCCTGAAATACTGCGGGACCATTGCAGAGGCCGAAGGGCATGACCAAATATTCATAATGTCCGTCTCGCTTGTTGAAGACGGTCTTCCATTCATCCCCAGAGCGAATACGAACCAGGTTTTAAGCACATCGAAGATCAAGTTTGGTGAAGATCCAAGCCCCCCTTAACTGATCAAAGAGCTCCGGGATAAGCAACAGAGGGTACTTGTTCTTGACAGTGATATCATTCAGGCCTCTGTAATCTATACAGGGACGAAGAGAGCCGTCTTTCTTTTTGACAAAGAAGAATCCCACGCCTGCAGGAGAACAGGATTTCCATATAAATCCTTTGGCCAGATTCTCCTGGATATATTCAGACATGTCCTGAGTTTCTGCAGGGGACAGCGGGTAGATTCTACCCCTAGGAGGGGTGGAACCAGGAAATAGCTCAATCGGACAGTCATATGGCCAATGCAGAGGAAGACTCCCCGCCTCCTTCTTGTTAAAGACATCTGCAAAAGACCAGTAGGTAGATGGTAGCCCAGCGGGTGCAGAAGAAGGTCATGGAGAACCAGCTGGTCAGACAGACAGCAGACACCATTCCTGGCTGAACTGTCCCCATCGAAGTACTTCACCGGAGTGCCAATTGAGGATAGGCTCATGTGCCCTTAACCAGGGGAGACCGAGATGGAGCGCGTGAGACAGATTAGGCAGAACGTAGAAGGTAATCTCCCGATACAGGGCTCTAACCTGCAACTACACCTCTTCAGCAACCATAGTGATGGTCTCTTGCAAAGGTTTGCCATCCACCGATGCAATCAAACTTGGATTCTCCAGGGTTATAACAGGATTCCGATACCTATTAACTTCTTCAAGCCTAATGAAGTTTCCGGCCGTGCCCGAATCCACATAAGCCACCTAAGAGTAGCGTCTCTGACACAGGATCACCTGAACAGACAAGGTTAGGGGCAGAGAGGAGTCAAACAAACCTAGGGAGGCCTCTCTTACCTGTCCTAGGTGGATGAGTTTCCCGGCCTCTCTGAACAGGAACAGAGTATATGGAAAGCACTTCCGCAGTAAAAGCACAAGCCTTGTGTGAGTCTCTCTTTCTGTCGCTGTTCAGCCATTTTGAGCCGATCCACTTGCATTGGTTCAGCTGTAGAAGCAGAGGAAGATACAGTAGGTCGCAGACTGAGTGGCCTGGGAATGGAAGGGGATGGTCGAATTGATCTCTCCCGGACAGACTCGCAAGAGCGCTCCTGGAAATGCAGGTCAATGCACGTGGCTAGCGAGATTAGATCTTCTAGAGAAGTAGGAGTATCCCGACTGGTGAGCTCATCTTTTATTCTGCCTGACAATCCACACCAGAAGGCTCCAACCAGTGCCTCATTATTCCACCCCAACTCAGAAGACAAGGTGCGGAAACAAATAGCATATTGGCTGACCATGAGAGTACCTTGGTGGAGATTAAAGAGGGACTCAGTTGTGAAGGCCAGCCGACCTGGCACATTGAAAACTCTATGAAAGGTCTGAAGAAAGGTTGGCAGCTGAGAAACTATGGGGTCATCACTCTCCCATAGTGGATTTACCCAAGCCAGGGCCTCCCCCTTCAAATGAGAGACTACGAACAACACTTTAGCCCGGTCGGTGGGATATTGCTGAGGCAGCAGTTTAAAGTGAAGGCGACACTGGTTCAAGAAGCTTCTGCAGAGCTGGGGATCACCATTATACCTGGGTGGCTTTCCCAGGCGATGCGGGGGATGCAGTATGGAGACAGAATCTGGATCACGAGCTAAGGCCTGAGCATGAGCTGTGGCAGCAGACTGAAGATCATACAGTCATCCACCGAGGCCAAATGACTCAGTATGCAAGATTGCATGTCTCACTGCTCAGAAAGCTCCTGCTGGAGACTTGCAAGCTGAGTAGCATTTACCTGGTCAGAGGCCTGCAGTGAAGTCAGTCGAGACTCCATGGATTGCATAAAAGGCATAATTCGATTTTGAATCTCACGCAAAAAAGCCAACTCCTTTTGAGCGGAGAAAGAGGCACCGGTGGGGTCCATGGCCTGATTATTCTGTAACGCCTCAGTGAAGAGAGCTTCCTAGAGTGGACCCTCTGGGTCATGGTACCGAACCTCACATGGGTGGGCTGAACCTAGTGAGGCCGAACCCTGTAGAGGGACCGTCAGGGGCAGGCCCAGGAGACTCAAATACCACGATAGCCGGTACCAAGAGGGTGGCTCGTAGGAAACAAGGAAAAAAATATGTAGGTCCGTGAGGGGTCTGGGAGTGATTCGGAGCAAGGAGTCCAGGCAATGGACAAAAGGAGTTCCTAAAGCTAATGACGAGAAGCTGAAGAGAAGCTGAAGAGGAGGGACAGGATCCGAGGACCACCAGGGGCTTCAGGCGGAGGCTGACACTGTAAAGAGAACAAGGGCACAGCAGAATAAAGCAGGGATTAGGCGAGCGCATAGGAACGCACACGGGGCGCCCGAGTTACTGACAGAGAATTTAAGCAATAATCAGGCACCTCCTCTAAAAGGAAGCTGTTTGATATACCCGGTGCCTTACCGCCATTGGCTGGGCGACGCTTCCGGTCAGGACACCACATCTCCCTAAAATGCCGGAGATGCGCGAGGCCGCGTCCTAAGCCGTCCAGGGTGCATGCGTGACGCAGGGTGAGTAACGAGGGACCGGGGGGCCGCAGGTGTAACACTTGCTGTTGCACTAACAATTGTCTCCTTCTCACCCTGCGTCTTACTTATGGTTTTCGATGAATAGAAGAACAGATCGCACTCACCAGACCAGGACATAGAAAAAGTTCCACTCTTTATTGGCAAGCATAAAAATTCATGGCCGGGAGAGTGAGGATAGGAGGTTGCTCATGCAACCTTATGGTTTTGTAGCCCATTCCAGCTTTGTGCAGGTCTATGATCTTGTCCCTGACATCCTTATAAAGCTCTTTGGTCTTGCCCATGTTGTAGATGTTAGAGTCTGACTGATTGAGTCTGTGGACAGGAGTCTTTTATAACTGTGACTATGTAAGACAGCTGTCTTTAAAGCAGGTAACGAGTTGATTAGGAGCGTCTAACTGGTTTTTAGGAGCCAGAACTCTTAATGGTTAGTAGGTAGTGTTGAGCGATACTGCTCGATATCTAAAAATATCGTATCGAAATGGTATCGCCGATATCACTAAATATCGTCGATATCCGATTCCGATACCGGAAGTCCAATGTAAGTCTATGGGAACAAAAAATCGCAACAAAAAAAACCCTTTCTTTCGTTGTAAACACAAAATAAACATACATAGAATACATATTGTAGCATTCCAGGGGGTTTAGCTCTAGGATCGCTGTCTGGGTAGACAGAATGGCATGAAAACAGTTCATTCAGACAGCAGTTCTGGTGCAAAACTGGCCGCAACCAGCTTTATTAAAGTCCACAGCAAACAGATTAAAACAAAGCATAAACAGAAAACCTGGGCTTGTCTAGCCTCTAATTACACTTAGATAGATGGCCCTCTCTATCCGGGACCCAGACTCTACCAGTCTGTGCCCAAAACAACACATATCACATATGTTACCAGTATGGAGCTTCACAGATACTCCTCCTTGTGTCTGAAGGCACCTTCCATGTCCAGACTTGAGAGAGATCCACTCCTATTCAGCCGCTCTTCACACGGATTCGCACTGAGACTACTCCTATGTCCGGGGTCCTTCCTGCACCCAAACTGAGATAGCTCAAACACTCTTGGAGACTGCTTCCTTGTGCCAAGACACCTCTCTGTGTCCAGGCTAAAGACAGCTCTAACACTCTTGGAGACTGCTTCCTTGTGCCAGGACACCTCTCTGTGTCCAGGCTAAAGACAGCTCTAACACTCTTGGAGACTGCTTCCTTGTGCCAGGACACCTCTCTGTGTCCAGGCTAAAGACAGCTCTAACACTCTTGGAGACTGTTTCTTGTGCCAGGACACCTTCCTGTGTCCAGGCTAAACTAGCTCTCAGATTGTGTTTGCAGACACCTACTTCTGGTCTCCTAATTAAGACCTGAGTAGTTTCAGGCTTGTGCTGCAAGTGTGTGCTGAATGTGAGGTGTAGTGACCTTTCTCTACCACTAGGTTTACAAAGCCACACATTTCCCTTATACCTAGGTGAAATGTACACCCCATTCATCACATATTCACTCACTGTCTCACAATATATATATATATATATATATATACATGTCATTGTGACATATATATATACATATATTTATAGTTTATACACTTCTACATAGTAAAATAGACTCTGATTCAATTGCCGGGTAAAGCCGTGACATACCCCATAGAAGTCGACGGGCTCGGTGCCGAGTACCCCCAAAACCTCTGGCTCTGTGCGACTCAACTTGGGCGTCACTAACAGGATTCTGTAGCTCGCTATAAGCGAGTCCTGTGTGCCTGAATTGAACTGGTTTTGTGCTTGAGAATTGCTAAAATCATCAGAGAATGTATTTGCCATTTTTCCGCCATATCTGCGTCACGACGAGGCACTGGTGAAGAAGAAGGGCGTGCTCTTCGTGGGTGTACACTCACTCAGTGGCGTGAAAACGATGGCCGACCACTCTAAATGGTACTGCAATGTAAGATCGTGCCCCACAGCTCTTCAGTTCCGCCTCCTCATCCTCCTCAGTGTGCGGAAACTAACACGAAGGTCCCGCCTCACTACAAAAGAGGGGCCCTCTCCAGATGCTAATGACACATGTGACTTGGCAGAGATGGCTAATGGACACGAGCAGAAGTGTGAAGGGATGGAGCAGTCAGAGCTCTCCCCCCACGGAAGCGACCCGATCGCCACGGAACCACCGTTGGGCACCCGGCCTGGAAACCCTCCTACGCTGCAAGAAGCGGAGGATACCCTAAGAGGCCTGGCCCGGCACCGGGAGGAGGTCGCCAGGATGGAAGCCAGCTGGCGTGCCCTAAAACTAAACTTGGAGCGGCGCCAATCCCTCTTACCTGAAGTGTCTGTACCGGAAGGTGAGGCACCCGTTCTAGTAGAGGAGTCCGTGCGGGCATCCCAGCCCTTGCAATGTGATCCGGTTGACGTTGTCGCAGTGGAGGCACCCGTTCCTGCAAAAAACTCTGCACCGGCAGCACCCCAGATCCCGCTGTCTGCCCCCGTCGCTGAGACAGAAGAAGCGACACCCGTCCTCATGGAGGAGGCCGCGCAGGCACCAGAGGTCTACCTGTCTGTACCGGAGCCCCGACTGTCATCTGTTCCAGAGCCGGCTGCTTACTCCGCAGGTGAGCGCCGCCAGGACTGGGGGGCGCCAGGAGAGCTGCCGCAAACCGGACATCGTAAGCTGCAGTTTGATGGTGGAGACATGGAGATGCTGGAGGAGAATTACAACCGGCGTCAGGAGGAAGAGTGGAGACGTTGGGAGAAGGAAGCAGAGCGACAAAGGGAGCAGCGCGAATCCCAGAAGCTTCGCCAACGTCACATCGAGAAGGACCGGGCAGATAAGGACCGGATGAGAAAAGATAAAGGTACCCTGAGGGAGCCGCGGCGTAAGGGTGCAGTACGGAGCTTTAAATTGAAAGGTGGTTGGGGCTTCATCCAGGAGCCTGGACTTTATTTAGAAGTCTTTGTGACCCGGCGGGACGTGGAGACTCACCTCCCAGAAGGACACCCAGGGAGGGACCTGTTGCCAGGAGACTTGGTGACTTACACCCGACACTGGGGTTACAATGGATGGTACACCCTAAATGTTACCAGGTGCGACCCCTACTCCCCAGAGTGTCAGGAACCTGTGAGACCCTCGGAGCCTTCAGCCTCCCACATCCAGGCCTCTGCACAAGTGCCCACCCCACGCCGTAAATCTCCCCAGCCTCCCTCAGTGGTCTCCTCAGCAGCCCCAGCTATGGACATGATAACTATAGCTGGCCCGTACCCGGCGCCTGTTAGGCCCCCTGGGGTTCGTTCAGTCCGGGACATAGGGGTCCAGACCCGGAGGGAGATGAAAGAGGTGGCCACACAGACCCAGATAGCGGGTCACGACTTGACTGTACAGGCCACACGACGTCATCAGGTCCTGGTGGTCCTTGGTGTCTCGGATGTTTGGCAAGCATCAGAAGAGTACCAGGTGGTACCTGGAACACCCCTGCCAAAGAATTATAAATAACCCGGACAGGGTCCCTGTATGTAAATAGTTAAATTGTTGATGTACCCGGACGGGTGAATGTTCATATAAAAGTTTTTTAATTTAATAAAAAAAACAACAACACAGTTTTCATTACTTTTATTACAGTCTCATCCTGCGACGCCATCGATCTCCTGTAAAAAAATGAAAAAAAAAAACAGCAGTATACCACCTGTCCGACGCAGTCCATAGTAACGAGTGTCCCACGACGATCCAGCTCTGCTACATCAGAATGACAGGCAGAGCCTGTCATCCCGGCGCAGCACAGCTGATTACCTGCTTCCCCGGCGGTGACGTCATCGGACTGACTGCTTTACGGCCGGGATTACCCAGCAGTCACTGCAGTTATCGCGAAAAACTGCATGTGACCGCCAGGGAGAAGATAATGGCGGCCATCAAGCAGTCCAGGACGTGACCGCCGGAGATCTTCTGCCAGGTAAGTGCCGCTGACTCCTGACAGACCCGACCGATGGACACTCACAGTGACAGTGACAAATCCGATTCCGGTATTCGATATGACGAAAATATCGGTATTCGGAATCGAAAGGCCGATACAGCTAATATCGGCCGATATCCGATATTTGCAGTATCGTATCGCTCAACACTATTAGTAGGCGATCAAATACTTATTTCTCACTGCAAAACGCAAATAAATATATATAATTTATACAATGCGATTTTCTGGATTTTATTTTTCATATTCTATCTCTCAATGTTAAAATTAACTTACCCTTCAAATTATAGACTGTTCATGTGTCAGTGGGCAAACTTACAAAATCAGCAAGGGATCAAATACTTATTTCCCCCACTGTATGAGCTTTTCTGAAGAAAAAAGCTTGAGAAAAGCTCAAAGAAGCTGATACTTTGCATGGGTGAATAAAAGGTTCATTTCACTGGATGCAGTGCCTCACTCGCCATATTTTGTGATTATTGTAGAATTGTAGTTCTAATGATGACTTATTCAGGACAAATACACTTCCACTTCCTTTATATGGATATCTACAATAAAGCTGGAGATATACATTGGATAAATAGTGGTAGAACCCCAGATTGCTATTTTGCCAACATATATCTTGTGTATGGGCAGCCTAAGCTTTATAATTTACCTTACGGTTGCACATTAGAAAAATGCCACTATGTGATCCAGATGTATACAGTTACGTTTGTCTGCCATTGACTCCCATGGTAAAAGAAATAATGGTACGCCAATAAAATGGTATTTCGATAATTCAAAATCTATGAACAAATTACCTTATTTGCCTGAAAGAAGTTCCAATTTATACACTAAAAGTACATGACGTGAACAGAGCCTCACATGGTTATGTAATGTCTCGTTATAACACAACGTTATTGTACATTTAATTTATTTGATTGGATTATGCTTTCTGGATATTCAAGCTCATCTGGACTTTTTCCCATGGTCAAGAGATTAATTAGAAAGCGGATCAACGCTTTGAGTAAACACTTGGCTGAAATGATTTCTGTGTTCTGTATGATGTACTGGGATTGGTAAATGTCACCACCCCTGGGCCATTCTCATACGCTTTGCACAGGTTCTCTTTTCCTCTGATAACAATGGTCTCAGATAATTGCCATGTTCTACTAAACACTATTCAAAATTAATTTCAGAATGAAAACCTGGTGATGACAGGAAGATTACAAATAAACCAAGCTAGTCTTTATATTCACACGCCCTATACAATGGCAGTGCGTCAGTTGGCTTTTTTCTCAACTAAGTCACTATACTTTGAATATAAGGACTGTAATTACAGGTAAAGACTGAGGAAACAAAAAAAAAATATTTAGTAGAACTTATATCCCTTTTATTGTTAGATTTGAAATTGCTATCTTATATTGTATGAAAGGGAAGTTCCATGGAAACTATGATCCAGTTGACAATAAGGCATCCATTAGGTTTATTCACTACTTTAGTTAAAAAGGACCTGTTGCCGGAACAAAGTGGTAGTGTTTGCGCTAGTTTTAATCTTTCTGACCCCAAGTACCGTATATGCTCGAGTATAAGCTGAGATTTTCAGCCCATTTTTTAGGGCTGAAAGTCCCCCTCTCGGCTTACACTCGAGTCATATACAGGGGGGAGGCGGAGCGCAGCTGTTCTATATACTCACCTCTCTGCCGGCGCGGTCTCTGCAGCCCCTGCTCTTCTCCCACGGTCTCCGGCGCCAGTGTTCAGCGGTCAGGTGGTACCGCTCATTAAAGTCATGAATATGCATATATTCATGACTTTAATGAGGGGTACCACGTGACCGCTGAACACTGGCGCCGGAGACGCGGGAGAAGAGCAGGGCAGAGACGCGCCGGCGGAAGGGTGAATGTAAGCGATATTTACCTGTCCCGTTCCACCGCTGCTCGCCGCTGTGTCCTCGGGTCCTCTTGCTGTGATGTTCAGGCAGAGGGTGCGATGACATGATTTCTGCACGCCGTGCCCTCTGCCTGATCATTGACTGCTGGAGGACCCAGAAGACAGCGGCGCTCAGCGGTGGACCGGGTGACAGGTAAATATCGCAGGTGCTGGGGCCCTGAGCGAGCGGTGACACCGGCACCTGTCCCCCATAGCACGCCGGTGTCCCCTCCTGCTCAGGACACCGGCACCTGGCCCCCAGCGATGAGAGGTGAGTATGTCTTTTTTTTTTTTTCTGTTGCAGCAGCTGCGGCAGCATAAGGGGCTTATTCAATGCAGTATCTATGGGGGCATAATCTATGGAGCATCTGTGGGGGCATAATACATGGGGCATCTATGGGGGCATAATCTATGGAGCATCTATGGGGGCATAATACATGGAGCATCTATAGGGGCATAATCTAAGCATCTATGGGGGCATAATCTAAGGAGCATCTATGGGGGCATAATCTATGGAGCATCTATGGGGGCATAATACATGGGGCATCTATGGGGGCATAATCTGTGGAGCATCTATGGGGGCATAATCTATGGAGCATCTATGGGGGTGTAATCTATGGGGGCACAATCTATGGAGCATCTATGGGGCATAATACATGGAGCATCTATGGGGCATAATCTAAGGAGCATCTATGGGGCACAATACATGGGCAGCATATGGGGCACAATCTATGGAGCATCTTGTGGGGCATAATACATGGGGCAGCATATGGGGCACAATACATGGAGCATCTTGTGGGGCATAATACATGGGGCAGCATATGAGGCATAATCTCATTTTCCACCCTAGGCTTATACCCGAGTCGATAAGTTTTCCCAGTTTTTTGTAGCAAAACTAGGAGGGTCGGCTTATACTCGAGTATATACGGTATTCTATTATTTTTTTTAAACCCGTTCTAAGGTTCCAGATATATTTGCCTTTTTATTTTAACCCCTTCATGACCCAGCCTATTTTGACCTTAAAGACCTTGCCATTTTTTGCAATTCTGACCAGTGTCCCTTTATGAGGTAATAACTCAGGAACGCTTCAACGGATCCTAGCGATTCTGAGATTGTTTTTTCGTGACGTATTGGGCTTCATGTTAGTGGTAAATTTAGGTAGATAATTTTGCATTTATTTGTGAAAAAAATGGAAATTTGGCGAAAATTTAGAAAATTTCGCAATTTTCAAATTTTTAATTTTTATTCTGTTAAACCAGAGAGTTATGTGACACAAAATAGTTAATAAATAACATTTCCCACATGTCTACTTTACATCAGCACAATTTTGGAAACAAATTTTTTTTTGTTAGGAAGTTATAAGGGTTAAAAGTTGACCAGCGATTTCTCATTTTTACAATAAAATTTACAAAACCATTTTTTTTACGGACCACCTCACATTTGAAGACACTTTGAGGGGTCTGTATAGCAGAAAATACCCAAAAGTGACACCATATATAAAAACTGCACTCCCCAAGCTACTCAAAACTACATTCAAGAAGATTATTAACCCTTCAGGTGCTTCACAGGAACTAAAGCAACATGGAAGGAAAAAATGGACATTTTAATTTTTCCAACAAAATTTTCTTTCAGCATCAATTTTTTCATTTTTACATGGGCAACAGGATAAAATGGATCCTAAAATTTGTTGGGCAATTTCTCCTGAGTACACAGATACCTCATATGTGGTCATAAACTACTGTTTGGGCGCACGGCAGGGCTCAGAAGGGAAGGAGCGCCATTTGACTTTTTGAATGGAAAATATGCTGGAATATTTAGCGGTTGCCATGTCGCATTTGGAGAGTCCCTGTGTGCCTAAACATTGGAGCTCCCCCACAAGTGACCCCATTTTGGAAACTAGACCCCCCAAGGAACTTATCTAGATGCATAGTGAGCACTTTGAACCCCCAGGTGCTTCACAAATTGATCCGAAAAAAAGAAAGTACTTTTTTTCACAAAAATTTTCTTTTAGCGTCAGTTTTTTCATTTTCACATGGGCAACAGGATAAAATGGATCCTAAAATTTGTTGAGCAATTTATCCTGAGTACACAGATACCTCATATGTGGTCATAAACCACTGTTTGGGCGCACGGCAGGGCTCAGAAGGGAAGGAGCGCCATTTGACTTTTTGAATGGAAAATATGCTGGAATATTTAGCGGTTGCCATGTCGCATTTGGAGAGTCCCTGTGTGCCTAAACATTGGAGCTCCCCCACAAGTGACCCCATTTTGGAAACTAGAACACCCAAGGAACTTATCTAGATGCACAGTGAGCACTTTGAACCCCAAGGTGCTTCACAAATTGATCCGTAAAAAAAAGAAAGTACTTTTTTTTCACAAAAATTTTCTTTTAGCCTCAGTTTTTTCATTTTCACATGGGCAACAGGATATAAAATGGATCCTAAAATTTGTTGGGTATATTATCCTGAGTACACAGATACCTCATATGTGGTCATAAACCACTGTTTGGGCGCACGGCAGGGCCCAGAAGGGAAGGAGCGCCATTTGACTTTTTGAATGGAAAATTAGCTCCAATCGTTAGCGGACACCATGACGCGTTTGTAGAGCCCCTGTGTGCCTAAACAGTGAAAAAACCCCACATGTGACACCAGGGCCGGCGTCAGCACCCGGCACACCCGGGCAAGTGCCGGGGCCCTGAGCAGGCGGGCACCCCGGCGCCCGTTAGTTGTGTCAGCGCCGCCACTGGGCCCCCCCCGCTTGCTCAGGGCCCCGGCAGCAGCCGGCGCAATACTCACCTCTCCCCGTGTCTCCGCTGCCGCAGCTCCGAGCTCCAGGGGCGCCTGCGTCGGCGCTTCCTCTCTCACAGCAGCGCCGCTGAATGACATCATCATTCAGCGGCCGGCTGTGGCAGAGAGCGCGTGGACGCCGGACAGGTGAGATCGGTGTGTGTGTGTGTGTATGTATGTGAGAGAGTGCTGCCTGTGGTGCTGTATGTGTGAAGGTGGTGGGGGGAGGCAGGCAGTGATGGTGGTGAGGAGGCGATGATGATGATAATGATGATGGGGAGGCAATGATAATGGGAAGGCGATGATGATGATATTAATGGGGAGGCAATGATAATGGGAAGGCGATGATGATGATATTAATGGGGAGGCAATGATAATGATGATGATGGGGAGGCAATGATAATGGGAAGGTAATGATGATGATATTAATGGGGAGGCAAAGATGATGATGGGAGGCAATGATAAAGGGAAGGCAATGATGATGATATTAATGGGGAGGCAATGATAATGGGAAGGCAATGATGATGATGATATTAATGGGGAGGCAATGATAATGATGATGATGGGGAGGCAATGATAATGGGAAGGCAATGATGATGATATTAATGGGGAGGCAATGATGATGATGGGAGGCAATGATAATGGGAAGGCAATGATGATGATGATATTAATGGGGAGGCGATGATGATGATGATGGGCAGGCAATGATGATGATAATAGGGAGTCTTTCCACAGCGACTTTTCCTGAGCCGTAACAGTGCAGAACGCAGCACAGTGTAGAGGAAAGCTGCATATTTTGTATGGAGCATTATATGTGGTCCAGTATTCTGTATGGAGCATTATATTGGGGATGGCGGGGTGACATCCTGCATGGGGTATTATATGGGTGATGAGGAGGAGACTATGTGGTGCCCATAATATTGTATGGAGGACTGTACTGTCCAGTCTGTACTGTGCTGTGAGGATTTGGCGGTTTTTGAGCTATTGTACAATTTACAATAGGTATCAGTCATGTAATGGAAGAAGAGAAGTGTTTGGCACTGTTATATACCCATATTTCTCTGCAGTATCTGTGCATCATGAATCGTGGTCTGTGTTAAGGGGGCCCACTGAGACTCTTTCGCCCGGGGCCCATAAAAACCTGGAGCCGGCCCTGTGTGACGCCATTTTGGAAACTAGACCCCTTATGGAACTTATCTAGATGTGTTGTGAGCACTCTGAACCCCCAAGTGCTTCACAGAAGTTTAGAATGCAGAGCAGTGAAAATAAAAAAATGCTTTTTTTCCTCAAAAATGATTTTCTAGCCCCCTATTTTTTATTTTCACAAGGGTAACAGGAGAAATTGGACCACAAAAATTGTTGTGCAATTTGTCCTGAGTACACCAATACCCCATATGTGGGGGTGAACCACTGTTTTGGAGCATGGGAGAGCTCAGAAGGGAAGGAGCGCCATTTTGGAATGCAGACTTGATGGAATGTTCTGCGGGCGTTATGTTGCATTTGGAGAGCAATGTATAAAGAAGTAAAGAGTGTTAACCCTATGCCAGCTCACCAACCACCACCAGAGCACGAGACTGAAAGTCCGGACCAAGACATGCAGCAGCAGAGAAAATGAAGGGAGCAGTCCAGCTTCTGTAGAAAGTGCAATTCTTTATTCAATCCAAAAATAAAATCGTCACATAACGGTGTCCTCCAAATGCAAAAAGCGGAGAGTATGCACTACCAGCTGTACCAGCAATGCGTTTCGACCTTAGATGGTCTTTCTCAAAGCTGAAAATGAATTACCCGCCTGCATTTTTAAATGTGTGGGAGAAAACTACTGTATGGGCACACGTCGGGGCTCGGATTTGACTTTTTGAATGGAAAATATGCTGGAATATTTAGCGGTTGCCATGTCGCATTTGGAGAGCCCCTGTGTGCCTAAACTTTGGAGCTCCCCCACAAATGGCCCCATTTTGGAAACTAGACCACCCTAAGGAACTTATCTAGATGCACAGTGAGCACTTTGAACCCCCAGGTGCTTCACAGAAGTTTATAACACTGAGCGGTGAAAATAAAAAAATCATTTTTTTTTCTCAAAAATGATTATTTAGCCCCCTATTTTTTATTTTCACAATGGTTACAGGAGAAATTGGACCTCAAAAGTTGTTGTCCAGTTTGTCCTGAGTACGCTGGTACCCAATATGTGGGTAGGAACCACTGTTTGGGCACACATCAGGGCTCGGAAGGGATGTAGTGACGCTTTTAAATGCCGACTTGATGGAATGGTCTGCGGGCATCTTGTTACGTTTGCAGAGCCCCTGATGTGCCTAAACAGTAGAAACCCCCCACAAGTGACCCAATTTTGGAAACTAGTCCCCCCAAGGAACTTATCCAGATATGTGGTGAGCACCTTGAACCCCCATGTGCTTCACAGAAGTTTATAATGAAGAGCCGTGAAAATAAAAAATCATTTTTTCCCTCAAAAACTGATTTTTTTAACCCGCAATTTTTTATTTTCACAAGGGTAGCAGGAGAAATTGGACCCCAAAAGTTGTTGTACAGTTTGTCCTGAGTACACTAGTACCCCATCTGTGGGGGGGAACCACTGTTCGGGCACATGTTGGGGCTCGGAAGGGAAGTAGTGACGTTTTGAAATGCTGACTTGATGGAATGGTCTGCGGGCGTCATGTTACGTTTGCAGAGCCCCTGATGTGCCTAAACAGTAGAAACTCCCCACAAGTGACCCCATTTTGGAAACTAGACCCTGCAAGGAACTTATCTAGATGTGTGGTGAGCACTTTGAACCCCCAAGGGCTACACAGAAGTTTATAACGCCCGGGCATGAAAATAAAAAAATCATATTTTTTCCACAAACATGATCTTTTAGTCCCCAATTTTTTTATTTTCCCAAGGGTAACAGGAGAAAATAGACCCCAAAAGTTGTTGTCCAATTTGTCCTGAGCATGCTCATATCCTATATGTGGGAAAAAACTACTGTATGGGCTCATGTCGGGGCTCGGAAGGGAAGTAGTGACGTTTTGAAATGCCGACTTGATGGAATGGTCTGCGGGCATCATGTTACGTTTGCAGAGCCCCTGATGTGCCTAAACAGTAGAAACTCCCCCAAGTGACCCCATTTTGGAAACTAGATCCCCCAAGGAACTCCTCTAGATTTGTGGTGAGCACTTTGAATCTCCAAGTTCATCACAGAAGTTTATAACGCAGAGCCGAGAAAATAAAAAATCATTTTTTTTCCACAAAAATAATTTTTTCAGTCCCCAATTTTTTTTCACAAGGGTAACAGGAGAAATTAGACCCCCAAAGTTGTCGTGCAATTTTTACTGAGTACGCTGATACCCCATATGTGGGGGTAAACCACTGTTTGGGCACACGTCGGGGCTCGGAATAAAAGGAGCACTGTTTGACTTTTTGAATGCAAAATTTGCAGGAATCAATGGTGGCGCCATGTCGCATATGGAGACCCCCTGATGTGCCTAAATAGTGGAAACCCCTCAATTCTATCTCCAACCCTAACCCCAACACACCCCTAACCCCAACCCTAACCCCTACACACCCCTAACCCTAATCCAAACCCTAACCATAACCCTAACCCCAACACACCCCTACTCCTAATCCAACTCTAACCCTAACCACAAGCCTAACCCTAATCCCAACCCTAACCCCAAAACACCCCTAACACTTATCCTAAATCTAACCCTAACCACAAATCTAACCCTAATCCCAACCCTAACCCTAATTCCAACCCTAACCCTAATTAACCCTAACCAAATTTCAACCCTAACCCAAATTCTAACCCTAACCCTAATGCTAACCCTAATGCTAACCCTAACCCTAGTTCTAACCCTAACCCTAGTTCTAACCCTAGCCCTAGTTCTAACCCTAACCCTAGTTCTAACCCTAAGGCTGGGTTCATATTGCATTTTACCAGCCCGTTCAACACATAGCGTTGACGGGCTGGTAGCAGTATAGCATAACGCGATCGCATTATGCTATACCCGCTAGCGCAGATGAATCAGCAGATGATTCATCTGTGCTAGCGGTGATGGAGACCAGACGCTGCAGCCAGCGTCCGAGGCTCCGTCACTGAATGACGGCACGTCACGAACGCATGCCGCTTTACAGCATGCATTGCGATGCGCACACAAATGGGTTGAATGGCAGCGTTAACGGACTGCGTTACACCGTGTTATACCGCGGTGTAACTCAGTCCGTCTAATGGACTGCCATAACGCAATTTGAACCCAGCCTAATTCTAACCCTAAGGCTGGGTTCATATTGCGCCAAGGCAGTCCGTTAGACGGACTGAGTTACACCGCGGTATACCGCGGTGTAACGCAGTCCGTTAACGCTGCCATTGAACCCCATTGTTGGGCGCATCACGACGCATGCCGTAAAGCGGCATGCGTTTGCAACGTACCGTCATTCAGTGACAGAGCGTGGGACGCGGCCTGCAGCGTCTGAGCTCCGTCACCGCTAGGACAGATGAATCATCTGCTGATTCATCTGCACTAGTGGGTATAGCATAACGTGATCGCATTATGCTATACCGTTACCAGCCCGTCAACGCAATGCGTTGAACGGGCTGGTTTACCGCAATGTGAACCTAGCCTAACAGGAAAAAAAAAATTCTTTATTTTATTTTTTGTCCCTACCTATGGGGGGATAAATGGGGCGTTTATTTCCATTTTTTTATTTTGATCACTGTGAGAGTTTATCACAGTGATCAAAATAAATTTATGGACGCTGATGGCGCACTGCGCATGCGCCCGCCATTTTCCAAGATGGTGGCGCCCATGAAGATTCCCGGACGGGAGAGGTGAGTAGGGGGGTCAGAAGGTGAGTAGGGGGGGCAGAAGGTGAGGGGGGGATCGGAAGGGGGGAGCGGAGGCAAGGAAGGAGGGGAGCAGAAAGTGACGGTGGTGACCGTTCGCCGCCATGAATCGGTGGCGGCGGACTGATCGCCGCCGTGACTCGGTGTGGGGAGGGTCGGAACTCTGTGTCCAGCCATGGCAGATGCTATTGCAGCGTCGGCCATGGCTGGATTGTAATATTTCACCAAATTTCATTGATGAAATATTACAGATTGCTTTGATTGGCTGTTTCACTTTTAACAGCCAATCAGAGCGATCGTAGTCACGTGGGGGTTAAACCAACCCCCCTGTGAAGCACAAAGGGTCTTGTGCCTGCGAGTCGGGTGACCTTTCAGTGACCCCGGTCACCCGACCCGCAGGAAAGCGTTCCTTTCATGACACAGGGTATTCGTCACAGGTCGGATTGGCACCGACTTTCATGACGCATACGCTGTGTCACAGGTCGGGAAGGGGTTAACAGGAGAGGTGATGGCACACCACAGGGTAAAATCCAAAACTTAATTCAGACATATCAAGACATGGTTAAAAACGTCATGTTCTGCCCCGTACCTAACCCGGCTTCGCTTAGAGGATTGGGCCCCCCTCTCCCTCCGTGTTTCTCAACCACCCCTCTTCTCCCCCCCTTTTTTTTCTTTTATTGTGTGTGTGTTTTATTTAGTATGTACGTCTTGTATATGTCCTATTGATACGTAGATCCGCTAGGGGTCTTTAAGGTTTATATTTTTTATGTGAGTTCTAATAACAGTCTACAAGTTGGAGCTTCTTCTAAATTATTTCATGTATATTAGAAAAAGTGGATTGTACAATCCACCATGTTTGCATATTGTGTACTGCTTCGGTTAATGTATGACTATATATTGAGTTGTATTTCTTTCTTTGAAAACAATAAAAAGAGATTAAAATAAAAACGTCATGTTCTGACGCGTTTCAGATGCATTGGTAACACCCTTACTCATAGGATACAAAACATCATATACGACATCAATAAATGCTGACAAAGAACCAATCAGGTTACAAATTCATTACTTACATATGCATCAGGTGTGTGGATCCTTTTTTATTTTAGTTTTTTTTATTTATTAACTTTATTTTATTATTTATTTATTTTTTATTTTAATTTATTTTTATGGGCTTTTCCAAGGAGGCGTTACTCACAGAGTAATAATGTAGAGCAGCCTAAGGACACAACCCCATAGAATCCTGTGAGCCACGCCCCCTTGGAAAAAAACCAGACAAATTACAACTGAATAAAAGGTCCATATCTTCAGAACAGTCCACAAAAACAGAATACTTCTGAGAGAAGCAGGAATACAATAAAAATAAAATCTGTCCATGGCTGAGAGATCCTCTTTAAATCTTAGAACATACATAGGAAACTAAGAGAAAAGAAAATATACCACGACGATCACAGCAAGTGTAGCCTCAACCAGTAATCTACACACAGAACAGAGACGAAAGAGGAGCAAAATCATCGGAAGAGTGGAAAGGAGGGGAAAGAAGCATGGATATTACATTAGATATAAAAATGAAAATTGTAAAGCTCGTTTAATGGTAAATAAGAGGTCTGGGTTTATACCAGGGATTTATGATTTCAATAGGGTTTAAAAATTTAGTCAAAGATGTCATTATTTTTTCTCCATTTGCATTATATAATGTATAGGTTTAACATTTTCTAAATTATTCTTTCTAAATATATATTGGAGATATTGAAGTTTAACATGTTCAATCCTTCTTCACCCAACATATGTTGCTATAATACAGTCAGGAGGACTCTGAACACATTGTTTTATGATCGGCTGACCGTACAAACGCACCAGGGGACTCTACAGATATTTATAGCTAGTTTTAGTCCTTCAGACCAAAAACTCCATGGTTACATTAAGATATCCTCTTTATCTATTGAGGTGACAGAAAGATAGCTGTTTGGAAATTTGGCTAACAAATACTGTTGGGCAAGGCTGCCACCAGAAATTTGAGGGCCCCATACTGGCAAAATTTTTGGTCCCCTTTGAGCCTCTGCCCTGGCTCCACCTCTACCCTGCAAACCTTAGACAGTCCCAATCACCCACTCTTGGAAAAACTGCACTTGTGCACCATGTCCTCACCAGTCACACATTAACAGTTCCCATCGAACACCACATCACATACATAGCCACCAGCTTTTGTTTTGACCAAAAAGATTTTTTAGGCCACCAACCAACAAGGCAGACTCTTTTGGCAGGACCCTATTCTACTCTGACTTATTAAACATTTGTTAAAATGTATAATACTCATTTAAATATATTTTTTTATTTTTCTTTAAAGTAATGTGTCACATACATTTTTTAGAATGAACAATAATACCACATACAAGGGTCAAATACCGACACACAATGGCCGGACCACATATTACCACCACATAGTGACCGAATAATACCACATACAAGCATACATAGTAACATAGTAAGATAGTTTTTAAGGTTGAAGAAAGACTTTAAGTCCATCTAGTTCAACCCATAAACTAACATGTTCATCCAGAGGAAGGCAAAAAAAAAACCCATGCGGCAAATACCACCACATCATGACCAGACCACATATTACCACCACATAGTGACCAAATAATACCACATACTGGGATAAATACAGCCACACTCTGACCAGACCACATATTATCACCACCTAGTGATCGAATAATATCACATACAAGGGAGAAATGCTGCCACACCACGACCATACAACATATTACCACAACATAGTGACTGAATACTGCAATACTGATCATTAATAAAAAAAAAATACTAATATTGTTATAAGTGCCATTATATACAGGAGCCCTGCACATAGTATACTGTGTATAGTGTTAATATGCAGGTAATACAGTGATCACCAGTGACATTATACACAGAAGCTCTTTATATAGTGTCAGTGTACAGGTAATACAGTGATCACCAGTTACATTAATAATAATAATAATAATAATTTTATTCCTATGGTGCCAACATATTCCACAGCACTTTACATTTTAGAGGGAACTTGTACAGACAAAAGACATTACAGCATAGCAATAAACACATAGATCAAAACAGAGACCAAGCAGAATGAGGGCCCTCCTCACAAGCTTACAATCTATGAGGGAATAGGGGAGACACGAAAGGTGGATGGTCACAATTGCTTTCATTGTTCTGACCAGCCATAATGTAAGAAATCGGATGTTCATGTAATGCTGCGTGAACCGGTTATCAGCCAGAATATGTAAAAGTACAGACACAGAGGGCTATTAAATGCATAAAGCGTGTTCGAACATGACACACAGGAGCTCTTTATATAGTGTCAGTGTACAGATAATACAGTGATCAACAGTGTCATTATACACAGGAGCCCTGTACATAGTATATAGTGTCAGTGTACAGGTAACACAGTGAACAGTGATCACCAGTGACATTATACACAGGAGCTCTGTATATAGTGTCAGTGTACAGATAATACAGTGATCACCAGTGACGATGTGTGGCCCAGCTGCGTCAGGCACACATATTCCAGGAAAATGCACAAGAAGGTAACCGTGAAGCTTGATATTCATTCACGTCACTCACATTTTCCAACACACCCACTAGGGGTATAAAAGGTAGTGACATGTAGCAGTCAGGGTTCAGTCAGCTTCCTGTCTTAGGACAGTACAGTTCAGTTCAGTTGATTAGATCTGTTGGAGGGAGAGGAGTTCAGATCAGTCAGCCAAGTTTCCTGTCAGAGCAGGAGCTCAGACATTGCTTCCAAGCTCCTTGTTTTAGGACAAAGCTGTTCAGTTCAAACAAGTGGAGTCTAGTAACGGATGACTAGAGATCATTCCCAGCCTAGTCAGAATCTGAAGAGCAAAGAACCAGTATTCTCAGGACAAGCTGCCTGTATTCCTTAAGGAAGTGGAAGGTGACCCTCAGAGCGTGCATGAAACCAGTTAACAGAGTCCTGGTAGCCACTCGAAGTGGGGTATAAGGAAGGAAGAAAGGAAGGAAGGAATCACAGCAGTAGTAACAACGAGTGAACTGAGAATTGGTCAGTGAGCGCTGTAGGAAAAGCTGACTTCAACATCCATTGCTATTGTGCTTATGTTAAAGGCAAGAGCAGGGCGAAGGGCACAGTGGAGAAAGATAGAGACAAGTGCATCAGGTACAGAATTACCCGCACTGATACTGACCGGACACCAGGTCCGAAGAGTTGCTAGTACTTCATGTCTAGTAATAGAAAATCCGGAGACCTTTTGGACTTCAAGTCGCAGAGGGTAGCCCTATGTGTCGATACGTAACTGGAGTCAGGTAGAACAAGGACCTTGAGTGGGACGCTACAAAAGTAGGGACTCTGTTCTTACCAACTAAAAGGCTCTACCACAATGTCGGCCGGGCGTTGCTGCTATTGACAGAGTTGCACTTGACTTTATGCAAGTTGTACTCACACACTACAAGGAGAAAGGAGGCCTCTAACCTGCTCAGCGGTTTTCCTGAATGTGCATTCTCCACCCCGACCAGCTTCCCGGGACCTGCCTGAAACATCTACAAGTAAAGGTATGGAAAGAGACTGCCTTGTGTGAGACTGCTTCATTAAATTACACCCTGCATCACCACCATAGACTTTGAGGGACCAGTCCCACCTGTGGGGGACTTAACACCTAGCTGCCATAACATCCCTTCAGAGACCTACCCTGCAGCGCTGGTCAATCAGATCAGAAACCACAGGTGGCGTCACGAATTAATCTACAATCCCCTGTAAATATTCCCCCCATCGCATGACCGCCAGGGCCACGGACCGAGTCCCGCTGCCAGTGACAACTCCCATAGACTTCCATGGGCTCGGTGCCGAGTACCCCATAGCCCTGGTACCACCAATGTGGTGCGCGTCATCTTTGGCGTCACGAACAGGATACGAAGCTTGCAAATTGTGAGTCCTGTGTTGCCTATATTGACTGATTTGTGCAGAAAAGACTGTTTTGCTGTTTGTCACTTTTGGCGCCATTTTCCGCCATTTTTGTCGCCATATTCGCGCTTTGAGGCGCTGGTGAAGAAGGTGGGCGTGCATTCGTGGGCGTGTACCCCCCTGTGGCGCGAAAGTTATGGCCGCCCTCTCAAAGTGTTATTATAATATCCGCAATGGCCCCACTGCAAGGGAGATCCGCCTCCTCTTCATCTTCTATGCAAAAAAGAGGAAGCGCAAATCCCGCCTCCACGGGAAGGACCAGATTGTTCCTGATGGAAAGCACAGTCTGGCCTGGAGAGAGATGGCGGAAGGACGGGATACGCTATGCGGAGGAGCAGTGGCAGGCAGGCCCTGTTCCCCTGAAAAGCCTCTACCTGTGCCGGAGCTGTCCCCAGGACGGGACACCGACCCAGATATGTCGGAACTAAAGGAGGTGGAAGCGGTGTTGGATGATCTAGCCCGTCACCGAGAAGAAATGCAAGAGATCGAGAAACGCTGGCGTGCCCGGAAACAGCGGCTGCTGTGGGACGCCATGCTCCCCCCTCCAGGAACGGGACCGTTACCTGTGATCCCTGCGCTACCACCGCCGGAGGCTGAAGAGACACCGGAGGCCAGTTGTGGAGAAGCTGAGCCCGACTCCCCTGATGATGTGACGGGAGATGAACCGGTACACCAGCCTGGCCAGGAGGCCGCAGCCGATTACAGTTCCCCGGTAGGAACACCGGAGGGGTCCCAGTCATCACTGCCGGAAATCGACTGGGAGCAAATGGAGTACCTTGACGACATCACCTATGCTGCAAAAGTGGAGCACGAGGAATTATGTCGTGAAAAGGAGAGGCAACGGCAGCAGGAGGAGAGAGAAGTACAGCAGTTCCGTCAGCGGTACCTTGAAGAGTTCCTCGCCGACAAGGAGAGTGTCCGCAGGGATAAAGGTACGCTCCGGGAGCCGCGGCGCCAGGGTGCGTTACAGAATTTAAACTCCGCAAGGGCTGGGGCTTTATCCGTGAGCCGGGCTTATATCCGGGAGTCTTTGTGAGCCGCCGGGATGTAGAGTCCCACCTGCCCATCGGACACCCGGGAAGGGATCTCATTAATGAGGACATCGTCAGCTACACGCGGCACTGGGGTTTAAAGGGATGGTATGCCCTAAACGTCACCATAGTCAGTGACCCTGTCCCCGATGCCGGTAACGTACACCATGCCGCAGCGTCCCAGTCCCGGGCCCCCACAGCACCAGGCCGTGCATCAGCATCGCCCCCTGCATACTCCTCTCTACCTACGTCACCCTCTGCATCACAATCTACGTCTCGTTTGGCATCGCAACCTACGTCTCATTTCGCATCGCAGCCAGCGACCAGATTTGCACCACAACAGGAATCATATTCTGCGGCACCTTCAACAACGCCACTTGCGTCTCACATGAGAGAAGCACCCGGTGGGACCACAGTAAGGATGAAGACTGTAGCTACCCAAACCTACATTGCAGGCCATGATATTCTGGTAATGGGTACCCAAGGGCATCGTGTACTTCTGTCCCCAGGGATGGAAAAAGTGATGGTAACAAGCAAGCAAGATGAAACACAGTAGGACCCAGTGTAAGGTTCTGTGTATCTGTTTCTGAAACTCAGTTTGTTCGTCGGCCATTTTGCTTTCTGTTTTGCTGCAGCTATCTTGCCCTCAGTCAAAATGGAGTTTTCCAGCTTGCATGTTCCCACCCTGATTCTCTCCGTTTGCTTCTTAAACAGCCACAGCTGAGCAATCAGTGCTTCAGAATCTAGCCTGCAGTGAACCTGTGTTCTGACTCCTGAAGCCTTGGACCTTGTACTCCAGCCATTCCTACTGAGGAACTCTGAAGCACTTGTGGACTCTGAACTCTGCTCTTGAGAGCCTCACGTTTGCATGGACTTGCGGTAACAGAGAAGAAGATCTGAATCTGTTGTGGAGAGTTATTGCTGAGCTTAGATTACTCTGGCCTGCTGTGTCTCCTGCTTCTGTGTTTGCAACCTGTGTGTTTATTTTTGCCAATTTGTATGAAGCAATACAAGACTTTCTTTATCAACCTGTGTCTCAAGTATTTTCATCGCACCCAAGCACAAGACGCTATATGAACTGTACCACATACATTACAAGATTCTGAAGCCAAACGTTAGTGTCTGCTGGGTCTGGAAAGGCTTGTCTGCTGTACTGTGGATATCGGATGTCCGGTTGTACTTTCTGTGATGACAGTGGTTGTGACTTCTCACAACCATTCCAGGTGAGCAATTCCCTTAAGTTTTTTTTTCTGCAGTGTTATCACAGGTAAACACTATTGTTTTTTTTTTTTTTTTCTCTTCTCTTTTTGTCTGCTGAAACTCTGGATATCAGATGTCTGGTTGAAAGCTTTCTGTGATGATAGTGGTTGTGACTTCTCACAACCATTCCAGGTGAGCAGTTCCCTTAAAGTTTTTTCTTTCTTCAGTGTTGCCACAGGTGAACACTATTGTTTTTTTTTTCTCTCCTCTTCTTCCAGTATCCTGTCTTAAAAGATCTGGAAAATGGAGGCCCGCATAAAGGAACTTTGCGGAGTGACTGATAATATCCTTGCAGATTTGCAGAATATAAAGACCCGTTTTACAAATCTTCAGGACCTAAATAATCACAATTTGCAAGTGGTTGGACAGACTACCCAGGATTTGCGAGCCAGGATTGAGGTTCTAGAGGGGCGAGTCCAGGCTCCTGCCGTAGCCCCGAGTTCTGGGATTCCCAAGTTGCCCCCTTTTCGTTTTGGTGGTGAACGTGAAAAATTCAGGGGATTTGTTAATCAATGCAATCTTTTTTTTTCTGCACATGCTTCACAATTTCCTACTGAACGATCTTAGGTGCTTACTATAATTATGTTGCTTACCAACAAGGCTTTGATATGGGCAAACCCTCTGATTGAGACTGAGGATGATTGTTTGAATCACCTTGATGATTTTATTTCAGCCATGGGGCAGGTGTTTGATGACCCCAATCGAGGTGCAACAGCTGAAGCAGCCATGTTAGCTTTGCGCCAAGGTAAGCACTCGGTAGCTGAATATGCCTTGGATTTCAGGAGATGGGCCCTTGATACCACCTGGGACAATTCCGCCAAAAAATCTATTTTTCGAAAGGGGTTATCCCCACTGATTAAGGATGAACTTGCTCGTGCCGACCCTCCCACTGCGTTAGGTGACTTTATTAACTACTGCATCCGTATTGATACTCGTTTAACTGAACGCAGGC
Organism: Oophaga sylvatica; assembly: GCA_033576555.1. Classification (NCBI taxonomy): domain Eukaryota; kingdom Metazoa; phylum Chordata; class Amphibia; order Anura; family Dendrobatidae; genus Oophaga; species Oophaga sylvatica. The sequence continues at coordinate 411,826,363 of JARQOD010000004.1, forward strand.
AAGAGAGATGGTTCGAAAGCAATCGTACTAACCTTTTCCTACCTTCCTCTCCAGCTAAGGAACCTTTGAATAGGATTACACGGGAACCTGAACCTGAACCCATGCAGGTAGACTCTTTACTACGACGGGTTAGTGATGCACGCAAGGAACATCGTTTTAAGGAGAATCTATGTTTTTATTGTGGTAAGTCAGGGCACTTTATTATTAACTGTCCCAGCCGTTCTCGCAAGACTACTGCAGCACTCATTCATTGTGAGTGTTGCGAGAGGGGATCTGTCAGGTCCGAGCCTCAGGCTCCAGAGAGAGCTGCAGCAACAGATCTTGATTTCTCGGACTTAAACTCCGTTACCTCTGAGGACGTTGACTGTGTAAATGCTGCCATCTTTCAAGTTTCCTCAGCGGTGTCCCAGCTGAGTTGTAAGAAAAACAATTCTCACTGTTTTCTTTCCATCAAACTCTGGGTTGACTCAGCCTGGGTGTCTAGCTCTGCTATGATCGACTCAGGTGCAAATGGAAATTTTATGGATGTCTCCTTTGCTCTAAAACAGGGAATACGTTCAGTGAAGAAGGCTACTCCAGTACAGATGGAAACTGTGGATGGCTCCCTGCTGACCTCTGGACCAGTGGATCAGGAAACAGAGCCTTTAAAGGTTCTTATGGGTAAAGATCATCAAGAGAAACTGTCCTTTATGCTTATCTCTTCTCCTCACTTTCCCATTATTCTAGGGCTACCATGGCTGCAGGCTCAGAATCCTACCATTAACTGGGAGACCAAGGAATTACACTTTCCAGAGAAACAGATGAGTCCAAAAATTTCAGCTTGCTCTGTTCCTAAAGGAACCATGTCAGTCCCTGAACTACCAGCTGTATACCAGGACTATGTGGATTTATGTGACAAGAAGAACGCTGACCAGCTTCCTCCTCACCGTCCATATGATTGTCCAATTGAATTATTGCCTGGAGCAGAGATACCTTTTGGTAAGATCTACCCCCTGGCGGGGCCCGAGCTGAAGGCTTTAAAAGAGTACATAGACGAAAATCTAGCCAAGGGCTTCATACGCCCCTCTTCATCTCCTGCAGGGGCACCCATATTCTTTGTAAAGAAGAAAGATGGATCCCTGAGACCATGCGTAGACTATAGGGAACTCAATAAGGTTACTATTAGAAACCGTTATCCATTGCCTTTAATCCCTGAGTTATTGGAGAGAGTGCGACATGCCAAAATTTTTTCTAAACTAGATCTTCGTGGGGCCTATAACTTAGTCCGTATTAGACCTGGGGATGAATGGAAGACTGCATTCAGGTCACGCTATGGACACTTTGAATATCTGGTTATGCCTTTTGGTCTGAGTACCGCCCCAGCCACTTTCCAACACTTGGTGAATGACATCTTCAGGGATCTCCTAGATACATTCGTGGTAATTTATTTGGATGATATTTTAATTTTTTCTAACTCCACAGAGGAACATCATGGACATGTGAGAATGGTCTTGGAACGTCTAAGACAAAATCATCTTTACATCAAGCTTGAAAAGTGTGAATTCCATAAGACCGAAATTCAATTTCTGGGGTATGTACTGTCTACACAAGGAATTAGTATGGATGGAAGTAAAACCCAAGCCATCAATGATTGGCCAAGTCCTAGAAATGTGAAGGAGGTACAGCGCTTCATCGGGTTTGCAAACTTCTATAGACGTTTCATTAGAAATTTCTCTGAGGTAGTGTCACCTATCACCCAACTTACCCGGAAAGAGTCTAAGTTCTCCTGGACTCCCCAAGCCCAGGAAGCATTTTCCCGTCTAAAAGATAAATTTACCACTGCACCTATCCTAGTACATCCCAACCCAGAGCTTGCCTTCATAATAGAGGTGGATGCTTCAGACTGTGCCGTGGGAGCTATACTCTCTCAGAGAACAGGTGAGAAGAATGTCTTGCATCCCTGTGCCTTCTTTTCCCAGCAGTTGTCTTCGGCTGAGAAGAACTACGATGTGGGCAATAGAGAGTTGTTGGCCATTATTGCCGCCTTCAAAGAATGGAGACACCTTCTTCAAGGAGCTGCACAGCAAATAGTCGTTCTGACAGACCATCGTAATCTTGAGTTTATCAGGTCGGCTAAGTGCCTGACTCCTCGCCAGGCTCGCTGGAATCTTTTCTTAAACCAATTTAATTTTATTATTTCTTATAGACCAGGATCGCGCAATGGAAAGGCTGATGCACTCTCTAGGATTTACTCAGCAGAGACACGTCCAATTACTCCTCCTAAGACTATTCTTCCTGACTCTAGATTCCTAGGAGTGATTCATCATCAAGACCTAATTAAAGACATCAAGGAAGCATACCATGCGGATTCTTTTTTGGCTCAACCCCCAAGGGACGTAAGTCTTGTCTTTAAGAATGGTGTGTGGATTCTGGGACAACGTCTGTATATACCTGAAACAGTCAGATTGAGAGTATTGCAACTCATTCACGATTCCAAAATAGCCGGGCATAGAGGAATTCTAAAGACACAGGAATTTCTTTCTCGTTTCTTTTGGTGGCCCACTTGTAGGAAGGATGTTTTGGACTATGTCACTTCGTGTGAGGTTTGTGCAAGATGCAAAACACCTCGCTCTTCACCAACTGGTCTGTTACAGCCTCTTCCCACCCCGTCCCGCCCCTGGGGATCCATTTCTATGGACTTCATTGTGGAATTACCAACCTCTCAAGGGAAGAACACTATTCTAGTGGTGGTTGACCGTTTAACAAAGGCAGCTCATTTTATCCCTTGTGTCGGCTTACCCACTGCAAAACAGACATCAGATTTGATGATTAAAGATGTGTTTCGTTTACATGGAGTACCGGATGAGGTTATTTCGGATCGAGGGGTGCAATTCACTTCTAGGTTTTGGCAAAATTTCTGTGCAGCATTGGACATTAAAGTAAACCTTTCTTCTGCTTTTCATCCCCAGACTAATGGACAAACCGAACGAACCAATCAAACCCTGGAGCAGTATCTCCGCTGCTTTATCTGCCACCTACAGGATGATTGGGTGGATCTACTTCCATTGGCTGAGTTCTCTTACAACAACTCTCAGAGTGCCTCCACTAAACAGTCTCCTTTTTACTCTAATCTAGGTTATCATCCTAACATTCTACCACGATTTCCCATAGAGACGCCTTTGCCAGCAGTGGCTGAAAGAGTCACGACTTTACAGAAGAATATGGATCTTCTAAAGGAGAATCTGGAATCGGCTCAGGAAAGGTACAAGAAGGCAGCAGATAAATTTCGTAAACCTGCACCAGCTTTTAAGGTAGGAGACCTGGTCTGGCTGTCAACCAGAAATCTTAAGTTAAGGATTCCATCGTCTAAGTTGGGACATAAGTACATTGGACCCTATAAAATCAGTAAGATTATAAGTGCCGTTGCTTGTCGTCTTCAATTGCCCAGAACTATGAGAATCCACCCTGTCTTTCATGTATCCCTACTAAAGGCTGCGACACCCAATACGTTTCCTGGACGTTCTTCTCCTTGCCCTGACCCAGTGCTAGTCGATGGTCAGGAAGAATTTGTGGTGGAAAGGATTTTAGATTCCAGGTTGTATAGAAATCAGTTACAATATCTGATTAAATGGCAGGGCTACCCAGTGGAGGACAACTCATGGGAGCCAGTCAATAACGTTAATGCTCCTCGCTTGCTCCGTCAGTTTCATCAGAGGTACCCACACAAGCCTGGTCTGAGGTCATCCGGAGGTTGTCCCTAAGGGGGAGTAATGTAAGGTTCTGTGTATCTGTTTCTGAAACTCAGTTTGTTCGTCGGCCATTTTGCTTTCTGTTTTGCTGCAGCTATCTTGCCCTCAGTCAAAATGGAGTTTTCCAGCTTGCATGTTCCCACCCTGATTCTCTCCATTTGCTTCTTAAACAGCCACAGCTGAGCAATCAGTGCTTCAGAATCTAGCCTGCAGTGAACCTGTGTTCTGACTCCTGAAGCCTTGGACCTTGTACTCCAGCCATTCCTACTGAGGAACTCTGAAGCACTTGTGGACTCTGAACTCTGCTCTTGAGAGCCTCACGTTTGCATGGACTTGCGGTAACAGAGAAGAAGATCTGAATCTGTTGTGGAGAGTTATTGCTGAGCTTAGATTACTCTGGCCTGCTGTGTCTCCTGCTTCTGTGTTTGCAACCTGTGTGTTTATTTTTGCCAATTTGTATGAAGCAATACAAGACTTTCTTTATCAACCTGTGTCTCAAGTATTTTCATCGCACCCAAGCACAAGACGCTATATGAACTGTACCACATACATTACACCCAGACAGGGGTTTACTGCAACAGAAAGTGTAAAAAGTTTTTGAAAAAAAAGAAGTTGATGAAGAAGTTTTACAAGATTTGCACTTTATTAATGTTTAATAATATGTATGATGATGTTTACATATTTAAGTAGAATACCCAGCTGGGTAAAGAGTAAATGTGATGATGATTGCATAGTTTGCATAGAATACCCCAGTTGGGTAAAGTGAAAGTGAAGAGTTAATGATTTCTTGAAATGTGTTTTATCAAGCAAGGACTGCGTGGCTGTGGACTGTGCCAGCCCAAAAACTTTTATTGTAAATAGTTCGCACTTCGGCGCCCTATCTTGGTTTTACATAAAACCTTACTACCTCTGAAGAAAAACCCGTATGGTGTGGCCTAGAGTGAGGTCTGCAGCAATGAAGTCCTGCAGCCCACCCAGGACCTACGTGGGAGGTTTTTGGTGCGGGTCCTCCACAAGAATATTGTCTTGTATTATGAAAGTGTTTTTGATACTTTTATATTTTTCTATGTATACATTGTAACGTTCAAGAATTCTTACCTCCCGCAAGGGATGAGTTAAAACTGTTTGATGTTATATGCAAAACAAAATGTTTTCTTTTCTCTTTAACAGCCGGGAGTGCTGTGTTTAACCAAGGGGGGATGTGTGGCCCAGCTGCGTCAGGCATACATATTCCAGGAAAATGCACAAGAAGGTAACCGTGAAGCTTGATATTCATTCACGTCACTCACATTTTCCAACACACCCACTAGGGTATAAAAGGTAGTGACATGTAGCAGTCAGGGTTCAGTCAGCTTCCTGTCTTAGGACAGTACAGTTCAGTTCAGTTGATTAGATCTGTTGGAGGGAGAGGAGTTCAGATCAGTCAGCCAAGTTTCCTGTCAGAGCAGGAGCTCAGACATTGCTTCCAAGCTCCTTGTTTTAGGACAAAGCTGTTCAGTTCAAACAAGTGGAGTCTAGTAACGGATGACTAGAGATCATTCCCAGCCTAGTCAGAATCTGAAGAGCAAAGAACCAGTATTCTCAGGACAAGCTGCCTGTATTCCTTAAGGAAGTGGAAGGTGACCCTCAGAGCATGCATGAAACCAGTTAACAGAGTCCTGGTAGCCACTCGAAGTGGGGTATAAGGAAGGAAGAAAGGAAGGAAGGAATCACAGCAGTAGTAACAACGAGTGAACTGAGAATTGGTCAGTGAGCGCTGTAGGAAAAGCTGACTTCAACATCCATTGCTATTGTGCTTATGTTAAAGGCAAGAGCAGGGCGAAGGGCACAGTGGAGAAAGATAGAGACAAGTGCATCAGGTACAGAATTACCCGCACTGATACTGACCGGACACCGGGTCCGAAGAGTTGCTAGTACTTCATGTCTAGTAATAGAAAATCCGGAGACCTTTTGGACTTCAAGTCGCAGAGGGTAGCCCTATGTGTCGATACGTAACTGGAGTCAGGTAGAACAAGGACCTTGAGTGGGACGCTACAAAAGTAGGGACTCTGTTCTTACCAACTAAAAGGCTCTACCACAATGTCGGCCGGGCGTTGCTGCTATTGACAGAGTTGCACTTGACTTTATGCAAGTTGTACTCACACACTACAAGGAGAAAGGAGGCCTCTAACCTGCTCAGCGGTTTTCCTGAATGTGCATTCTCCACCCCGACCAGCTTCCCGGGACCTGCCTGAAACATCTACAAGTAAAGGTATGGAAAGAGACTGCCTTGTGTGAGACTGCTTCATTAAATTACACCCTGCATCACCACCATAGACTTTGAGGGACCAGTCCCACCTGTGGGGGACTTAACACCTAGCTGCCATAACATCCCTTCAGAGACCTACCCTGCAGCGCTGGTCAATCAGATCAGAAACCACAGGTGGCGTCACGAATTAATCTACAATCCCCTGTAAATATTCCCCCCATCGCATGACCGCCAGGGCCACGGACCGAGTCCCGCTGCCAGTGACAACTCCCATAGACTTCCATGGGCTCGGTGCCGAGTACCCCATAGCCCTGGTACCACCAATGTGGTGCGCGTCATCTTTGGCGTCACGAACAGGATACGAAGCTTGCAAATTGTGAGTCCTGTGTTGCCTATATTGACTGATTTGTGCAGAAAAGACTGTTTTGCTGTTTGTCACTTTTGGCGCCATTTTCCGCCATTTTTGTCGCCATATTCGCGCCCTGAGGTGCTGGTGAAGAAGGTGGGCGTGCATTCGTGGGCGTGTACCCCCCCCTGTGGCGCGAAAGTTATGGCCGCCCTCTCAAAGTGTTATTATAATATCCGCAATGGCCCCACTGCAAGGGAGATCCGCCTCCTCTTCATCTTCTATGCAAAAAAGAGGAAGCGCAAATCCCGCCTCCACGGGAAGGACCAGATTGTTCCTGATGGAAAGCACAGTCTGGCCTGGAGAGAGATGGCGGAAGGACGGGATACGCTATGCGGAGGAGCAGTGGCAGGCAGGCCCTGTTCCCCTGAAAAGCCTCTACCTGTGCCGGAGCTGTCCCCAGGACGGGACACCGACCCAGATATGTCGGAACTAAAGGAGGTGGAAGCGGTGTTGGATGATCTAGCCCGTCACCGAGAAGAAATGCAAGAGATCGAGAAACGCTGGCGTGCCCGGAAACAGCGGCTGCTGTGGGACGCCATGCTCCCCCCTCCAGGAACGGGACCGTTACCTGTGATCCCTGCGCTACCACCGCCGGAGGCTGAAGAGACACCGGAGGCCAGTTGTTGAGAAGCTGAGCCCGACTCCCCTGATGATGTGACGGGAGATGAACCGGTACACCAGCCTGGCCAGGAGGCCGCAGCCGATTACAGTTCCCCGGTAGGAACACCGGAGGGGTCCCAGTCATCACTGCCGGAAATCGACTGGGAGCAAATGGAGTACCTTGACGACATCACCTATGCTGCAAAAGTGGAGCACGAGGAATTATGTCGTGAAAAGGAGAGGCAACGGCAGCAGGAGGAGAGAGAAGTACAGCAGTTCCGTCAGCGGTACCTTGAAGAGTTCCTCGCCGACAAGGAGAGTGTCCGCAGGGATAAAGGTACGCTTCGGGAGCCGCGGCGCCAGGGGTGCGTTACAGAATTTAAACTCCGCAAGGGCTGGGGCTTTATCCGTGAGCCGGGCTTATATCCGGGAGTCTTTGTGAGCCGCCGGGATGTAGAGTCCCACCTGCCCATCGGACACCCGGGAAGGGATCTCATTAATGGGACATCGTCAGCTACACGCGGCACTGGGGTTTAAAGGGATGGTATGCCCTAAACGTCACCATAGTCAGTGACCCTGTCCCCGATGCTGGTAACGTACACCATGCCGCAGCGTCCCAGTCCCGGGCCCCCACAGCACCAGGCCGTGCATCAGCATCGCCCCCTGCATACTCCTCTCTACCTACGTCACCCTCTGCATCACAATCTACGTCTCGTTTGGCATCGCAACCTACGTCTCATTTCGCATCGCAGCCAGCGACCAGATTTGCACCACAACAGGAATCATATTCTGCGGCACCTTCAACAACGCCACTTGCGTCTCACATGAGAGAAGCACCCGGTGGGACCACAGTAAGGATGAAGACTGTAGCTACCCAAACCTACATTGCAGGCCATGATATTCTGGTAATGGGTACCCAAGGGCATCGTGTACTTCTGTCCCCAGGGATGGAAAAAGTGATGGTAACAAGCAAGCAAGATGAAACACAGTAGGACCCAGACAGGGTTTACTGCAACAGAAAGTGTAAAAAGTTTTTGAAAAAAAAGAAGTTGATGAAGAAGTTTTACAAGATTTGCACTTTATTAATGTTTAATAATATGTATGATGATGTTTACATATTTAAGTAGAATACCCAGCTGGGTAAAGAGTAAATGTGATGATGATTGCATAGTTTGCATAGAATACCCCAGTTGGGTAAAGTGAAAGTGAAGAGTTAATGATTTCTTGAAATGTGTTTTATCAAGCAAGGACTGCGTGGCTGTGGACTGTGCCAGCCCAAAAACTTTTATTGTAAATAGTTCGCACTTCGGCGCCCTATCTTGGTTTTACATAAAACCTTACTACCTCTGAAGAAAAACCCGTATGGTGTGGCCTAGAGTGAGGTCTGCAGCAATGAAGTCCTGCAGCCCACCCAGGACCTACGTGGGAGGTTTTTGGTGCGGGTCCTCCACAAGAATATTGTCTTGTATTATGAAAGTGTTTTTGATACTTTTATATTTTTCTATGTATACATTGTAACGTTCAAGAATTCTTACCTCCCGCAAGGGATGAGTTAAAACTGTTTGATGTTATATGCAAAACAAAATGTTTTCTTTTCTCTTTTACAGCCCGGGAGTGCTGTGTTTAACCAAGGGGGGATGTGTGGCCCAGCTGCGTCAGGCACACATATTCCAGGAAAATGCACAAGAAGGTAACCGTGAAGCTTGATATTCATTCACGTCACTCACATTTTCCAACACACCCACTAGGGGTATAAAAGGTAGTGACATGTAGCAGTCAGGGTTCAGTCAGCTTCCTGTCTTAGGACAGTACAGTTCAGTTCAGTTGATTAGATCTGTTGGAGGGAGAGGAGTTCAGATCAGTCAGCCAAGTTTCCTGTCAGAGCAGGAGCTCAGACATTGCTTCCAAGCTCCTTGTTTTAGGACAAAGCTGTTCAGTTCAAACAAGTGGAGTCTAGTAACGGATGACTAGAGATCATTCCCAGCCTAGTCAGAATCTGAAGAGCAAAGAACCAGTATTCTCAGGACAAGCTGCCTGTATTCCTTAAGGAAGTGGAAGGTGACCCTCAGAGCGTGCATGAAACCAGTTAACAGAGTCCTGGTAGCCACTCGAAGTGGGGTATAAGGAAGGAAGAAAGGAAGGAAGGAATCACAGCAGTAGTAACAACGAGTGAACTGAGAATTGGTCAGTGAGCGCTGTAGGAAAAGCTGACTTCAACATCCATTGCTATTGTGCTTATGTTAAAGGCAAGAGCAGGGCGAATGGCACAGTGGAGAAAGATAGAGACAAGTGCATCAGGTACAGAATTACCCGCACTGATACTGACCGGACACCGGGTCCGAAGAGTTGCTAGTACTTCATGTCTAGTAATAGAAAATCCGGAGACCTTTTGGACTTCAAGTCGCAGAGGGTAGCCCTATGTGTCGATACGTAACTGGAGTCAGGTAGAACAAGGACCTTGAGTGGGACGCTACAAAAGTAGGGACTCTGTTCTTACCAACTAAAAGGCTCTACCACAATGTCGGCCGGGCGTTGCTGCTATTGACAGAGTTGCACTTGACTTTATGCAAGTTGTACTCACACACTACAAGGAGAAAGGAGGCCTCTAACCTGCTCAGCGGTTTTCCTGAATGTGCATTCTCCACCCCGACCAGCTTCCCGGGACCTGCCTGAAACATCTACAAGTAAAGGTATGGAAAGAGACTGCCTTGTGTGAGACTGCTTCATTAAATTACACCCTGCATCACCACCATAGACTTTGAGGGACCAGTCCCACCTGTGGGGGACTTAACACCTAGCTGCCATAACATCCCTTCAGAGACCTACCCTGCAGCGCTGGTCAATCAGATCAGAAACCACAGGTGGCGTCACGAATTAATCTACAATCCCCTGTAAATATTCCCCCCATCGCATGACCGCCAGGGCCACGGACCGAGTCCCGCTGCCAGTGACAACTCCCATAGACTTCCATGGGCTCGGTGCCGAGTACCCCATAGCCCTGGTACCACCAATGTGGTGCGCGTCAACATTACACGCAAAAATTCTGTATATAGTGTCAGTGTATAGGTAATATACGGTGATCACCAGTGACATTATACACAAGCTCTGTATATAGTGTCAGTTTACAAGTAATACAGTGATCACCGGTGACATTACACACAGGAACTCTGCATATAGTGTATAGTAACAGTGTACAAGTAACACACTGACTTACCAGTGATGTCTCTATTTGAAGATATTCATCTTTGCTTTGTTTCTTCATCCAGAGCAGACCGCCATCACTTCTTCCAGCCAGGACTCGTCTCTGAAGAAAATAACACAGTTATCTAGAGCACAGACTGCAATTTTTCTCAACTTCTACACTACGCCAGATGAAGAAAAAAAGGGACAGTGCCACCCTGTAAAGTAACAGGATCCCTCCATACTAAAAACAGTATCTTCAAAAATAAAATACATCACAGCAGTAATAAAATCCCTTAATTAGCCCAAACAGTAATAATTTCCTACATCATGGCACCTTCCAGTAATAATATCCCCCATTCTGGCCCCCATGTGTCTCCATCCTGCTCCCATATGTCCTCCCATCCTGGCCCCCTATATATGTCCTCCCATCCTGGTTCCATAAGTCTCCATCCTGCCCCCTCCCCATGTTTCTCCATCCTGCACCCATATGTCTCCATCTTGCCCCCTCATATGTCTCCATCCTGCCCCCCATATGTCTCCATCCTGTCCCCCCATATGTCTCCATCCTACCCCCTTATATTCTTTCATATTGTTCCTATGTCTGGCCTGTGGGATACTGTGGCATGATGGAGGCCTTTTTCTTATGAACAAAAACTTTCAAGCCTGGCTATGATTTGCCAAAACCTACTTCATGTCTGCGAAACGAATGTGGGAAAATATTTTATGGTATGACGAGGCCAAGGTTGAACTTTTTTGGCAATAATTCCAAAAGATATGTTTGGCACAAAGCCAACATTGCACATCACCAAAAGAGCACAATACCCACTGTGAAGCATATTACAGGTAGCTTTACGGTTTGGGGCTGTTTTTCAGCAGCTGGAACAGGGGCTTCAAGGTAGACAGAATTATGATCAGTTCCAAATACCAGTCAATTTTGCAACAAAACCTTCTGCCTCTGCTAAAAAGATTTAGAGGTATTTCACCTTTCAGCTCGACAACAACAATTAACATTCCCCCATTTCAACAAAAGAATGAGTTCACCAGAAGAAGATCAATGGTTCAGAATGACCCAACCAGAGCGCAGACCTGGACGCTGTATGTAGGAGATGCCCTGAAAATCTGACAGATTTGGAGCGCTGCTGCAAAGAAAAGCGGATAAAGATTGCAAATTCTAGATGTTCCATGCTGATACTCAGAAAGACTAAATGCTGTCATAAATTCAAGGGGTACTTTAACAAAAGTATTGTTTTAAGGGTGCACATGTTTGTGCAACCACATTATTTTAGTTGTTTCTTTTTCAACCCGAAATGAATTCATTTTATTTTTCAGTTGAATTTTACAGATTATGGGTGATATTAAAGGTGGAAAAATTCTGAACTGATTCTTCTTGATATGGTTTTTTTATAAGACAAAAGTAGACATTTTATAGTCACTATATGTACAACAGTATTTATCAATGGATTAAAAAAACAAACAAACTCAGATTTGTGCTAAATGACCTTATGCTCTTCTGGCTCCAAGAATCGGCCTATCTAAAAATCACAAAACGACTCTATAGGAAATGGGAGAGTAAGTAGGATGCAGGATACCTAAAGAAATATGATATGAGGCTATGAAAAATAATGTGTGTTTTGGAAGTGTAAGGATTTATGTTTCCTGCAATCATTACCTTGCTTGGGAATGTATTTAAAATATATTTTACTTTTCAATACTTTTTATTATACATATGTGGCTTTTTTTTCCAACTAGTTGCTGGTCAGGGCCGGCTCCAAGGTTTTATGGCCCCGGGCGAAAGAGTCTCAGTGGGCCCCTTTAAACACAGACCGCGATTCATGATGCACAGATACTGCAGAGAAATATAGGTACAGTAAAATGCCAAATACTTCACTTCTTCTAATACATGAGTGATATCTATTGTAAATTGTACAATAGCTCAAAAACCGCCAAATCCTCACAGCGCACAGTACAGACTGGACAGTACAGTCCTCCATACAATATTAAGGGCACCACATTGTCTCCCCCTCATCACCCATATAATACCCCATGCAGGATGTCACCCCCCATCCCCCATATAATGCTCCATACAGAATACTGGACCCAAAATAATGCTCCATACAGAATACTGGACCCAATATAATGCTCCATACAGGATACTGGTCCCCATATAATGCTCCATACAGGATACTGGTCCCCATATAATGCTCCATACAAAATATGGAGCTCCCCTCTGCGCTGTATTGCGTTCTGCACTGTTACGGCTCAGGAAAGGGCGCTGTGGAAAGACTCCCCATTATCATCATGATTGCCTCCCCATCATCATCATTGCCTCCCCATCATCATCATCGCCTCCCCCTCATAATCATTGCCTCCCTCTCATCATCATTGCCTCGCCATCATCATCAATGCCTGCCCATCTTCATCATCGCCTCCCCATCATCATCATTGCCTCCCAATCATCATCATGGCCTCCCCATCATCATCAATGCCTGCCCATCATCATCATTGCCTCCCCATTATAATCAATGCCTGCCCATCATCATCATGGCCTCCCCATTATCATCAATGCCTGCCCATCATCATCATCGCCTCCCCAATATCATCAATGCCTGCCCATCATCATCATTGCCTCCCCATTATCATCAATGCCTGTCCATCATCATCATCGCTTCCCCATCATCATCAATGCCTGCCCATCATCATCATCTCCTCCCCATCATCATCATCTCCTCCCCATCATCATAAATGCCTGCCCATTATCATCATCGCCTCCCCATCATCATCAATGCCTGCCCATTATCATCAATGCCTGCCCATCATCATCATCTCCTCTCCATCATCATCAATGCCTGCCCATTATCATCATCGCCTCCCCATCATCATCAATGCCTGCCCGTCATCATCAATGCCTGCCCATCATCATCTCATCCCCATCATCATCAATGCCTGCCCATTATCATCAATGCCTGCCCATCATCACACACAGACAGCACCACAGCACACAAGCACTCTCTCACATACATACACACACACACACACACACACACACACAAAGCACCGCACTACATACACAGACACACACACACAGACACACACACACAGACACATACACACACGCCTCACCTGTCCGGCGTCCGCGCGCTCTCTGCCACAGCCGGCCGCTGAATGATGACGTCATTCAGCGGCGCTGATGTGAGAGGAAGCGCCAGCGCCCCCTGGAGCCCGGAGCTGCGGCAGCGGAGGCACGGGAGAGGTAAGTATTGTGCCAGCTGCCGCCGGGGCCCTGAGCAAGCGGGGGGGGCCCAGTGGCGGCGCTGACACTGCTCTCCTCCGCTAACGGGCGCCGGGGTGCCCGACGGCGAGTGGGCCCCCCGCCTGCTCAGGGCCCCAGCACTTGCCCGGGTGTGCCGGGTGCTGACGCCGGCCCTGTTGCTGGTCCTAATTTAATTAATTTATTATTATTTGCTTATATATTATTGATTAGTTTATCTTGTTTCTGGGCACCAATCCCGCACCACAACATTTTATCGATGTATATACAGTACAAACCAAAAGTTTGGACACACCTTCTCATTCAAAGATTTTTCTGTATTTTCATGTCTCTGAAAATTGTAGAATCACACTGAAGGCATCAAAACTATGAATTAACACATGTGGAATTATACATTACACTTTACAAAGAAGTGTGAAACAACTGAAAATATGTCTTATATTCTAGGTTCTTCAAAGTAGCCACCTTTTGCTTTGATTACTGCTTTGCACGCAGAAAAGGTGAACTGATGGACTCTACATGCCTGGTTCCCTCCGTGAAGCATGGAGGAGGTGGTGTGATGGTGTGGGGGTGCTTTGCTGGTGACACTGTTGGGGATTTATTCAAAATTGAAGGCATACTGAATCAGCATGGCTACCACAGCATCTTGCAGCGGCATGCTATTCCATCCGGTTTGCGTTTAGTTGGACCATCATTTATTTTTCAACAGGACAATGACCCCAAACACACCTCCAGGCTGTGTAAGGGCTATTTGACCAAGAAGGAGAGTGTTGGGGCGCTATGCCAGATTACCTGTCCTCCACAGTCACCAGACCTGAACCCAATCGAGATGGTTTGGAGTGAGCTGGACCGCTCACAGCTTTAATTTTGAATAATCCCGAACAGTGTCACTAGCAAAGCACCCCCACACCATCACACCACCTCCTCCATGCTTCACGGTGGGAACCAGGCATGTAGAGTCCATCCGTTCACCTTTTCTGCGTACAAAGCAGTAATCAAAGCAAAAGGTGGCTGCTTTGAAGAACCTAGAATATAAGACATATTTTTAGTTGTTTCACACTTTTTTGTAAAGTGTAATGTATAATTCCACATGTGTTAATTCATAGTTTTGATGCCTTCAGTGTGATTCTACAATTTTCATAGTCATGAAATACAGAAGATCTTTGAATGAGAAGGTGTGTCCAAACTTTTGGGCTGTACTGTATAAACCAACCATTTTTAATTGTAACTAATGAAGGTTGTGATCCTCAGTCAAAACTTCTTGTATGAACCATTTATACCTACTAGAAGAAAGGTAATAGAATAAAGGATTATTATACTTTTTACATTTGAGTGGTTACATTCATCACATTGATGCAGCATTACCACCACCGGTCCAATCACTGTGGATCATTCCACATTGTATCTATGTTCTTCGGGAAATTGAGAGTCAAGAGCGGAGGATACCGAAATTAGGGGCCCGCAGCTAATGCATCTTGACCAAATGTCCTCTGACGCTTTCCATAAGGTTGTGCTCATTCATTTGCACAACATATTAAGGTGAGCCTATAACCACAATTTTTTGTACATCAAACATTATCCTCTAAACTTTCATAGTGATCCCATCTGTTTTCTTCCCACGACGGTCCTCTTCTTTTGTTTAAACAGAAACAACTGCTGATCAGCAAATGTTGCCAATTTGCAGTCAGTGATAGGTCTATTCCATTTGACTAATTAATCTGCTCTTTGGCATCCAGCAGTATCTACCATTGATCCTCAGTCAGGTCCTTACGACATATCTTCAAATATATAGGACTATTCTAGATTAATAATATTCCCACCAATTTTGGACAGCTTCCTCACAATCTTATCCCCTATTTTTAATAATTTATGGACACTTTCTCTCAGATTTCTCTGTGATAAGGTGACAACTTTAAGTTAATCTCTGATTGAGAGAAAGAATATACACTGCTCAAAAAAATAAAGGGAACACTCAAATAACACATCCTAGATCTGAATGAATGAAATGTTCTCATTGAATACTTTGTTCTGTACAAAGTTGAATGTGCTGACAACAAAATCACACAAAAATCATAAATGGAAATCAAATTTATTAACCAATGGAGGGCTGGATTTGGAGTCACACACAAAATTAAAGTGTAATGTAATGTCCTTAAAACAAGTCAAAATGATGCTCAGTTTTGTGTGTGACCTCCACATGCCTGTATGACTGTACAACGCCTGGGCATGCTCCTGATGAGGTGGCGGATGGTCTCCTGAGGGATCTCCTCCCAGACCTGGACTAAAGTTTCCTCCAACTCCTGGACAGTCTGGGGTGCAACGTGACGTTGGTGGATGGAGCGAGACATGATGTCCCAGATGTGCTCAATTGGATTCCGGACTGGGGAACGGGCGGGCCAGTCCATAGCTACAATGCCTTCATCTTGCAGGAACTGCTGACACACTCCAGCCACATGAGATCTGGCATTGTCCTGCATTAGGAGGAACCCAGGGCCAACCGCACCAGCATATGGTCTCACAAGGGGTCTGAGGATCTCATCTCGGTACCTAATGGCAGTCAGGCTACCTCTGGCGAGCACATAGAGGGCTGTGCGGCCCTCCAAAGAAATGCCACCCTACACCATTACTGACCCACTGCCAAACCGGTCATGCTGAAGGATGTTGCAGGCAGCAGATCACTCTCCACGGCATTTCCAGACTCTGTCACATGTGCTCAGTGTGAACCTGCTTTCATCTGTGAAGAGCACAGGGCGCCAGTGGCGAATTTGCCAATCCTAGTGTTCTGTGGCAAATGCCAAGCATCCTGCACGGTGTTGGGCTGTGAGCACAACACTCATCTGTGGACGTCGGGCCCTCAGACCATCCTCATGGAGTTGGTTTCTAAGCGTTTGTGCAGACACATGCCCATTTGTGACCTGCTGGAAGTCATTTTGCAGGCTCTGGCAGTGCTCCTCCTGTTCCTCCTTGCACAACGGCGGAGGTCCTGCTGCTGGGTTGATGCCCTCCTACGGCCCCCTCCACGTCTCCTGGTGTACTGGCCTGTCTCCTGGTAGCGCCTACAGCCTCTGGACACTACGCTGACAGACACAGCAAACCTTCTTGCCACAGGTCTCATTGATGTGCCATCCTGGATGAGCTGCACTTCCTGAGCCACTTGTGTGGGTTGTAGAGTCCGTCTCATGCTACCACGAGTGTGAAAACACAACCAACATTCAAAAGTGACCAAAATATCAGCCAGAAAGCATTAGTACTGAGATGTGGTCTGTGGTCCCCACCTGCAGAACCACTCCTTTATTGAGTGTGTCTTGATAATTGCCAATAATTTCCATCTGTTGTCTATTCCATTTGCACAACAGCATATGAAATTGATTGTCAATCAGTGTTGCTTCCTAAGTGGACAGTTTGATTTTACAGAAGTTTGATTTACTTGGAGTTATATTCTGTTGTTTAAGTGTTCCCTTTATTTTTTTGAGCAGTGTATTTCTAGATATTTTTAGACTGTCAGTAAGATTAAAGGAAATGTGATTTATAGTCATTGCAGATACTGCATCATGGGCAGAGATAAAGGCATCATTCCTTCCTTTCTCGCTGCAGTATATAAATACCATGCACCATTGATAGATTTTGTGTTTGCTTCCTTCCTTTGGTGCTTTGGTTTTCTTCGATCTCAATTCATTCTTTTCTCGGATTAAGTATTGCAAAATTGGAAGGACCTACTAGTCGGCACCCTTATTACCTCCTACTACATTCCCTACGTAGGTAGATCTCAAAATTGGAAGCGGGTATCTCAGTCTTTGATCTTTGATTATCTCTAGATTTGTAGGCTCAGATCACTTGCAGTTATCTAGTATATCGAAATTTGTTAAGCACCAGCAGAAGCACTTCAAATTAAGTCACAACAGAGCAAGAAACTGTACCAAGAAAGAAAACAGCATGGATAAAAAAAGCAGATATCCACAAGTAAAGTTGCCCATGCACCTGAGATATCTATTGGCTGCCAACTTTAGGCTTGAAGGAGAGTCTATATGTTCTCCATGGGGAGTTAGGGCCCCATCTCACATAGCGAGATTGCTAGCGAGATTGCTGCTGAGTCACAAGTTTTGTGACGCAACAGCGATCTCAGCAGCGATCTCGCTATGTCTGACACGTACCAGAGATCAGGCCCCTGCTGTGAATTGTTGGTCGTGTCAGAAATGCCTGGACTTTTTTTTGATCGCTGGTCTCCCGCTGGCCAGCATGCATCGCTGCGTGTGGCAGGCAGGAGACCAGCGATCAGCTGGTAACCAAGGTACACATCGGGTTTCCAGGCGCGGGGCTGTGCCTGGAAACCCGATGTGTACGTTGGATACCAGCGCGCTGCTGCAAGGGAGCTGGTAACCAAGGTGCACATCGGTTTCCAGGCACCGCGCAGCGCCTGGAAACCCGATGTGTATCTTGGTTACCAGCTTCCTGCATCAGCGGCTGGTATCCAACGTACACTGTGGGTTACTAAGCGACGTTACCCGCAGTATCGCTGTCCTGATTGCTGCTGAGATCTGCCTGTTTGGCAGCTCAGCAGCGATCATGTAGCGACACACCAGCGATCCTGACAAGTTCATAACGTTGTCGGGATCGCTGGTGCGTCGCTATGTGTGACAGGGCCCTTAGTGTCTACCTGATAACTATGGCAGTGGCTTATCTTCCAGGAGAATGAAAGAATGGGGCATTTGAATTCAAACTGCTCGATCTTTCTCTTCCCAACAGAAGGATCAAGTTGTGGGCGAGTTGGGTAACCCCATACACATTAGACTCAGGAATTTAATCTAATGTGTACAACCTGTGATTATAATGTTGTAATGTAATGTATTTTTGGGGATTATGGTGGAAATTTGAACCAATGTAGCAATCTGCTACTGGGATTACAGTGGATTGGTAGAAAAATGAAGGTCTACTGATATATCACTAATGACTTTTTTCAGTTTTGCATATTATTGTTTCCTTTTATTTCATGAATACTCCCACAATGGGCAGCGACTAATAGAATGGTATTTTACAGGGAGAAACACAATATTCCACATCTGGGCAAGAAACGCGAAAATTACATCTACGGAATGGGAGGAATAGAACTAAGTAACAGCACGTGTGAAAAAGACTTGGGTTTACTAATTGATCACAGACTGCACATGAGTCAACAGTGTGATGCAGCAGCAAAAAAGGCAATCACAGTTCTAGGATGTATTAAGAGAAGCATAGAGTCTAGATCACGTACAGTAATTTTCCCCCTCTATTCCTCCTTGGTCAGACCTCATCTGGAATCCTGTGTCCAGCTCTGGGCACCACATCTTAAAAAAGACATTAAAAAACTTAGGCAAGATCAGAAAAGAGCGACCAAGATGGTAAGCGGACTGCAAAGTATGTCCTACGATGAACGGTTAAAGGATCTGGGAATGTTTAGCTTGCAAATAAGAAGGCTAAGAGGAGACTTAATAGCTATCTATAAATATATGAAGGGTTGTCACAATGTAGAGGGATCATCCTTATTCTCATTTGCACATGGAAACACAGGAAGCAATGGAATTAAATTGAAAGGGAGAAGATACAGATTCGATATTCTAAAAAAACTTTTTGGCAGTGAGGGCGATCAATGAGTGGAAAAGGCTGCCATGAGAGATGGTGAGTTCTCTTTCAATGGAAGTCTTCAACCAGACGCTGGACAGACATCTATCTGGGATGATTTAGTGAATCCTGCATTGAGTAGGGGGCTGAGCATGATGACCCTGGTGGTCCCTTCCATCTCTAACATTCTATAATTCTAAGATTCTATTATTGACAGAGATATATCAATTACTATGCACACCTTGACAAAGCATAACTTACTGTTATTTATATTTGCAGCACACAAGTAATTCATACAATGATCTACCTTGTGTATTCTATGGACCATCTTGTAATTTCACTATCCTTGTTTCTGCTGCCAGCCTTAATTCATATTTAACTATGTTCATAACAGGTGATTCCAGAAGAGAGTGGGTAAAAACAGCGGTCCTCAACTATCCTGTGAGCAGATTATGAATGGGGCTGACTGTGTAGATACAGCTGAAGACATCAAAGATAACAGGCAAAGCAAACAATGCTCAAGAGTTTCTTTTATTTCCAATCAACATGATGGAGTGGCATCTGAAATGAAATAAGATAAAGTGATTACGCAGTCATACCATGACGTATGGCTGCGAGATAACTGGGGTATATATTCCGAGGCTTGAGAGGGAGAGACAGACAGACAACGGTTTCTGCAACACGGTCTCACAACGTTTTATATACTCTGCCATGGAATCAGAAGAATATAGAAAAAGAGGTATATTTTACTGAATTCTATCCATCTGTCCATCTATCTATCATCTATACTATCTATCTATCTATCTATCTATCTATCTATCTATCTATCTATCTATCCATCTATCTATTAGCTATCTATCCATCTATCTATTATCTATTTATTATCTATCCCATATCTATCTATCTATCTATCTATCTATCTATCTATCTATCTATCTATCTATCTATCTATCTATCTATCTATTACTTTCATATCTATCTATCTAATATCTAGCTTATATCTATCTATCTATCTATCTATCTATCTATCTATCTATCTATCTATCTATCTATCTATCTATCTATCTCTATTATCTATCATTATTTATCTCTCTATCTATTATCTATCTATCTATCTATCTATCTATCTATCTATCTATCTATCATCCATCTATCTCTATTATCTCTCTCTCTCGCTCTATCTCTATCTATCTATCGATCTATGTCTATTTATTTATTTATTTTTCTCACTTTTGCATCTGTTTCTATTTTCATTTTACGCTATGTCTTTCTAAACTGAATGTCGTGTGCTATTGTTTTGTGTCACACTGTATTGAATGAATATTTATACAAATACATTTTATATATTTCTTCATATACAGTACAGACCAAAAGTTTGGACACAACTTTTCATTCAAAGATTTTTCAGTATTTTCATGACTATGAAAATTGTAGAATCACACTGAAGGCATCAAAACTATGAATTAACACATGTGGAATTATACATTACACTTTACAAAAAAGTGTGAAACAACTGAAAATATGTCTTATATTCTAGGTTCTTCAAAGTAGCCACCTTTTGCTTTGATTACTGCTTTGCACGCAGAAAAGGTGAACGGATGAACTCTACATGCCTAGTTCCCACCGTGAAGCATGGAGGAGGTGGTGTGATGGTGTGGGGGTGCTTTGCTGGTGACATTGTTGGGGATTTATTCAAAATTGAAGCGGTGAGCGGCATGGGCGTACCCAGGATCAAAACTAGGGGGGGCAAGCCATGGTCGTTCAGGTTGTAAAATATAAGAACAAAAAATGTACCTTATAGATGACGTCGTCTCTGGAGTCGTTCTCCTTTTCTTCATCTTGTCCAGACCCTATGATGAGTTTTCTCATCCACAGTCGTCTCTGCAGACCTCCATCTTCTCCGCTCTTCTGCACCAACTCTCCACACGATGCCCTTAAAGACAGAAGAGTCATTATAATGCCCCTAAATAAAAATATCTGCAATATACTGTCGCCTCACACTATTCCCCTCCCTCCTCACGCTGTCTCCTCATATATTTACCCCCTCACTCTATTCTGCCTGCTCACACATACCCCTGACTCCCCATACTGTGTCTGCACACATCCCATCACCCTCACTCCCCATACTGTGTCCACACACATTCACCCGTTCACTCCCCATACTGTCTGCAACCATCCCCCATACTGTTTCCTCATACATACATGCTCTTCAGTACCCTCAAATCCCCCCACACATTAAATCCCCCATCTCCACTTCAAATCCCCCCACACACATTAAGTACCCCCATCTACACTCCAAATCCCCCCACATACATTAAGTACCCCCCCATCCACACTCCAAATCCCCCCACATACATTAAGTACCCCCCCATCCACACTCCAAATCCCCACACTTAAAATAACCCCCCATCCCCACTCCAAATCCCCCCACACATTAAATCCCCCATCCCCACTTCAAATCCCCCCACACACATTAAGTACCCCCATCTACACTCCAAATCCCCCCACATACATTAAGTACCCCCCCATCCACACTCCAAATCCCCCCACGCATAAAATAACCCCCCCATCCCCACTCCAAATCCCCCCACACATAAAATAACCCCTATCCCCACTCCAAATCCCCCCACTCATAAAGTAACCCCCCATCCCCACTCTAAAATCCCCCCACTCATAAAGTAACCCCTCATCCCCACTCTAAAATCCCCCCACTCATAAAGTAACCCCCCATCCCCACTCTAAAATCCCCCCCCATACACTCACACATGTCCCCCGTTAATCTTCGGTGGTTCTTCAGCTCCATTACACGTCTGGAGCACTTACCACCAACCGCTGCCTCACTGCCTGTGTCTTCGCCTCTGAAGAGCCAGCGTGTGACGTCAGCAGCGTGATCATGTGACCTGATCACGCTGCTGGCGCTTCATGGATGCGGAAGTGCCTGCGGCGGCGGTCAGGGCACAGAGCACTGCAGAGGAGCAAGATGTGAGTGAGTGTGTGTAGCTGTATGCTAGCGTCTCTGACTCTGACACCTGGCTGGAGCCTGGAGTGAGTCAGATGCTAGCACACTGTGACTGCACAGCGATGCGCAGCAGCAGCACTTTCTCTGAGCCGGCTGTCAGTTTGACAGCCGGCGCTCAGAGAACGGGAGAGGGGGCGGCAGAATGCAGCTACAGGCCTCATCTTGGCACGGCACGCCCCTGCTCCTAGGGGGGGGCAACGGCCCCCCTGCCCCACGGTGGGTACGCCCATGGTGAGCGGTCCAGCTCACCCCAAACCATCTCGATTGGGTTCAGGTCTGGTGACTGTGGAGGCCAAGTCATCTGGCGTAGCACCCCAACACTCTCCTTCTTGGTCAAATAGCCCTTACACAGTCTGGAGGTGTGTTTGGGGTCATTGTCCTGATGAAAAATAAATGATGGTCCTACTAAACGCAAACCGGATGGAATAGCATGCCGCTGCAAGATGCTGTGGTAGCCATGCTGGTTCTATATGCCTTCAATTTTGAATAAATCCCCAACGGTGTCACCAGCAAAGCACCCCCACACCATCACACCACCTCCTCCATGCTTCACGGTGGGAACCAGGCATGTAGAGTCCATCCGTTCACCTTTTCTGCGTGCAAAGCAGTAATCAAAGCAAAAGGTGGCTACTTTGGAGAACCTAGAATATAAGACATATTTTCAGTTGTTTCACACTTTTTTGTAAAGTGTAATGTATAATTCCACATGTGTTAATTCATAGTTTTGATGCCTTCAGTGTGATTCTACAATTTTCACAGTCATGAAAATACAGAGAAATCTTTGAATGAGAAGGTGTGTCCAAACTTTTGATCTGTACTGTATATTATACAACATTAGAAATATGACTTGTCTTCAATACTTGTTACAATTTGTTAGAATGTGACTATGACCTGGTATTTGGTGCTCTTAGGCTGTGGTTCCATGGTCCGGAACCACAGCGCTTTGGACGGAGCGGAAATTCTGCTCCGTCTAAGCCCCGCCCCCTTTCTGACGCGCGCTCTTTCCGGGTGTTCAGGACACCTCCGGAACACCTCCGGAAAGAGCGCAGGGCTACATAGCCCTGTGTGAAATTCTGTTGCGGCGACGCACCGTCGCCGCAACACGCGAGGACATGCTGCGGTCTGAAAAGACGCGCCGCATGTCCGTTTACGCAGGTCTCCTGCCTGCGTGTTGTTACGCATAGTGGAGACGGGATTTCTTGAAATCCCCTCCACTATGCTGTAACATCTGGACGCTGCGTGTTTGGCGCTGCGCCAGCGCACAGCGTCAGACACGCAGCGTTTACTGATCGTGGAAACTCACCCTCAGAATATCTATGTGAATCACTTGTGGGATTTGCTACATTTCTGTGACGAGTGTGTATGTACAGGAATACACTTTATCTCTGGGGATTCTTCGCATCTTTTGATTTCCATGATCTTGTTTTTGTGTCCAGGTAAAGAGCTGGTGGATTATATCTGCCAGTATCTGAGCACGGTAAGAGAAAGGCGGGTAAATCCGGATGTACAGCCTGGATACATGAAAGCCCTATTACCTGACAGTGCGCCTGTGGAATCGGAGAGTTGGGATAATATATTCAAAGACATAGAGGACATCATCATGCCTGGGGTAAATTGCTTTCTACCATTGATATGACGGCTCCAAGAGATAGATAAATCCTGGAATCACATGATGACAGGGGTTTACAGAACTATATATTCATGACCAGTTCTTAGGTTATGTGTGAATGAGATTTCAGCTGCAGACAGTCCCCGAGAATGGTCATGGCGCAGGGCCACCCGACCTCAACAGGAGCTGAAACAGCTGAAATATGGAGGTGTTGGATGTTGGACTTCTCCAATCCAACATTAATGACCCATTTCCATGCACATTAACGCAAAGTAGGCCTAAAAGGAGATGTTAAAAGTTTTCCTTTCAATGCCTGATCCTTTTGTTCTCAGGGAAGATAAGTTGTTGCAGAGGTGTCTGAACGCAGCTGTTTCCTCTCTCCCTATTGAGAACAGATGGACGCTCAGACGAGCACTCATTTCTATGGGGGACTAGAGAGAGCTGTCTGCCATCCAATAGTAGGCTGACAGTTATGTGTATAGCTAGCTTATTGATTGGTCATCCATTTTTTAAATCCTGGACAACCCCTTACAGAGAAGTTTTAGGCTATGTGCCCACGGTGCGTTTTTTAAGCGTTTCCGCAGCGATTTTAAAAACTGCTTACAAAACGTATTCCACTAATTTTAAATATGTTCCACAATTGCTGTGCCCATGCTGCGTTTTTTTCCGCAGCGGAATCGCATTGCGAAAAAAAACGCAGCATGTTCATTAATTTTGCGGAATTGTGGCGATTCCGCCGCCATAGGATTGCATTGAAACGCTCACTTTACGCATGTGGCTATGCCCACCATGCGTAAAGTGACCGTTTCATGTGCGGTTGGTACCCAGGGTCTGGAGGAGAGGAAACTCTCCTCCAGGCCCTGGGTACCATATTCCTGTTAAAAATAGAATTAAAATAAAAAATAGGTATATACTTACCCTCTGTCGGCCCCCGGAGTCCTCCCGGTCCTCAGCGGTGCACGCAGTGGCTTTGTTCCCAGGAGTGCTTTGCACCAAAATGACCTTTGTATGTCCCGGTCGAGTGACCACTACATCATCAGAGGTCAGTCTCGCAATGACTCACTGGGAACGGAACTTGCCGGCAGCGCCGCTGAGGACCGGGAACGCTGCTGAGGAGATCAGGGGCCGACAGGAGGTGAGTATATCCATATTTTTTTTATTTTTTTTTAAATTATTTTTAACATTCTGTCTTTAACTATTGATGCTGCATAGGCAGGATCAATAGTAAAAAGTTGGTCACACTTGTCAAGCACTATGCTTGACAAGTGTGACCAACCTGTCAATCACTTTTCCAAGCGATGCTTCAAATCGCTTGGAGAAGCGCTTGAATTCCGCAAGCTAAAAACGCTTGCATAATGCTTGTATTTTGTGGGAAAACGTATGCTAATTCCGCATGCGTTTTACCCGTGGCGGGGAGTTGCGGAAATGCTGTGGACAATTCCGCAGCATTTCTGCAACGTGGGCACATAGCCTTAAGGTATTGTATTCATGGTGGTTCACGATGTTGCGATTTGTTCTGTTACTTGCACAGTTCTCACAATTGAATACCGAAGTGTGTCTGTCTGAAATAGGGAAACTGAACACTCGCTGACATGTTCTTACACAGATTACAGATTACAGAGATCACTCGCCCAGTAACTAGACACCCTGTGCATAGCGTTTATTGGTGCAGACAAAATAGGAATATTATATAGGATAGAAATGAAAAGGAGTACACTATCTCTATATCTATCTATTGTCTATCATCTATCTATTGCAAAAAAATGGAACAACACAATACCAAGAAGCATGTGCTCAGGCTTCCTCAGCAAAGCATCCAATACTTCACCCAATACAGATAAAAAAGTAAAAAGGAAGGCAGCACTCTATAGACTTTTAAGGTGAGAAAATGTGGATTTTATTCAGACCCACATGGCATGGCGACGTTTTGGCTCACACTGAGCCTGTTTCAAAAGGCTCAGTGTGAGCCGAAACATCGCCATGCGTGTCTGAATAAAATCCGCATTGTGTCACCTTAAAAGTCTATAGAGTGCTGCCTTTCTTTTTACTTTTTCATCTATCTATTATCTATCTATCTATCTATCTATCTACCTATCTATCTATCTATCTATCTATCTAATAATACAATATTTTCCACTTGTGTCCTTTGTGTCCCTGCAGGTTGTCCATTGGCAGAGCCCCCATATGCATGCGTACTTTCCGGCACTGACATCATGGCCTTCCTTACTTGGAGATATGCTCGCAGATGCTATAAACTGCCTAGGATTCACATGGTATGTTATAGGTCTATAGGTGTCTGCCAGCACTAACCATAGAGGTGTAGTAGACTCGATATTGCATCACTATCATTATTTTATAGTTATTGCGGCTATGTAATTATTATTTGATGCCATCATGATACAATATTAGAAAAGTGATGTGTTAATATTGTATATAATGATGATAAGAATATTAGCACTGTGAATGGGGAAAAGCAAAAACTGCACCTATTGATCAAAAACTCTTCATTATAACACACATTACAAACATGGGTCTTTTTTCGGACAATGGAGCTGGTATATTAACTCCATATTGCAGCTAATACTTGTATAGTCAACAAATGTAAAATGTCTGTCGTGTTTCTCATGTTTCATCTCCACCACCATTGCCCCGTTGCTGGTTTGCTATGGGCATTTTGCTTTTACTTTGTGCAGTGGAAATAACAATCTTCTTGTGCTTAATGGGAATCTTTAAGATTCATATCAGAAGCTGTTGCAGGGTCTTATAATGGGCAGTGTCTTGGGTTATCAATATTTTGATAGTATATTCACATGCGGTATTTTTGTTGCAAAAATTTCTACAACCGTCCCATTCATTTGAATTGGCTTGCAGAAATCCGAGCAGAGAATGCAAAAAACAACCAATTTAAATATATTAAATTGATTCTCATTTGCTAAAATTTCTTCTGCTATTCTGACACATGAATATCTTTTTATGGTTTTGTTCACACACGCAGAAAATTTGTTGAAAAAAAAATGTATGTGAATTTGTCCCTAATAGAACTCCAGGGACATACGGACAGGACAAAGCTTTGGAAACCCAACCCATCTTTCCACCACAGTAGAACTGTACCATAGCAAACAACAGTTCTGATGACAAAAAAGTGCTTGAAAGCTACAACCAGGTGGCTGGAAGGCGCACTGGTCATAATAGCATATTCCATGGAAATGTGTCCATAGTATTGGCAACTCTGTTAAACACATTAATATAAAGTTCACACCAGCTCATTAACAGCCTTTACTTATATCAGATACTCATGAGTTTACATTAAAAATAGTAAAGTCTTTAAAAATCTGCTAACCTGCTTGCTGAAGGTTTCCATATAGTGTACTGTATTAAGTAAACACTTCAGCTAATAATGAAAATATGTTAAAAAAATGTTAGTTTTACAATTGTTGATTATGTGCCCAAAGTAATGAAAAAGGGAGCGTTGGCCAATATGTATAGCCTTGATTCAAATTTGATTCTCAAAGTAATGAGCTCCAGATCTGATGCTGCTGGGTAACATTGTTTAAAAAGGACAAATCTGCTCCCCTGACATGTCTGACTTAGTAAATATAATATTTCTGATGACTTAGCATTTCAGGAACATAGTTTCTAGAAACCTACATAGTATTTTTTCTCTGCTATTCCTCTTGGAAATGTATGAATAAACTAACAAATGGGTGTTACCATTCAACTTAAATATTCAAATTGTCTCTTCAGAGGAAGAGGGCTAGAACTCTAGCGCCACCTATTGGAAGTAGTAATCCTAAAAGTCAATATTGACCCTTTAATGAGCCTTGTCACACGACTTAGGATAAAAGCCAAACCAGATTCTCAATTTGTAGACACGGTGTTTCGCGGTATTGCCCCTCGTCAGTGCAAAGTATGAGATCTGATTTGGCTAGGTGAGAGGCTTCAGACTGGGATCTAATGGGTAACTTTTCTCCTTGTAGAAAGTGACATGGCAAGCCTGGAGACTTATATGCCATGCTTGGTCCTCTGGGAAATTAAATATGACAAAGCCCATTAAAGGGTTCAACATTGACTTTTTGGATTGCTACTTCCAATAAGTGGCACTAGAGTTCTAGTCCTCTCCTTCTCTGAAGAGGCAATATGCAGATTTAATTTCCCAGAGAAGCATGCATGGCGAAAAAGTCTCCTCACTCTGACATGCCAGGCCTGGCTTGTCACTCTCCACAAGGGCAGATGTTACCCTTAAATACTATTCCACTTATCACAATAGAGTGATTCCCTAGAAGGTTTGAGGATTTGAGCAGCTGATCGGACAGTATTTGTGTGTGTATAATCAAACACAATTCACAATAGAAATAGTAACACAAAGTTGTCAATTTATTCCAAAATTTACAAAAGGTATAAGAGAGGCAAAACAAGCAAAGCGGAGTTCTAAATAATACTTGTAGAATTTTTATTTCATTATGCTTGCAAGCATTTACTTATCACACATTCAGTACACCTGACCTGTCCTCTTTAAAGGGATATTCTCAAGTTTGCAGCTTCCTGTGTGAATGGAGTAGAGGTCGGCGGTATTTGGCACTCTCAGTGGAGTATCAATGCGCATGATCGACCTTCTCTATATTCACACTGGGCTTTTCAGAGCCCTGATTCTTGAAATTGGTGGCGTCACAGCAGTGAGACCTCAACAATCGGGAAGTTATCTCCTGTCCCATGGATCAGGGCTTAGCTTTCAAGCTTTAACTATATATTTTTACGGATAAGTAGATATTCATGGTCGGTCCTGCAATCAATTGATAATAGCAGTATAATTTTTTAGAGTGGGTATGTGAGCATTACCTCCAGAGAACAGCTGATAAAGAGCAATTTTTACAAAACGTTAATTAACCCTGAAATCTGAAAGTAATGCAGAGGACTGGTCATCTACAAGTTTGATCTGTTTGTTCTGTTGCCCTTCTCCCTTGCATGGCTCTAAAAAGGCTTCCAGCCCTGCGTGTACTGAGCTAGAGATGAATGTCATGGATTGGTTGGCTAAAATGCTGGGCCTTCCTTCTCATTTTCTTCATCATTACCCAGAGAGCAAAGGCGGAGGAGTGCTGCAGGTAAGGTACCAGATGTAATTGTGTCGTATCATTAAAATGTGTATTCGTGACTGTAATATTGCAAAAAGTAAGTAAATATACCGAATGTAATGGCCTTAAAGGGAGTCTGTCACCCCATTTTTGCCCTATGAGATATGGCCACCGCCATCAGGGGCTTATCTACAGCATTCGCTGGCACCGGGAAAGGTCAGAGAGGTCCGGCGCCTGCGCACTGCAGTTGGGTGAGTATAATATAACTCGTTTTTCTTCACTTTCAGGTGACATTGGGGGCTTATCTACAGCATTACAGAATGCTGTAGATAAGCCCCTGATGGCGGTGGCCGCATCTCATAGGGCAAAAATTGGGTGACAGATTCCCTTTAAAACAAATCAAAATGATGCTCAGTAGTGTGTGTGGCCTCCATGTGCCTGTATGACCTACCTACAATGCCTGGTCATGCTCCTGATGAGGCGGCGGATGGTCTCCTGAGGGATCTCCTACATGACCTGGACTAAAGCATCCGCCAACTCCTGAACAGTCTGTGGTGCAATGTGACATTGGTGGATGGAGCGAGACATGATGTCCCAGATGTGCTCAATCGGATTCAGGTCTGGGGAACGGGCGGGCCAGTCCATAGCTTCAATGCCTTCATCTTGCAGGAACTGCTGACACACTCCAGCCACATGAGGTCTGGCATTGTCCTCCATTAGGAGGAACCCAGGGCCAACTGCACCAGCATATGACCTCACAAGGGGTCTGAGGATCTCATCTTGGTACCTAACGGCAGTCAGGCTACCTCTGGAGAGCACATGGAGGGCTGTGCGGCCCTCCAAAGAAATGCCACCCCACACCATTACTGACCCACTGCCAAACCGGTCATGCTGAAGGATGTTGCAGGCAGCAGATCACTCTCCATGGCATCTCCAGACTCTGTCACGTCTGTCACAGTATGAACCTGCTTTCATCTATGAAGAGCACAGGGCGCCAGTGGCGAATTTGCCAATCCTGGTGTTCTGTGGCAAATGCCAAGCATCCTGCATGGTGTTGGGCTGTGAGCACAACCCCCATCTGTGGACGTCGGGCCCTCAGATCATCCTCATGGAGTCGGTTTCTAACCGTTTGTGCAGACACATGCACATTTGTGGCCTGCTGAAGGTCATTCTGCAGGGCTCTGGCAGTTCTCCTCCTGTTCCTCCTTGCACAAAGGTGGAGGTAGCGGTCTTGCTGCTGGGTTGATGCCCTCCTACGGCCCCCTCCACGTCTCCTGGTGTACTGGCCAGGAGACACCTCGTAGCACCTCCAGCCTCTGGACACTACGCTGACAGAAACAGCAAACCTTCTTGCCACAGCTCGCATTGATGTGCCATCCTGGATGAGCTGCACTACCTGAGCCACTTGTGTGGGTTGTAGAATCCGTCACATGCTACCACGAGTGTGGAAGCACAACCAACTTTCAAAAGTGACCAAAACATCAGCCAGAAAGCTGTTGTGAATGTGTTAGAAATGAATTCTGAGCAGAAGCTCCCTCTGGTGGTTACAAACAGTACTGAACTATTCAATGAAGATTGTGAAGATTAGCAATCAGGTGTTACAGACTGGTCTTATATAAGGGAGGTTCCCTCCCATCAGGGTTGCCGGTGATCAATTGTTCTTGTCTGAACTTTGGTTCCTGGTTCACTTGGAAGTTTGCTGTGTCTTGACTGCATCTTCTGCTAACAGATAAGATATTTTCTGCTTTTATTTTTGTGCTTGCTTTTTGCATTTTGTCCTGCACTTTGTGGAGGTCAGCCAGGTCCCCTCCGGGGGCTTGTGCTCCTCTCAGTTTATCTGAGCCACTGTTATTTGTTCATTTGCCTTTTCCAGTTTTTTCTGTGGCTGCTGCTTAGTTTTGTTACACCAGAGAACTAATTTAGGTGGTAGAGGTCTTGTGATCTCAGGTGTTTTTGCAATTAGTGAGTTGGTATTTTTTTAGGGTTTTTTGGATTGCAGTAAGTGTCCTTCCTATCCTTTTCTTTCTAGGAAGATTGGGCCCCAACGTTTGCTCATACTATTTTCTGTCTGTGTCTGTATTTCCTCTTGTCTAACCGCCATTACATGTTTGGGGGCTTCCTATGTTCTTTGGGGATCTGCTCCGGGGCAGATAGTTTTCCTCTTTCTATCTTTAGGTGTAGTTAGCTTCTCAGGCTGTGACGAGGCGTCTAGGACCAACGCAGGTACGCTCCACGGCTGCCTTTAGTTGTGGTGGTTAGTCAGGGTACTGCAATCCAGTAGATTCCAACCTCTCTGGTGTATTGCCGTTTTTGCTTGCTCTCCTCAGCTACCAAATCATAACAGTATCACCGGCCAAACTGAAAATTATATGGTACTCACAGAAGGGAAAGATAGTGTAAAAAAAAAAAAAAAAGTTGTCAGAGTTGTCAGAGATATATATATTTTTTTCTTTCCCTCTTTTTCTCTGGGTGCTGAGGATTTTTTTTTTCTCTCAATGGAGTTTGCACAGTTGTCTGGCCGTGTGGATCAGCTTGCCACTGAAGTTCGGAGTATTGCTACCTATCTTGCAGGGTTGCCGGTTGTGGAACCTAGGATCCCCATGCCAGATTTGTTTTTAGGGGATCGAGCTAAATTTCTGAATTTCAAAAATAACTGTAAGCTGTTTTTTGCCTTAAAACCTAAGTCCTCAGGGAACGCAGCACAGCAGGTTCAAATTGTCATCTCTCTCCTGGCGGCGATCCTCAGGATTGGGCTTTTTTCCTGACACCTGGGGATCCTGTTTTGAGTAATGTTGATGCATTTTTTCTGGCTCTGGGGTTATTGTACGATGAACCTAATGTCACTGATCAAGCTGAAAAAGCCTTGTTGGCATTAAATCAGGGGCTTGAGGACGCTGAGTTATACTGTCAGAGATTCCGAAGGTGGGCAGTCCTGACCAAATGGAATGATGATGCTTTGGCAGCCCTTTTTCGGAAGGGTCTGTCAGAGAATGTAAAAGATGTTATGGTGGGTTTCCCTGCTCCCTCTGGTCTCAATGATTCTATGTCATTAGCGATTCAAATTGACAGACGTTTGCGTGAGCGTAGAGGTATGCGTGGAATAGTGTTGCCTTGTGAACCAGTTCTGAACCATGCAGTGTGATAGAGTGGCTTCTGGGGCACAGCGTCATGAGTTTCGAAAACGCAATGGGTTATGTTTCTACTGTGGTGACCCTCTCATGCTATTTCAGTCTGCCCTAAGCGGGGAAGACGTTTTGCACGCTCAGTTGTCTTGGGTAGTGTTCAGACTAAATTTCTGTTGACTGTTACCCTGATTTGCTCCCTGTCCACATTTTCTGCTCAGGCTTTTGTTGATCGGGAGCAGCTATTAACCTGATGGATTTTGATTTTGCTAAACGTTGTGGGTTTCCCTTGATACCCCTACGGAAGTCTATTCCCCTACTTGGGATTAATTCTACCCCTTTGGCTGAGAATAAACCCCAGTTCTCTACTCAGGTGATAATGAGGGTTGAACCTGATCATCAGAAGAGTTGCAAATTTTTGGTGCTGTATAATCTGCATGACATTATTGTACTAGGTTTCCCTTGGTTACAGTCTCATAATCCTGTTTTGGATTGGAAATCTGTGTCTGTAACCAGTTGGGGCTGCCAATGTGTTAATGCCAACACTCCTGTTTTTTCTGCCTCTCCCCAGGCTCAGGATGTTCCTGACTTTTTGACAGATTTTTCTGATGTGTTTAGCGAAAGTAAATCTGCATCCTTGCCCCCCCATAGGAGTTATGACTGTGCTATTGAATTAGTGCCTGGTAGTAAATTCCCTAAAGGTCGCCTTTTTAACTTGTCTGTACCTGAACATGACGCTATGCGGTCTTATATCAAGGAGTCATTGGAGAAGGGTCATATCAGACCATCCTCTTCACCCTTGGGTGCCGGTTTTTTCTTTGTGGCCAAAAAGGATGGTTCATTAAGGCCGTGTATTGATTATTGTCTCTTGAACAATATCACTGTGAAATACCAATATCCGTTACCCTTGATTTCTGACCTGTTTTCCAGGGTGAAAAGTGCTACTTGGTTTACCAAGCTTGACCTCAGGGGGCGTATAACCTTATTCGCATTAAGCACGGGGATGAATGGAAGACGGCATTTAATACCCCAGAGGGGCATTTTGAGTACCTAGTGATGCCCTTTGGGCTCACTAATGCTCCTTCGTCTTCCAGTCCTTCATGAATGACATTTTCAGGGATTTTGTGGATAAATTTCTGATTGTTTATTTGGATGATATCTTGATTTTTTCCAATGACTGGGACTCTCATGTGAAACATGTTCGGACTGTGTTCCAGATTTTGAGAGAGAATGCTCTGTATGTGAAGGGATCAAAGTGTCTTTTTGGCGTACAGAGGATCTCATTTCTGGGATTCATTTTGTCCCCATCTGTTATTGAAATGGACCCGGTCAAGGTTCAGGCCATCTGTGATTGGGTCCAACCTACTTCATTAAAGGCTCTTCAGAGATTCTTGGGTTTTGCCAATTTTTATCGTAAATTTATTGGTAATTTCTCTGTTATTGTTAAACCATTGACTGATTTGACCAAGAAGGGTTCTGATATGGTGAATTGGCCTCCTGAGGCAGACTCTGCATTTCAGGAACTTAAGCAGAGATTCACTTCTGCTCCTGTTCTACGGCAGCCTGATGTTTCTCTGCCATTTCAGGTGGAGGTTGATGCCTCTGAAATTGGGGCAGGTGCCGTTTTGTCCCAAAGAGATCCAGAGACCTCTAAAAGTAACCCTTGTGCCTTTTTCTCTCGAAAATTTTCTCCAACTGAACGTAATTATGACATGGGTAATCGGGAGTTATTGGCCATGAAGTGGGCTTTTGAAGAGTGGAGACATTGGCTGGAGGGAGCCAAACATCAGGTGGTGGTCCTCACGGACCATAAGAATCTGGTTTATCTGGAATCAGCCAAGCGACTTAATCCTAGACAGGCCAGGTGGGCCTTGTTTTTCACACGTTTTAATTTTGTGGTTTCCTTTCTTCCTGGGACTAAGAATGTTAAAGCGGATGCCCTCTCGAGGAGTTTCCTTGCGGACTCTCCTGAGTTATCTGATCCTGCTGTTATTTTGAAAGAGGGTGTAGTTCTTTCCGCCATCTCGCCCAATTTGAGACTGGCTCTGGAAGGGTGTCAGGAGGATAAACCCGAGCGCTGCCCTATTGGGAAATTGTTTGTCCAGACCGGTGGAAAAAGAGTGTGATGTCTGAGATTCATTGTTCCGCGTTGGCCGGTCATCCCGGAATTTTTGGTACCAGAGACTTGGTTAGTCGGTCCTTTTGGTGGCCTACTTTGTCTCGTGACGTCAGGGAATTTGTGCAGTCCTGCGGGACTTGCTCTCGCTCCAAGCCTTGCTCTCGCTCTAGTGGTTTGTTGATGCCATTGCCTGTGCCCAGGAGACCATGGACCCATATCTCTATGGATTTCATTTCCGACCTCCCTGTTTCTCAGAGAATGACCGTTATCTGGGTGATTTGTGATAGGTTTTCCAAAATGATACATCTTGTGCCATTACCTAAGTTGCCTTCCTCCTCCGAATTGGTGCCTTTGTTCCTTCAGCACGTGGTTCGGTTACACGGCATTCCTGAGAACATTGTGTCTGACAGAGGAGTCCAGTTTGTTTCCAGATTTTGGAGGACTTTTTGTTCTCAACTTGGTGTTCAATTGTCTTTCTCCTCGGCTTTTCATCCTCAGACCAATGGACAAACTGAGAGAACAAACCAGACATTGGAGACTTATCTGAGATGCTTTGTGTCTGCTGATCAGGATGACTGGGTCTCTTTTTTGCCTTTGGCTGAGTTTGCTCTTAATAATAGGGCTAGCTCTGCCACTTTGATGCCTCCATTTTTCTGCAATTTTGGGTTTCACCCTCGATTTTCTTCGGGACAGACGGAGGCTTCTGTCTGTCCAGGTGTTGACTCTGTTGTGGAGCGTATGCAGCAGATTTGGGACCAGGTAGTGGAGAGGTTGTCCCTCTCTCAGGAGAGGGCCCAGCGGTTTGCCAACCGGCATAGGACTGATGGTCCTCGTTTGAAGTGGGGGACTTGGTCTGGTTGTCCTCAAGAAATATCCCTATGAGAGTTGCATCTCCTAAGTTTAAGCCTAGGTTCATTGGACCTTATAAGATCATGGAGATTCTTAATCCTGTTTCCTTTCGTTTACTTCTTCCAGGGACATTTAAGATCCATAACGTGTTCCACAAGTCCTTATTGAAGAGGTTTGTCGAGCCAGTGGTTCCTATGGCTGCGCCTCCTGACCCTGTTTTGGGTGAGGGCAATCTGGAGTATGTGGTTGAGAAAAATATTGGATTCTTGTTTTTCTAGACGGAAACTCCAGTATTTGGTTAAGTGGAGAGGTTATGGTCAGAAGGACAATTCTTGGGTGTTTGCTTCGGACATCCATGCTAGGAGACTGATCCGTGCGTATCACAGAGCTCATCCTGACCGACCTGGTTGTCCAAATGAGGGTTCGGTGACCCCTCCTCAAGGGGGGGTACTGTTGTGAATGTGTTAGAAATGAATTCTGAGCAGAAGCTCCCTCTGGTGGTTACAAACAGTACTGAACTATTCAATGAAGATTGTGAAGATTGGCAATCAGGTGTTACAGACTGGTCTTATATAAGGGAGGTTCCCTCCCATCAGGGTTGCCGGTGATCAATTGTTCTTGTCTGAACTTTGGTTCCTGGTTCACTTGGAAGTTTGCTGTGTCTTCCTGCATCTTCTGCTAACAGATAAGATATTTTCTGCTTTTATTTTTGTGCTTGCTTTTTGCATTTTGTCCTGCACTTCTGTGGAGGTCAGCCAGGTCCCCTCCGGGGGCTTGTGCTCCTCTCAGTTTATCTGAGCCACTATTATTTGTTCATTTGCCTTTTCCAGTTTTTTCTGTGGCTGCTGCTTAGTTTTGTTACACCAGAGAACTAATTTAGGTGGTAGAGGTCTTGTGATCTCAGGTGTTTTTTGCAATTAGTGAGTTGGTATTTTTTTAGGGTTTTTTGGATTGCAGTAAGTGTCCTTCCTATCCTTTTCTTTCTAGGAAGATTGGGCCCCAACGTTTGCTCATACTTTTTTCTGTCTGTGTCTGTATTTCCTCTTGTCTAACCGCCATTACGTGTTTGGGGGCTTCCTATGTTCTTTGGGGATCTGCTCCGGGGCAGATAGTTTTCCTCTTTCTATCTTTAGGTGTAGTTAGCTTCTCAGGCTGTGACGAGGCGTCTAGGACCAACGTAGGTACGCTCCACGGCTGCCTTTAGTTGTGGTGGTTAGTCAGGGTACTGCAATCCAGTAGATTCCAACCTCTCTGGTGTATTGTCTTTTTTGCCTGCTCTCCTCAGCTACCAAATCATAACAGAAAGCATTGATACTGAGATGTGGTCTGTGGTCCCTACCTGCAGAACCACTCCTTTATTGAGTGTGTCTTGATAATTGACAATAATTCCCATCTGTTGTCTATTCCATTTGCAGAACAGCATGTGAAATTGTCAATCAGTGTTGCTTCCTAAGTGACAGTTTGATTTCACAAAAGTTTGATTTACTTGGAGTTATATTCTGTTGTTTAAGTGTTCCCTTTATTTTTTGAGCAGTGTAATATATATATATATATATATATATATATCATAGAATCATAGAATGGTAGAGTTGGAAGGGACCTCCTGGGCCTTCTGGTCCAACCCCCTGCTCAAAGCAGGATTCTCTAAATCATCCCAGACAGATGTCTGTCCAGCCTCTGTTTGAAGACTTCCATTGAAGGAGAACTCACCACCTCTTGTGGCAGCCTGTTCCACTCATTGATCACCCTAACTGTCAAAAAGTTTTTTCTAATATCTAATCTGTCTCCTCCCATTCAGTTTCATCCCATTGCTTCTAGTCTTTCCTTGTGCAAATGAGAATAAAGATGATCCTTCTACAATGTGACAGCCCTTGAGATATTTGTAGACAGCTATTAAGTCTCCTCTCAGTCTTCTTTTTTGCAAGCTAAACATTCCCAAATCCTGCAACCGTTCCTCATAGGACATGGTTTGCAGACCGGTCACCATTCTGGTGGCTCTTCTCTGAACTTGCTCCAGTTTGTTGATGTCTTTTTTAAAATGTGGTGCCCAAAACTGGACACAGTATTCCAGATGAGGTCTGACCAAAGAGGAGTAGAGGGCAATAATGACCTCACGTGATCTAGACTGTATGCTTCTGTTGATACATGCTAGAATTGCATTTGCCTTTTTTGCTGCTGCATCACACTGTTGACTCATGTTAAGTCTGTGATCAATTAGTATACCCAAGTCTTTTTCACATGTGCTGTTACTTAGCCCTATTCCTCCCATTTTGTATATGCTTTTTACGTGTATATATATACAATATATATATATATTATATCCTAAGATTATTGCTCAATAAATGAGCAAATTCATGTGTGAATAATCTTACAATGATTAGCAGTGCTCCATTCATGAGGCAGTGGCCTTCCCGACTTCTGGAGGCCTCATTTAATGTTTATGTCACCATCCTGCACTTTGACTTGTGCTGCTGCAGATCAGCAGTGCTCAGTCGTGTTGTGTTTCGCCGCACCGACATACTTTTCATGGTCACAACCACAAACGATAGGACAGAACAAGAAAGTTGCTTGCAAGAACTATAAATTGGCAGCTCCCATGTCGTCCTTTCCTGACAGCACTGTGGACATTACTATGACAAATGTTATTACACCTGGAGTGGTGCACATAAAGTAACCAAGAATGCAGGCTGGTGGCTGACATCTGAACGTGCCCAGCATGCAACTCAATGTGCACCACTTGTTCCTGTTTACTTTGGGGAGCGCTGTCCTGCTCAGGCAGCATTAAAGGGAATCTGTCAGCAGATTTTTGCTACCTCATCTGAGAGCAGCATGATGTAGGAAAAGAGAAGCTGAATTCAATGATGTATCACTTAGTATACTGGGTGCAGTGGTTGTGACACAGAGTTTTTAGACATCGCATGCAGCAGAGCTCAGAGAGCTAACCCCGCCCACACCACAGTTTACCCTCCACCACAGTTTACCCCTCACACCACAGCTAACCCTGCCCATACCACAGTTTAACCCCACCACAGTTTAACTGTCATGGGTGTATCGCCACAAGGATTGTCGCGATTACACACTCTGACTTCTCACAGCTGAGTTGCTGTTTCTTTGTGTTTGGTAATGAGGGAGTTAATTTTACCTAGCTCTTTGCTAAGACTAGGTCCAGCCTCGCCCGGCTGCTTTTGATTATGTTCTAATTAGATTCCTTCATATACCTGCCAGTCTGCTTGTTAGATGCCGGTGAAAGCCTTTATGTAGTCTAGCAGACTGGATCGGTTCTGAGAATACTTAAGCTAAGAGCTCCTTAGTTGTTTTTACTCTTATAGCTTATAGTTTATCTCTGAGACCTTAGGTGTTCCTACTGTGTGTGAGTGTTGTATGTAAGACTTTATTTACTTTATTTCTTGTCTTTCTTGGATGTCTTTCTGTTCATTAACCGTTACCTGTTCATTCCCTTTGGTGGTAATCAGGGTTCTTCTTAGGACTAGATTACAGTTGGCAGGGATTGATAGGAGACAGGGTTTACGCTGGTGGCCTGGACCTCTGTACCTTTAACAGTACCTCCAGGTAGAGGGATTAGTTAGGACCCCAGTTTAGGGTTAGCATAGACCCCGGTCACCCTCTAGCCGGAGACAGCGTATAACGGATTCCGTATTGACCCACTGGACTTTCTGTCCGGTAATTCTATGTTATCATATATCTATGCGCATGTTATATTGTATGTTGCCCTTTTGATATAGATTACTGTCATCACATATATATATATCTGCTATACAGCGTGACATTTTCACCGGCCATACTAAAGATTCTCTCCAGCTGTCATGGATCCAGTAGCCCAGCTGGCCCGGCAGTTGCAGGGGTTGTCCATGGAGTTTGCAGACATTAAGTCCAAGGTTTTGTCCCCCCCGGAGCAAACCAGATCTGAACCTAAGGTTGCTCTCCCGGACAGGTTCACTGGTGGGCGGGACAAATTTTTTACTTTCCGGGAGGCATGTAAATTGTACTTTCGGCTGCGGCCTCGGTCATCTGGGAGTGAAGAGCAGAGGGTGGGAATTGTTATCTCGCTCTTACAAGGGGACCCTCAATCTTGGGCGTTCTCTATTCCTCCAGGCTCCCCAGATCTCCAGTCAGTGGATCGATTTTTTACTGCCCTGGGTCTGGTATATGATGATCCGGATCGAGTTTCCCTTGCTGAAACAAAGTTACGTAAAATACGGCAAGGAAATCGTCCAGCGGAGGAATATTCTTCTGAGTTCCGTAGATGGGCAACAGATACTCAGTGGAATGACCCAGCTCTTAGGAGCCAGTTTTGTCAAGGGTTGTCTGACAAATTAAAAGATGTGTTGGCTCAGTATGATTCTCCTCCATCACTGGAGGCTGCTATGGCCCTCGCTATTCGCATGGATAGACGAATTCGGGGAAGACACGAGGTAACTCCGCCTCCCGTGATGACTCCACCTACTACTAAAGTCCCTTATACTGAGGTTCCCCTGGTCTGTTCTGAGGAACCCATGCAGTTGGGAGGGACATCTTTTTGTAGGAGGGAATTAGCGGTGCACCGCAAGACTAGAAGGTGTTTCTTTTGCGGGAGAGAGGGACATTTTGTTGGGGGGTGTCCATCCCAGGCCTCTTTGAGCAAAGGAGTTAACCTGGGAGTGTGTATTTCGTCCCCAAATCCCTCTCAGTTTCTCGTGCCTGCGGAGGTGGTGATTGGTATTAGAACTGAGAGGATTTCTGTTTTTCTTGATAGTGGGTCCGGGGCTAATCTGGTGGACGCTCGGTTTGCCCAGGTGCATGGTATGCAACTGAGTGTATTGGCCAAACCGGTCCCTATAGTCTCTATTGATTCTAGACCTCTCGGTCAAGGTAGCTTGGTACAAGCTGTTCATAACATAGATCTTCGAGTAGGGCAAGACATAAAGAGCAATTGTCTTGTTATGTGTTGGAGGGTCTACCTACTCCTATTGTGTTGGGACTTCCTTGGTTGGCTAAACATAACCCAGTGATTGATTGGCAATCCAGAAAGATAAGCCAGTGGGGTGAATTTTGCAGGAATAACTGCATGAGCACGGTCATCGGTGCGGTTGTGCCTAGGACTTTGTCTCCTTTTCTGGAGGACTTTGGGGAGATGTTCTCAGAGGAGGGGTGTAAAGAGTTACCTCCTCATCGCGCATATGACTGCTCAATAAAGTTGCTTCCTGATGCCTTATCTCGTACTTTCCCAGGGGCCGGAAGACGGATGATCCGGTTCCTATTCCTCAGGAGGGAGTTGTAGTGTCAGCTGTATGCTCTGAGCTTGAGGGGGAGGTATTGGGGGCTCAGGGGGACGCCCCGGTGGGACTTCCAGGGAGACTGATAGTTCCAGATCGGTTAAGACTGAAGGTTACGGGGAACCGTTACAAACGGATGGCTGATAGGGGAGAGTTTCTGGTCTAGATCTGAAGGTGAACGATCTAGTTTGGTTGTCTACCAGGAATATAAAACTTAAAGTTTCCTCCTGGAGGTTGGGTCCCAGATTCATCGGGCCGTACAGGATCAGTTCCATAATTAATCCTGTGGCATTTCGTCTGGACCTCCCTCCTACATTTAAAATTCATAATGTGTTTCACAAGTCATTACTTAAAAAGTATGTGGCACCAGTCATACCGTCACCTCTACCTCCGCCTTCAGTGGTGGTCAATGATAACGTGGAATTTCATGGGTCGAAAATCATTGACTCACGTCTCAGTCGCCGATCCCTTCAGTACTTGGTTCATTGGAGGGGGTATGGTCCTGTGGAGAGGACGTGGGTCCCTGCGTCTGATGTTAACGCAGATCGATTGGTTCGGACCTTTCACACAACTCACCCGGGCAGACCTGGCCCTGAGGGTCCGGAGTCCCCTCGTAGAGGGGGGGGTACTGTCATGGGTGTATCGCCACAAGGATCATCGCGATTACACACTCTGACTTCTCACAGCTGAGTTGCTGTTTCTTTGTGTTTGGTAATGAGGGAGTTAATTTTACCTAGCTCTTTGCTAAGACTAGGTCCAGCCTCGCCCGGCTGCTTTTGATTATGTTCTAATTAGATTCCTTCATATACCTGCCAGTCTGCTTGTTAGATGCCGGTGAAAGCCTTTATGTAGTCTAGCAGACTGGATCGGTTCTGAGAATACTTAAGCTAAGAGCTCCTTAGTTGTTTTTACTCTTATAGCTTATAGTTTATCTCTGAGACCTTAGGTGTTCCTACTGTGTGTGAGTGTTGTATGTAAGACTTTATTTACTTTATTTCTTGTCTTTCTTGGATGTCTTTCTGTTCATTAACCGTTACCTGTTCATTCCCTTTGGTGGTAATCAGGGTTCTTCTTAGGACTAGATTACAGTTGGCAGGGATTGATAGGAGACAGGGTTTACGCTGGTGGCCTGGACCTCTGTACCTTTAACAGTACCTCCAGGTAGAGGGATTAGTTAGGACCCCAGTTTAGGGTCAGCATAGACCCCGGTCACCCTCTAGCCGGAGACAGCGTATAACGGATTCCGTATTGACCCACTGGACTTTCTGTCTGGTAATTCTATGTTATCATATATCTATGCGCATGTTATATTGTATGTTGCCCTTTTGATATAGATTACTGTCATCACATATATATATATCTGCTATACAGCGTGACATTAACCCCCCGCACCACTGCTAACCCCCACACCACAGCTAACCCCACTCACACCACTGCTAATCTTGCCCACACCACAGCTAACTCTATCACACCAGAGCTAACCCCACCCACACTACAGTTTACTCCCACACACCACAGCTAATCCCACTCACATCATAACTAACTCCACCCACACCACAACTAACCCCATCCACACCACTGCTAACCCTGCCCAAACCAGTTTACCTCCACACCACAACTAACCCCACTCACAATACAGCTAAACCCCTCACACCAGAACTAACCCCACCCACAACACAGTTTACCCCCCACACCACAGCTAATCACACTCACATCACAGCTAACTCCACCAACACCAGAGCTGTGACAAAGACCCAGTATCGGGTCGAAACACGTTGCTGTGTTTCTCATGCTATACTAGCGCATCCACATGTAAATAGAGGAGTACACCTGAGTGTGTTCATTTTATATTTGCCACTAATAAAGGATCATTCACGTTGGAAGCTGGAGCGCTCAGTGTTTCTTCTCGGGAAAATAAAGTAGTTGAGAGTAGAGATGATTGTAACAGTTGTGTACTAAGAGGAGGTCATTGGTTGTAGTCTTTTTAAGAGGTGGGTTCAGGCTGCTTTTGAATGTTTGGGTGTGAGAAAGAGTCTAATATGTTGGAGAAGATTGATGGCAGAAGGTGGTAAGTGATATACACACAGGAAAACTGGATAGTCCAAGGATAACATCATTGGTTTTCCAGAAATAAAAATAGACAAGCTAGTGACCAACTGATGGGACAGTGTATGCACAAAAATATCTGATTAAAACATAATTTATGGACAAAAGTGCAAAAAGGTTTTTCAGCTCACCCTTCATAATTCCCAATTGGATTTCACAGGACGAAGCATGGGATCACTTCTCTGTCAGACGTAGGAGCAAGGTGCACATAGTAGAAAGGATCCAGCTTCGGTAAAAAAAAGTTTTACTTCTTTATTAGAGTCATTAAAATAGAGGCAATAGTTGTGACATCTTAGTAGTATAGTGAGGTATGGAAGATGCGAGGGAGAAAACTGGACGCGTTTCAACACTTGACGTGTTCTTAAAACACTTGGTGTGCTCTTAAATGGAACCTGTCAGCAGGGTTGTGCATAGTAACCTACACACAGTATCAGGTCAGCCCTGTTATACTGCATAAAATGATACCTGGTGATGAAATCCGTCTTGCGCTTCTTTTTAAATCCTTATTTTTAGTGTTTAGTTAATGATATGC
The DNA here is from genome assembly GCA_033576555.1 of Oophaga sylvatica. Lineage (NCBI taxonomy): Eukaryota > Metazoa > Chordata > Amphibia > Anura > Dendrobatidae > Oophaga > Oophaga sylvatica. The sequence goes on from JARQOD010000004.1 coordinate 411,869,092, forward strand.
TCGTGTCCTAAGGCGGGGTTGGGGTATGTGGTGCACTGATTAGGTATTCATAATGCAGACTACTGACAGGTCACCGATCCCTCAGTGACCTGCCTTCTAGTTTGCATAATGAATATACTAATGTGTGTATTTGAAAAAAACATGTCACTTCATCAAAAGTGTCACTTCATCGCCTGCCCAGTATCACTTGTCAGTTAGTGCCTATTATCTTGCGCTGTTGAAAAGAAACATAAAATCACCATCAAAATGGCGCCGTCGGCTGCGCCTGCGCATTAGCATCTATTGCGTTCCAATAGATGCTACTGCGCAAGTACCTCCGCCGTCTCCTAGTTGCTGCAGACAAAATTAAATTACACTATATCAAAATGGCACCGTAGACTGCGCCTGTGCATTAGAATCTATCGCATGCCAATAGATGCTACTGCGCATGTGCCGTCCACCATTTTGATGTAGTGTAATTTCATTTTGTCTACAGCAACTAGGAGACGGCAGAGACACTTGCGCAGTACCTGTGCTGAACCCATCGTGGAACTAATGGATTAAAAGCATCTCTGTGGAAAGGTGAGTAATACTGTTTGCTTTTTTACCTCTTTTGCAGATGATGAGGGCATCGGGGGAATGGTTTAATTAAAAATATTAAAGGGAGTCTGTGTCTTTCTTTCAATTAAAGGACTTTTTTCTGGGTGTCTGTGTTTTCTTACAATGTGATTATGGAGTAAGTAATAGGGGTGTCTTATTGACGCCTCTCCATTACTAACCTCGGGGCTTGATGTCACCTGACAATACACAGGTGACATCAACCCCTCCAACTATCACCCCACTTGCCACCGCTACAGGGCAAGTGAGAAGAGAGAGGCTAAGTGCCAGAATTGGCGCATCTTAGAGATGCTCCTTTTCTGGGGCGGCTGAGAGCTGATGTTTTTAGCCAGGGGCCAGTATCCATGGCCCCTTCCTATGCTATTAATATCAGCCCGCAGCTGTCTGCATAGCCTTTGCTGGTTATTAATTATAGGGGGACCCCACGTCATTTTTTTCGGAGGGTCCTCATTTTAATAGCCAGTAAAGGCTAAGTATACAGTTGTGAGCTGATATTAATAGCCTGGTAAGCTCCATGGGTATTACCCCCTTCCCAGGCTATAAACATCTGCCCCCAGCCATCGACTTTCCCTCTGCTGGATATGAAAATTGCACGGCAGCCCATGCCATTTTTTTCGAAAAATAATCTTTTATTAATTAAATACATGTACAGTAATTTGCACACACACTGTACTAATTGTATATGTCACTGACATCTATATATCTATCTATTCTATATGTATCCATCTCTTCTATCCTGTCGGCTCCTGCAGTGATTTTACAGAACAAGGCAGATAAATTTTCTTCTATCTATGCAAAATAAATACAGATATATATGTGTGTGTCACTGAGATCTATATACTTTATCTATGTATTACTATGTGTATATATCTATTCTTTCTATTCTATTGTAACCTATCAGTGTGATTATACTGTATGTGGCACATGAATTGCCTGCTTTTCAAAGGACACCGGTGCGTAAAAATCGGACAGCAGTCACATGGTCTGAGTGCTGCGTGATTTTTTTCTTGCACCCAAAGGTTTGCATTGGCGAGTCTCGGCCAAGTCTCGGTGACAATTGCAGCATGCGTTTTCTTGCAAAGTAATCTTCCATATTCTACGGTAGTGTGACTCTGGCCTAATACCGCACATATAAATCTAGACAACCATGTCTATCTCTTTACTATTACATTAAATACACTCCTTTACAATCGCAGAGTACTGTGAGCGAGTCTACACTGATTGCTTTACTGGCTGCCAGGAAGGACAAAATCCTGGATATGAAAACCTCGGAACCTGATTCAGATGATTCCAGCCTGAATTCTCGTCTCATTGCCTATGCCTCAAATCAGGTGAGCCGGTTATCTGCATATTTTACCAAAATCATTTACATGTTTCACTCATTTACTGTATATTTGAAGGCTTATTTCTGATGCAGGTTTTGGTATACCATATGCTAATTAATATGCCCAGGCTCAGCGGACTGCAAAATCCACGGTCACTCCACCTCCACCAGGGGCCTATAGATTATATTGCACAATCTACTGAACATTTTGTTTTGAAAGAAAGAATAGCGATGGATATTAATCATCCCACCCCCAAAAACAGCCCTGGGGCCCTGACCAATTGACTGGATAAGGTTCAGATATTTTGTAAGTCCTTACCTTGGTGTCAGATACGACAAACAACCCCTCTCCCCAAATTCTGGTGTTAAGAATTGCACAGCTCTTAGCACCCACTTAATAAATGTTAGGGTTGTCCACTTTTGGAAGTAGTTTTTTTTACTTAAATGAATGTAATTCAGGATAAAATTCATTTTTACTTTTGGTTTTCATTAAAAATGTTGCACCATTTCCTTCTATAATCTATGTCTTGGACTGTCTATTGCTGGCTACAGAATGAGTTAGCTAAGAATCCATCAGTGAGCCTGCTATGAACGAAGAGTATGTAACTCTTGTATCTGTCTTTTTCTGGGCTCCTCTCACCTGATAAATAACCACACACCACATCAGTTTGTAAAAGCCAAATGGTGCAACATTTTTAACGAAATCCAATTTAGGGCAGAGTCAGACAGCCATATAACTCGTGTGAGAATCGCATCGCACTGCACGGACTGGCCCAGCACCTCTCTTGACCTGAGCAAGACAGCGTGATGGATTACCATGCAGCTGTCAAGCTCAGGTCAGGAGAGCAGACAGCCAGGACAAGTTTTACAATGCGATTCTCGCACGAGAAATACGGCAGTCTGTCTCTGCCCTTACAAAAATGATTTCTTTCAGCCCCAAATATGTGCATTTAAGTACAAAAATAATGTCCATAAATGTGGGCAGCCCCTTTAAGGGCATCCGGTACTGTAAATGCTCTTGCACAAAGTAGCTTTATTTCATGATTTTGTATTCCGGTATCACATACAAAAATGGTCTGATAATGGTATATACAAAAATATCTATATATACATGGGCAGCACGGTGGCTCAGTGGTTAGCATTGCAGCGCTGGGGTCCTGGGTTCAAATCCCACCAAGGACAACATCTGTAAGGAGTTTGCATGCTCTCCCCGTGTTTGCGTAGGTTTCCTCCGGTTTCCTCCTACACTCCAAAGACATACTGATAGGGAATTTCGATTGTGAGCCCCATCGGGGACAGTGATGATAATGTCTGTAAAGTGCTGTGCAATTAATGGTGCTATATAAATGATGTCATTAAATATATTAGTATATCTTGGGTAGTGCTTTATTGAATAGACTATTTTCTGTGTGCAGGCTCACTCTTCTGTAGAAAAGGCTGGTCTGATATCTCTAGTAAAAGTCCGTTTTCTGCCAGTGGATGAAAATTTTTCTCTTAGAGGGGAGACATTAAAAGCTGCAGTGGAAGAAGATCGAAAACGTGGACTTGTGCCTGTCTTTGTAAGTAAGAAACAAAATCTCACTTATGTCTGTAGTTTAGTGTAGGTGTTTTACATTTAAAATTTTTAGTGAATTATTAATATAATATGTATACCCATGCATCCAACAATATCATTATTTACCCTTAGAATTAGTATCCAGGGCAGGGCCTCTGACATTATCCGTCTTTACAGGTCTGTGCAACGCTAGGAACCACAGGAGTGTGCGCCTTTGATAATCTAGCAGAATTGGGTCCAATATGTAAGTCAGTACATTCGCAAATATCCTTCTGTCACAGGTAGGGGTCGCTGTTTGTTCTCCCCAGGATGCGCACGGAGGCGTATGAAAGCCATAGGAGTGCATGGCAGTCACGGGTGTAGCTGTGACTGCAATGCATACTAAAAATAAAAATAAAAAATGCTAGCCTTGGACATGCTAGTGTCTAAGGCAGATGTAGGGAAAACCTGCTCTGGGTTTTTTTTTGTGTTTGAAACAGATTGCAGTATATCAGTGGTGCAGTCCGTTTCATTCCTGGTTCCTTTGCTAAAAGCCCTGCAGGATAGAGTCCTGGACAGAGTGGAGCCAAGAGGCTTGGCACAAAGACAATAACATTATAATAAACCACAATAAAGAGTACTGATATTCATATTGTGACTGGTATTCTGATTCATTTTTAATGCTAATATTTGACTTTCCCACTCAGGTGCCAGAGAAGGGTTGTGGCTCCATATTGATGCAGCTTATGCTGGCACTGCCTTCCTGTGCCCAGAATTCAGAGCACTGTTCAGCGGAGTGGAAGATGCTGATTCTTTTACATTTAATCCATCAAAGTGGATGATGGTACATTTCGACTGCACTGCTTTCTGGTGAGCCATATCTTGTCTGCCTTCCTGGATAATGGCTTCTTGCTGCAAGTAGTAACTGGTCATGGTTAGAGTTGAGCAAATTTTTCAATATTCGGTTGGGATTACGATCGCCGGCGAATATTGCATTTGCAATATTTGCAGAACATAGCCGAACTCCATTGGAGTCAATGGGAGCAGAAATGACTGAATATGTTCGGAAACAATTGTCAAGCATAAAAGGGTGAAAGAACGCTGAAAAAAATGCTGAATGAAATGACATGCGGCAGTTTGCAAAAATGCAGCAGCTTTCCAAATCAGTCAGGGAAAAAAAACAATGAGTGTGCATGAGATTTCTGAAATCTCATAGCTTTTGCCGGTACTGTAAAACACAGCTTACAATTTTCATAAAAAAAAAAATGCATCAAAACCACAACGTGTGAACATAACCTTAAGGTACAAGTCTGCGCTCTATGTGACTTCAGACTTGTGAATCTTCACATTGCGCACACTGGGCATTGTGAGGATTCTCTGGTGCTTGGTTTGCATACAGTACTTCAGGCCCCACTCAGATAAGACGTGTCCCGCCTTGCTCAATATACTTGTCTTGAGCAAGGGAGCACACATCTAGTCGGCACGTGACCACATGTATGCAAATCGCATACTTGCAGTCATGCGATCAATGCTCTCGGCACCCAAGAATCCTCACAGTGTGCAGTACACATGCTATGAGTATTCGCAAGTATGCAGTCACAGTATGCAGACTTGTACCTTACAGCCAGACAACCCCTTTAATCCCTTCACAACCTATGACGTTTAGGTACGTCATAGGTTGTGTCCCTGCCTTTGATGCGGGATCCGATGCTGAGCCTGTATCTTTTCCTGCAAATGACAGCTGATTTGATCAGTTGTCATGTGCCTCTAGCATCCTCGGTGGAATTGCGATCCATCCGCAGCTGTTAACATGTTAAATGCTGCTGTTAATATCTGACAGGCATTTAACTCGCGCAAACCAGATGCTCATCATAAGACACGCCCATCGGCATCCCTGTCACGTGATCTCGGGGCGCCAATGAGTTATCATGACAGTCGAGGGTCTGCAGAAGACCCTGGTGCTTGTTATTGCAGATCTCCTATGAACGACAGCCCTGCTTTGTGTAGCACAGGTGAACAGAAAATCGCAGCTTCAAGTCTTCCAAGGAGACATAAAATGCAACAACAGGAGACTAAAACTTCGCATCTACCCCAAAATGGAATCAGTAAAAAACCTCAGCTCGCTGCACTTCAGGACTAGTACGTTTCAGTACACACCAATTTGTATGGGGCATTTTTCTTTTTTTTAACCAAAAAAAAAAACAAATAAATATGAACTGAGGTAACAAGGAAGACACTTAAACTAGAAAAATAAGAGTGAAATATAAATGTAAATCTATCACTGCCAGTTGCCTAGTCTTCTTTAACAGTTTAGTAGTGATGGAATATATTCCTTATATAGTACAGTTCTAGCTAGATTGCATTTTATGATCTTATAGACAGTAAAGGTATGCACACTAAACGAGATCGCAAACGAGATCGCAAACGAGATCATAAAGGGTCACTATTTTGCAATCTCGTAGCGACCTCGATTGTGTCGGCATGTAGCAACTAAGTGGCACTACTTTGCATCTGTAGACCTCGTTTGTGTGTGGCTGTAGCCTGTGTGGCCCTTGGAGCGACCTCGTTTGTGACGCATATGGTGTTTAGCGTCACGGAGTGGATCGCAATATCTGTAGGTTCTCTTTTGCGTCACGGAGTGGATCGCAGAAGTTGCAAAGCAGGCTAGCAGGACGCAGAGAGCAGGAGTGATGCTGGAAATTCCTATGAATCAGAAGCACTCAGTACATGCTAATGACAGATCCTAACGACCGCCAAAGTCGTTAAAGAGATCGCTGACCGCTGATGTCGTTTATGAGATCTCCTGTTTGGCAGCTACTAGCGACCTAAAAGCGATCACACCAACGATCTCGTTAGCTTGCGTCGTTATCGAGATCGCTAACCAGATCGCTAAGTGTGGCAGTACCTTAAGTAATGAAGAATACAAACCTCACAGTGGCAGCCTGCCCTTGGGGTACAGTAACTTTGGGATAACATTGCTTCTTTTTTTTTGTAGGGTCAAAGACAAATACAAGCTGCAGCAAACATTCAGTGTGGACCCCATCTACCTCCGGCATGCCAACAGTGGAGCTGCTACTGATTTTATGGTAAGCTTTTATATACCGCAGGAATCGGAAAATTCCAACTTCTAGTTTTGTATTTTTGTAAAAATAATCGTAACCCCGATGATTTTTCCAGGGGAGGTGGCTGTTGGCGGAGATAGTGTTGAAGTGCGACAATTACAAGTTTCAGATATTAGTAATGCAGATATCTGGCTGGAAGGAATAACTACATATAAGCAGATCACAGAAATTCTTTCAAGGGAACCCGTCATATCTGATCAGCCGCACCATATCCAAAACAAGGAGGAGCTGTGTAGACTGATATATACATTTCTGTGAAAGATTCATTATAAGGCCTCACTCACATGGCGTATAACACGGCCTAGTGCTATCTGCTGTCTTACCAGCGAACACTCGGACCAATGTTATACTATGGGGCAGTGTAGATTGGAGATTGTTTTCTACAGACCGATTCGGTCTGCGAAAAAAATGGCAGCATGCTGCGAGTGGCTTCAGAATTCACATTATGCGCACCCATACAAGTCTGCAGCGCGTGTGAAACATCAGACTGCACTCGGATTTCATCTGAGTGCATTCCGATTTACGTGACAACAATAGAGAAATCTTGATCTCCATCTTCTCCACACGTGCTCTGATTCTCGCAAGCGAGAGAATGGGATCACAGTGTCATTACCATAATTGATCCCATTTTGTTCGAATTAGAGAATCTACGTCCGTGTGACCCTGTGGGACAGGCTGCTGATTACCTGATGAACTAGCAATATGCTCCAGTGAAATTATCTTTTGGTTTGCACAAAAAATCATCACTCTCTGCAGCACATCCTCCAGTGTAAACAGGATATGTGGTGCTGAGAAAAATGGCCGCCAATGCGCATTGAATGAGCTATGTTGATTGTTCTGTGGCACAATAGATCGGGGATTTCTATGAATCCCATCCACTTTTATTGAACTGTAAAACCATGCATTTTTGTGATATACGAAGCATCAAAAACTCACCAAATGCTGATCATGGGAACCCTAGGGGTGTACAACTCGGTGGTTAGCAGCTTTCCTTGTGAGTATGCAGAGATAGCTATTAATTAGTGAGTATAATGACCCACCGGACGCCTAATCTCAGAATGAGCAGAAGTAATGATAAAATGAATAAGAAGTTATATGGGAATCCCTACACATCTGTCTGTCCAGTTCTTCCGGCTATATTACACAATGCCATAAATGCATGTAAAATGTGTCTGGTTCCAATTTTTTCTTTCAAGGAATCTAAAACTATTAAACAGAAATATTTAATAATTTTGTAAATGATAACATTATTGGATGTAACAGACCTGACGTCTACTGTCAGCACCCTGGCCTATAAGAATCTCATAAAATAAGTTTCAAAGAAAATTCAACGATTAGCATCCTTATAAAGACGTTAGGAAATATTGAGGCAGGCAACAGTGTCATAACTTCAGCTCTAGTCCACAGGATCTACCCTATGTACTTTGTCAGCTACATGTTTATTTGGAAGAAAATTAAATAAATCCAGGTTCGGCTTCTCTCACCCCCAGCAATCAGATGTGATCATCAAGGAAATCTGCTTTTAGGCATATACATCTTTTCTGTAGCAGCCACTGCAGAAAAATGTAGAATTACGCAAATGCTGTGAATCTATTACATGGACAAGTCAGGTCTGACCCAATGCATAAAATTACAACTGTCCAAATTGAGTATGGCCACCAAAAATAAGCGAGGGCAGGCTTGGACTGACAATTTTTCACTGGGCAAATTACTGGTGGGCCACTCCAGAACAGGCTGCGCTGCTCCCTGGTGCTCAATTGTGTTTTCAGCAATGGAGCAATGGATTGTGTTTTCGGCAATGGAGCATTGCTGCTTTAAGTCTCCTCATCTCGGCATGCTTAGCATGTCAATCTCCGCAAGGAGAAGCGATACTACTTGGATTTCGGTCAGACGCCTCTCACACAGCCCAACCAGATCTCACACTTTGCACTGATGAGGGGCAATACCCCGAAACACTGTGTCTATAAATTGAGATTTTGGTTTGGCTTTTATCCTAAGTCATGTGACAAGGTTCGTAAAAGGGTCGACATAAACTTTTAGGATTGCTAATTCCAGTAGGTGGCACTAGAGTTCTAGACCCCCTCCTCTCTGAAGAGACAATTGGCAAAGGATCACAAATGCTTTCAGAGTCCAATATTAGCTTCACCTCCTTGTCACTCTTTAGAATGATGAGAGGTCTTACCTATGCTCCAAGCACTTCTTCACTACACTCTAGTGCCACCTATTGGAAGTAAGTCATGTTGCAAGGGTTGTTAAAGGTTCGATATTGACTTTTAGTATTGCTGCTTCCAATAGGTGGCGTTAGAGTTCAGGTTTTCTTTCAATACGAAGAAACAATTTGCATATGAAAGTAGGAATAAGGGGAATTGAAGACTATAACTGGATTTTATCACAACATCAGTTCATTTTACATATTTATGATTGCAGCACTGGCAAATTCCACTTAGTCGTCGCTTCCGATCCCTAAAACTTTGGTTTGTAATTCGATCATTTGGAATTAAGAATCTTCAGACACATATCAGACATGTAAGTACAGCACAGCTTTTCACCATAGGTGGTAATTAACTTCCGGTCCTTTCTATTTCTTATTAAGACCTGGGCTACACTGACTTTTTCTAGGTTTACCGATTGACTTCAACTATTTATCTAAAGATGCAGTCCAAAGCAATAGATTGAGTTGTATGCAATTGGTTGCACTGCCGCTGCTACGTAATAGTTAAATTCAATCACATTCCCATTATACTCTATGGGGCTGTTAAAGAATAGAGACCTGTCTGTTTTTGATCCGAGTGATGAATCAAATTCACTCAAATCAATGGGTCCGTAAAAAAAGCAGACATCACCCAGATGCCATTCACGAGTTTTACTGTTTGTAGGTATCAGAAGAATTCCGTTCAATCACTGATTTGCATGGCTGAGTGCATTCCGAATATCGGATCAAACTCGGCCATGCTGCGATTTTTTTTTTTTCTCCCGGACTGGCTCTATACTGTACAAGGGAAAAATTAGACATGTGCATGGCCCCATAGATTAACATTGGTCTGGGTGCAATCTGATATTTTGTTGGATTGGACTTGGACAGATGATACCGCTGTATGCATGAGCCCTAAGACAGAATACTGTTCTAAAGATAGTAAAAATTGGTGCATGGTTATGTTGGCATCACGTTTACCATTCACAAGAAGCTCTGTTTGGGCTTCTGAAGCCGAGAAAAACATTTGTGCTGATGGGGCATTGACTGTCATGATGTAGACAGCGTCACTTTGTGCTTTTTCGGCCATCATTTTCGGCAGAACCTGCCTATTTGAAGACAGCAAAATGTGGTGGATTACATTTTGGAGATTTCCTGAAGTAGGTGGATACTGACAAAAATAATGTCCGAAAAAGCACAAAGTGACGCTGTCTACATCATGACAGTCAATGCCCCATCAGCACAAACGTCCGTATCCTGTTCTTCAGGGCTTCAGCCTCCCCGATGGAGCCACTAGCGAGTGGTAAAATGTTATGTGAACATAGCCATACACCAATTTTTTTCTATCCATTGAACAATATTCAAAACTACGAAATATTGTAAAACTACAATCAAAACTGAGAAATCTGCAGCAGTAGCAACATTAAACCAAACACACCGGCCTAAAGCGTGAGGTGAGCATACCCAAGGCACCAGTCTGATGTCATGATTTTTTTTTTTATGTGGATTTGTGTTTCATCAGTGATTTTTCAAGTAGGAAAAAAATAGTAGTATATGGACAGTACACTGATGCCATCCGTGTGCTGTCCGGGATTTTCACAGGCCCATAACCTTGCATGCATAATTTTGATCTATCAAAAATGGACATACCTCTGTGATTTTTTTTTTTTTTTTTTTTTGCGGACACAAAGTCCTCAGAAATAAAATGGACATGTGAGTAGCACCTTAGATTATAATGGATACGTGTTGTATCTGTGAAAATATTTTAATTGTTTAGTGATCTTTTTTCTTTTTCTCATCCACTATATAATTGCAAACAAATTCAAAATGCCGTAGCTGTGTGTTTTGTCACTAAACCATAGTTTTCTTTTAATTCTAAAGGACACCACTAGATGGTGGTATAACATTGAGTTTTTGAAACGTTTCTTACCAGAGTTCACACAAAGTTTCATCTTCATGTGGAAAATAAAACATAAATATATATACATAAAATGTGCTGCCATATGTTGCATATATACTTTCAGGGCACAGACATGGCCAAGTATTTTGAGTCATTGGTTAAAGCCGACCAGCTGTTTGAGGTTCCTGCAAAGAGACATCTTGGACTTGTTGTCTTCCGGCTAAAGGTAATCTAATGTTTGGTGGCCTTTTCTTTCTAGTGATATTCTGCAACATATTTTGGAACATTTATTTTTTAAAAATAGCCCTTGGCTTGGTTTCATAAACTGGCAATATACAGTACGGCCAGATCCAATTGCTGTGATCCCATGCTGTCCTGTCTGTATACTCTTTTGCATTCTCACCTGCCCAGGAGCTGTGGTATGATCAGACCATGTTCCTGCAGGGTCAGACACAGACATTACACAGTACACAGCAGGGGCACATTTATAAGATTATTATCTCAGCACAGGAACATGTCTATCAGGCATTCTGTCAGTGGAATCTGACAGGTCTCATGCATTGCAAAGCTGGTGCACTGCAATGCATGAGACCAGTGATCACACTAATAAAAGTTAAAAAGTAAAAAAGGAATACAAAAGTTAAGAAAAAATTACAAAAAATTGATAAAAAAAATGCCACAAAATAAAGAACGAAAAATATACCAATAAATATATACATTTATGTAAAAACAAAAACAAACTAATAACGTACACATATTTGGTATCGCCGCATCCAGAATGACCCAATGTATAAAACTGTCACACTAGTTAACCCCTTCAGTGAACACCATAAAAAAAATAAAAAACTTGGCAAAAAACGATGACTTTTAATCATACCGCAAAAAAAGTGGAATAAAACACGATAAGAGAAAATGTAAATTGAAATGGCATGATTGAAAACGTCTTCTTGTCCCACAAAAAAATAAGCTACCATACAGCTCCATCAGGAAAAAAATAAAAGTTATAACTCTCATAATATAATGATGCAAAAATAATTCTTTTTTCTATAAACTAGTTTTTATTGTGTAAAAGCGGCAAATCATCAAACATTTTTATAAATGGGGTATTGCTGTAATCGTACTTACCAAAATAATAAAACTGCCATATCAATTTTACCACATGGTGAACAGCGTAAAAACCACAAAAAAATAAATAAATTCTGAATTGATGATTTTTGTTCATTCTGCCAAAATCTGCGGTCAAAAAATGTCATCTACCTGAAAATGGTACCAATAAAAACATCAATTCGTCGTGCAAATACAAGCCCTCACCTGACTGTCGGCAGAAATATAGAAAAATGATAGCTATTAAAATATGGCAATGCAAAAAAATAAGTTTTTTAGTGTGTGATAGCAGCCAAACATAAACCCGATATAAATCATAGATTGTGAGCTTGCGAGCAGGGTCCCTGATTCCTCTTGGTATCTACTTTGATCTGTGTTTATTGTTATGCTGTAATGTCTATTGTCTGTACAAGTCCCCTCTATAATGTAAAGTGCTGCGGAATATGTTGGTGCTATAGAAATAAAATTATTATTATTATTAAATCTGGCATCGCTGTAATCGCACCGACCCAAAAAATAAAGTTGTCTAATCATTTATACGTATGAGTAACGGCATAAAAATAAATAAAACAAATTCTTGACCTGGTGTTAATTTCGGCTCACATTTATCCTGCACTCTACACTGAGCTCTTACATCGAGGTTTCCATGTTAATGTACCTTTTAAAAGCCGGATACCACTGCCGAACAGAAGCGACGCAGAGTCCAGAGTAATTTTGCTGCTTCATTAGTGAATGGATCCCTCAGAGGGTTTCATTAGAATCACGTATTTTGTAGATTTAGATGGGAACTCTGATTTAAGTGCTCAGTCTAGAGCACAGGATAAATGTGATACAAAATGTTCTGTAACCCAAAATGCTACCAATAAAATCTACTACTCAACCCACAAAAAACAAGTTCCCACTCAGGTTTGTCATCTGTTAGCAGAAAAATAAGGGGCTTCCACGTTACAAAGGCTCTGGAAAAGTGACATGGCTCACATCAAAAGAAATTCAGTTAAATCTGTGCTCCCAAATCAAAATGCCCCCTCCTCCTGAGCTCCACAATGTGATTAAACCGCAGTTAGCGTCCACATGTTTGTCATTATTGTAACTATGAGAGCTCACTTAATTTATTGGGTGAGTGTCTCCAGAAGCACAACCTGGGATTAATGTACAGGCACTACAATGTACTAGGCACTAAATTGTACAGGCACTACAATGGAATATTTGCATTTTAACTCTGCAACACCCATCCAGCTGCTTGTTTCTGGAAAACATCCATTGAGTCAAAATCATCACTACATCAGTAGATGAATTCCCAGAGGAGTGTAATTTCTAAATTGAAGTCAAATGAGGGAGTTTTATGTTTTTCTGGCACTTAGGGGCTCTGTATATGAAGTCTGCAAACTAGTCTAGGAAAATCTCCACTTCAAAACTCAAATAACGCTCCATCCCTCTCGAGCCTCGCTGTGTGACCAAACAGTACTGTACAGCCACATACGGAGTATTGCCACATTCATAATAAACTGTGTAACAAATTTAGCTGTAATTTTTCCCCTTTTCCCCTTGTGAAAATCTAAAATCTGTGGCTAAAACAACATTTCAGTGGTAAAAATGTAATTATTTTTTCTTCACCACCCAATTGTGAAAAATTTTGTAAAACACAATTGGTGTCAATATGCTCACTGCACCACTAAATGATTTCATTAGGAAGTGTGGTATGAAAAATGGGGTCATTTATGGGGGGGTCCTGCTGTCCTGACACCTCAGAGGCTTTGTCAATGTGACATGGCACCAGCAAAACATTTCAGGCAAATCTGCACACCGATGGGGTGATCCTTTCCTTCTGTACTTTGCACTCAGCCTGAAAAGAAGTTTCCGACCACATATAGGATATTTCTGTATTCAAGAGAAATTGCGTAAATTTTACGATCCATTTTCTCCTCGTAGCCATTTTGAAAATGAAAAACTTGGTGCTAAAACAACATTTTAGTGGAAAAAAAATATTTTTTTTCATTTTCACAGCCAATGTTATTCAATTCTGTGAAATAGCTGTGGGTTTAAAATGCTCACTACACCCCTAGAGGAATTATTTGAGTGGTGTAGTTTCCGAAATGGGGTCACTTGTAGGAAATTCTGCTGTTTTGGCATCTAAGGGCTCTGCCCATATGACATGATGTCCGCAATCTACAGTTAGGTCCATAAATATTTGGACAGAGACAACATTTATCTAATTTTGGTTCTAGACATTACCACAATGAATTTGAAACAAAACAAATCAGATGCAGTTGAAGTTCAGACTTTCAGCTTTCATTTGAGGGTATCCACATTAAAATTGGATGAAGGGTTTAGGAGTTTCAGCTCCTTAACATGTGCCACCGTGTTTTTAAAGGGACCAAAAGTAATTGGACAATTGACTCCAAGGCTACTTCATGGACAGGTGTGGGCAATCCCTTCATTATATCATTCTCAATTAAGCAGATAAAAGGGCTGGTGTTGATTTGAGGTGTGGTGTTTGCATTTGGAAGGTTTAGCTGTGAAGGAAACATGCGGTCAAAGGAGCTCTCCATGCAGATGAAACAAGCTATCCTTAAGCTGCAAAAAACAGAAAAAACCCATCCGAGAAATTGCTACAACTTTAGGAGTGGCAAAATCTACAGTTTGGTACATTCTGAGAAAGAAAGAAAGCAATGGTGAACTCATCAATGCAAAAAGACCTGGGCGCCCACGGAAGACAACAGTGGTGGATGATCGCAGAATACTCTCCATGGTGAAGAGAAACCCCTTCACAACAGCCAACCAAGTGAACAACACTCTCCAGGAGGTAGGCGTATCAATATCCAAATCTACCATAAAGAGAAGACTGCATGAAATTAAATACAGAGGGTTCACTGCACGGTGCAAGCCACTCATAAGAATCAAGAATAAAAAGGCTAGGCTGGACTTTGCTAAAAAACATCTAAAAAAGCCAGCACAGTTCTGGAAGAACATTCTTTGGACAGATGAAACCAAGATCAACCTCTACTAGAATGATGGAAAGAGAAAAGTATGGTGAAAGCGTGGTACAGCTCATGATCCAAAGCATACCACATCATCTGTAAAACATGGCGGAAGCAGTGTGATGGCTTGGGCATGCATGGCTGCCAGTGGCACTGGGTCACTAGTGTTTATTGATGATGTGACACAGGACAGAAACAGCCGAATGAATTGTGAGGTATTCAGAGCCATACTGTGTGCTCAGATCCAGCCAAATGCAGCCAAACTGATTGGTCGTCGTTTCATACTACAGATGGACAATGACCCAAAACATAAAGCCAAAGCAACCCAGGAGTTTATTAAAGCAAAGAAGTGGAATATTCTTGAATGGCCAAGTCAGTCACCTGATCTCAACCCAATTGAACATGCATTTCACTTGTTAAAGACTAAACTTCAGACAGAAAGGCCCACAAACAAACAACAACTGAAAACCACCGCGGTGAAGGCCTGGCAGAGCATCAAAAAGAAGGAAACACAGTGTCTGGTGATGTCCATGAGTTCAAGACTTCAGGCAGTCATTGCTAACAAAGGGTTTTCAACCAAGTACTAGAAATGAACATTTTATTTACAATTATTTAATCTGTCCAATTACTTTTGGTCCCTTTAAAAACAGGGTGGCACATGTTAAGGGCTGAAACTGCTAAACCCTTCATCCAATTTTAATGTGGATACCCTCAAATGAAAGCTGAAAGTCTGAACTTCAACTGCATCTGATTTGTTTTGTTTCAAATTCATTGTGGTAATGTCTAGAACCAAAATTAGATAAATGTTGTCTCTGTCCAAATATTTATGGACCTAACTGTATTCTAGCAAAAATTGTGCTCCAAAAGTCAAATGATGCTCCTTCCCCCTCGAGCCTTGCTGTGTGCGCAAACAAGAGTTCCTGACCACATATGTTGTATCTCTGTACTCAAGAGAAATTGTACAACAAATTAATGGTCCATTTTCTCCTGTTACCCTTGTAAAATTTACAAATGTGGGCCTTCAGCAACATTTTCATTGAAAAAAACGTAATATTTAATTTTTAAGGCTCAATGTTATTAAATTCCGTGAAGCACCAGTGGGTTCAAGATGCTCACCACACCCCTAAACACCTTTAGAGGTGCAGTTCCCAAAAGTGGTCACTTTTGGGAGGATTCTGTTATTTTGGAACCTCGGCGACTTTTCAAATGCAGCATGGTATCTGTCATCTATTCCAAACAATTTTGCTCTTTAAAAATCAAATGGCGCTTCTTTCCTTTCCAAGACTTGCCGTGTGCCCAAACAACAGTTTCTGACCACGTATGGGATATCCCTGTACTCAAGAGACATTACTCAACAAATTATATAGTCCATTTTCTCATGTTACCCTTGTGAAAATGAAAAATTTGGGGCTAAAACAACATTTTTTGGGCAATATTTTTTTTTTTAATTTTCTCAGTCCAATGTTTTAAAACTCTGTGAAGCACATGTGGTTCAAAATGCTCACCACACCTCTAGATAAATACTTGAGGGTTTACAAAATGGGGTCACTTCTGGGGGATTTCTACTGTTTAGGCATGTCGGGGCACCGCAAACGTGACATGGTGTAAACTGTCTATTCCAGCCAATTTTTCACACCAAAACTCAAATGGCTCTCCTTTCCATCTGATCCCTCTGTGTGCCCAAACAGTAGTTTTCCACCACATATGGGTTATCTGTGTACTCAGAAGAAATTGTACATCAAATTATATGGCTCATTTTCTCCTCTTACCCTTGTGAAAATGAAAAATTTAAGGCTAATGCAACATTTTTTGGGGAAAAAATTATTTTTCCATTTTTACGGCTCAACGTTATACAATTCTGTGAAGCACCTGTGGGTTTACCACCATACCTCTAGATAAATTGCTTGAGGGTTGTAATTTCCAAAATGCAATGAGGTTACTTGTGGGGAGTCTCCAGTGCTTAGGCACATCAGGTGGTCTGCAAATGAGACATGGCGTCTGTTATCTATTTCAGACAATTTTGTTTTGCAAAAGTCAAAAGTCGCTAATTCCCCTCTGAGCCCTGTTGGGTGACGAAATAATAGTTTTTCAGCACAACAAATTGTCTGGTCCATTTTCTCCTGTTATCCTTGAGAAAATGAAAAACCTGGGGCTAAAACAACATTTTTGTGGGAAAAATTAAAAGTTTCATTCTTTCCTTCCACATTGCTTTAATTCCTGTTATGTACCTAAAGGCTCAATAAACTTCTTGAATGCGGTTTTGAGCACTTTAGGGGATTTATGTTAAAATGGTGTCACTTTTGGGTATTTTCTGTCACATAGGCCATTTTCACTTCAAATGAGATGTGGTCACTAAAAATTTGGTTTTGTAAATTTTTTGGGAAAAATGAAAAAATGCTGACAAACTTTTAATCCTTCTAACTTCCTAACAAAAAAAAATTGTTTAAAAAATTATGCTGATTTGAAGTAAACATATGGGAAATGTTATTTATTAACTATTTTGTGTGGTATAACTATATGATTTCAGGGCATAAAAATTAAAAGTTTGAAAATTGCTAAATTTTCAAATTTTTTTGTAAAATTTTGACATTTTCATAAATAAACGCAAATCATGTTAGTGGTAAGCTTTGGTCTATATGAAGTACAATATGTCACGAAAAAACTATCTCAGAACCATTGGGATATGTTTAAGCGTTCCAGAGTTATTACCACATAAAGTGCCGTATTTTTGAGAAATGAGGCTCAGTTATTAACGTATAAAGTGACACACTACTTAAGGGGTTAAGTCTAGGGCTACCATAATGTAAACAATCAGGACCATTCTGATGCTTTATTTCACAAAATTAGTATTACACATGAAATAACCAGATTTTCTTACTGGTTGGGCCAGCAGTTTATGATACACACACTCACATGGCCAAGAGAAACTTTCTGTTTTCAGTGTCTTTTTCAGAATATATGTGACATCACACAAGATTTCACAATACTTCCATGCTTTTTCCAAAACCTAGGGTCCAAACATCCTGACGGAACAAGTACTGGTCGAATTGACCAGATCTGGGAACATGTTTCTTGTTCCAGCCACTATCTATGACAAGCTTATCATCCGTTTCACAGTCACTTCTCAGTTCACCACAAGGGAAGACATTCAGCGTGATTGGAATCTTATCAGAGAAGCTGCAATAAATGTCAGTAATCGGCATCATAGCTCCATATCTAATGACGGCAATAAATTACTGAGCCCTCAAACCATGGAAGGTGAGGCCGAAGGAGACAACTTTCAGAAAATCACTGTACAACCCAAACATGCAGGCTTCAGCCCTAAAGATTGGGTTGGGCAGATTTTTGAAGACAACTTGGATCCCTTTGATGACTGTTTCCCTGAGAATGAGCCTGTGTCTTGCAAACATAGAGCAGTTCCTTCTATATGTCGATACTGGTCTTCCCAAAACAAGAAAAAGAGCGCTCGGTCTCTGAGTTGCAATAGTGTTCCTGCACATAATAGGGAAACCATTGTGGAAAAGATGGTGCCGCAGTTTGAACTTCAGGAAGATGGCAGCATACACTCCAAGATCCCAGAGAAGGTTATGATTTTAGAGAAAAATGCCTTCCGCAAATTAATCAAGTTTTACAGTGTCCCGAGCTTCCCAGAAATCAGTATCCAGTGTGGTCTTAAACTGCCCTGCTGCCCGCTCCAAGCACTGGTGTGATCTGCTCTTTAGCTACTCAAGCAGCCTCATTGGACTGACCCAATGCTATGATTGATACTATAGGAACTGGTGACATCGCAATATGTCTTTTAATGTACCACTCCAGGGTTTTCTTTTTTTACTTTACCGCTGTAGTAATGTCACTAAAGTTCCCTGCCCCTGGTCTCATTTTTACCAGCCGCCATCTTCTTCTGTTACTGACGCTGCTTCAGTGGTCTTCTGCAGTTTGTGACTTGCTGGGTCGCTCCAGTGTTTGCTGGAGTGATTTGGAAGTCGCTGCTCAATGTAAGTCTATGAGAGACAGAACGAGGATCTCACAGATTTACATTGAGAGCTTGTGACGATTACCTCACAGATTTACATTGAGAGCTTGTGATGATTACCTCTGACTTCTGGTCAATCGGAGGATGCGATCACAAGATGACGGCACTGGACCGGAGTGGCGCTCGCAAGAGCAGAAGATGGCTGCTGCTAAGTATATTACTAGGGGCAGGGAACTTACATTAGTGCCACCGCTCCAGCAGTGAATTAAAAAAAATGCTGTAGTGGTGCTTTAACCCAGTTCAGCCGTGTAGCATATTGTACTGGTTTACTCCATACAGTAGTTGCTGCTTGAATTGGAATATGTCAATTCATTGGGGAAAAGCATAATGGTATATTATAGAAAATTGCACATTTCATAAGCAACAATAATAATTTCATATGCAATCTAATTTCGTATAGTCTCAAGTGAGACAGTATGTAATCTATGTATTGATATTTCTATATTTAATAATAGCAGATTATCATGATTAAGAGTTCATAGTGTATCCGAGCCTAGCACTTCAAGAATTAATGGATAATAGGGGAGAACTATCAATCATCACTTATATTATTTCACTTGTCTCAGATCTTTATTTTTTTGTTCAGATTTAAATAAGCAGATTAAATACTTATATTTCCGAATGTGACTGACAATAAACACTTTCTAGGACGGAAGTCTAATTCAGTTTTGTGTGTTTGTTTTTTTTTTTTTTATTTATTTTGCTAAAAAGTTTCCTTAGATTTTTTTTTTTTTTTTTACAATACGATACGATGCACTTTATTGATCCTGAGGGAAATTATGGTATCACAGCAGCGTTACAACAGCATTACAAACAAACCATTACAAACAGCATTACGTAGAGTAATTACTAGACACAGATTTGCACATGACTAACCACAATACGTAACAAACAAAGGTACACAAATCTCTAATCATTTCCATTAGTGCGCCAGTCCTAGGTCGTAGTCATCTTTCACCCATAGTGAATTGTTATACATCCCCATAGTGGTAGGCACAAACGATTTCCTGAATTTCTCCTTCTTGCACCTTGGAAGGATTAGACGGCTGCTGAATGTGCTCTTCTGCTTCAAGAACAGCTCGTATAGGGGGTGTGTATTATTGTTCCTTATAGCCTGCACTTCTTTTGAATCCTATTCTCCACTACTTCCTCAAAAGAGTCAAGATGGAGGCCAACAGCTGCGCTTGCCTTCTTGATAAGTTTGTTGAGTTTATTAGCGTCAGCTACTCGCACACTACTGCCCCAGCAAATGATAGCAAAAAAGATGGCGTTTGCTACAATGGACTGGTAGAACATTTCCAGCATTTTGCTGCACACATTGAACGACCTGAGCTTCCGCAGAAAGTACAGTCTGCTCATTCCCTTCTTGTGAACCTTCTCTGTATGACTCCTCCAATCAAGTTTGCTGTCAAGGTGAACCCCCAAATTTTTGTAGCTCTCAACCATCTCCACCTCCTGGCCAGCAATAGTGATCGGTAAGTAATCATCCTTTATCCTTCTATAACTCACCACCATCTCCTTGGTTTTCTTCACATTTAGTTCTAGACAGTTAGTCTGACACCAATCCACAAAGTCAGAAACCACCCTTCTATATTCCTCCTCCCCCCGGCCCCCACAATGCCCCCTACAATCACGGAGTCATCTGAGAATTTTTGCAGGTGACAGAAGTCGGATTTATACTGAAAGTCAGCTGTATACAATGTGAAGAGGAAGGGCGACAGCACTGTACCCTGAGGGGCTCCAACACTGCTCCGTACACAGCCAGATACCACCTCTCCCATCCTTACGGGTGTCTAATTCTGGAGGATCTAACTTGTCTATACAAAAGCCAAGAATTGAGCTGGAGCACATATGAGTGCAATATGTAGGTGTACAGTCACACTGGGACTATTAACAAACATAACCTAAAATAGAAGCGAAATGAGCAAATACCCTACAGTAAGTAAATAGCAATAATACATGTAAATAACATGGAGTACTTAGTTGACACTGTTTTGTTAAAGAAAAAGTGTAAAAGCCATCTCACAGCAACAAGCTGTACCAATCAGGGTGGTCCTATCTCTAAGGCCTCTTTCACACTTCCGGCGGTCGCCTGACGGCGCCCCCGGCATTTTGCCGCAGCGCCGCATCAGAAAACCTGATGCGCCGCCGGCGGCCGCATGCGTTTTTTTGCCGGATGGTTTCTGATGCCCCGGAGACATCAGAAACCATCCGGCCAAAAACAAAAAACGTTACATGCTGCGTTTTGTCCGGCCGCCGCAATGTACATTTGCACCGCATCCGGACAAAACCGCATGCAACGCACAGACATGCGGCGCCATCCGGCGCTAATGCATGTCAATGCGAAAAAAGCCGCATGCGGCGCATCAGGTTATCTGATGCGGCGCTGCGGCAAAATGCCGGGGGCGCCGTAAGGCGCCCCCCCGGAAGTGTGAAAGAGGCCTTATGTAACGCCAACATACCCCCTGAGTACTGGCATGAATAATGGGATGCTCTTTATTGAATCGGGACTTGGTTTCTGCAAAATTTAAAAGTGATTGCTGGGGGCTTTAGCTCAGCTTGTTCTGTACGTGATGATAATGAGACTGCTGAAAAGTCTGTACAGAACAGACAATAGGATTCTAATATAAGATCAAGAAACCAGTGGGAATAATTGAAGATTTCAGATTTTTTTTTATAGAAATAGTGATATGGAACATTGAAGAAAACATTCTAAAACTGCATTTAACATAAAACCCTGATTTAATCAATAAATCATTTTCTGGTGACAAATTCTGGTTACCTCATATTCATACCCATTTGATCATATGTACTGTTTGTCATTTAGAGAGATCGCACACTCAGGACCATCTCTATGAGTCCAAATTAAGTGTGGTATGAAACCCCCCTTCATGACCAAGCACATAACATTTTTTTTTTTTTTTTGCATTTTTCATTTTTTTTTCCCTTTTCCAGAAGCCATATTTTAATTTTTCTGCCGACATAGTTGTATGATAAGTTGTTTATTAAGGCATTAATTGCACTTTTGAATGGCAACATTCATTTTACCCTGCAATGTACTGGAAAATGACATTTATTGCATTGTAAAAATGACCCGACAATAGGATTCAACAGGTAATTATAATTACAAGGATACCAAATGTAAAGGTTTTCTTTTATTTAATTGGTCAAATAAAATTTAGAAATCTGTAGAAAAAAAACATAATGTATGTCTCCATATACTGAGACCTATAGTGTTTACTTTTCTCACCAATGAGGGCTTGTTTCTCTCGTAACAAGTTGACGTTTTTATTGAACCCATATTGAGTACATCCAATGTTTTGATGGCTTTTGATATATTTTTTGCTTTGCGGTGTTTACCATATGGAAAAAAAAAATTTACATTTTGATAGATCAAACTTTTATTGATGCAGCAATACCAACATGATTATATATTTATTTTTTTCAATTTCTTTATTTTTAATGGGGGAAAGGGAGCAATTGAAATTTTTTATTTTTATTAAAAGCATTTTTTTTCCTTAACTTTTTTAGCCCCTTTAAGGGATCTAAACCGGTGATCGTATGTTCACTGTTTTTATGTACTCTGTAGGGATTCGCTCTGGTAGGCCGAGGCTGGGCACGCAGTAACGAGCAACACACAGGCATTAAGTCCAAAATAAAGGTTTTACTGTCTCTTTAAGACCAGGTAACAACAACATGACAAAACATAAATGCATTCCATCTTTGCAAACTACTGGTCCAGACTCACCCTTGCATGGGACGGGCTTGACTAAGCAGCTGCAAGCCAGCAGGGACCGCCAGGTGCCTTCCCGGGTGATCTGGACTTGCTTCCAGTGCTCACTGACACATTGTAACAGAAAGTCACTTCCAGGCTAACTCCAGCCAAACTCCTCAATAGAACCGCATGGTTCTCAGTGTGGGACCGTCACAGGCTCCGCACACACATGTGTCCTGTCCGGGTGCTATTCAGGACCCCAGTCCAAAACCCCGGCCACCAAGTTCCAAGTCTCACCACGTGCTTCCAGGAATACGATCCAACACCGACAGACCTTCCAGGAACCTTCCAGGCAGCCTGTGTAGGACACACTCTCCACTTGTCTCAGCCAGACTCCCTTGAGACACTTCCCAGTCTCAGGCAGAATCCCTTGAGACAGACTACAGAGACACTTCCCAGTCTCCCACGATCTCCACTCCATGTGCCCAGCACTGCCTTTCATACCTGTAGCCACTCCCCAAGCCAAGGAATGAAGCACATGGTCTGGTCACGTGTCATGACCTCATCACAGGTCCTTCACCACATACAATCACCAGTATGTACCATTCATTCTCCCACCACCAGTGGGCGGTTGTATGTGTGGTTAGCATGTCCCACCCAGCTCACAAGCTAACCCTGTAGGTTCACCCTTAACAAGAATCAGAACTCTTATGGGACTATAAGTCCCAGAACAACTTTACTGACCTACAGCACAGAATAGCTCTGCGACACATACTTTCCGTTTAGCCCCATACCAGGGACTGGTTTCCATCTCTCTCATGCCTCCAGGCATAATTTGAGCAACTTATACAGCGCCCCCTAGGTGCCACATTAGTCATTATACCACAACTCTAATAAAAAGTATTATTGTATGTAGTGTGAGACAGTGAAGGGGTGCGTACTGGACGGGGTGTATATCTATATAGGTTTCTCAGCTGGGTCGCATAAGGAATATTATACGTTCACTCCACTCCCCCATCCAGTACAGGCTTGCAGCTCAACCCTGAGTAACACAGCTGCCTAAATTAAGCAGCCAGAAATAGGTGGTGAGTTACACAGACAGAGCTCTCAGTCTGAATCTGGCTTCAGACGTGCTGGAGTCTCCTGCAAGCCCATCCCTGGTAATTAATAAATTTGTGTTGTTGTGGCTAGGCTGCTAGAGCCTAGTTCACGGTAGTGAGGTAACATGACTGTGTTTAGCTAGCAGCCTGAAGGCTTAGATTTTATTTTATGGTTTGATTTATGTGTATTGCTGTGGACTTTCAATAAAACTGGCTGCGGCCAGTTTTAAACCAGTGCTGCTGTCTGTGATTGGACTCTTTATGCCACTCCGCTACCCTACGGCGATCCCCGGAGCTAAACCCCCCCTGAACAGTCTACAATTGGTGCTCGAATGCGGGCAACACAGTGGCTAAAGCAGCAGCAAAAGGATAAACGTCTGTTAAGCAGCCTTAAAGAGACAGTAGCCCTAATAGTGTCTGCACAGAAAGAAAAAAAAAAACTGAACTTGCTGTGGTAAAGACTTTTGAGTGAGCATGTCCTGGGTAAAGGCTACCGTTGCCAGGACAGACAAGTCTGACAGCATGGAGGCGCTACTCAAACATATGGCGCAAGTTAGTGTTGCAACAGCAGGAGACTAACCGATTGCTAATGGAGCAGATTGCAGCACTACGCCAGGCCTCAGCACCTCCGTCCCAGAGTGATGACGCAAGGTCACCTGTGTTGTCTGCTGTAAAAGAAGGCGGTAAAACAGACCCTGCAAAAGATGACGCCTCATTGACAATGTGGGCATATCTCGCTATATTTGAAAGACGGCAGAGAAGGAGAATCTGCCACCATCTGAATGGGCCATGGTGGTCGCACCCTATCTGACTGGGGAACCCCAAAAGGCCTATTTTGACCTAGCGTGCAGGATAGCAAAGACTAATGCCAAGCTAAAAAACGGAGATTCTTGCCCGCCTGGGTGTATCGGTTGCATCCGTGCCAGGAGAAGTCCATAATGGAGATACAGTGGAGACAGCCTGCTCGCTCACAAATGTATGACCTGATCTATCTGGTAAAGAAGTGGCTGGAGCTGACGTCAGCAACCCGCCCAAATTGTCAAAAAGGTAAGTGATGGACGGTACATCTGGGCCCTTCCTCTGAGATGCAGCTCTGGGTCGGACAGGGAGACCCCAAAGACGCCAATTATCTGGTCAGCCTGATAGAGAGGTACTCCGCCACTAAAGACTTACTCCCGCAACCAGCCGCCCGGCGGTCGTCATTTCGGAGTACCCGGCCCTCCGACATCTCCCGGTAAGAGAGTTCCAGCTGTTGGGGCAGAGGGCTGCTGATTAGACGGGTTCAGGCCGAGGGGACATGTGTGAGGCAAGGGCCAATGCTTCCCGGTCGGGAGTCCCCAGGCCTAGAAAGGTCTCCCCATTTGAACCACCAGACCTGAGACAGTGTTGGAGATGCTGTGAAAGAGGTCATATTTAGCCAACCTGTCCATTAGTGGGGGGAACCTATGGACTGTGATGCTGGAAGGTTTCTCTCTCTCCTCGCGGAACCAGTGTTGCGTGGCCACCCAACCGAGGAGAATGGCCCAAGGTGTCCCAGGTGGTTATAAATTGGTTTCCCGTACAAGCCTCCTGAGTCTGGGAGGCGGTGACTTGATTTCATGCGCCTGGCTGATAGGAACTTCATCCCGATAAACACCTTTACGTGGTGTGCATCCATGGAGACACCAAAGTTTTCCCGGTAACTTCCCCTGGACTTGCACAAAACTCGGGGAGATCTCGTAGAATTGGGGGTATTTAAACCTGATGCACTCCGCCAAAATTGGGTCGTGGACCTTTTCCCCTTTTTGGGATCTTGGGGAAAAAAACGGGGGGTTTTTTACCGACAGGGGGGATGAAAATCCTATGGTGATTGCGCGGGGTTTCCAAAAAGGGGCGGGAAAACAATCTACCCGTGTTTTGAAAAGAAAGGGGGGATAAAAAATTTAAAGATGAATTTCCTTTCAAGGATGTTTGGGGGGGGGTAATTTTTCAAATGGAACAAATGTCCCGACCTTACCTGTTTCCCGTGGCAAATTTGGGACTGAGCAAAATTTCGAAAACCCCACTCTTAAAACAGCCAAAGAAAAAATAACGGTTTGAATGAGATCCCACAAGACCCGGCTCGTTTAAAGATTTCCCCATTTTGCCTTAACAATTGACCTGCTAAATAGGGTCACTAAGGTAAAGGGAAAGGGGGGCGTGGTTAGCTCTGGTACCTAAGCCATAAGAATAGGTACTAGGTTTGTCACATAACCCCAGCTTTGGTGGGCACCTGGGGATGGACACGACCCCGAAAGAATCCTCCAAGGTTTTTACGGCCGGGGTTTATCGAGATTTTGGGGGGATTATTTCAAAACCTGCCCACGTGTCAGGATAAAAAGCTCCGGTTCTCACTTCCGCAAGTCCATTTGCCCGCTGCCCGCTTAAAGAGAAACCTTTGAAAGGGTTTGCAAAAGACTTGGGGAGGTCCTATTGTGAAATCAGCCAGGGGCCCCAAACAAACTAGTGGGGAAATTGGGTTAAAGCAAACCCGGGGACCCGAGGCGTCCCTTTAAAAAAATATGGCGTCCAAAAATATTGCACGGGAACTCTTTCATATGTTTTCAGGACAGGAAAACCCTAAAGAGTCCTCACGACCAAGGCAAACCTTTTATGCCAAGGTGATGAAGGAACGTGTAAGTTGCTTAAAATCTCGCAATTGAACATCCGTGTATCCATCCACAGACGGATGGGTGGTTGAACGTTTTAAAAAAAACGTTTTAAAAAATATTTTAAAGAAAAAAGTTGGGGAAAGATGGCGGGGGCTGGGACTAAAACCCGTTACCCTACCTAAAAATTTTCGGGCAGAAAAGGTTCCCCAAGCCTCAAAGGGGGTTTTTTCCCTTTGAGTTGGTTTTATGGTCGGGGCCCCGCGGGGGTTTCCCAGACAAAAACCCAAAGGGGGAAAGGGAGACCGAGGCAACCCCATTAAAAAAAGTGTTAAAGAGGGATTGCCCAAAATGCAAGATAGAATTGCTAAGATTAGGGCCATTTGGGGTTTTGGATCATCTGCATGAGCCCAGGAAGCCAAACAATTTTTTAATCGGTAGCAAAAAAAAAGGACTTTCAAAAACCCCGGGATCGAGTCCTAATCCCAAAATTT
>JARQOD010000004.1:411895910-411954748 GCA_033576555.1 Oophaga sylvatica
CAGGATTTGAGACACGGGGCAGGATTTGAGACATGGGGTCAGGATTTGAGACATGGGGCCAGGATTTGAGACATGGGGCAGGATGGGAGACACGGGGCAGAATGTAAACGGGGCAGAATTGGAGACACATGGGGCAGGATGGAGACACAGGGGGCAGGATTGGAGACATGGTGCGGGATGGAGACAGATGGAGCAGGATCATGGGGAAGGATGGAGACAGGATGGCACAGGATCATGGGGCAGGATGGAGACAGATCATGCAGGATCATGGGGCAGGATGCAGACAGATGGTGCAGGATCATGGGGCAGGATGGAGACAGATCATGCAGGATCATTGGGCAGGATGGATACGATGGAGATAGATGAGGCAGGACCATGGGACAGATGGGGCAGGATGGGGAGATCATATGGGGTAGAATGAATACTCATGAGTGCAGGATGGGAGGACATATGGCTGGAGCCAGGAATGAGACACATGGGGGGCCAGGATGAGGTTACCATAGGGGCTAATTAAGGGATATTATTACTGCAGTGATGTATTTATTTTATTTTTGAGGATACTGTTTTAAATGGGAGGGCGGTCCTGTTACTGTTCAGAGTGACACTATGTTGCCTTTTTTTCTTCATCTGGTGTAGTGTAGAAGTTGGGGAAAAAATAAGTAATGTGTTATGCAAGCGGAGCTCTAGATAACTGTTATTTCCTGCAGAGACAAGCTCTGGCTGGAAGAAGTGACGGTGGTCTGTGCTGGATGAAGATGAAAGACTTCACCTAGAGATGTCACTGGTGAGTCAGTGTGTTACCTAGACACTGAGACTATACACTGTATACTACATACAGCGGTCCTGTGTACAATGTCACTAGTGATCACTGTATTACCTGTACACAGACACTGCATACTAAGTACAGATCTCCTTAGTATTGTTTTTTTAAATAATT
Source organism: Oophaga sylvatica (assembly GCA_033576555.1). Taxonomy (NCBI): domain Eukaryota; kingdom Metazoa; phylum Chordata; class Amphibia; order Anura; family Dendrobatidae; genus Oophaga; species Oophaga sylvatica. The sequence continues at coordinate 411,896,848 of JARQOD010000004.1, forward strand.
ATCAGTATTGTAGTATTCAGTCAGTATGTGGCGGTAATATGTTGTCCAGCCATAGTGTGGTGCTATTTGTTCCTTGTATGTGCTATTATTAGGTCACTATGTGGTGGTAATATGTGGTCTGGTCATGGTGTGGTGGTATTTGTCCCTTGTATGTGCTATTATTCAGTCACTGTGGTAGTAATATGTGGTCTGAACATGGTGTGGTGGTATTTGTTCCTTGTATGTGTTATTATAAGTCACTATGTGGTGGTAATATGTGGTCTAGACATGGTGCAGTGGTATTTGTCCCTTGTGTGTGCTATTATTTGGTCACTATGTGGTGGTAATATGTGGTCTGGACATGGTGTGGTGGTATTTGTCCCTTGTATGTGGTATTATAGGTCACTATGTGGTGGTAATATGGTGTCTGGTCATGGTGTGGTGGTATTTGTCCCCTGTATGTGATATTATTGGTCATTTTAAAAATTGAAAAATAAATAAATTATATACCTAAATTGTATTGGATATTCTAACAAATGTTTAATAGCTTCGAGTAGGGCTCGGCCAAAACAGTCTACCTTGTCGTGGTGGCGGCTTAAAAAATCTTTTGTCCAAAACAAAAACTGCTGGCTATATGTGTGATCTGGTGATGGGAATTGTTAATGTGTGATTGATGAGAAGTTTTCCAAGAGAGAGCGGTGGGACTACTGACAGTGGTGGAGGCAGGGCTGGGGTGGAGCCTGGGTGGAGTCTCAATGGGGCCCCGAAATTCCTAGTGGCAGCCCTGATGCTAGCTACATTAAGCAATCACCATGAAACGATGAGCAGCATTAATATCCAAACTCAGGAGGAGACAAGAAAGTTTAAGGGACTTTACCAATGGCAGAAGTTATTTCATAATTGGGTGCGAGTCAACCTCTAGAACCCCCAGACTTGCTTGGTGAGGGATCCACCAGCCTCTACATTTGGTGGAGAATGGAAACTATTTCCGGTAGTCATATAGAAGTGGCTAGAGAGGTTCTGTCCTCACCATCAGCAGTCTGTGTCTTCTAAATGTCAGCATTTCAGCTGCTCCTATAGAAGTGAAAGGAGATATACAAGCATATGCACAGCCACCTCTCCATTCACTGTACACCTTGATGTGGCAGCTGGAGGTAAAAGTGAGATCCCCAACCCATCCTATCTGGTGAGGCAGCCACTGAATGGACAGTTGGTCCCACACATTGCGCAGCTCTCTATATTCACTTCTATAGGAGATATGTAAACAGCCAAGCAAGTCACTAGGCGAGTGAGGGGTCATTCTGGTCACAGACACAAGTGACACCTAAGGGGTGCACACTTACCAGACTCTCACTCAGATTTGTCTGAAGGAAGGGGCAGTGAAGTAGCCACTGATTGGCCATCGGGATCGTGTGACTTAACAATGTCTTGTGAGCTCCAGGAGAGACAGTGCCGACAGCGCTGAGACAGTGCCGGCACCGGCAGAGAGTATAGGTGTTTTTATTTTACTTGGGGGAAGCATAATGATTGAGAAGGAGTTGTCCGAGTATTGGACAATCCCTTTAAGGCATATCATGTAAATATACCATAAAGGTATAAGGCGGAAGACCTGCATTTTAAAGAAGCAGGTGAAGGGAAAGAAAATGGTTAGACACTCAAGTTCTTGCTGCATTAGGCTTTTCCTACTTACCGGGCATAATGCACACAGTGATGTCACAGAAAGCTTAAAATACACATAGTGACAGGGACGGACATATCACTGCGGCAACCTGTGTAGCCCCAAAGTGGCCCAATGGGTAAAGAAGCTCATTCACAAAACTTTTGGAATTGTGTATTATGATGAGCTAACAGACTGCAAAAGGCCCATATATTGTTCTAGCACAGGGCCCTTTTCTGTCTGTCAGTGCACAGTGTTATTACATGACATTACAACACAAGGATATTTTACTCAGTTATGAAACCAAACAAAGAGGGATCTAACATTAGTGAGATAATACCCAGTGATTTCACAGTACAGCAGTAATGCACAGGATGATTATTGCACATGCTTCACATCCGCACCTTCCAGCGTCCTCTGACATCAATGTCCAGCCATGCAGCACTCTGCCTTCTATGTTCACCTATCAAAGCATTTCTAACCATTTGCTGCTAAAAGCTCTGTTGAGTGTTGTAGGACTCTAAATCACTAATAATTAGGGAAGAATAGACCTGTGGAAGTTTCGGGCTCCTCATGTTCAACCAAACTTTAGTCCAAAGTTTGATCAGGATACCAGAACTGTACCCAAACTTGTACCTGAACCCAAACCCCATAGAAATGAATGAGGAGCCAAATAACAACTTTGGAGCTGGAAAATGTCTCTCTTTCACAGTGAAACACAAACCAACAAGCGATCAAACAGGCTTTAATGGAGTTTTCCCATGAACCAAAGTTCCTTTTAATCAATTCATCTTGGAATAATAAGTTCCACAATTGGATGTGTTTAAATAAAATGTTCCTGTGCTGAGATAATCTTATAAATGTGCCCCTGCTGTGTACTGTGTAACTGTCACTGGCACTGTCACATGGCTGTGTCTGACCTTGCAGGAACATGGTTATACCACATCTCCTTGGAGGATCACAGGATCTGGTTCTGTTTGTGAGGTAAAACAATTCCCTGCCTGTTTTAAAATAATGTTTTGCTTCAAAGAAAGAATAATTTGCATCCCGTGGTGTAATATCTGTATATGCTTTTGCTTCCTCCCCTGCCCAGGAGCTGTGGTATGATCAGACCATGTCCCTTTACTGTCAGACACAGCCATTACACAGTACACAGCAGGGGCACATTTATAAGATCATCTCAGACAGGAACATTTAATTTAAACACATTCAATTGTGGAAATTATTATTATTCCAAGATCTATTGATTAAAATTAACTTTTGTTTGTGGGAAAAACCCTTTAAGTATGTGTAAGCAAATTCAAGAGTGGGTAAAAAATACAGAAGTGGTGATATGTTTGTATTACACTTTTTCTCTGATTGTTCCACTCTTGATTTTGGCTTACAAATATTGGAGTAAAAAACACATCAACTACTCATCGTGTGCACGTGGCCTAAAGGTGATCTGACATTGAGATCTGATCTGACCTGAAAGTGTCTCCCACTCTGTCATGGAAATAGACAAAATTTTGCTGATCCACCATTAAAATATCACCGGTGTTAAAATACATGTCTCCTTTCCGGAACACATCCCTAAGGATCTTCTTTTCTGTATGAGTCTTGTCTCCAGCATAGCCTCCAAATGGAGAAAGTGTTGTGATCTTGCTGATAAGAAGCCCGGGCTGACCTAATCGTATACAGAAAGGGGGAATTAAATGTGATTCACATACATTAGGGTTTTTTAACTGATCCCACACAAAAAAAAAAAAAATATTTTGCCTCCAGGTTCTTCAGTCAAAAGCAGTAGTCTGGAATTTAAAAAAAAAACCAGATCTAACAATTCTTCCAGAAACAGCACCACTCTTGACCATAGACTGACCCTGCTGAGGCAGCTCGACCCTATTTTGCTACATTCACATACATTTTTCTCTCCTCCATTTGCTTCGTTTTTTTCTTATCCAATTTTAAATACGGAAGGCGTTAGAATGTCTGAACTTTTATTCATCCATCTAATCCTTTATTCAGACATAAATTTGTCATGCACATGTTTTATCCATGTTTCTCACGGATAGAAAAACATGGAGTCTATTTTTGAGCTGAGACACGGATCAAAATTACCCATAAAAGTCTATGGGTCAGTTGAAAAACACTTATGTACAATCTGAAACACTGACCAAAAACTGATGAAACCCGGATCCAAAACACTGAAGAAATTTAGTCTGTGCTTTGCATACCAGAAAAATCTGAATGAAGCCTTAGAACTGGATCAGAAAAATGTATGCAACATATAGACATGCTCAGAGTCTCACGGACCGGACACACAATGTGTGTATGGATCAATGAAACCAAAGGTCCTTAAGCAGTCTTAACCTTGAAATAGAAACTCTGGGGGCCCCTAAGGGAGTGTGGAGGGGAGGGGTCTGAGAATATGTCCAGTTTGCTCTTGCGTCCCTTAAATTTGGCCCTGCATATGAGGGCCTCTTAACTCCTGCAGTTAAGAGACCTTTGGTGACATTATTGTCACATGACTGTGAAGTCTCCTAAGGTCCTTAAGCAATCTTAACCTTGAAATAGAAATGCAGGGGGCCCCAAGAGAGTGGGAGCCCTAGGCAATTGCCCAGTTTGACTTCCCTTAATGCCGGCTCTGACTGTAACTAGGGCTTATTTTTGGAGTAGGGCTTATTTTTCAAGCATACTCCAAAAATCCTTTAAAATCATGCTATGGCTTATTTTTGGGGTAAGTCTTATTTTCAGGGAAACATGATACCTGCTAGTAACAAAACGTTGCAAGAAAGGAGTCCATACATGATGATTCAAGCATAACTTACCCTTCTTTGCTCTTATACAGCGTTCCTTTGCATCTTTTACAGGCTCGTCTCTTTCAATATCATATTTGATAAATTCATACGGTAATACTTTCTGTTAAAGGAAAATAAGATAAATTAGTTTTAAGGAGTAAACAAAATATAAAAATGTTGAATGTATTCACTGTCATTAGTAGAAAAGAACCTGAGAGTATAGAAGAAACACGATGTGAACATTTTGGGATTGGGCAATAAAGAAATAAAAAGCTAACTGTAGAGAGAGGGTGCTATCTTCCTAATAATCTTATTACACCTAGGCCTGCAATGGTGACAAGGTAGCATTCTTTACGTCTTGAGGAAAAAAGGTTTTTACTATCACAGACAGCGATACTTCACTGTATGAGCAGTGAGGCTATAGAACACAATAGACACAATGGATGAACTCTTTATGAATCAAATGGCCAAGTTCTCCAAAAAATATGACATAGTTGTCAGGGGAGATTTCAACAATCCAGATATTTGTTGGGAATCTCTCTAAGGCAAAACTAACAGGTCAAGCATATTCTTATCCTCTCTTGTTGATAAATTTATCTTCCAAAAGGTAGGGGAGAAAACAAGGGGATCTTCTACCTTGGATCTTATAAACAGGGAGGAAATGGTTGAGGATGAAAGAGTGGCTGGGACCCTAAGAGGTAGCAACCGTGCTATTTTAAAATTTTGGATAACTAGAGGAGGAAGACCTGTGAAGACTCAGACTTCAAGGTTAGATTTCAGAAAGGCAGATTTTAAGGGACTCAGAAAGAGAATCAGAGGGATCCAATGGATGGATATCCTTAAGGACAAAAATGTCCAGGTATGATGGGAAATCTTGAAAAATGAGATTCTCAAAGCACAATCAATAACAATTCTGAAAAGAGGGAAGAATAGGAAGCATTTTAGGAAACCAGGATGGATGAACACAGAACTTAAACACATGCTAAAAAGGAAGAAAGAAATGTTTATAAAATGGAAAGAGGGAGGCACATCTAAAGAAGAATATAATGCTGTCTGCAGAACCTGCAGGGCAAGAATCAGATTAGCTAAAGCTGACATTGAATTAAGGCTTGCAAGAGATGTCAAAAGCAATAAAAAAAGATTTTGGGGATATGTCAAAAGTAAAAAAAATGTCAAAGATGCTACAGGATTTTTGCAGGATGAAAATGATGAAATGGTAAGAAAGGATGTTGAGAAGGCCAAACTTTTAAATTCCTATTTTGCATCTGTTTTCTCTCAGAAAGGAAATGTAACATCAACTGGATAAGAATGAAGTGACAGAATCACTGACTGGGTGGATCAGGGAAATGCTGTAGATATAGTATATCCTGACTTCAGCAAAGAATTTGACAAAGTATCTCACACAATCCTTATTGAAAAAATGAAAAAGTATGGAATGGACAAGGCAACTGTTAGGTGGATTCATAACTGGCTTAGTGATTGGACCCAAAGAGTGGTCGTAAATGGCTGCACATCCAGTTGGATGAATGTCTTAAGTGGGGTACAACAGGGCTCTGTCCTGGGTCCTGTATTGTTCAACACCTTTATCAATGATTTAGATGAAGGAATTGAGGGTAAACTGATTAAATCTGCTGATGAGACAAAGCTAGGAGGGATAGTTAACAATAGAGAAGAGAGGGGATTCAAAAAGATATAAATAAACTGGAGCAGTGGGCAGCAACTAACAGAATGGTTTTTAACAGGGAAAAATTCAAAGTACTACATCTGTGCAATAAAAATGGAAAAACATATTCAGAATGGGAGGAATAGGGCTAAGCAACAGCACATCTGAAAAAGACTTGGGTATACTAATAGATCACAGACTTAACATGAGTCAACAGTGTGATGCAGCAGCAAAAAAGGCAAATACAATACTGTTATGTATTAACAGAAACATACAGTCTAGATCACGTGAAGTCATTATTGCCCTCTACTCCTCTTTGGTCAGACCTCATCTGGAATACTGTGTCCAGTTTTAGGCACCACATTTTAAAAAAGACAAAAAGACATCAACAAACTGGAGCAAGTTCAGAGACGAGCACCAGAATGGTGTCCGGTCTGCAAACCATGCCCTATGAGGAACGGTTATAGGATTTGGGAATGTTTAGCTTGCAAAAAAAAAAAGACTGAGAGGTGACTTAATAGCTGTCTATAAATATCTCAAGGGCTGTCACATTGTAGAAGGATCATCTTTATGCTCATTTGCACAAGGAAAGACTAGAAGCAATGGGATGAAACTGAATGGAAGGAGACACAGATTAGATATTAGAAAAAACTTTTTGACAGGGTGATCAATGAGTGGAACAGGCTGCCACGAGAGGTGGGGAGTTCTCCTTCAATGGAAGTCTTCAAACAGAGGCTGGACAGACATCTGTCTGGGATGATTTAGTGAATCCTGCTTTGAGCAAGGGGTTGGACCAGATGACCCAGGAGGTCCATTCCAACTCTACCATTCTATGATTCTATGACACCTTAAAACTATGACACTATTTACGGTAGGTCACACTATTTTGTTGAAACAGACACATAAAATAGATTGGTAAACGATTATTATAGTGAAAGCCTAAAGATTTGGGATAAAAAAGGTTGATATTTAAACAGGTAGAGAGGTATTTATGATTGAAAATATGCAAAAGATTCATTTACTCAATAGCGTGCGTGGTTATAATATATGCAGTTAAAGCAATCAGTAATAAGCACTAAGCTAATAATAAGGGAATCTTCATTGCCTCTGAAATTAAGGGATTAAAAGATTAGAGAATGCAAGATAAAAAGGGACAGAAAAAAGTAATGTACAAAGAAAAGATAGCTAGAACGCAATTATTAGATATTATAAAATTATTAAAAGGCGTGTCAATGTATACTTATTACATAAATAATTCTTTGTATACAAGAGAAGGAAGTTGGAGTGTAAAGTGCTCCAAATATAACAACCCTTTTATTTATACAAATAATTATGAATAGAAAATAACTATCTTATACGCTATGGGTGCGGTATAACAGTGGCTAACATAAGAAACCCCAAAAATAAGATAAATATAAAAATGAACTTTTATTAAGTAGATTAAAAGGACTAACAACAAACACACCAGAAACACAAAAGGTGCACACTAGGTTGCCCTATAGATATAATGCCTAACCTGTTGCCTGTCTACCAGCAGAGGTTGGCACCCTATATAGACGTAAAAGGTGCCCCCACTCCTCGGCAGCTCTCCCTGACTGCCCTGTAAAGCCCTATATGCGTGATGACGACAATCAAACACAACCAATAAATGGTGGGTGCCAATCTGGCTAACCACTATATGAAACAGGCTTGCAAAAATTTGCACTAGTAGCAGCAAGAAAAAATGCCTTGAAAAATTTGCATGTGCACAGGAAATGACAAAAATGGTGAACCTCGATGCATCCTAATGATATAAGAAGATAGAACCTGTTGATAGATAAAAATGTAGAAGACCCCAAAGTAACACTAAACTGTCTCCTGATAACTGAATACCTGCCTACACAGCGGAGGTTTGCACCCTACTTTACAGGGAACATGCGCCCCTGCTCCTCGGCAGCTGTCCCTAAGAAGCCCTGCAGATCTACTGGTTCTAGCAGAAGAAAAACAATCAGCTGAACTACCATATAGAAAGGATCTGCATGCCTGAACATATCTCATAACACACAGCCCCAGAGGGTGTACTATTAAGGCATACGTTATGATAAAAAGCCAAGATCTAATCCAGATATTAGCAGGTAATGGTATCTTGTAACCTCAATCCTCCTAATAAGGAACAAGGCAATAGAGTAGATATAAACAGCATTGGGTGTGCAATCTTAACAGTGCATAGAAACAATTTAGGAAACATGAATGGGTTCTTATCTATGTAGAATCATCATAACCTCAAAGAGTTTCACCACATGGGATCATTAGGAGGTGCTGATGATTGATGCTGGGGGGGCGCCATATCCGCTGTAAAGTAGGATGCCAACTTCCGCTGTTTAAGCAGATATTCAGTTATATTCAGTTATCAGGAGACACTTTAGTGTTACTTTGCGGTTTTCTATATTTTTATAAATCAACAGGTTCTACTGTATCTTCTTATATCATTAGGATGCATCTAGGTTCGCTATTTTTGTCATTTCCTGTGCACATGCAAATTTCTTAAGCTATTTTTTTCTTGCTGCTACTATTGTAAATTTCTACAAGCCTGTTTCATATGGTGGTTAGCCAGATTGGCACCCACCATTTATTGGTTGTGTTTGATTGTGATTGATTGACATCATCATGCATCTAGGGCTTTACAGGGCAGTCAGGGACAGCCTCCGAGGAGCGGGGGCGCCATTTGCGTCTATATATAGTGCCAACCTCCACTGGTAGGCAGGTAACAGATCAGGCATTATACTTCTGTGTAAGGACTCATGTTAATGTGTTTTTGCCATTTTCAAGACTACAAATCAACCCTGAGTGAGTCCTTCTACAGGACTTTTTTGCACCAGGTGCTCTGTGCTGTTATCACACTTTAATATTGTCTGTGTGTCATTTACTATTCATAATTCTTAGTATTAATACAAGGTTTGTCATATTTGAAGCACCTTAGACCCCAACTTCCTTCTCTTGTATACAATACAGTATGTTGCTTCATTGAGTTTCTTCCAGGGTCAGTTAGGACATAGGTTTGTTCTCTCATTATGTTTATTATGCATTTGTTGTAACCCGTGCTTTTGGTTTAATAAATAATTCTTTGTGAATAGATTCTATTAGGCACCAACATAGTAAAAGGGAGCCTGTTATCACAAAATAACTGTTTAAATCAAGTGCAGCATCTTTTAGAGAACATAACCCTAAAAGAAATCATAATTTTAGTGTCCAAATCTGTTGCTGCATTTGCCAAAAATGGTTCTTTATTCCAATACGCTAATGAGCTGCTGGGTGCGTTCTTGCTGTGGCCAAGCAATTCAATGAGCTGTCCCACATGCCCACATACTTGTCTTCCATCTATTTTCACTCCGTTCCTCAGGAGCCAAATGAAGGCAAAATGAGAAGAGTAGGAGAAAAAGTAGCTGTGAAGGTGCACAGAACCACTTGGCCACACCAAAACACTCAAAAAAAAAAGTACGGTCGTCTTCCAGGCGTCTTTGGAGCTTTCCCATTGCCTTGTATTGTAAAGTATGGAGCGTCTTCTGAGTGGGAAAACACCAGAAGGATTGACATTTCAGTTCTTGTAACTGCTTGGCGTTTTTAGAAATTTGTAGTGGTTAAAGACTTGCAAAAGCCTGAACATATACCCAGCTAGTCTTTTCATAGAATTTCTGATATTCATTCTTATGAATATTATGTGCACATTGTGTGCACATACTCAACAGCTGTATTTAGGAGCAAAGGAAACTTTATAGGTGAAAATGAGGATTAAAATTTCAATTGGCTAAATATTCTTCTCATCCCGTTTAATCATTACGATGAACTGGATATAATCCATAATCTCCCCTTGCATATACTGTATAAAAAAACAAAACAATGTTTTTAAAATAAATAATGCTTTAGGTCCCATTTCCCCAACTATTATTTATGGTTACCCATTATAGTCTATGGGATTATTTACTTGTCAAATTTTTTTTTTTGCGGAATGATTGTCCACAGAATAAAAAAAGGTGACTTGTCTGCTTGATTTTATTTTAAACTAATTTTATTAAAGAATTAAATAATAAATACATACAACAAAATATTTACCGCTCATGTATTGTTTCAGAAAATATACTGGGCACAAACATTGAATGAAGTGATTGGTTACAGAGAGGATATGTCATCTGCATTACATTCATCATTTGCGCTGGACAAAGAAAAGATACAGATTATGGAGTTATGGGATATGGCCTCAATAAGGGCTGTACCCAAAGACTAGGTAAGGGGAGAATTACATCATTTTCCCCATAGCTTTGTAAACTTTTAAGGTCATCCTTTATTTTTAAAAATCGTATATTCCTAGGATATTATATTGTTTACTAATGTTTTTCATTGGGATATTTTGGGTAATCTTTCTTCCATCCAGCGCATGGCAATAGTTTACTTCCACACAAATAGCGCCTCTTTGAGGAGGATTCAACCATAATGAGACCATAATTCTTCATCTACAATTCCGAATACTCATATTTACTCAGCTGTATCGTCTACTGGAACTTCCAACACTCCAAAAAAAAATACTGTCCCCTGTTGACCAGAATCAGCATGAGTAGTGTGACACCTGGCAGCAATCATGGGGCAGCTTACCCATTATGTGTATTCTGGAAGGACTGCATTCACCATGGTGTACAATATGAAGTTTTATCATTGTATTATTTGTCGCTACAGAAACTAATATGGGGGACTCAAGTACCAAGTCAAAGAGATCCGAGAATTTCATAAATGTGTAGAAAGCGCTGATACTATACCCATAGGACTCTGAGTTTTAAGTACCCCTGTGCGCAGATACGGATACCGTCTGCCTCGGAGGAAACTAGCCTGCAGTTACATGCATCCATTGCAGGTACCTGTAAAAAGCTGAACATGGTAAGTCAAATTGGACTGCTATTTAATAAAAAGAAGGAAATACGCCACCTAAAATATATTCTCAATTAGGGCTACTCCATGATGTTTCCAGAACTCTACTCTCGCTAAAAAGTATTAAGTATAAATATGTGGGTTTGTCCCATGTTTTGGGTCTTGTTCAATCAAATCTGTTAAATTCTCTAACAGTTTGCATGCCTTCCAAACTTGTAAGGCCACCTTATGTATAGGTAGGGGTTCACCTGAAAGACTGTGTGAAGTCCCTGGTATTCACCCAAAGTGATTTAGAATTAGGTGAGCTTCAGAGTTGGGTCTATCCCAACATCTCAGATTGTAGCTGGTGTGCTAAATAATAAAAATACAATCTGATCTCTAGGTCACTGCAATTTTTCTATCCCCCACACAGTCCTGGTAAATCTCCAGATAATTATAGTTATTAATGAATGTAAATGGTGTAAAAAGGACCTGCATATTGGTGGCAAGGAATGCTCAAGCATATACAGACACTTACAGATGATCACCATTTTCATTAAGATACATCCGATCAGTCCGATAACTGGAGTTAACTACAGTTTGGTAACTCCAAGTCTTAAATTTATCCTTAAAGACAACCAATAGTGGGTAAATATTCTTTATTATTCTCGCTTATATAGTTCTATAAATTTCACAGCTTTTTACAGACATTATCATCACTGTCCCCAATGGTGCTCACAATCTAATTTCTCTATCAGAATGTCATTGGAGTTTTGGAGGAAACTAGCATGCCCGAAGGAAACTCACACACACAAGGATAGACATTCTTGCAGATGTCCTATTGTGGTCTTTGAACCAAGGACCCCAGTGCTGCAGGGCTACAGTTCTAACCACAGATCCACAGTCCTGAGCATGAATAATTTGTTGCATATCTTCTATAGGGGATCTATTAATAGTTATTCCTAGATATTTAAGGCCAGCCACAACTTTCAGGCCACATAGCCCAGTGATATCGTAGTCAACTTTAAGGGACATTATGGCTGACTTTTCCCAATTTGTTTTAAGATCTGAAAAAGACCCAAACTGGCTTATAACATTAATAGATCGAGGTAAAAAAATGCCTAAATATGTTAAAGAAACAAAATCAGATCACACACCCCACCTTGTCTGCTCTCCCACCAAGCTCATATCCTTTATCCACTTAGTCCTGATACAGTTTTAGAGTTTAGGACTTCATAGCCAATGTAAAAAACACTGGTGAAAGTGGACACCCTTGTTGAGTGCCCCTGCTTAATCCGAAAAAAAAAATGGAGTTAATTCGGTTAACTAGTATACACTATGTGCAGAATTATTAGGCAAGTTGTATTTGAGATGATTCTTTTTATTATTGAACAACAACTATGTTCTCAATCAACCCAAAAGACTCATAAATATCAAAGCTTAATATTTTTGGAAGTTGGATTGTTTTTTTTTAGATTTGGCTATCTTAGGAGGATATCTGTTTGTGCAGGTAACTATTACTGTGCAGAATTATTAGGCAACTTAATAGAAACCAAATTTATACCCATCTCACTTGTTTATTTTCACCAGGTAAACCAATATAACACAAAACTTAGAAATAAACATTTCTGACATTCAAAAACAAAACAAAAAAAATCAGTGACCAACATAGCCACCTTTCTTTACGATGACACTCAAACGCCTTCCATCCATAGATTCTGTCAGTTGCTTGATCTGTTTACGATCAACATTGCATGCAGCAGCCACCACAGCCTCCCAGACACTGTTCCGAGAGGTGGACTGTTTTCCCTCCCTGTAGATCTCACATTTTATGAGGGACCACAGGTTCTTTATGGGGTTCAGATCAGATGAACAAGGGGGCCATGTCATTATTTTTTCTTCTTTTAGACCTTTACTGGCCAGCCACGCTGTGGAGTATTTGGATGCATGTGATGGAGCATTGTCCTGCATGAAAATCATGTTTTTCTTGAACGATACTGACTTCTTCCTGTACCACTGCTTGAAGAAGGTGTCTTCCAGAAACTGGCAGTAGGTCTGGGAGTTGAGCTTCACTCCATCCTCAACCCGAAAAGGTCCCACAAGCCCATACCAGTACCCCACCTCCACCTTGCTGGCGTCTGAGTCGGAGTGGAGCTTTCTGCCCTTTACTGATCCAGCCTCGGGTCCATCCATCTGGCCCATCAAGAGTCACTCTCATTTCATCAGTTCATAAAACCTTAGAAAAATCTGTCTTAACATATTTCTTTGCCCAGTCTTGACGTTTTATCTTGTTTTTTGTTCAAAGGTGGTCGTTTTTCAGCCTTCCTTACCTTGGCCATGTCCCTGAGTATGGCACACCTTGTGATTTTTTTATACTCCAGTAACGTTGCAGCTCTGAAATATGGCAAAACTGGTGGCAAATGGCATCTTGGCAGCTTCACGCTTGATTTTCCTCAATTTATGGGCAGTTATTTTGCGCCTTTTTTATCAACACGCTTCTTGCGACCCTGGTGGCTATTTGCCATGAAACGCTTGATTGTTCAGTGATCACGCTTCAAATGTTTGGCAATTTCAAGACTGCTGCATCCCTCTGCAAGACATCTCACAATTTTTGACTTTTCAGAGTCCGTCAAATCTCTCTTCTGACCCATTTTGCCAAAGGAAAGGAAGTTGCCTAATAATTAAGCACACCTTATATAGGGTGTTGATGTCATTAGACCACACCCCTCCTCATTCTAGAGATGCAAATCACCTGATTTACATAATTGGCAATTGGCTTTCAAGCCTATACAGCTTGGAGTAGGACAACATGTATAAAAAGGATGATGTGATCAAAATACTCATTTGTGTAATAATTCTGCACACAGTGTACTAACTCTAGAACTTTTATATAATACTTGATCCAGTTACCAAACCGCAGACCAATCCAAATTTAATTAACAAGTGCTGCAGGTATCACCACTCCAATTAATCAAAGGCTTTGGCTTTATCTATGATGCCAATGCCCTATCTTACTGTAAGGCATGTTCTAAGACTTGTGTTCTGATATTTTTTGAAGTGGTTCTACTTGACATAAAAGAGAACTGATCCAGATGAACAATGTCAAGTATGACTGAAATTAGCTGAATTGCCAAGATATGGTGAATATTTTACAGTTTTCATTGAGACGGGATATGGATCTATAAGACAATTCTTCAGGAGGTTTGTCAGACGTCAATATGACTACTAATGTACCATCATTCAAGGATGGCGGTAGATGCTCTACCTCTATTGTAGGTTTGCAACAGGGTGGAAAAAAGTTGGTCTATCTATATATATTTTTTAAAATTTCTGCAGGAATGCCACCAGGTTCTGGAGACCTACTGGCGGCCATTGTGACAATCACTTCTGAAACCTTAACTTGTGCAAGATCTTTATACAGGGCCTTTCAAGTTTTAGGGAGGGATGAGGAAAATCAATTTGGGATAGATAATCTATGAGCATTTCATCCGAACACTGTAGATAAAGTCTCATATTGGTCTGAAAAAAATAATTAAAACTAGCTGGTATGTCTGAACAGGACGATTTAGATTTGTCTGTCTTTGATCCGGTTTGCAAATCAAAATTGTCCATTCAACAGAAAGTGTCTATCAAAAAAAGAATAGTACTCGCATGTCATCCAAGTGTCATTCGAGCACTGTAGGATTTTTTACTGTCTGACTGGTAGGAGGGGTTTGGAAACATTTTTCTTTACATATGAGAAAAACTGATGCCACACTGATTGTAAGGGCACAGACGGCCGTACAACTCATGCGATAATCGCATCGCACTGCATGGACTGGCCCGGCACCTCTTCCGACCTGAACATGACAGCATGATGTATTTCTATGCAGCTGTCAAGCTCAGGTTAGTCCAAGGATTGCAATGCGAGCCTCAGACAAGAAATATGGCCGTCTGTCTGCCCTAAAACACACACACACACACACACACACAAACATATATATAAGTATACAGTATATATATAGTTGTGCTCAAAAGTTTACATACCCCAGCAAAAGTTTTGCTTTCTTGGCCTTTTTTCAGAGAATATGAATGATAACGCCAAAACTTTTTCTCCACTCATGGTTAGTGATTGAGTGAAGCCATTTATTGTCAAACTACTGTTCTTTCTCTTTTTAAATCATAATGAAAACTCAAAATATCCAAATGACCATAATCAAAAATTCACATACCCCATTTCTTTATACCGTATATTGCCCCCTATAACATCAATAACAGCTTGAAGTCTTTTGTGGTAGTTGTGAATGAGGTTCATTATTTTTTCAGATGGTAAAGCTGCACACTCTTCTAGGCAAAAAGCCTGCAGTTCCTGTAAATTCCTTGGCAGTCTAGCATGAACTGCAAGACTGAGATCTCCCCAGAGTGGCTCAATGATATTGAGGTCAGGAGACTGAGATGGCCACTCCAGAACCTTCACTTTGTTCTGCTGCAGCCAATGACAGGTCGACTTGGCCTTGTGTTTTGGATCGTTGTCATGTTGGATCGTCCAAGTACGTCCCATGAGCAGTTTCCGGGCTGAAGATTGCAAATTTGCCTCCAGCATTTGCTGAGAACGTGCTGCATTCATCTTTCCTTTAATTTTGACCACATTTCCTGTGCCTTTGTAGCTCACACATCCCCAAAACATTAGCAGTCCACCTCCACTGTTTACAGTAGGAATAGTGTTCCTTTCATCATAGGCCTTCTTGACCGTAAAGGTGTTCCTTTCATCATAGGCCTTGTTGACCTCTCTCCAAATGTAACGTTTATGGTTGTGGCCAAAAATTACCTTATTCCAGAAGTTTTGAGGCTTGTCTCTGTGCTGTTTTGGGTATTGTAGGTGATAAACTTTGTGGCATTTGCGCAGTAATGGCTTTCTTCTGGCGACTCGACCATGCAGCCCATTTTTCTTCAAGTGCCTCCTTATTGTGCATCTTGAAACAGCCACAGCGCTAGTTTTCAGAGAGTCCAGTATTTCAGCTGATGTTATTTCTGGGTTTTCTTTGAATCCCAAACAATTTTCCTGGCAGTTGTGGACAAAATTTTTGTTGGTCTACCTGACCGTGGTTTTATATTTACAGAGCCCCTGATTTTCCATTTGTTAATCACAGTTTGAACGCTGCTGACTGGCATTATCAATTCCTTGGATATCTTTATGTATCCCTTTCCTGTTTTATACAGTTCAACTACCTTTTCCCATAGATCCGTTGACAATTCTTTTGTTCTTTTGCTTTCCCCATAACTTACAATCCAGAAACGTCAGTGGCTTGATGAAAGATGCAAGAGTCTGTCTGGATCCCAGAAACTCACTCAGCTTTTATGCACACACTCTGATTACAAGCAAACAGGTCACAGGTGAGGATGTTATCTTTAGTAGCCATTCAAACCCATTTGTGTCAACTTCTGTGTCATCTCACCAGGGTATGTGAACTTTTGATCAGGGTCATTTGGATGTTTTAGGTTGTCGGTATGACTTAAAAAGAGAAAACACAGTAGTTTGACAATAAATGGTTTCACCTTGTTAGGGTCTGCGAAACACACCAAATATAAGTTGTAGAGAGGTGCGTTCGCAGCCCGAGGTCCACCGTGCAGGCAGAGCCTGCGTAAGTAGCGAACTCTGTTATTCCGCAGAGTCGCTAAAATAAACGCCGTACCGCGCTGTGGCAGTTACTGCGAACTCTGTTAATCCACAGAGCCGCTAGCGGGAATGCCGCAGCGCTATATGGCGATTTAAGCGAACTCTGTTACACCACAGAGTCGCTGAGGTAAAGACACAGAGATAGGTACTGTGTCCTGTTAACCCCACAGGGATACACAGATAACTGCTGTGCGGATAGCAGTCCGTGATCATGCATACAGCAACGCAATCAAGCAATCTCCTCACCGGAGAAGCCGGTATTCTAGGGGCTTATTTCAGCCAAGCCCTAACCACGTGCACCCAAATCTCCTCACCGGAGGTGCCTGTATTCTAGGGGCTTATTTCAGCCGAGCCCTAACCACATGCGTGCATGATCACACTGGCGCAAAGCACATAATGCAATTGATCCTAGCGCACGGCCGTGCGGTAAGGACAGCCTTTTATAGCAGTCACGAGAAAAAGACCTTCCAGGAAGGGCCAATGGGAAGCTGCTTCAGAACATCAACAGCCAGAGGACCTTCCTGAAGGACCAATAGGAGTGGCAGCTGTGTCTGAGCATGTGACCCCTGATCTCCAATGGGAGATCTTGCCCTGGGCATGCTCAGATGAAGCAACAAAGGACTTAGACCTAAAGACGTCTGCTCGCCGCTGACCAGTAGTGGCTACAATAGCAGAACCTGAAGAGGCAGCAGCAAGTCTCTGCACAGCATTAGACCGGGCGAGACGCTGGGACCGACGTCTTTGCTGAGTAGGCTCCATTGCAGCCGGAGATGAATGGGGGACCGCAGCGGGACTGGTTCGAGACTCCCCTTGTGCAGCAGCGGGAACTCGAACCCTAACACACCTAACCACTAACCATGAGTGAAGAAAAAGTTATGGTGTTATCATTCATATGGGGTATGTAAACTTTTGAGCACAACTGTATATATATATATGTATATATACATATATTTATACACGTATATACACAAACATACACACATACATATATAAAGCTCTGGCAAAAATTAAGGGACCACCACATCAAAACCCTGTCATGGGCAGCCCATTCTCCAGACCTGAAGCCCATTGAAATCCTCTGGAATGTGATCAAGAGAATGATGGATAGTCACAAGCCATCAAACAAAGAAGAACTGCTTAAATTTTTGCACCAGAAGCAGTGTGAAAGACTGGTGGAAAGTATGACAAGATGCATGAAAGCTGTTTTTAAAAATCATTGTTATTCCACAAAATATTGATTTCAGAACTCTTCCTGAGTTAAAACATTAGTATTGTTGTCTCTAAATGATTATGAACTTGTTTTCTTTGCATTATTTGAGGTCTGAAAGCACTGTTTTTTTTTTAATTTTGACCATTTTTCTTTGTCAGAAAAAAAATACAAATTTTTTTTCTTGGAAATTCAGAGACATGTTGTCAGAAGTTTATAGACTAAAAGAACAATTTAAATTTTACTCAAAAATATACCGGTACCTATAAAGAGAAAAATCATACAAACGTAACATTTGAAAGTGGAATATTAATTTTTGCCAGAGCTGTATATAGGATTGCGTGGAGAAATGAAGAAGTGTAGATTATATGGCATGTGTGACCCTTTAAATGTTTTCTGTTCTTTCTAAGGTACATATATTCTGCTGGGAAGGGACGAGTGGGTTTAGGGGATTAAGTGTATATCCCTGATTTATCATTTGCGCTTTTTTAAGTCAGTTTCCTTTTTTGTGTTGTAATATTAGTTGCTGTTTTTGAGACTTCTGGTACCAAAAGTTGCAATTTGGGGCCAAAAGTCACAAAAAGTGTGCATACTCGAAAGAACGCAGGGAATGGGAGGACTGGAGTGAAATTGTGCCTAAATTTGTGAATTTTTAAAAAGTTGCAATTGATGAATCAAATGGAAACATCTGTAATCACTAAACTCTGCCCAAGAAAAATATTTAGAGTTGAGAGTCCTCAGTGGTTGATACCTTTTAATGGCTAACTGAAAAGATGGTAACAAATTGCAAGCTTTCGAGACTACTCAGGTCTCTTCATCAGGCAAAGACTAATACAAAATCTGAAGAATCACATATTTATACACAAAGCAGCACAGAAAAAATGCAATAGGTAAGACAAGTGACGTGAAGCAGAATAGTCATTATGGCAGAGGGATAAGCATAAATATTGGAACAGTTCATAGATAAGGAGTGTGAAAGTTTTATTGCCCTCTGATTGGGGTCTGGTAATGTTTTGTGATGTTTTCACAGGGTATTTGGAGTAAATTCCTTAATTGATGTAATAGGCCATAAAACCATGTGACAGGTTCATTCCAGCATTAAGAGTGTCAAAGGTCACCATCAATTTGTATTCCCAAATTCTTCTATGTCTTTGAGATGTGAAGCTGCTTCTCAGTACAAGTATTTTCATATCTGACATGCTGCCCAGAAAGCGGAAAGCAAAAAAAAAACAGCAGGCGAACACATATGAAATAGACTTTAAAAAAAAAAGGCGCAAATAGCATATTTACAGTGGGGCAAATAATTATTTGATCCCTTGCTGATTTTGTAAGTTTTCCCACTTGAACATGAACAGTCTGTAATTTTAAGGGTAGGTTAATTTTAACATTGAGAGATTGAATTTCAAAAATAAAATCCAGAAAATCACAATATTAAAATTAACCTACCCTTAAAATTATAGACTGTTCATGTCTTTATCAGTGGGCAAACTTACAAAATCAGCAAGGGATCAAATACTTATTTCCCCCCACTGTAATTGGGTGCAAACAAAAGCAAAGCACACAAAACCAGTCAAAAAAAGCACAAAGGCAATGATGAATCAAAGCCAATATTTCCATAAATTATGTCATGTGTTGTGTATTTATGGAAAGAAACTGGGTCATTTTCACACCTGCATCAGATGTTCTGTTGGAGATTTTGGAATACAGAAAATAAGAGACACAATGGACCATGGTGGAACGCGATAGACCCATATATCAGTTAATGGGATCAGTTGGATGCTGCTAGTATCCATTGTGCAGTAAGTTACAGTTGAAATGACAAAGAATTCACTGACATCGCTTCTAAACTCAACGAGCGTTATAGAAAAGGGTAATAGTACTCTGATAGATCAGCAGCCAAGGCAAACACTGACCTCGCAATGAGTGCAAGCAAGTGCCGCTGTGGTTGCTATGGTTACTGTAAACAACAAGATACAACGAGTCTAGTCTTGGCAAAAGTATGTATCTATCATATGCACCATCCCTGAAATTTCTAGTATATATGGATAAAACTGAGCTATAAACATATCTAGTATATTATTGTAACCATGGGAAACGCCATGATTAAAAGTCCTAAACGAAGAAGCAGTAATAATTTATGTTTATTACTAATCTGTGCTACAAATACAGCAATTCCACATACGTGACCGTGAGATACAATTATCTGATTGATCCTTGAGACTTACCTTGTACAACTTATTTACTCTGCCAACTGCGCCAACTGTGTTAGTGTAATTCAAGAACATAACGTTTCCTTCAGTTGCTGCGTAAAACTCGTACATCTGAATGTCACACAAATCTTCTTAAAAACTCGCTCCACACATCAGTACGCAGGCCGTTCCCAATAGCCATCCGGACATTATGTGACCCATCGTCATCAGTCTAAGGGAAGCCAAACATCAGACATCAGGACCTGCACATCAGCAATTGTAAAGAGCACATGTTGTATCCTACACCATGGTCCAGTATTGTAGTATGCGATCAGTCAGGCACGAGTTGCTAATTGTTAGTATCCCAACTATTTGACTGTGAAGATCAGACATTATAGGGAATAAGATATGAAGCAAGGGAAAAACAATTGGTCCGGTTCTGAGATTAACATCAGATATTACTATTATGTAATGTATATAGAATTCTCACAAACCGAAAAAGTGGACCCTATAAACCTAAAATTGGACAGTCGATGAAAATATCAAGCGGAAAAAAAAAGAAAAATCCGACCATAAAAGTCCCAGTACTTCAGAGTTAATGAAACAAGCTAAAAGAGTATATATACAAGTTAAGAGCATATACTATATATATACAGTACAGATCAAAAGTTTGGACACACCTTCTCATTCAAAGATTTTTCTGTATGTTCATGACTATGAAAATTGTAGAATCACACTGAAGGCATCAAAACTATGAATTAACACATGTGGAATTATACATTACACTTTACAAAAAAGTGTGAAACAACTGAAAATATGTCTTATATTCTAGGTTCTTCAAAGTAGCCACCTTTTGCTTTGATTACTGCTTTGCACACAGAAAAGGTGAACGGCTGGACTCTACATGTCTAGTTCCCACCGTAAAGCATGGAGGAGGTGGTGTGATGATGTGGGGATGCTTTGCTGGTGACACTGTTGGGGATTTATTCAAAATTGAAGTGGTGAGCGGTCCAGCTCACACCAAACCATCTCGATTGGGTTCAGGTCTGGTGACTGTGGAGGCCAGGTCATCTGGCGTAGCACCCCTAACACTCTCCTTCTTGGTCAAATAGCCCTTACACAGCCTGGAGGTGTTTGGGGTCACTGTCCTGTTGAAAACTAAATGATGGTCCAACTAAACGCAAACCGGATGGAATAGCATGCTGCTGCAAGATGCTGTGGTAGCCATGCTGGTTCACTATGCCTTCAATTTTGAATAAATCCCCAACAGTGTCACCAGCAAAGCACCCCCACACCATCACACCACCTCCTCCATGCTTCACGGTGGGAACCAGGCATGTAGAGTCCATCCATTCACCTTTTCTGCGTGCAAAGCAGTAATCAAAGCAAAAGATGGCTACTTAGAAGATCCTAGAATATAAGACATATTTTCAGTTGTTTCACACTTTTTTGTTAAGTCTGTAATTCCACATGTGTTAATTCATAGTTTTGATGCCTTCAGTGTGATTCTACAATTTTCATAGTCATAAAAATACAGAAAAATCGTTGAATGAGAAGGTGTGTCCAAACTTTTGGTCTGCACTGTATATATTATATATATATATATATATATATATATATATATATATATATATATATATATATATATATATATATATATACAGTATATATGAAGCCCACAGAAGTTTATACACATAATTGTCACATATACAGCTCATATATAACTATACCAATACAAAATATAGGACAAAGAAAAAGATTATATGTAAGATGCTAGTGCAAGAATAACAGTCCTAAAATGTATGGATGTTGAATATACCAATTATAATTATATAGTCACTATTATACCATATATCTGTCATGTGTGAGCCAATGTTATAGCACTCAACGTCACAGGATATTAAATATATACATAGAAATTATTAAGGACAGCATAGGGACTTACACTATCAAACTCTCTCTTTCCAGTGGCGATGTGATTATAATTGGTATATTTAACCATGCTCATATTATAATCTTGCTTTTGCACTGGCACTTTGCATGAACTTGGATCCCATAAACATCAGCTGAGTATGCACTAGCACTTTCTACATACTACACATTATAGGACTATGTAATTCTTGCACTAGCACCTTACATATAATCTTTTTCTTTGTCCTATATTATGTACTGGTATAGTTATAACTGAGCTGTATATATGACAGTGAACTGAGCACCAAATTTGCATATCACTTCAAAAGAGTTCACTTGAATAGTAGCCTGCAGATTTTGGACCTACAGGTACACTGTGTCTCAGGGAACGTTGTCCTGCATGGAGATAAGCTTACTTTATTACATCATTTCACCCTGACAGTCTCCTTTTAAAGAAATTGGAAATTAGCTATCTGTTTAAAGTATAACACTGGTACGAAATTAACAAGAATTGTTAATAATTTAACAAAGGTGATGATAGCCAATTGCTTTATAATATTACCCAAATCATCAGTGCCAGCTGTTTAAACATTTCTATAGATGGCTCTAAAGAAATAATTAGAAATATGCTTTCAAAATAATATCTACTCTGCAAGCCGAAGTTCTTATTATATGCACGGAGATCTGCCACCAGATTTCACAACGCAAACTGAAAACGTATTAAATATTTCTGATGAGGCTGGTGTACTTAGTTTGAAAAATCTATGTCAGAATGGCAGTATAAACATTTTTGAAAGTTTTACTGCCTACTACTATAATGAACATTTTACGAGTCCAGCTCTGTCTGAACTCATTATATGCTAATTTTAATATCAATATTATATAAAAATTCTGAAGTGAATTTTCAAAGTAAGTACATCAGCTCCACCAAGTCTAACAGACATATTTAATAATGCATATATTTTGCATTGTGAAATATGTTGGCTGACCTGCTTTAAAGGCAGGTATATAAATCAATTCCCTCTTTATTCAGAGCATAGCTGGAGGGGGCGAAAGCAGGCACAGGCAGGGTAAGGAGGACCATAGTTTCCTCTGCCACATAATAAGACACAGGTACGGCACATGATAGTAGAGGGTACCTGTACAAAATTTTGCATTGGGGTCCAGGGACTTAAGAGTCTTCATTGTAACAAAAAGGCTATATGATAAATATCATACACCTGATCCTATTAAAATCATACATTTCACTAGAGGATAAAGGTACCTTTGGGACGTTACATAGGTATCGTAGCACTTCCCCAATGTATTGCACAACGGTCACGTTGTATTTTCTGCAGTCATCCCAAAATTGGCTGGCTGAAAACTTCTTTCGCAAGACTATAGTTGCACCTGAGAACAATTAGGAAAAAAACACGACTCGATAAGTCATTAAATAACTTCCTACAAATTAACATTATTTATTAGTGTGTATAAATATATGTGCCATGAAATTAAACCTTCCCTTCACTTTTGCCTGTCAGGACAATATCCATTCTCTAAACTGTCTACAGTGGCATGTAAACGTTTGGGCACCCGGTCAAAATTACTGTTATTGTGAACAGTTAAGCAAGTTGAAGATGAAATGATCTCTAAAAGGCCTAAAGTTACAGATGACACTTTCCTTTGTATTTTAGGCTAAAAAATATATATTTTTTTATCTTTTACATTTTAAAAATTATAAAAAAGAAAATGGGCCAATGCAAAAGTTTGTGCACCCTTGAAGATTTGTGTGCACAAAAAACTTTAACCAAGGTTTCAGACCTTAATTAGCCTGTTAGAGGTTAAGGTTATGGCTTGTTCACTATCATAGTTAGGAAAGGCCAAGTGATGGAAATTTCCCAGCTTTATAAAAACCCAGCCTCCTCTAACCTTGTGCCAAAAAACATCAGCGATGGGTCCTTCTAAGCCGCTGTCTACAACTCTGAACATGAAAATGGTGGAGGCCCACAAAGCAGGAGAAGGCTACAAGAAGATAGCAAAGGGTTTTCAAGTTGACCTTTCCTCAGTTCGAAATGTAATTAAGAAATGGCCAGTTAAAAGAAACGGTGGAGGTCAAGATAAGGTCTGGAAGACCGAGCACAATTTCAGTGAGAGATGCTTGTAGAATTGCCAGGGGCAAATCAGAACCCCCGCTTGACTGCAAAATACCTTCAGAAAGATATAGCAGACTCTACAGTTGTGGTACATTGTTCTACTGCTCACAGATACAGTACCTGCACAAATATGGCCTTCATGGAAGAGTCATCAGAAGAAAACCTGTCCTGTGTCCTCACCATCAAATTCAGTGTCAAAAGTATGAAAAAAAACATCTAAACAAGTATGATGTATTTTGGAAACAATTCCTGTGGACAGACAAGGTTAAACTAGAACTCTTTGACCACAATG
This sequence comes from Oophaga sylvatica, assembly GCA_033576555.1. Classification (NCBI taxonomy): domain Eukaryota; kingdom Metazoa; phylum Chordata; class Amphibia; order Anura; family Dendrobatidae; genus Oophaga; species Oophaga sylvatica. Next base: position 411,921,186 of record JARQOD010000004.1, read on the forward strand.
AGCAAAAAGGGGGCACATAATTTCAGGAAAAGAACATTTTGCCAACCATTAAGCATGGGGTTGAATCAATCATGCTTTGGGTTGCGTTGCAGGAATGGCACGGCGAGCATTGCACACGTAGAGGGAAGAATGGATTCAATTAAATTTCCACAAATTATTGATGCAAACATAACACCATCTGTAAATCATCATTTGCATCATTGAAAATCTGTGGCTAGACCTCAAAATAGCAGTGCATGCCGTGCCGGCGTCAGCACCGGGCGTACCCGGGGAAGTGCCGGGGCCTTCAGCAGGCGGGAGACCCACTCCCCATCGGGCACCCCAGCGCGCTATAGCGCCAGTCAGTGGTGCCAGCGCCGCCACGCTTGCTCAGGGCCCGGCACAATACTTACCAGTATTCTGTATGGAGCATTATATGGGGACCAGTATTCTGTATGGAGCATTATATGAGGGCCAATATTCTGTATGGAGCATGATATGAGGGCCAGTATTCTGTATGGAGCATTATATGAGGGCCAGTTTTCTGTATGGAGCATTATATAGGGTCCAGTATTCTGTATGGAGCATTATATGAGGGCCAGTATTCTGTATGGAGCATTATATGGGGTCCAGTATTCTGTATGGAGAGTTATATGGGGGCCAGTATTCTGTATGGAGCATTATATGAGGGCCAGTATTCTGTATGGAGCATGATATAAGGGCCAGTATTCTGAATGGAGCATTATATGGGGACCAGTATTCTGTATGGAGCATTATATGGGAACCAGTATTCTGTATGGAGCAATTTATGGGGACCAGTATTCTGTATGGAGCATTATATGGGGACCAGTATTCTGTATGGAGCATTATATGGGGACCAGTATTCTGTATGGAGCATTATATGAGGGCCAATATTCTGTATGGAGCATGATATGAGGGCCAGTATTCTGTATGGAGCATTATATGAGGGCCAGTTTTCTGTATGGAGCATTATATAGGGTCCAGTATTCTGTATGGAGCGTTATATTGGGGCCAGTATTCTGTATGGAGCATTATATGAGGGCCAGTATTCTGTATGGAGCATTATATGGGGTCCAGTATTCTGTATGGAGAGTTATATGGGGGCCAGTATTCTGTATGGAGCATTATATGAGGGCCAGTATTCTGTATGGAGCATGATATGAGGGCCAGTATTCTGTATGGAGCATTATATGGGGACCAGTATTCTGTATGGAGCATTATATGGGGACCAGTATTCTGTATGGAGCAATTTATGGGGGTCAGTATTCTGTATGGAGCATTATATGGGGACCAGTATTCTTTATGGAGCATTATATGGGGACCAGTATTCTGTATGGAGCATTATATGGGGTCCAGTATTCTGCATGGAGCATTATATGGGGTCCAGTATTCTGTATGGAGCATTATATGGGGTCCAGTATTCTGTATGGAGCATTATATGAGGGCCAGTATTCTGTATGGAGCATGATATGGGGACCAGTATTCTGTATGGAGCATGATATGGGGACCAGTATTCTGTATGGAGAATGATATGGGGACCAGTATTCTGTATGGAGCATTATATGACGGCCAGTATTCTGTATGGAGCATTATATGGGGTCCAGTATTCTGTGTGGAGCATTATATGGGGACCAGTATTCTGTATGGAGCATTATATGGGGACCAGTATTCTGTATGGAGCATTATATGAGGGCCAGTATTCTGTATGGAGCATTATATGGGGTCCAGTATTCTGTATGGAGCATTATATGGGGTCCAGTATTCTGTATGGAGCATTATATGAGGGCCAGTATTCTGTATGGAGCATGATATGGGGACCAGTATTCTGTATGGAGCATGATATGGGGACCAGTATTCTGTATGGAGAATGATATGGGGACCAGTATTCTGTATGGAGCATTATATGACGGCCAGTATTCTGTATGGAGCATTATATGGGGTCCAGTATTCTGTGTGGAGCATTATATGGGGACCAGTATTCTGTATGGAGCATTATATGGGGACCAGTATTCTGTATGGAGCATTATATGAGGGCCAGTATTCTGTATGGAGCATTATATGGGGTCCAGTATTCTGTTTGGAGCATTATATGGGGTCCAGTATTCTGTATGGAGCATTTTATGGGGGCCAGTATTCTGTATGGAGCATTTTATGGGGGCCAGTATTCTGTATGGAGCATGATATGGGGACCAATATTCTGTATGGAGCATGATATGGGTCAGTATTCTGATGGCATGATATGGGTCCAGTATTCTGTATGGAGCATGATATGGGGTCCAGTATTCTGTATGGAGCATTTTATGGGGCCAGTATTCTGTATGGAGCACGTTTATGGGGGCCAGTATTCTGTATGGAGCATATATGGGGGCCAGTATTCTGTATGGAGCATAATATGGGGACCAGTATTCTGTATGGAGCATGATATGGGGACCAGTATTCTGTATGGAGCATGATATGGGGACCAGTATTCTGTATGGAGCATGATATGGGGACCAGTATTCTGTATGGAGCATGATATGGGGACCAGTATTCTGTATGGAGCATTATATGAGGGCCAGTTTTCTGTATGGAGCATTATATAGGGTCCAGTATTCTGTATGGAGCGTTATATGGGGGCCAGTATTCTGTATGGAGCATTATATGAGGGCCAGTATTCTGTATGGAGCATTATATGGGGTCCAGTATTCTGTATTGAGCGTTATATGGGGGCCAGTATTCTGTATGGAGCATTAAATGAGGGCCAGTATTCTGTATGGAGCATTATATGGGGACCGGTATTCTGTATGGAGCATTATATGGGGACCAGTATTCTGTATGGAGCATTATATGGGGACCAGTATTCTGAATGGTGCATGATATGGGGACCAGTATTCTGTATGGAGCATGATATGGAGACCAGTATTCTGTATGGAGCATGATATGGGGTCCATTATTCTGTATGGAGCATTATATGGGGACCAGACCAGTATTCTGTATGGAGCACTATGTGATGCCTATAATACTGCATGGAGGACTATGTGGAGCCCATAATACTGTATGGAGGACTATACTGTCTGGTCTGCACTGTGCGCTGCGAGGATTCGCCGGTTTCTGAGCTACTGTAGAATTTACAATAGATATCACTCATGTAATGTAAGAAGTGAAATCTTTGGCCTTGTACTATCTATGCCTACAAGTAGTATTCAACCCCCTGCAGATTTAGCTGGTTGACACATGCGGAATTAACTTGGCATTGTGACATTTGTACTGTAGATCAGCCTGGAAGTGGGAAATGCACTGCAGCAAAAATTTTTGTTTTATTTATTTTTATTTTTTTAAAAAAACGTTAAAAGTTAATTCAGAGTGTCATTTATTATTCAACCCTCAAACCACAAGCATTCTGTTTGGTCCCCCTAAAGTATTAAGAAGTATTTCAGGCACCAAGAATAATGAGCTTCACATGTGTGGATTAATGATCTCTTTTGCCAGCCTTTTCTGACTATTTAAGACCCTCCCCAAACTTTTGAACAGCACTCATACATGGTCAACATGGGAAAGACAAAGGAGCATTCCAAGGCCATCAGAGACAAGATCGTGGAGGGTCACAAGGCTGGCAAGGGGTACAAAACCCTTTCTAAGGAGTTGGCCCTACCTGTTTCCACTGTTGGGAGCATCATCCGTAAGTGGAAAGCTTATGGAACTACTGTTAGCCTTCCACGACCTGGACAGCCTTTGAAATTTTCCTCCCGTGCCGAGGCCAGGCTTGTCCGAAGAGTCAAGGCTAACCCAAGGACAACAAGGAAGGAGCTCCGGGAAGATCTCATGGCAGTGGGGACATTGGTTTCAGTCAATACCATAAGTAACGTACTCCACCGCAATGGTCTCCGTTCCAGAAGAGCCCATCAGGTACCTTTACTTTCAAAGCGTCATGTCAAGGCTCGTCTACAGTTTGCTCATGATCACTTGGAGGACTCTGAGACATACTGGTTCAAGGTTCTATGGTCTGATGAGACCAAGATCGAGATCTTTGGTGCCAACCACACACGTGACGTTTGGAGACTGGATGGCACTGCATACGACCCCAAGAATACCATCCCTACAGTCAAGCATGGTGGTGGCAGCATCATGCTGTGGGGCTGTTTCTCAGCCAAGGGGCCTGGCCATCTGGTCCGCATCCATGGGAGGATGGATAGCACGGCCTACCTGGAGATTTTGGCCAAGAACCTCCGCTCCTCCATCAAGGATCTTAAGATGGGTCGTAATTTCATCTTCCAACAAGACAACACAAAACACACAGCCAGGAAAACCAAGGCCTGGTTCAAGAGGGAAAAAGTCAAGGTGTTGGAGTGGCCTAGTCAGTCTCCTGACCTTAACCCAATTGAAAACTTGTGGAAGGAGCTCAAGATTAAAGTCCACATGAGACACCCAAAGAACCTAGATAACTTGGAGAAAATCTGCATGGAGGAGTGGGCCAAGATAACTCCACAGACCTGTGCCGGCCTGATCAGGTCTTATAAAAGACGATTATTAGCTGTAATTGCAAACAAGGGTTATTCCACGAAATATTAAACATAGGGGTTGTATAATAATTGACCCACACTTTTATGTTTAAAATTTATTAAAATTCAACTGAGCAACATAACTTTTTGTTTTGTAAGATTTATGCTTCTGTTAATAAATCCTACTCTCGTTTGCAGTTTGAAGGCTCTAACTTATTTGCATCTTATCAAACCAGCTAAATCTGCAGGGGGTTGAATACTACTTGTAGGCACTGTATATTTCTCCGCTGTATCTGTCCATCGTGAATCATGGTCTGTGTTAAAGGGGCCCACTGAGGCTCTTTCGCCCGGGGCCCACAAAGACCTGGAGCCGGCTATGAGTGCATGCAAGAAGACCCAAGAATCTCAGAGAACTGGAAGAATTTTCCAAGGATGAATGAATGAAAATCCCTCAAACAAGAATTGAAAGACTTGTCTGGCTTAGAAAAGTGTTTACAAGCTATGATCCTTTTAAAAAGGGGTGCTACTAGGTAATAACCGTGCAAGGTGCCCAAACTTTTGCCTCAGACCATTTTCCTTTTTGTAATTTTAAGGTGTAAAGATGAAAATATATATCTTTTGCTTAAAATACAAAGGAAATGTGTCAACTTTAATTTTAGGGCTTTTAGAGATCATTTAACCCCTTAGTGACAGAGCCATTTTGCAGCTTAATGACAGGGCCAATTTTTACAATTCTGTCATGGGTGCATCGCCACGAGGATCGTCGCGATTGCACATTCTGACTTCTCGCAGCTGAGTTGCTGTTACTTTGTGTTTGGTAATGAGAGAGTTAATTTTACCTAGCTCTTTGCTAAGACTAGGTCCAGCCTCGCCCGGCTGCTTTTGATTATGTTCTAATTAGCTTCCTTTATATCCCTGCCAGTCTGGGTGTTAGATGCCGGTGAAAGCCTTCATGTAGTCTAGCAGACTGGATCGGTTCTGAGAATACTTAAGCTAAGAGCTCCTTAGTTGTTTTTACTCTTATAGCTTATAGTTTATCTCTGAGACCTTAGGTGTTCCTACTGTGTGTGAGTGTTGTATGTAAGACTTTATTTACTTTATTTCTTGTCTTTCTTGTATGTCTTTCTGTTCATTAACCGTTACCTGTTCATTCCCTTTGGTGGTAATCAGGGTCCTTCTTAGGACTAGAATACAGTTGGCAGGGATTGATAGGAGACAGGGTTTACGCTGGTGGCCTGGACCTCTGTACCTTTAACAGTACCTCCAGGTAGAGGGATTAGTTAGGACCCCAGTTTAGGGTCAGCATAGACCCCGGTCACCCTCTAGCCAGAGACAGCGTATAACGGATTCCGTATTGACCCACTGGACATTCTGTCAGGTAATTCTATGTTATCATATATCTATGCGCATGTTATATAGTATGTTGCCCTTTTGATATAGATTACTGTCATCACATATATATATCTGCTATACAGCGTGACATTTTCACCGGCCCATACTAAAGATTCTCCCCAGCTGTCATGGATCCAGTAGCCCAGCTGGCCCGGCAGTTGCAGGGGTTGTCCATGGAGTTGGCAGACATTAAGTCCAAGGTTCTGTCCCCCCGGAGCAAACCAGATCTGAACCTAAGGTTGCTCTTCCGGACAGGTTCACTGGTGGGCGGGACAAATTTTTTACTTTCCGGGAGGCATGTAAATTGTACTTTCGGCTGCGGCCTCGGTCATCTGGGAGTGAAGAGCAGAGGGTGGGAATTGTTATCTCGCTCTTACAAGGGGACCCTCAATCTTGGGCGTTCTCTATTCCTCCAGGCTCCCCAGATCTCCAGTCAGTGGATCGATTTTTTTACTGCCCTGGGTCTGGTATATGATGATCCGGATCGAGTTTCCCTTGCTGAAACAAAGTTACGTAAAATACGGCAAGGAAATCGTCCAGCGGAGGAATATTCTTCTGAGTTCCGTAGATGGGCAACAGATACTCAGTGGAATGACCCAGCTCTTAGGAGCCAGTTTTGTCAAGGGTTGTCTGACAAATTAAAAGATGTGTTGGCTCAGTATGATTCTCCTCCATCACTGGAGGCTGCTATGGCCCTCGCTATTCGCATTGATAGACGAATTCGGGGAAGACGCGAGGTAACTCCGCCTCCCGTGATGACTCCACCTACTACTAAAGTCCCTTATACTGAGGTTCCCCTGGTCTGTTCTGAGGAACCCATGCAGTTGGGAGGGACATCTTTTTGTAGGAGGGAACCGGCGGTACACCGCAAGACTAGAAGGTGTTTCTTTTGCGGGAGAGAGGGACATTTTGTTGGGGGGTGTCCATCCCGGGCCTCTTTGAGCAAAGGAGTTAACCTGGGAGTGTGTATTTCGTCCCCAAATCCCTCTCAGTTTCTCGTGCCTGCGGAGGTGGTGATTGGTACTAGAACTGAGAGGATTTCTGTTTTTCTTGATAGTGGGTCCGGGGCTAATCTGGTGGACGCTCGGTTTGCCCAGGTGCATGGTATGCAACTGAGTGTTTTGGCCAAACCGGTCCCTATAGTCTCTATTAATTCTAGACCTCTCGGTCAAGGTTGCTTGGTACAAGCTGTTCATAACATAGATCTTCGAGTAGGGGCAATACATAAAGAGCAATTGTCTTGTTATGTGTTGGAGGGTCTACCTACTCCTATTGTGTTGGGACTTCCTTGGTTGGCTAAACATAACCCAGTGATTGATTGGCAATCCGGAAAGATAAGCCAGTGGGGTGAATTTTGCAGGAATAACTGCATGAGCACGGTCATCGGTGCGGTTGTGCCTAGGACTTTGTCTCCTTTTCTGGAGGACTTTGGGGAGATGTTCTCAGAGGAGGGGTGTAAAGAGTTACCTCCTCATCGCGCATATGACTGCTCAATAAAGTTGCTTCCTGATGCCTTATCTCGTACTTTCCCAGGGGCCGGGAGGACGGATGATCCGGTTCCTATTCCTCAGGAGGGAATTGTAGTGTCAGCTGTATGCTCTGAGCTTGAGGGGGAGGTATTGGGGGCTCAGGGGGACGCCCCTGTGGGACTTTCAGGGAGACTGATAGTTCCAGATCGGTTAAGACTGAAGGTTACGGGGAACCGTTACAAACGGATGGCTGATAGGGGGAGAGTTTCTGGTCTAGATCTGAAGGTGAACGATCTGGTTTGGTTGTCTACCAGGAATTTAAAACTTAAAGTTTCCTCCTGGAGGTTGGGTCCCAGATTCATCGGGCCGTACAGGATCAGTTCCATAATTAATCCTGTGGCATTTCGTTTGGACCTCCCTCCTACGTTTAAAATTCATAATGTGTTTCACAAGTCATTACTTAAAAAGTATGTGGCACCAGTCATACCGTCACCTCTACCTCCTCCTTCAGTGGTGGTCAATGATAACGTGGAATTTCATGGGTCGAAAATCATTGACTCACGTCTCAGTCGTCGGTCCCTTCAGTACCTGGTTCATTGGAAGGGGTATGGTCCTGAGGAGAGGACGTGGGTCCCTGCGTCGGAGGTTAACGCAGATCGATTGGTTCGGACCTTCCACACAACTTACCCGGGCAGACCTGGCCTTGAGGGTCCGGAGGCCCCTCGTAGAAGGGGGGGTACTGTCATGGGTGCATCGCCACGAGGATCGTCGCGATTGCACATTCTGACTTCTCGCAGCTGAGTTGCTGTTACTTTGTGTTTGGTAATGAGAGAGTTAATTTTACCTAGCTCTTTGCTAAGACTAGGTCCAGCCTCGCCCGGCTGCTTTTGATTATGTTCTAATTAGCTTCCTTTATATCCCTGCCAGTCTGGGTGTTAGATGCCGGTGAAAGCCTTCATGTAGTCTAGCAGACTGGATCGGTTCTGAGAATACTTAAGCTAAGAGCTCCTTAGTTGTTTTTACTCTTATAGCTTATAGTTTATCTCTGAGACCTTAGGTGTTCCTACTGTGTGTGAGTGTTGTATGTAAGACTTTATTTACTTTATTTCTTGTCTTTCTTGTATGTCTTTCTGTTCATTAACCGTTACCTGTTCATTCCCTTTGGTGGTAATCAGGGTCCTTCTTAGGACTAGATTACAGTTGGCAGGGATTGATAGGAGACAGGGTTTACGCTGGTGGCCTGGACCTCTGTACCTTTAACAGTACCTCCAGGTAGAGGGATTAGTTAGGACCCCAGTTTAGGGTCAGCATAGACCCCGGTCACCCTCTAGCCAGAGACAGCGTATAACAGATTCCGTATTGACCCACTGGACATTCTGTCAGGTAATTCTATGTTATCATATATCTATGCGCATGTTATATAGTATGTTGCCCTTTTGATATAGATTACTGTCATCACATATATATATCTGCTATACAGCGTGACAAATTCTGACCACTGTCAATTTATGAGGTTATAACTCTGGAACGCTTTAACGAATCCTGCTGATTCTAAGATTGTTTTTTCGTGACATATTGTACTTCACGTTAGTGGTAAAATTTCTTTGACAGGACTTGTGTTTATTTATGAAAAAAACAGAAATATGGCGAAAATTTTGAAAATTTAACAATTTTCAAACTTTACATTTTTATGCCCTTAAATCAGAGAGATATGTCACACAAATTTCTTAATAAATAACATTTCCCACATGTCTACTTTACATCAGCACAATTTTGGGAACAAAATTTTTTTTTGTTACAAAGTTATAAGGGTTAAAAGTTGACCAGCAATTTCTCATTTTTACAACACCATTTTTATTTTAGGGACCACATCACATTTGAAGTCACTTTGAGGGGTCTATATGATAGAAAATACCCAAAAGTGACACCATTCTAAAAACTGCACCCCTCAAGGTGCTCAAAATCACATTCAAGAAGTTTATTAACCCTTTACGTGCTTCACAGGAACTGAAGCAATGGACCTCATCTGGAATACGACCTCATCTGGAATACTGTGTCCAGTTTTGGGCACCACATTTTAAAAAAGACATCAACAAACTGGAGCAAGTTCAGAGAAGAGCCACCAGAATGGTGACCGGTCTGCAAACCATGTCCTATGAGGAACGGTTGCAGGATTTGGGAATGTTTAGCTTGCAAAAAAGAAGACTGAGAGGAGACTTAATAGCTGTCTACAAATATCTCAAGGGCTGTCACATTGTAGAAGGATCATCTTTATTCTCATTTGCGCAAGGAAAGACTAGAAGCAATGGGATGAAACTGAATGGGAGGAGACACAGATTAGATATTTGAAAAAACTTTTTGACAGTTAGGGTGATCAATGAGTGGAACAGGCTGCCACAAGAGGTGGTGAGTTCTCCTTCAATGGAAGTCTTCAAACAGAGGCTGGATAGACATCTGTCTGGGATGATTTAGAGAATCCTGCTTTGAGCAGGGGGTTGGACCAGATGACCCAGGAGGTCCCTTCCAACTCTACCATTCTATGATTCTATGATTCTAATGTGGAAGGAAAAATTTAACATTTAACTTTTTTTGCAAAAACTTTACTTCGGAACCAATTTTTTTTATTTTCACAACTGTTAAAAGAAAAAATGAACCACAAAATTTGTTGTACAATTTCTCCTAAATAAGCCGATACCCCATATGTGGGGGTAAACCACTTTTTGGGCGCACGGCAGAGGTCGCAAGGGAAGGAGCGACATTTGACTTTTTCAACGCAGAATTGTCTGGACGCCATGTCGCGTTTGTAGAGGCCCTGATGTATCTAAACAGTGGAAACCCATCACAAGTGACTCCATTTTGGAAACTAGACCCCTAAGGAACATATCTAGATGTGTGGTGAGCACTTTGAACCTCCAAGTGCTTCACAGAAGTTTATAACATAGAACAGTGAAAATAAAAAATCATATTTTTTCCACAAAAACAATCTTTTCACCCCAATTTTTATTTTCCCAAGGGTAACAAGACCCCAAAAGCTTTTGTGCAATTTGTCCTGAGCATGCTGATACCCCATATGTGGGGGTAAACCACTGTTTGGGTGCATGGCAGAGCTTGGAAGGGAAGGAGCGCTGTTTGACTTTTTCAGCGCAGAATTGCCTGGACGTCATGTCGTGCTTGTAGAGGCCCTGATGTGTCTAAACAGTGGAAACCCCCACAAGTGACCCCATTTTGGAAATTAGACCCCCTAAGGAACTTATCTAGATGTGTGGTGAGCACTTTGAACCTCCAAGTGCTTCACAGAAGTTTATAACATAGAACCGTGAAAATAAAAAATCATATTTTTTCCACAAAAACGATCTGTTCACCCCAATTTTTATTTTCCCAAGGGTAACAAGACCCCAAAAGTTTTTGTGCAATTTGTCCTGAGCATGCTGATACCCCATATGTGGGGGTAAACCACTGTTTGGGTGCATGGCAGAGCTTGGAAGGGAAGGAACTAGACCCCCTAAGGAACTTATATAGATGTATGGTGAGCACTTTGAACCCCCAAGTGCTTCACAGAAGTTTATAACTCCCGGGCATGAAAATAAAAAGTCATATTTTTTCCACAAACCTGATCGTTTAGTCCCCAATTTTTTATTTTCCCAAGGGTAACAGGAGAAATTAGATCACAAAAGTTGTTGTCCAATTTGTCCTGAGTAAGCTGATACCCCATATGTGGGGTGGGACCACTGTTTGGGCGCACGGCAGGGCTTGGAAGGGAAGGAGCGCCGTTTGACTTTTTCAAACCAAAATTGGATGGAATTGAAATTGGATGCCATGTCGCGTTTGGAGAGCCCCTGATACGCCTAAACAGTGGAAACCCCCCACAAATGACACCATTTTGGAAACTAGACCCCTTAAGGAACTTATCTAGATGTGTGTGGTGAGCACTTTGAACCCCCAAGTGCTTCACAGAAATTTATAAACGTAGAGCCGTGAAAATAAAAAATCATTTTTTTCCTCAAAAATGATTCTTTAGCCCGCTATTTTTTTTATTTTCCCAAGGGTAACAGGAGAAATTGGACCCAAAAAGTTGTTGTGCAATTTTTCCTGAGTACGCTGATACCCCATATGTGGGGTGAAACCACTGTTTGGGCACATGGGAGTGCTTGGAAGGGAAGGAGCGCCATTTTGTAATGCAGACTTTGATGGAATGTTCTGCGGGCGTCATGTTGTGTTTGCAGAGCCCTTGATGTGCCTAAACAGTAGAAACCCCCTGCAAGTGACACCATTTTGGAAACTAGACCCCCCAAGGAGCTTATCTAGATGTGTGGTGAGCACTTTGAACCCCCAAGTGCTTCACAGAAATTTATAAACGCAGAGCCGTGAAAATGAAAAATCATTTTTTTTCTCAAAAATGATTTTTTTAGCCAGCTATTTTTTATTTTCCCAAGGGTAACAGGAGAAATTAGAACCCCAAAATTGGTGTGCAATTTGTCCTGAGTACGCTGATACCCCATATGTTGGGGTAAACCACTGTTTGGGCGCACGGCAGGGCTCGGAAGGGAGGGAGCGCCATTTGACTTTTTGAACGCCACGTCGTGTTTGGAGACCCCCTGATGTATCTAAACAGTGGAAACTCCCCACAAGTGACCCCATTTTGGAAACTAGACCCCTTAAGGAACTTATCTAGATGTGTGGTGAGCACTTTAAACCCCCAAGTGTTTCACAAAAATTTATAAACGCAGAGCTGTGAAAATAAAAAATCATTTTTTTTCTCAAAAATGATTTTTTTAGCCAGCTATTTTTTATTTTCCCAAGGGTAACAGGAGAAATTAGAACCCCAAAATTGGTGTGCAATTTGTGCTGAGTACGCTGATACCCCATATGTTGGGGTAAACCACTGTTTGGGCGCACGGCAGGGCTCGGAAGGGAGGGAGCGCCATTTGACTTTTTGAACGCCACGTCGTGTTTGGAGACCCCCTGATGTATCTAAACAGTGGAAACTCCCCACAAGTGACCCCATTTTGGAAACTAGACCCCTTAAGGAACTTATCTAGATGTGTGGTGAGCACTTTAAACCCCCAAGTGTTTCACAAAAATTTATAAACGCAGAGCTGTGAAAATAAAAAATCATTTTTTTTCTCAAAAATGATTTTTTTAGCCAGCTATTTTTTATTTTCCCAAGGGTAACAGGAGAAATTAGAACCCCAAAATTGGTGTGCAATTTGTCCTGAGTACGCTGATACCCCATATGTTGGGGTAAACCACTGTTTGGGCGCACGGCAGGGCTCGGAAGGGAGGGAGCGCCATTTGACTTTTTGAACGCCACGTCGTGTTTGGAGACCCCCTGATGTGCCTAAATAGTGGAAATCCCTCAATTCTAGCTCCAACCCTAACCCCAACACACCCTAACCCTAATCCCAACCCTAATCCTAACCTAAATCCCAACCCTAATTCCAACCCTAATTGTGACCCTAACCTTAATTGTAACCCTAACTCTAATTGTAACCCTAACCCTAATTTTAACCCTAACCCTAATTGTAACCCTAACCCTAATTATAACCCTAATTATAACCCTAACCCTAAGGCTAGGTTCATTTTGCGTTTTACCAGTCCGTTCAACACATAGCGTTGACGGGCTGGTAACGGTATAGCATAACGCGATCGCGTTATGCTATACCCGCTAGCGCAGAGGGATCAGCAGATGATTCATCTGCGCTAGCGGTGACGGAGCCCAGATGCTGCAGCCCGTGTCCGAGGCTCCGTCACTGAATGATGGCTCGTCGCAAACCCATGCCACTTTACGGCATGCGTCACGATGCGCCCTCAAATGGCGGTGAATGGCAGCGTTAACGGACTGCGTTACACCGCGTTATACCGCGGTGTAACGCAGTCCGTCTAACGGACTGCCATAACGCAGTATGAACCCAGCCTAATTATAACCCTAACCCTAATGCTAACCCTAACCCTAATGCTAACCCTAACCCTAATTATAACCCTAACGGAAAAATGAAAATAAATATAATTTCTATTTTTTATTATATGTCCCTAACTAAGGGGGTGATAAATGGGGGGGTTATGTATTGTTTTTTTTATTTTGATCACTGTGATCACTCTAGAGCCAGCAGCATCCACCTTTTCCCGCTGGTTGCGGAAGCCAAATCGCAGGTGGCGCCCCCTACTGAGCAGGACTGTCTGCGCTCAGAAGTGCGCCAGCTGACCAAAAACCTGGCCACTGTAAAGAGTGCCCTGCAACTGCCGATGGAGGAGGAAGGAAAGATCCTGCTAGCTGACTGCCCAGAGGATGTCCCCTGGATGAACCGGAGGAGAAGGAGGACGTCGCCCCACGGAGGAGGACAACGCCACCCCCAGGAAGGACCCGCGACCAGCATCATCCTCGCCGAGAGATTGTCTGCCACAGAGAAGGTCACCCAGCACGTCGGTGTCCTTTAAACGAGCAAATCCTGGGTCCGAGGGCCAACACCCAGGAATAGACTCATCAGGCCCCTCAGACTGGAACCGCAGGTTTGTGGGAGGAAGACCATACCTGTCCATCATACTGGAAGGGATTGCAATCCGGACACCGGATCTCAGGTAACCATCATACCTGATGTTCTTTACAATAGATACTGGTCCATGGACGGTCTCCAACCCCCAAACCCCGATTTTGCAGTATACGCCTCGAATGGCCTCCCTCTTGACTTACTGGGGGCTAAAAACGTAGACGTAAAGGTGGGGAGAGTGGAGCTAAAGGATCAGGGACTTCTTGTAGTGAAGACTGTTAATGAGGAAAATGGGTTGAATGTGGTTTTAGGCACTAACATTATTAGTAACTGTTTGGGGGAGGTTGTGTTTTTACTCCAACAGCTCGCCGATGTTGCCAGACCAAAGCAGAAGGGAGCGATCCAGAAGGAGATCCAGGCCCTGATGTGTCAGCAGCAAGTGAAACTGACCGGTGGTGAGATTGGTAATGTAAGGGGAACAGACCCGAACCCCATTGTGATACCCCCAATGAGTGAAATGCTTATTTGGTGTAGAGCAGCAATAGGTCTGAGAGGACAGAACTACCAAGCAGTAATAGAGCCCCATTGTTCAGAACACAGACCTACACTCTTGACTGCCAGAGGGGTAGTGGAGGTACATAATGGGAGGGTGCCAGTGCGACTTCTCAACTGGGGAGAGGATGAAGTCAAATTACCACGTTATGCCACTGTTGCTAAGTTACATGCTGTGGATAATAACTCCATTCACCCGACGGAGCCCTTACCCTCCCCACAACCAGTGGAGGATAATGGCCCGACCACCAAGGAGGATTGGTGTCAACAGCTCCATGTCGGGACGGACACCACTCCAGCCCACCAGAAACAAGGAGTATATTGAGTAGTTCAGGAGTATGCACAAGTATTCAGCAAACACCCACTCGACTTTGGAAAAATTAAAGGGGTCCAACATCACATCCCCACAGGCAATCATCCTCCCATTAAAGAACGGTACAGGCCTATACCTCCAGCACACTACCAAAAAGCCAAGGAGATGTTGCGTGACATGAAGGAAGCGGGGGTGATAAGGGATAGTTGCAGTCCCTGGGCAGAACTTCTAGTTCTGGTCAGGAAAAAGGATGGAAGCATGAGAATGTGTGTAGATTACAGACAAGTAAATCGCATTACACATAAAGATGCATACCCTTTACCACGCATTGAGGAATCCTTAGCTGCCTTAAAGACAGCTAATTACTTTTCCACCCTTAACCTCACTAGTGGGTACTGGCAAGTAGCTGTGGCTGAGGAGGATCGGGAGAAGACGGCTTTCACCACCCTGATGGGACTCTGTGAGTTCGACAGAATGCCATTTGGACTCAGCAGTGCCCCTGGAACGTTCCAAAGAGTGATGGAGAGCTGCCTGGGACATCTCAACTTCGAAACTGTGTTACTGTACCTGGATGACCTAATTGTGTACTCCAAGACGTATGAAGATCACTTGAAGCACCTGGCGGAGGTATTCGAGTCACTGTCCAGGTATGGGATGAAACTGAAGCCTTCAAAGTGCCATCTGCTCAAACAAAAGGTACAGTATCTGGGACATATTGTCAGCTCAGAAGGAGTAGCGCCAGACCCCGAGAAGGTCACCGCCATCCAGAAATGGCCGGAGCCGAAGAACCTCAAGGAGGTGCGACTGTTCCTGGGACTGACAGGATACTACCGGAGGTTTGTAAAGGACTACACCAAGAAAGCAGCGCCTCTGCAAGACCTCCTGGTGGGACAGTCCCTCAAGAGCAGAAATTCTCCATTCCACTGGGGTAAAGAACAGGCTGAAGCATTCAAAGAAATGAAGGAGATCCTGACAGGTGACGAGATCCTAGCCTATCCTGACTTCAGCCAACTGTTCCTGCTGTATACGGATGCCAGCAACGAAGGATTGGGAGCTGTCCTCAGTCAGAAGCAAAATGGCCTGGAGAAAGTCATCGCCTATGCAAGCAGGAAGCTCCGCCCAACCGAGAGGAACCCCGAGAACTATAGCAGCTTCAAGTTGGAGTTCCTAGCACTGGTCTGGGCCATCACAGAGAGGTTTAAGCATTACCTAGCCTCCAGCAAGTTCACTGCCTACACTGATAATAACCGCTTGATGCATCTTGAAACAGCTAAGCTGGGAGCCATGGAACAACGCTGGATATCTCGGCTGTCAAACTACCAATTCACAATCAAGTACAGAGCGGGCCGCAAGAATGCCAACGCTGATGCCCTATCCAGGATGCCTCATGAATCGGACACAGAGGAAGAAGTGGATGATCTGGAAGAGATTGAACTACCTGCCTTTCACAGGAATGGGATGATCCACGAGCAACAAGCCTGCAGGAGGTCGCGTGGTAATACGTTAAATCCTTTACCTCACCACAGCTGGAAGGAGACTCAGGACAGCGATCCAGTTGTCAGCTGTATCAAGGAGCTGATAACTCAGGAAGGTTCCTCCTTGGAGAAGGATGCGTCTCCGCAAGCAAAGCAGCTGTGGAATGAGAGAAGCCGGCTGTTTATCTACCGTGAGAAGCTGTGCCGGAGGTACGTCAATCCAAAGACCCATGACATGGTATGGCAGATAGTAGTCCCCAGAGCAGACATCCAGATGGTGTTGGAAATCTACCACTATCAAGCTGGGCACTTTGGCTAGAAGAAACTGGAGACCCTGTTGAAGTGTCGTTTCTACTGGGTGGGAATGCGCAGCTCCATTGAGAGGTGGTGCCAGAACTGTGGGCCCTGTGGCCTCAGAAGAAAAGACTACAGCAGCCAGAAGGCACCCCTGCAACCCATCAAGACGACTTGACCCTTAGAGATCGTGGCCCTGGACCATGTCAAGTTGTCACCCAGCCGGTCAGGATACTCCTATGCCCGACCATGGTGGATCACTACTCCAGGTTCCTGGTGGTCGCCCCTGTCAAAGATCTGATGGCAGAGACAGCAGCAAAGACGTTCCAAGCGTATTTCTGCAGACCACATGGATATCCTGAGCAGGTGTTAACTGACCAAGGCCCAGCCTTTGAGGCCGAATTGTTCAAAGAGTTCTGCCACCTGTACGGCTGTAAGAAGATAAGAACCACACCGTACCACCCCCAAACCAATGGTCTCTGTGAAAAGATGAATCACATCGTCATTGACCTGCTGAAGACTGTACCACTTGAAGAGAGGAATCGGCCAGACCTACTACCTGATCTGGTAGATCTGTACAATCACATACCTGTGAGTTCCACCAATTGCACCCCAGCCTATCTCATGCGGGCAAGACCAGGAAAGCTGCCCATGGATCTGGAGCTTGGTGTTGTAGAACCAGAAGCAGATGTGACTACGGAAGACTGGGACACAAACAGACAGGAACAGTACAGAAAAGTACAGGCCTGCGTTGAAGATAGTCTCAGTCGAGTAAGGGACAAACAAGAAGATCACTACAACAAAAGTGCGCCAGCTGAACCTTTCGCACCTGGTGAAGTCGTGCTGAAAAGAAAGAGGAGGATGCACAAACTTGACGATCAATGGGAAAGAGAGCCCTACGTTGTACAGAATTCAAGGTTTGACAACAAGAAAACGTGTATAATTAGTAAAGATAGAGGAAGAACGACTACAACTGTATCCAGAGATCACCTAAAGTTGTGTCCGGATCCGTTAAAGCTTCAAGAGGAAGAACCTGTTGTCAATAAGGAAGAGCGTGATGAAGCAGTCATACATACAGACTTAGGAGATTTCCCTGCGGATTGGCCCCGAATTGGAGAAGCTGTAATCATTCCCGTACTCCATTTCTATCAACCACAAGGAGAACCACTACATCCAGTTGAGCCGGTTGTTGCAGTAGAGTCAGTTCCAGAGGAACCTGCTCCAGCGGAACCCCAAGAAGCGGAACCCCAAGAAGTGGAACCCCAAGAAGCAGAACCCCATGAAGCCGAATCTCAGGAAGAAGGATGCCCTGTCGAGACAGAATCGGTTCACTCAGTTCATAGTATACTTGCCAGCCCAGTGGGAAGGTTAAGGCAATTCTACAATTCACTTGCACGTAGAACAGACAGATTAACTGACACCTCACCTATCACCGCACTGCGTAGGTCAGTACGCATTACAAGGGGACAATTACCTGTTAGGTACAGAGAATAGATACCTAATAAATGTAAATAATTGTTTAGAGTCATTGTACAAAAATGTATATATTGTTGCTTACATTATGCCTTAACATACCGTTATTTATTAATCTGTTTTCCTTTTTGATACTAAAACAAGTGGAATGGACATTATTTTTACTTCTTCCCTCTACCATTTGAGCAGCCTTTTTCCAAAAGAGACTGGGACTTTTACAGTTGCTCATTTCCTCATTGTTTTACTTATGTATATAGTTATGCATTCACCTTTTATGCAACAGTTTAAGATCCTCACCTCCTGTAAGGGAAGAGTTAAATTATACAATGTTTTTATTGTTATCTGTTTTGTATTTCAGCCCCGGAGTGCTGAGTTCTACTAGGGTGAATGTGGAGCCCAGCTGCGACTGGATTCATATCTCCCAGAAGGGTGCACTGAAGGAATACACCACTAGAGGTCATTATATACACTCACACACCTTCACCCATCCCTAAGACCACCAGAGGGAGCTGTTTAGACATATAAAGGAGGGTGAAGACAGGAAGAACAGTTCAGTTGGGAGTTGAGAGTTGAGTTCTGAGTTCAGTCAGACTGAAGTCTGCAGCCTGCAGTTCAGTTCAATAGAGTGGAGGCTAGTAAAGTGGAACTGAAACCACTTCAGTCTAGTCAGAGCTGAAACGAGTGTGTGCAGCTCAGTGAGAAAGTGTGCCAACGCTTAGAGAGCGGCGAAGAGGCAGCCCACCAACTGCCAGTGTGTGATCGTGTGAGGGCCCGGGTAGGCTGAACGCGAGTGGAAAGTGAATGAGGCAGAGGAGCCTTCATAGCTCACCTCAGCAAGTATTTACCGGACGCCGGGGTCCGAGCCTATAGGGATCTCCACGACCCATTAGGAGAACACCGAGTTCCTGGAGGACTACAAGTCCCAGGAGTACCACAGAGCTGACACGTAACCGGGCCAGGAGGACGGAGTCCAGCCGTGCACGGCAAATAGAGACTGTGTACTTCAAGAAAGGGTCCAATCACAAGGTCAGCCAGGTGCAGGACGGAGACTAAGTTAGGCCCAGCTACATGCAGGCCAGGACTTCATTACTAAAAGGGCAAGGAACAGGAGGCCACACACCTACTCAGTGGAAGAATCTGGATGTGCACCCTTCAACCTACAGTGCTCCGGGGAGTGCCTGCAACATCTTCAGTAAAGGTACCAAAGTAACTTGTGTGTGTGTCTACCTTATTACCCCTGAAAGAAAACCGTGAGCACAACCTGAATGAAACTGGTGCTTTAAAGTCTAGGTTCCCACACCGGGTACTAATAATGAAAAAAGGCTTAAGCACTCAACTTAAAAGGTTTATTAGTAGTATCTCCAAACGTTTCGGTCAGAAAAGACCTTCATCAGTGACTACTTATTTTTATATAGAAGATTGTCTCCTAAAAAGGGAGAGGTGCGTGCCCCAAGGAAAGTGTGCTGCTTAAAGACAAACGTAGCTTATAAGAATGCTCAGTAGAAATATCCAGTGACTAAGCTTGCGGTATCCACCGCTATGTAGACTGGAGCTCTGCCAGGACGCTGTCTGAGCCTGCTGATTTGATTTCCATGAGTATGTGGGGCGGAAGTCATAAGCTACGTTTGTCTTTAAGCAGCACACTTTCCTTGGGGCACGCACCTCTCCCCTTTTTAGGAGACAATCTTCTATATAAAAATAAGTAGTCACTGATGAAGGTCTTTTCTGACCGAAACGTTTGGAGATACTACTAATAAACCTTTTAAGTTGAGTGCTTAAGCCTTTTTTCATTATTAGTACCTTATTACCCCTAACTGCCGGGTCCCCGTCTGTCCTGCATCCCTACACATCCATCTGCCCTGAAGGACTCAGCCTCACCTGTGGGAGGCCTAACATCTTGCTGCACAATATTAACCCTTCAGTGGATCTGCATAGCAGTGCTGGTCACCCTGACCAGGTACCACAGGTGGCGTCACGAATCCCCATACCAATATTCAACTCCCCTATAAATATCCCCCTTTTTCAGTGAGCGCCCAAGGCCACGGACCGAGCTGCAGCTACCGTGAAATCCCTCATAGGAATCAACGGGCTCGGTGCCGAGTTCCCCAAGGCCCTGGCGGGCGGCTCATAAGTAGCAGACAATACCGGCATCATAGCTTCCCTAAGAGGAAAGACGTGAAACCGCTGATTGAGTAAAGGACTTTGGCAAAGCTGGACCGTAGTGTCGAGTTGGGTTGTAGTGAATTAGTGAGAAATAGTGAATACTGAGGACAAGTAAAGAGGAAGGAATCAAAACTGTGTGAAAAATACCCCTAGTTGTGAAAAAAAACATTTGTGAAGTTGTGTACCTGCTATCTCCTGTATATATTCCCTACCAAATTCCTGTTTAGTAAAAAGTTTATTTTTGACGGGTGGTCTCCCTCATTGAACTATGAAACATCTGGTTCTGGCAAACCAGCATCATCAGTAAATGTGGACTGCATGGGCGTAGCGCCCTCACAGCACAAGTCCACACACCCAGCCAGGACCTCCACCCAGGTACGGACTGGGCTGAAATTCAGTCCTGGCATTTGAAATCACACAGGTGCATGGTCGTCCCTGTCCCTATGAACCAGATGGGGATATATTACTAATATTACCCTGGATGGAGGAAAATAAGATTTACTACAAGACCAATATTTCTAATGATACCCGTGGCCTGCTGGGGTAAGTGATGGAGTCAGTGACCTTGTGCTCCCTCACAACTCTTAACAGTATTGGTGTCTTGAGAACACCGATTCTGTTAACAACGTAGCAGACAAGACAGCCCATGACCAGACAGGTCCTTCTGGTATTTGCCAGATGGCTAGTCCAGCCCTGCCTCCACCCTCATGTAATATGCCGGAGCGTACGAGATGAGTACCTCGCCCAGGACTACTGCCCCGTGCCATGTTACATTCAGACAAAGTAAGTGTACTCGCCATGTGCTGACTGAGACATGCCTCTTGGTTTCCTTGGTTGGTCTTTGGGTAATTACACAAATGCCAATAAATCTGTGGACACCTTTTGATTACCAACAAGTATGATGAATTAGATTTGGTATAGCATTCATCACACCTATCAGTTTTCAATAAAATATTTTGGTTTTCCACTGTTAATTGTCGGACATAAAGTCATTGTTTAACGGGTTCCCATCGTTTTACTTTTCATTTCATACATCAATAATACATAGGAAAATGAGCAACTTTGTACTAGTAATATATCTTATCAGAGAAATCTGCTTCTTTCTCTAACAGAATTTATCAGTGATTATCAAAATCCTCAATTCTGAGGTAAAATCTGTATTCAGTGAAGACAGACGTTGCCATTACTGATATAGGAGATGGCAGTAGCTTCGGATACAAGTCTATGTAGATATGGTGGGTACGGAAAGTATTCAGACCCCTTTAAATTTTTCACTTTGTTTCATTGCAGCCATTTGTAAATTCAAAAAAGTTAATTTTTTTCTCATTAATGTACACTCTGCTCCCCATCTTGACTGAAAAAAAACCCAGAAATGTAGACATTTTTGCAAATTTATTAAAAAAGAAAAATTGAAATATCACATGGTCATAAGTATTCAGACCCTTTGCTCAGACACTCATATTTAAGTCACATTTAAAGGGGTCTGAATACTGTACGTACCCACTGTATGAGGGAGGAGGAGCTCTGTCTCCAGCTCCTCCCTCCTCCCGTCTACATAGAATTGTATCAGTAGCAGCCGCTATCTCCTATCTGAGCAATGGGAAAGTCTGTCTTTAATGAATACAGATTTTACCTCAGAGTTGACAATTTTTCTGGCAGAGAAAGCAGATCTCTCTGATGAGATATATTACAAAGTTTCTTATTTTCCTGTGTACTATTGATAAATACAAATTAATGATGGTTATTCTTTAAGGCCGGGGTCACGCTTGAGAGAAACTCGCACGAGTATCGCACCTCAATACCGGCACTGCCGCCGACACTCGGGTCCGGAATGTGCGGCTGCATGTATTTCTATGCAGCGGATGCTCCGATCAGAGTGCCAGCGGCATTGCTGGGTATTGAGGTGCGAGACTCGTGCCAGTATCTCGCAAGTTTGACCCCAGCCTAAGGGCTCGCATCCATGGAAAAATATCATAGGTGTCACAGTGGAAAGTGAACCTGTTGACAAAAACAACCACTGTATTCAGGTTTCACTTTTTAATCTGGAGTAAAAAAATAAAAAAAAAGAACCACAAAATATATTTTGCTTGACAGCAGTTGCTTGAAGAGTTGCTTGGAATCAAACAGCTGAATGACACAAGCCCTTTCTGTCTTGCATATGGAAATATATAGTAATGGTAACCAAATCATTCAACCTCTGAACTGATCCTCTCTGCATGTATGCACTCCATTCATTGTTAGCAAGCAGCCTGAATGCTCCAATCCCTTCATTGGAATCAAGCAGCTGAATGACACAAGCCCTTTCTGTCTTGCATGTGGAAATATATAGTAATGGTAACCAAATCATTCAACCTCTGAATTGATCCTCTCTGCATGTATGCACTCCATTCATTGTCAGCAAGCAGCTGAATGACACAAGCCCCTTCTCTCTTGCATGTGGAAATATATAGTAATGGTAACCAAATCATTCAACCTCTGAATTGATCCTCTCTGCATGTATGCACTCCATTCATTGTCAGCAAGCAGCTGAATGACACAAGCCCCTTCTGTCTTGCATGTGGAAATATATAGCAATGGTAACCAAATCATTCATCCTCTGAATTGATCCTCTCTGCATGTATGCACTCCATTCATTGTTAGCAAGCAGCCTGAATGCTCCAATCCCTTCATTGGAATCAAACAGCTGAATGACACAAGCCCTTTCTGTCTTGCATGTGGAAATATATAGTAATGGTATGCACTCCATACTTCTGATTGCTGCCAACCACTGCTGTACCATCTTGCAACATAGTTTAATGTAAAACTGGGTCTGAACTGAAAAAGTAAGTTGATGTGTATGCAAAATGTAAATGCATATCAAACACATGACCATTAAACAGAGAAAACAAAAAACAAGAAACAAATATCCTAAAATAAAACAAAATAAAAAATATATTGCAAAACATGCATGAAGTTGTAATAATAATAATAATAAGGGTATTTGGTAAACATAATTTTGATCAAAAGAATGTACAAGCCATCCCGCCACGTCAAGGCAACCCTTTGTGGGACAGTCCTACTCTAATATTAAAAACCTTTCCACTTGTCAAGTGACGTAAATGTGAACAAGGCAGAGGGACTGAACCCATCAGTTGAAGCATAGGCCAGACAGGATGGATTTTTCAGCTCAAAAGCAGGGCGGTCACACCCTTATATGCACAAGATGCACTAAGAACTAAATGAAAAACTGGGTCTGAACTGAAAAAGTAAGTTGATGTGTATGCAAAATGTAAATGCATACACATCAACGTTTTTAATATTAGAGTAGGACTGTCCCACAAAGGGTTGCCTTGACGTGGCGGGATGGCTTGTACATTCTTTTGATCAAAATTATGTTTACCAAATACCCTTATTATTATTATTACAACTTCATGCATGTTTTGCAATATATTTTTTATTTTGTTTTATTTTAGGATATTTGTTTCTTGTTTTTTGTTTTCTCTGTTTAATGGTCATGTGTTTGATATGCATTTACATTTTGCATACACATCAACTTACTTTTTCAGTTCAGACCCAGTTTTTCATTTAGTTCTTAGTGCATCTTGTGCATATAAGGGTGTGACCGCCCTGCTTTTGAGCTGAAAAATCCATCCTGTCTGGACTATGCTTCAACTGATGGGTTCAGTCCCTCTGCCTTGTTCACATTTACGTCACTTGACAAGTGGAAAGGTTTTTAATATTAGAGTAGGACTGTCCCACAAAGGGTTGCCTTGACGTGGCGGGATGGCTTGTACATTCTTTTGATCAAAATTATGTTTACCAAATACCCTTATTATTATTATTACAACTTCATGCATGTTTTGCAATATATTTTTTATTTTGTTTTATTTTAGGATATCTGTTTCTTGTTTTTTGTTTTCTCTGTTTAATGGTCATGTGTTTGATATGCATTTACATTTTGCATACACATCAACTTACTTTTTCAGTTCAGACCCAGTTTTTCATTTAGTTCTTAGTGCATCTTGTGCATATAAGGGTGTGACCGCCCTGCTTTTGAGCTGAAAATCCATCCTGTCTGGCCTATGCTTCAACTGATGGGTTCAGTCCCTCTGCCTTGTTCACATTTACGTCACTTGACAAGTGGAAAGGTTTTTAATATTAGAGTAGGACTGTCCCACAAAGGGTTGCCTTGACGTGGCAGGATGGCTTGTACATTCTTTTGATCAAAATTATGTTTACCAAATACCCTTATTATTATTATTACAACTTCATGCATGTTTTGCAATATATTTTTTATTTTGTTTTATTTTAGGATATCTGTTTCTTGTTTTTTGTTTTCTCTGTTTAATGGTCATGTGTTTGATATGCATTTACATTTTGCATACACATCAACTTACTTTTTCAGTTCAGACCCAGTTTTTCATTTAGTTCTTAGTGCATCTTGTGCATATAAGGGTGTGACCGCCCTGCTTTTGAGCTGAAAAATCCATCCTGTCTGGCCTATGCTTCAACTGATGGGTTCAGTCCCTCTGCCTTGTTCACATTTACGTCACTTGACAAGTGGAAAGGTTTTTAATATTAGAGTAGGACTGTCCCACAAAGGGTTGCCTTGACGTGGCGGGATGGCTTGTACATAGAGTTGAGCGATACTTTCCGATATCCTAAAGTATCGGAATCGGAATGGTATCGCCGATATCACTAAAATATCGGCGATACCCGATACCGATACCGGAAGTCCCATGTAAGTCTATGGGAACAAAATATCGCAACTAAAAAAACCCCATTCTTTCCTTGTAAACACTAAATATACACACATAGAATACATATATATATATATACATGTCATTGTGACATATATATATACATATATGTATAGTTTATACACTTCTACATAGTAAAATATCCTCTGATTCAATTGCTGGGTAAAGCCGGCTTCAGTGAAAAGACAGAAGCACCCGACATGAAATGACACTTGGTGTACATAGGGTTAACCATGTCTTTTCATGTCGTTTGCTATCTGATTTGCACAAACAATTAAATCAGTCTATGTGTGCAAAATTTCACACCTGTAGGGGTTAATTAAAGGTGTAAATTCGTTGTAAAAAAAACGGACTTTTTTGCTACGAATTTACACCTTTAATTAACCCCTACAGGTGTGAAATTTTGCACACATAGTCTGATTTAATTGTTTGTGCAAATTAGATAGCAAAGGACATGAAAAGACATGTTTAACCCTATGTACACCAAGTGTCATTTCATGTCGGGTTCTGCATTTTCACAAAAGCCGGCAATTGAATTAGCGGCTATTATACTATGTAGAAGTGTATGAACTACAAATATAAATATATATATATATATGTGTCACAAATTCAATGACATGTATATATATATATATGAGGTGTAAAATTGCTGAAAAAAAATGCGTGGGCTCCCGCCCTATTTTCGCAACCAGACAGACAAAGCCAGTGAGTGGGGGCAGATAATAATAGCCCAGAGAGGGACCATTATTTTTGCCCCCCCCCGGCTACTAACATCTGCCCCCAGACACCCCAGGAAAGACAAATCTATAATTAGATTCGCCCTTTCTGGCACTTTGCCCGTCTATTCCCATTGCCCTGTAGCGGTGGCGAATGGGTTAATATGGGGTTAAAGCCACCTTGCTATTGAAAGGTGACCTTAAGCCAGGTTAATAATTGAGAGCTGTCAATTAGACAACTATCAATTATTAATCCTATTGCATGAAATAAAAATAAAACACACACACTTTAATTAAAAATCATTTTAATGAAATAAAGACACATGTTTTTGACCATCTTTTATTTTACTGCAAAAACCATTTCCTGTAATAAAAATAAAATAAAAAAGCAAAATTATTCTTACCTATCCCATGCACAGTCAGGTCCCACGGTGTAATCCTTCAGAAAGGGTTAATGTTTACTGCAGGGACCGCAGCTAATGCTGCAGCCTCACAGTAAACCCCAAATGAATGAGTTCCTCTCCTGCCTGACAGGAGAGTAAAGGCTGGGTGTCACATAACGATACACCAGCGATCCCGACAACGATATGCACTTGTCAGGATCGCTGGTGTATCGCTACATGATCGCTGCTGAGCTGCCAAACAGGCAGCTCAGGCAGCGATCTGGGACAGCGACACTGCGGGTAACATCGCTTAAGGGCCCGTCTCACATAGCGATATCGCTACCGAGATCGCTGCTGAGTCACTAGTTTTGTGACGCAGCAGCGAGCTCACCAGCGATATCGCTGTGTGTGACATTCAGCGACGATCAGCCCCCCTGCCGGGTATCGCTGATCGTCGCAGAAATGTCAGGACCTTTTTTTGATCGCTGGTTTCCCTCTGACAGGCACGCATCGCTGCGTGTGACAGGCGGGAGACCAGCGATCCGCTGGTAACCAAGGTACACAGCGGGTTTCCAGGCACCGCGCAGCGCTTGGAAACCCGCTGTGTACCTTGGATACCAGCTCCCTGCATCAGGGCGCTGGTATCCAAGGTACACAGCGGGTTTCTAGGCACAGCCCCGCGCCTGGAAACCCGCTGTGTACCTTGGTTACCAGCGGATCGCTGGTCTCCCGCCTGTCACACGCAGCGATGTGTGCCTGTCAGCGGGAAACCAGCGATCAAAAAAAGGTCCTGACATTTCAGCGACGATCAGCGATACCCGGCAGGGGGGCTGATCGTCGCTGAATGTCACACACAGCGATATCGCTGGTGAGCTCGCTGCTGCGTCACAAAACTAGTGACTCAGCAGCGATCTCGGTAGCGATATCGCTATGTGAGACGGGCCCTTAAGTGGAAAGCTTAATTGATTGCTTTCCACTTTCACTTCAGGTCAGCCAGGGACACAATCAGTGACGTCAGAGGGAACTGATTAACAAAAATAGGGGTTCCCTTCGAAAAAAAAATGGCGTGGGGTCCCCCCTATTTTTGTTAACCAGCCAGATGAAGCAGACCGCTGAGGCCTGGATTTTCAGGCTGTTAAGGAGCCAAGATCCATGGACCTTGCCAGCCTGATAATACCAGGCCACAGCAGTCTGCATATCTTGGCTGATTAACAAAAATAGGGGATCCCCTCGAAAAAAATTGGCGTGGGGTCCCCCCTATTTTTGTTAACCAGCCAGATGAAGCAGACCGCTGAGGCCTGGATTTTCAGGCTGTTAAGGAGCCAAGATCCATGGACCTTGCCAGCCTGATAATACCAGGCCACAGCAGTCTGCATATCTTGGCTGATTAACAAAAATAGGGGATCCCCTCGAAAAAAATTGGCGTGGGGTCCCCCCTATTTTTGTTAACCAGCCAGATGAAGCAGACCGCTGAGGCCTGGTTTTTCAGGCTGGTAAGGATCCAATATCCATGGACCTTGCCAGCCTGATAATACCAGGCCACAGCAGTCTGCTTAGCTTGGCTGGTTAACAAAAATAGGGGATCCCCTCGAAAAAAAAACGGCGTGGGGATCCCCCCTATTTTTGTTAACCAGCCAAGTAAAATGCAGACTGCTGCGGCCTGGTATTAAAAGACTGTCAAGGCCCATGGATTTTGGCCTCAACAGCCTGATAATACCAGGCTACAGCAGCCCCACATTTGGCGCATCAAAAGATGTGCCAATTGTGGCACTTTACCCGGCTCTTCCCACTTGCCCTGTAGCGGTGGCAAGCGGGGTAATAAGGGGTTAATGTCACCGTTGATTGCACGGTGACAATAAGCCCGGTTAATAATGGAGAGGCGTCAATAAGACACCGATCCATTATTAATCCCAAAGTTTTTAAATGTTTAAAAAAAAGACAAAGCAAGAAAAAAGTCTTTTAATGAAATAAAAGAGACAACACAGTTTTCATTAATTTTATTGTACTCTCATTCCTGCGACGCCATCGATCTCCTGTAAAAAAGAAAAAAAAAAAAAACCAACAGTATACCACCTGTCCGACGCAGTCCATAACGACAGTCCCACGACGATCCAACTCTGCTACATCGCAATGACAGGCAGAGCCTGTCATCGCGACGCAGCACAGCTGATTACCTGCTTCCCCGGCGGTGACGTCATCGGACTGACTGCTTTACGGCCGGGATTACCCAGCAGTCACTGCAGTTATCGCGAGAAACTGCATGTGACCGCCGGGGAAAGAAGATTGCGGCCATCAAGCAGTCCAGGACGTGACCGCCGGAGATCTTCTGCCAGGTAAGTGCCGCTGACTCCTGACAGACCCGACCGACGGACACTGACAGTGACAGTGACAATCCCGATTCCGGTATCCGATATGACGAAAATATCGGAACTCGGAATCGGAATTCCGATACAGCCAATATCGGCCGATACCCGATATTTGCAGTATCGGAATGCTCAACCCTACTTGTACATTCTTTTGATCAAAATTATGTTTACCAAATACCCTTATTATTATTATTATAACTTCATGCATGTTTTGCAATATATTTTTTATTTTGTTTTATTTTAGGATATTTGTTTCTTGTTTTTTGTTTTCTCTGTTTAATGGTCATGTGTTTGATATGCATTTACATTTTGCATACACATCAACTTACTTTTTCAGTTCAGACCCAGTTTTTCATTTAGTTCTTAGTGCATCTTGTGCATATAAGGGTGTGACCGCCCTGCTTTTGAGCTGAAAAATCCATCCTGTCTGGCCTATGCTTCAACTGATGGGTTCAGTCCCTCTGCCTTGTTCACATTTACATCACTTGACAAGTGGAAAGGTTTTTAACCCCTCTCTGACATTAGACGTACTATCCCGTCCATAAAACCCGTGCCATTCTGCCCATGGACGGGATAGTACGTCATAGGCGATCAGCTGCGCTCCTGAGGGGAGCGCAGCTAATCGCCGCCGGGTGTCAGCTGATTATCACAGCTGACACCCGTGACTGTGTGTCAGGAGCGGTCACGGACCGCTCCCGGCACATTAACCCCTAGCACACCGCAATCAAACATGATCGCGGTGTACTGGGGGCACAGGGGAGGATCGCGCAGGGTGGGGGCTCCCTGCGTGCCCCCCTGAGACCCTCAGACCAGCGCGATGTGATCGCGCTGTTCTGAGGGCTTTCTCCCTCCCAGGACCCGGATCCAAGATGGCGCCAGGGTCCCGGAGGGAGGCGGCTTCCTCAGTGCCTGCTGAGAGCAGGCACTGAGAAGCCTGCTGCACTGCCTGAGCGATCGCTGGTGTGACAGTGTGCTGTGCACACTGTCACACCAGCGATTTGATAAAATACAGTGATGTCACACCCTGGGACAAAGTAAAAAAGTTAAAAAAATAAAAATAAACATGTTATAAAAAAAAATCCAAAATAAAAAAAAAAAAAAAAAAAATATTCCCCAATAAATTCATTTCTTCCTGTAAATAAAAAAAACCAAAACAATAAAAGTACACATATTTGGTATCGCCGCGTCCGTAACGACCCCCCTATAAAACTGTCCCACTAGTTAACCCCTTTAGTGAACCCCTTAAAAAAAAAAAAAACGAAGCAAAAAATCAATGCTTTATCATCATACCGCCGAACAAAAAGTGGAATAACGCGCGATCAAAAAGACCGATATAAATAAACATGGTACCGCTGAAAACGTCATCTTGTCCCGCAAAAAACGAGCTGCCATACAGCATCATCAGCGAAAAAATAAAAAAGTTATAGCTCGCAGAATAAAGCGATGCAAAAAAAAATATTTTTTATATAAAATTGTTTTTATTCTATAAAAGCGCCAAAACATAAAAAAATGATATAAATGAGGTATCGACATAATCGTACTGACCCGAAGAATAAAACTGCTTTATCAATTTTACCACACGCGGAACAATAAAATCGCCTCCCCAAAAGAAATTCATGAATTGCTGATTTTTGTTCATTCTAACCTCCCAAAAATCGAAATAAAAAGCGATCAAAAAATGTCACCTGCTCAAAAATGGTACAAATAAAAACGTCAACTCGTACCACAAAAAATAAGACCTCAAATGACTCTGTGGGCCAAAATATGCAAAAATTGTAGCTCTCAAAATGTGGCGATGCAAAAAACTATTTTTGCAATAAAAGCGTCTTTTAGCGTGACAGCTGCCAATCATAAAAACCCGCTATAAATAGTAAATCAAACCCCCCTTTATCACCCCCTTAGTTAGGGAAAAATAATAAAATTAAAAAAATGTATTTATTTCCATTTTCCCATTAGGGTTAGGGTTGCAGCTAAAGTTAGGGTTAGGGTTGGCACTAAAGTTAGGATTAGGGTTAGGGTTGGGATTAGGGTGTGTTAGGGTTAGGTTTGTGGTTAGGGTTGGGACTAGGGTTAGGGGTGTGTTGAGGTTAGGGTTGGAGTTAGAATTGGGGGGTTTCCGCTGTTTAGGCACATCAGGGGCTCTCCAAATGTGACATGGCGTCTGATCTCAATTCCAGCCAATTCTGCGTTGAAAAAGTCAAACGGTGCTCCTTCACTTCTGAGCTCTGCCATGCGTCCAAATAGTAGTTTATCCCCACATATGGGGTATCAGCGTACTCTGGACCCCAAGAGTTATTGTGCAATTTGTCCTATTTCTTCTGTTACCCTTGGGAAAATAAAAAACTGGGGGCGAAAATATCATTTTTGTACAAAAAAAAATATTTTTTTGTTTTTACGGCTGTACATTATAAACTTCTGTGAAGCACTTGGGGCTTCATAGCGCTCACCACACACCTAGATAAGTTCCTTGTGGGGTCTATTTTCCAAAATGGGGTCACTTGTTGGGGATTTCCACTGTTTAGGCGCATCAGGGGCTCTCCAAATGCGACATGACGCCCCCAGACCATTCCATCAAAGTCCGCAATCCAAAACGTCACTACTTCCCTTCCGAGCCCTGACGTGCGCCATACAGTAGTTTTCTCCCACATATTGGGTATCAGCGTACTCAGGACAAATTGGACAACAACTTTTGGGGTCCAATTTCTCCTGTTACCCTTGTGAAAATAAAATATTGGGGGCGAAAAAAATCATTTTTGTAAAAAAAAAAAGGATTTTTTATTTTTACGGCTGTGCGTTATAAACTTCTGTGAAGCACTTCGGGGTTCAAAGTGCTCACCACACATCTAGATAAGTTCCTTGTGGGGTCTATTTGCCAAAATGGGGTCACTTGTGGGGGGTTTCCACTGTTTAGGTGCATCAGGGGCTCTCCAAATGTGACATGACGCCCCCAGACCATTCCATCAAAGTCTGCAATCCAAAACGTCACTACTTCCCTTCCGAGCCCCGACGTGTGCACATACAGTAGTTTTCGCCCACATATTGGGTATCAGTGTACTCAGGACAAATTGGACAACAACTTTTGGGTTCCAATTTCTTCTGTTACCCTTGTGAAAATAAAATATTGGGGGCGAAAAAATCATTTTTGTAAAAAAAAAAAAAAAAAGATTTTTTATTTTACGGCTGTACGTTATAAACTTTAGTGAAACACCTGGGGGTTCAAAGTTCTCACCACACATCTAGATAAGTTCCTTGAGGGGTCTAGTTTCCAAAATGGTGTCATTTATGGGGGTTTCCACTGTTTAGGCAGATCAGGAGCTCTCCAAACACGACATGGCGTCCAGCCAATTCTGCGTTGAAAAAGTCAGACGGCGCTCCTTCCCTTCCAAACTCTGCCATGCACCCAAACAGTGGTTTACCCCCACATATGGGGTATCAGCGCACTCAGGACAAATTGCACAATAACTTTTGGAGTCTTGTTACCCTTGGAAAAATAAAAATTGGGGTGAAAAGATCATTTTTGTGGAAAAAATATGATTTTTAAATTTTACGGCTCTACGTTATAAACTTGTGTGAAGCACTTGGGGGTTCAAATTGCTCATCAAAAATCTAGATAAGTTCCTTAGGGGGTCTAGTTTCCCAAATGGGGTCATTTGTGGGGGGTTTCCACTGTTTAGGCACATCAGGGGCTCTCCAAATGCAACATGGCATCCAAACTCAATTCCAGCCAATTTTGGTTGGAAAAAGTCAAATGGTGCTCCTTCCATTCCGAGCTCTGCCGTGCGCCCAAACAGTGGTTCCCCCCCACATATGGGGTATCAGCGTACTCAGGACAAATTGTACAACAACTTATGTGGTCCAATTTCTCCTGTTACCCTTGGGAAAATAAAAAATTAGTGACTAAAAGATAATTTTTGTGGGAAAAAATAGGATTTTTTATTTTCATGCCCGGGCATTATAAACTTGTGTGAAGCACTTGGGGGTTCAAAGTGCTCACAAAAGATCTAGATAAGTTCCTTAGGGGGTCTAGTTTCCAAAATGGGGTCACTTGTGGGGGGTTTCCACTGTTTAGGCTCATCTGGGGCACTACAAACGGAACATGACCCCCATTAACGTCTGCATTCCAAAACGTTACTACTTCCTTTCTAAGCCCTGCCGTGCGCCCAAACAGTTTCCCCCCCCCACATATGGGGTATCAGCGTACTCAGGACAAATTGGACAACAACTTTTGGGGTCCAATTTCCTTGGGAAAATTCAAAAATTTGGGACTAAAAAATCATTTTTGTGGAAAATTGATTTTTTTTTTCACACCCAGGCTTTATAAACTTTTGTGAAACACTTGAGGGTTCAAAGTGCTCACAACAGATCTAGATAAGTACCTTAGGGGGTCTAGTTTCCAAAATGGTGTCACTTGTGGGGGGTTTCTACTGTTTAGGCGCATCAGGGGCTCTCCAAACGCGACATGGCATCCAATCTAAATTCCAGCCAATTTTAGTTTGAAAAAGTCAAACGTCGCTCCTTCCCTTACGAGCTCTGCCGTGTGCCCAAACAGTGGTTTTCCCCCACATGGGGTATTGGCGTACTCAGGAGAAATTGCATAACAACCTTATCTGTCCATTTTCTCCTTTTACCCTTGTGAAAATAAAAAAAAGTTTGTAAAAGATAATTTTTGTGGCTAAAAAGTAAAATATTCATTTTTTCCTTCCACGTTGCTTTAGTTACTGTGAAGCACCTGAAGGGTTAATAAACTTCTTGAATGTGGTTTTGAGTACCTTGAGGGGTGCAGTTTTTAGAATGGTGTCACTTTTGGGTATTTTCTGCCATATAGACCCCTCAAAGTGACTTCAAATGTGAGGTGGTCCCTAAAAAAAATGGCTTTGTAAATTTTGCTGTAAAAATGAGAAATCGCTGGTCAACTTTTAACCCTTATAACTTTCTAACAAAAAATAATTTTGGTTCCAAAATTGTGCTGATGTAAAGTAGATATGTGGTAAATGTTATTTCTTAACTATTTTGTGTGATATATTTCTCTGTTTTAAGGGAATAAAAATTCAAAGTTTGAAATTGCAAAATTTTAAAAATTTTCGCCATATTTGCGTTTTTTTTCAAAAATAAACGCAAGTTATATCGAAGAAATTTTACCACTAACATGAAGTACAATATGTCACGAGAAAACATCTCAGAATCGCGAAGATCCGTTGAAGCGTTCCAGAGTTATAACCTCATAAAGAGACAGTGGTCAGAATTGTAAAAATTGGCCCGGTCATT
>JARQOD010000004.1:411954848-411988948 GCA_033576555.1 Oophaga sylvatica
TGTGTGGTTAGCTTAGGGATCTGCAACCCATTAGTTCCCAACCTCTCTGGGTGTTTGGCTGCCTTTGCTGTTTTTTGCTCCTGTCCTCCTCGGCTACCAAATCATAACAGCAGAGCTGCTGAGCAGACGCGGTGGGACAGAGGGTAGCAACACCTTACCGTCAACTGTATCAATAGTGGAAGCTTTTTTTTACTCCAGGAGTGCTACTCCAGTCCCTGACTGTAGTATAATTTCTGGCGAGGAGCGTGGAGGTGCCACCACCAACAAGAAACAACAAATTTCTCTTAATGAATTCAGTGCATCCTACTCCCAAATGCCCCTTAATTAAGACTGGTATGTGCAATGCCAGCGTTAACGAATCGGAGCCCACATTTTCAAAGCATCACTACTGATTCAGCATCAAGTATGTAGATATACTTGCACTGACACACCTTGGTTGCTGTCATGGTTGTCAGAGGAATGTTCTGTCACTCTAAAGACACATATGGGAACACAAATAACCAAAATCTGCTGCTGGCAGATCCCTTTGAAAACTGTAGCCCAAGGTAGCACGTTTATCCATGCAGGCTGTTCTTGGTAGCACAAGCAACATGTGGTCTGGCACTGTTGGATTAAAAAATAGATCCTGGGACACTTTTTTAGCTTTTTCATGGGTGCCAAAAACGACTACTTTGTACAATCTGGCCTTGGTTTCTATTTTTAGGGCAGGTGCAGACGGCCTTACATTCTCTCACCAGAGATAAATGGGCTAATTATACAAATGACACTCTGATCAAACTGTGGTCACTATAGTATGATCGGATTCTCTTGGATGAGAAGATTTTTCCATCTTCTCCATTGTGTCAGTGAGTGGAAATCAAAGCGCGCTCAGATGTCATCCATGTGCAGTCTGATGTTTGCCACACACTCATTGACTTGCATGGCCAAGTGTGAGCCGAATGTCAGATCAAACTGGGGCATACAGGAGCTTAGGGCCCCGTCACACATAGCGACACACCAGTGATCCCGACAACGATATGCACTTATCAGGATCGCTGGTGTGTCGCTACATGATCGCTGCTGAGCTGCCAAACAGGCAGGTCAGGCAGCGATCAGGACAGCGACACTGCGGGTAACGTCGCTTAGTTACCCGCAGTGTACGTTGGATACCAGCCCGCTGGTGCAGGGAGCTGGTAGCCAAGGTACACATTGGGTTTCCAGGCAGCGCGGCACCTAGAAACCCGATGTGTACCTTGGTTACCAGCTCCTGCAGCAGCGCGCTGGTATCCAACGTACACATCAGGTTTCCAGGTGCCACGCGGCGCCTGGAAACCCCATGTGTATCTTGGTTACCAGCTGATCGCTGGTCTCCTGCCTGCCACACGCAGCGATGCGTGCTGGCCAGCAGGAGACCAACGATCAAAAAAATGTCCAGGACATTCAGCGACAATCAGCGATACCCAGCAGGGGGGCTGATCGTCGCTGAATGTCACACACAGCGATATCGCTGGTGAGATCACT
Organism: Oophaga sylvatica; assembly: GCA_033576555.1. Taxonomy (NCBI): domain Eukaryota; kingdom Metazoa; phylum Chordata; class Amphibia; order Anura; family Dendrobatidae; genus Oophaga; species Oophaga sylvatica. The sequence goes on from JARQOD010000004.1 coordinate 411,956,349, forward strand.
GTTGCGTCACAAAACTAGTGACTCAGCAGCGATCTCGCTAGCGAGATCGCTGTGTGTGACGGGGGCTTTAGTAAGAAGGTCCGAGGTCAGGTCAGGTGGCACAGGTTCAATACACGTAGTCGAGGCCAGGAGCAGAGAGGTCAGTCAGGACGGATAAACAGGCCTGGACGTTAATGAGATACAGACTATGGAGGACTGCAAGACTGGGTGCTAACAGAATAGGAACCAACAATCGGGCGAGGAATGGAAGCAGGTGCTGTCAATCATAGGCCCTGCTGACATGGGTTAGGTCCTAATCTTTGCAGGACACAGTAGGGTTAAATTCGTGCAGAGACCGTCCATGCCCCCTTAAGGCTAGATGCAAGCCGCATGCAGGTACAACAGTGCTGCATGAAGCTGGCTCAGCAGGATGGCCAGACATGAGAAACCGCATGGTGAGCAGAAGGGCGCTGAGGAGGCCAGTGAGTGACCGCTGTGACAACTGGTTGGTGAGAACCTCTTTAGAATATGTTGGAACCATGTTAATCTTGTATGCAAATGAAGAACTGTATTTTATTGTTGTCATTAGCTTCATGGTGAAATGGACAGAAATGCGGTTTATCTACTAATTTGCTGACCTTTGGTCTAATGTTGTGTTGAGCAACTGAACAAAAGTCTACTCAGAGCTGAAAGTCTCCAATTACACAATAATAGATCTAGGTGAAAGTGTGATAGCAGCTGACAGCGAGAAGACTCGGATTAGATTAGATATTGCTGCAATATGTGAACAATTCGGGTATAGCATACTCAAATTTTATCTTCTGACTTTCTCTATATAGTGGTGCTCCTGCAGATATTTTAATTATTCTTTATTTTAGGGACGTAATTGTTTTGAAGCTACCCTCCTGATAGCATTGTGTGAGGTAAGATGTACCAGCCCTAGGTGAGGTAAGATGTACCAGCCCTAGGTGGTATGTATGGTGAGGGACCATTCTCTTTTGGCCTCCCCTCCCCTTATACCACAGGGTAAGAGTTTCTTGCAGCTACTACTTCTGTCATATCAGAGTTTTTCATTGGGCACCTACTACTCTCTATAAAATGGACTGGTGAGATGAGACCCATATATAAACCCAATAAAATCGCCTCCAGCACAACTTCTGGGTTATTACTGTTAGTACTAATGCTGCAGTCATAAGGCTGTTGTGTGGCGATATAATATACACGTGGTCAAAATTGTTGGTACCCTTAGTTTAATGACAGAAAAACCCACAATGACAGAAATAACTTGAATCTGACGAAAGTAATAATAAATCAAAAATCTATGAAAATGAACAAATGAAAGTCAGACATTGCTTTTCAACCATGCTTCCACAGAATTTTTAAAAAAGAAAACTCATGAAATAGGTCTGGACAGAAATGATACCCTTAACTTAATATTTTGTTGCACAACCTTTTGAGGCAATCACTGCAATCAAACGATTCCTGTAACTGTTAATGAGACTTCTGCACCTCTCGACAGGTATTTTGGCCCACTCCTCAAGAGCAAACTGCTCCAGTTGTCTCCTGTTTGAAGGTTGCCTTTTCCAGACGGCATGTTTCAGCTCTTTCCAAATATGCTCAGTAGGATTTAGGTCAGGGCTCATAGAAGGCCACTTCAGAATAGTCCATGTTTTCCTCTTAGCCATTCTTGGGTGTTATTAGCTGTGTGTTTTGGGTCATTATCCTGTTGCAAGACCCATGACCTGCAACTGAGACCAAGCTTTCTGACACTGGGCAGCACATTTCTCTCTAGAATCCCTTGATAGTCTTGAGATTTCATTTTACCCTGCACAGATTCTAGACACCCTGTGCCAGATACAGCAAAGCAGCCCCAGAACATAACAGAGCCTCCTCCATGTTTCACAGTAGGGACAGTGTTGTTTTCTTGATGTGCTTCATTTTTCCGTCTGTGAACCTAGAGCTGATGTGCCTTGCCATAAAGTTCCATTTTTGTCTCATCTGTCCATAGGACATTCTCCCAGAAGCTTTGCGCTTGTCAACATGTAGTTTGGCAAATTCCAGTCTGGCTTTTTTATGATTTTTTTTCAACAATAGTGTCCTCCTTGGTCGTCTCTCATGAAGTCCACTTTGGCTCATACAAAGATGATAGTGCGATCTGACACTGATATTCCTTGAGCTTGAAGTTCACCTTTATTCTGTTTAGAAGTTTTTCTCGGCTCTTTTGTTACCGTTCATATTATCCGTCTCTTTGATTTGCCATAAATTTTCCTCCTGCCGCCACGTCCAGGGAGGTTGGCTACAGTCCTATGGAGCTTAAATTTCTGAATAATATGTGCGGCTGTGTTAGCACCGCGCCAGAGTCCTGCTCTTACAGGCAGAGTCCCGTTCTGCAGTCGGTGCTTCACTTCCCCATGCTTTGCATGCTTCCAGCAGAACTTCCAACCGGGCCTCTAGCTATGTCCTTAGAGCACTCGCGCACTCCTGCCCCCTTAAAGGGCCAGTGCGTGCACCTGCTATTTCCTCCCCAGCCAATGGCTGTGGAGCAGTATGTATATATTGCTTCCTCCTCACTGGGGAGGTGCCTTAGCAACTTTCCTGTTTGCAGTCTATATTGTGTAGGGTCGCATACCTGTCCTGCTGCACTCTTGTGCAAATCCTGCCTGCTGCACTCTTGTGCAAATCCTGCCTGCTGCACTCTTGTGCAAATCCTGCATGCTGCACTCTGATGCAGGCCCTGTCTGCTGCACTCTGACACAAACTCTGTTGTACTCTGATAAGAACTCTGTCTGCTGCACTCTGATACGAACTCTACCTATAGCACTCTGATACAAACTCTGCCTGCTGCTCCATCCAGTCTATCCTTCTGGATCCAGCTGCTGCGCGACCGTTGGTCTGTCCTGGAGTAGAACCTGGCGTTCATCGGGAGCCAAGTCTAACCTCACCATCAGAGGCTCTAGTGAACAGTCTGGTGCTTGCTTATTTACGCCTCCCAGGCTCTCCGCAGTCCGTGGCACAATGGTTCCACAAACCACATCCGTTACAAAATGTAGTCACATGAACATCAAGCTGCTAGCAGATGGTCTTATAACTTTTAACTTTAACATGTTTGTCTGTAATTTTCTTTCTAATCTCCTGAGACAACTCTTTCCTTCACTTCCTCTGGTACATGTTGAATGTGATACACACCATGTCACCAAACAGCACAGTGAGTATCTGTAGCCCTCTATACAGGCCCACTCACTGATTCCAAGATTGTAGACACCTGTGATGCTAATTAGTGGACACACCTTGATTTAACATGTCCCTTTTGTCACATTATATTCAGGGGTACCATCATTTCTGTCCAGGACCTATTTCATGAGTTTTATTTTTTTAAAAATTCTGTGGAAGCATGGTTGAAAAGCAATGTCTGACTTTCATTTGTTCAGTTTCATAGATTTTTGATTTATCATTACTTTTGTCAGATTCAAGTTATTTCTGTGACCATTGTGGGTTTTTTTGTCATTAAAAGAGGAGTACCAACAATTTTGACCATGTGTGTATGTGAACATATGGGGCTTCTATGATCTCTTAGCAATTCTCTCAGGCTGCTCTATAAGAAAGGTGTAAGGAGTTTATCTAAACTTTAACATTTGCTTTATGTAGAGAAAGTAGGGTTGCTGTATTGAAATACAAAAGTTTTGAGAGGATGACCATCATGTACAGATTTATCTGCCACACTAAAGACAAGAGTAAATATTCCCTAGCTTTACGTTTTTATGCAGCATAATCTATAGTGGGAAATACATTGAAATCAGTGAACTTATGTACCTGGGTCAGCTAAATAGGTGATGTGGCAATTGGGATATAAATTAACTTTTAATATAAACTTTTTAAAATAAGAGCTGGGCATCCCAAAGTGCATAAGACAAACATACATAAATTCATATGATATACAAAGTGCCTGGTCTTAGTCACAGCTATTCTATTGGAACATGAATCCTAGCATGGAAGGTGACTAAAATGTCTACACTACACACAGCATTTATATATCAATCAAATATTGTGTACTGAATATCCAATTAACTCTATATCGCTCGACGGAGACATAGTTATTCCAGCCTAAGTAGCAATAAAAATATACAAATCCTGTTTCGAGCAAGAAAAAATCGCCACACCAGATCCATTTTTCCTGCAACAGTCCATTGTCATCAGAAACATCCACAAACCTACAGAATACTTTCTACAGTGCACAACCTTCCTGCCTGCAGTTTGGGCAGGAGACTGTATGGTCGCTCTCCTTAGCAATTACTGTTTAATTTACCTCTCTAAGGCCTCTTTCAAATTCAATTCAAATTCAAATTCAAATTCAAAGAAGCTTTATTGGCAGGACTAAATACACATTAGTTTTGCCAAAGCAAGTGTACAAAAGGGGGATAGGGATAGGGATGTTGAGTAGGGGCAGATCCAGGGTGGGGGCTATGGAAGTCCATGGCATAGGGAGGGGTGATGGGGGCGCAGGTCCAGGGTGGGGGCTATAAAAGTCCATGGCATAGGGTGGGGTGATGGGGGCAGATCCGGGGTGGGGGCTATAGAAGTCCATGGCATATCATAGTTCTCTATCTCGCAGTCTATGACATTCGCTTACGTACCGCGCTGCTATCTCCGCTGCTCTCTCTTCTTCCCCCAGCAAGATATATGTTTTCTCTTCCTCCTTCATGGTGATGAAATCCGGGAAGAGATGTGAGAGTCTCCTGAAGTGAGTGTCCCTCACCGCTGAGTATTTGGAGCAGTGTAGCAGGAAGTGGGTTTCGTCCTCTATGGCCTCCTGGTCACAGTGTTGGCATAGTCTTTCCTCCCTGGGCTTGTAGCTCTGCCTGTGTCGGCCGGATTCGATGGCCAGACTGTGAGCGCTGAGTCTATACCGGCTCAGGATCTGGCGGTCTCTGGGGTCCGGGAGTTTCTCCAGGTATGGGGCCAGACTGTAGTCTCTCTGTAGACTCCGGTACATGGTCAGTTTCTGGGAGCTGATGATGTCGTTCTTCCAGTCACTGACATACCTCTCCTGGCCTTCGTCTACCATCTTCCTGATTTCGGCTTTTGTCAGGTTGTTGTGATTGGTGTTCTGGTCAGGTTGGGTTTGGGTGAGCTGTTCCGAGGGTCCAAGTTTTTCTGTTTCACCTACGTGTGTCAGGGCTTTATGGTGATGGGAGCTTGGATTGCTCCTACATAGGTGAGCCCGGAATGACAGTGCCCTCTTTAGAACCGTTAGGTGTAGAGGGAATCTTCCCAGCTCGGCCCGGCAGGCACTGTTGGAGGTGCTCCGATGGACTTGGAGAAGGTGCTTGCAGAATTCCAGGTGGAATATTTCTGTTGGGCTGGAATCCCATCTTGACCAGTCTGGGTAGGTGTGAGGACCCCAGACTTCACTGCCATACAGGAGGATTGGGGCGATGACTGAGTCGAAGATTTTTAACCAGACCCTCACTGGTGGCTTCAGATGGTAAAGTTTCCTTCGGATGCCATAGAAGGTTTTACATGCCTTGTCTTTCAGGGTCTCTATGGCTTGTTTGAAGCTTCCTGACCGGTGAATCTCTAGGCCCAGGTAGGTATATTTGTCTGTTCCTGTAAGGGCGCAGTTGTTGAGGACAAATGAAGGGTACTGGTCTAATTTTCTCTTTCTCCTCTGGAACACCATGATGTTGGTTTTCTTTAGGTTGACCGGTAGTGCCCAGGTGGAGCTGAATTTCTCTAAGATTTTCAGGTTGTCTTGGAGGCCTTTCTCGGTTGGTGACAGAAGCAGCAGGTCGTCTGCATACAGCAGGAATTTCACCTGGGTGTCGTGGAGGGTGGGACCTGGTGCTGTGGATGATTCCAGAGCGGTAGCCAGCTCGTTGATGTAAATGTTGAAGAGCGTTGGACTTAGGCTGCAGCCTTGTCTGACTCCACGGCTCTGCTGGAAATAAGCCATTCTTTTACCGTTCACATTCACACTGCAGAGGTTCTCGGTGTAGGAGCTTTTGATAACATCGTAGGTCTTTCCTCCTATTCCGCTCTCCAGCAGTTTCAGGAATAAGCCCGGGTGCCACACTGAATCAAAGGCCTTTTTAAAGTCCACGAAACAGGCGTATATCTTCCCGTTCTTTGTATTGTGGATGTGTCTCTGAATGAGGCTGTGCAGGGTATAGATGTGGTCAGTGGTGCGGTGGTTTGGCATGAACCCTGCTTGGCTCTTGCTGAGGACGTTATGTTCGGTGAGGAAACTGAGGATCCTCTTGTTCAGGATGCTGTTGAACAGTTTCCCCAGGTTGCTGCTGTCACATATGCCTCTGTAGTTGGCTGGGTCATACCTGTCCCCATTCTTGTGGATGGGTGTGATGAGGCCTTGGTTCCAGGTACGAGGGAAGTAGCCGGCACTTAGCACAATATTGAAGAGTTTAACCATTGCAGCCTGTATTTCTGGTGGGCTGTACTTCAGCATTTCTGGTAGGATTCCATCCAGGCCACCGGCTTTTCTTCATCTTATGGAAGAGATTCTCTCTGCTACTTCCTGTAATGTAATAGGTGTATCTACTGGGTTTTGGAAATGTTTTACTTTTTCTTCCATTGCTTTTAGTTTTGCCATTATGTTTTCCTGTTCTTGGTTTAGTTCTTCCTTTGGGATGTCTTTATAGAGGTCTCTGAAGTACTGGAGCCAGATGTTGCCATTTTGGATATGGATGTTGTTTTTCTTGTCTTTTGTGCCCATGTGGTTCCATAGTTCCCAGAAGGAATTGTCTTGAAGAGCATCTTGGAGTTGGTTAAGCTTGGTAGAGATGTAACTCTGCTTCTTCCTCCTGAGGATGGTTTTGTACTGTCTTTGTATGGTTTCATAGGCTTCCCTCAGACCAGGGTGGTTGGGGTCTCTATGTTTCTTGTTTGAGGCTGTTCTCAGGGTCTTCCGTACGGCTTTACATTCTCTGTCAAACCAACCGTTGGTCTGTTTTTCTTTTGGTCTCTTGTAGTCAACTTTTTTAAGGTCGGACAGTCTGGCCATTGCATAGAATATATTGTTGAGGTCTTTTGTAGCTTGACTCACTCCCTTTGGGTTAGGCTGGTACTCGTGGTTGTAGAAGTGGTGGAGCATCCGCTGTATTTCGGGTCTGCTGAGAGCCTCTTTGTACTTTAGTGCCGACGTTTTGGACCATTTATATGATGGAGGCCGGTTGAAGAGGCCGCTATGCTGTGGCTTTTGAGTGGGTGGTTTCTCTGTAGATTTCAAGTACAGAAGAAGTTGGCTGTGGTCTGACAGGTGCGTTTGTGGGGTGACTATGAAGGCGCTGATATTTGCCCGGCTCATGTCTGTAATGGCATAATCTACTACACTCCTCCCTACATGGGAGTTTAGTGTATACCTCCCTAAAGAGTCTCCTTTGGTACGTCCATTAAGAATATGAAGTCCTAAACTTCTACATACGTTCAGGAGCTTTTTACCACTTTTGTTGACTGTACTGTCATAGCTGTTTCTCTCTGTGTGTACTGAGTCTTGGCCATCATTCTCTGCTCCAAATATGTAGATGTTCCCATCTGTGGTCAGGAAGTCGTTTTCTCTCCCTGTTCTTGCGTTGAGGTCTCCAAAGATAAGAACTTTGCCCAGGGCCTGATAGTGGGCGGCTTCTCTTTGTAAGATCTCGAAGCTCTCTGGATTGAAGTAGGGGGACTCTGGCGGTGGTATATAGGTGGCGCAGAGGTGGACATCAGGCTGAGAGGTGAGGATGGAGCTGCTGATCCTGATCCATATGTGGCTGCTTCCTCTCTTCACCGGTTTGATGTATTGGTGGAGCTCGTCTTTATACCAGATCAGTATTCCTCCTGAGCTCCGGCCCTGTTTGATGTTTTTATTTTTCAGGGCGGGGACAGAGATTTCCCTGTATCCGATGGGCGCCAGGGATTCGTTTTCGGCTCTGGTCCATGTTTCCAGGAGGATCTGGATGTCTATATTTTTCAGTCTTTGTATAAAGTCCGGGTCATTTGTTTTACATCCAAAGGTCGAGGTGTTTGAGACCCTGAATATTCCAGCTGCTGATTGTAAGTGAAGTCATTTTTCTATTTATCTTGTGTGTATATACCTTGTAATGAGTATGGCTGTGTAGGACAAACTGGATTTCTGACTGCTTTCACACATCAGTGTGTCTGGTACGTGTAGTGACAGTTTTCACACGTATCGGACACACTGACACACATTCAAATGAATGGGTCTGTGCAAGTCAGTGTGTTTCCATGGACCATGTGTAAAACACGCTGACATGTCCGTTTTTTCCGGCAGCACGGTCCGCAAACCGTCCTGCTCAGGTGAACACAGAGAACACACATTGATGTCATCCGTGTGACACGCATCAGCACCGGGGAACAAGTGCCACAGTAACGCTGTTCCCCGGCGGCAGGTGCTGATGACGCTCTCATCATTCTCCGCTGCTCTGCTGGCGATTGGCGAGAGCAGGGGAGAATGATGAGAGTTATATTAAAGTCAGAAAGATGACAGCAGGTGGGGGCTTTTGGGACTATTACTCCCATCATCCGACACCTGCTGCCATCTTTCTGACGTTAATATAACTCTCATCATTCTCTTCTGCTCGCGTCGATCACCGGCAGAGCAGGGGGAATGGGAGCCGTCTTCAGCACCTGCCACCGGGGAACAGCGCTTACACGTGTGCCGCAAAAATCACATTCACGAAACACGGACACATGGACACTGATATCTCCGGTACCGGTTTTTCCAGTACTGGAAATATCAAGACGTGTGAAACCGGCCTAAAGTAGTATTTTAGCTTTAGACCTTTATAAAGATGGTTCTCAAAGACTTGCAGCTCATTACAGTCAGGCTGGGTTAACATGGTGTTTTTGGTCTCTGCTAGAAACACTCCTAAAGTACATGTTAAACATGAGCTTTGGTATCCGTCAGCAACAGACAAATATGGGACCTGTTCAACAGATACATTGTAATCTATTTTATTAAATATTGGTTAAATGAATGCAAATCTAGTATCTATAGAAATTTTGTTTTTAATGCATCCATCACAAAAAGGCTATAATGACTAGAGATGAGCCAATTTGTTCTGATTTTTGTCCCCAAATCTGATTTTGACATATTCGGGCCATATTCGAACAATTTTCGTGCCGTATGTATGTCTTATGATCAGTTCCGAACATATTTGGTAATTTCTACTCCCATTGACTCTAATGATGCTTGGCTGTGCTCTACAAATATTGCAAAAACAATATTCGATGCCGATCGTATTCAGAACCGAATCTGAACAAATTTGCTCATCTCTAATGACATCTATTATGTGAAAAGCAATCGAAAAGGCTTATTATGTCTATGTTACATAGACAACTGTGATGGAGGCCAGAAAATGTCATCTGTCATCCATGCACTATTCAATACCTTTTTTGGCATTATGTTGACATTGTATACTGACGAATACTCTTTTGACCTGCATTTGGGAATGGAGCCATATGCCCAAGTTTACCGTGCATATTGGAGGCCTATTTTGGCGCACATGCTAAATGCGGGAAGAAAAAGTGATGTAATCAGGGCCATACAATACAGATATCAAGAATCTCTTCTAATAAGCAATGTGTCTGCGTGTCCATCACATGACAGGTTCCTTTTACAGCTTCTGGAAATAAACAATGAAGTTCTCCATTCAATGACTACAACCAGAAAACTTGAGAAACTGTTGGATAGAAGTAAATTTGGGATTCAGAGAGCATATTTTTTGTTTTTTTACAGGTAGAAGGTCACTTGACATCACACATGACCTGATATGTACAGAATATGTGGACACACAATTTCTGACAACGCTGCTGTGAATGTTAAACTGTAAACTATTGTGTTGTATTTGGTAAAGTCATTTCTAGGAGAAAACTAAACCGGTCTTGACTAATAATAGAGTAGGACCAGCTTAATCAGGCTTGTTTCAAGAATGGCGACTACTTAACCTAGATCCTACATAACTAAGGTGAATAGAAGGCGTGTAAAAATGTGGACAGTTCACCATTCCATCTAAAGAATTTTTTTTTATTAGTTGTCACATTATTTCCTAAAGCTTCACTTTCATTATTACATTTTGCTGGTTTCGTAACATGCTTCAGGGGAAAAGATTTTCAAAAACTAGTGCCAGGGTAAATTGGTGGTGTGTTCTGTCATGTTCCAACACCTCATCATAACAGGGCACAAAGCTTTAATGTCTCACAGTCATTTGACACATTGCCATGAAGATAATATTAATTAAAAAGGTACTGGAACACCATGTATTGGGAGCTGCATTGGGACACCATAGACATACAGAGTGGAATGAAGCTAGTCCAAAGCCCCTTTTTCCATGTCAATTTCACCATGGAAATTTAATTCTGCAATCACAACTTGTGCCAGCAAGGGAGGGAGTAGGCCCCAGTCAATTTCTGCCCTAACAAAGAATGCCTCTGTCAGAAACATAGCATACCTATGGCGGGGGGGGGGCAGAAATTTTACCCACACACAGGCCCTGGTGGCTAGGGTGGCCTAAAGGCCCTACTGTCAAATAAGAAGAAACCATTATTCTAAGTGAGATTATCATAAATTGTAGAAGAGGGTCCTTAACACACTGTGAGCAGAATTATTAGGCAAGTCAGTATTTTGACCATATCATCATTTTATACACTTTTTCAAAGTTCAAGTTGCATAAATTTGTGTAATGAGGAGGGTGAGACCTAATGATATCACCCCCTATCAAGGTGTGCAGAAATATTAAGCATGGTGTTTTCTTGAGGCAAAACAGGCTAAACGAGATTTAACCGACTCTGAAAAGTCAGAAATTGTTGTCTTACAGAGGGACGCAGCACTCTTGAAATTGCTAAGATATTAGGGCATGATCACAGAATGTCCAAAGTTTTATTGCAAATAGTCAACGTAGTACAAGGTGTCAAGGATATATTAAAGTAGAAAAGCGGGCACCACACAGCAAATGTGAATCAGAACTAATATCAAACAGGGATCAACCTTAGGCATACAAAGGCATATGTAGAAGAAACACAAGAGAGCAAAGAGTATGCATACTAATAGGGATCACCTTAAAAAATAAATTTTATTTAATTGGAGACAAAAAAAGACAAATACACACCACAATATAAAAACATTTAAAATGCCAAGATAGATTGACAACAAAAGCTTACCAATGAAGTCCTTCCTGAGGCACAGATCACAAGGCTCAATCAGATAAAGAAAATGTGCAATGTCAAGTAGTGTTTCACAATGGGGATACACTCATGAATAGCGTAGTACAAAAATCACATATCCAGATCTGTACTGAAAAACATATCCTCAAACTCCAAAGCAAAATGGTGTACTGCCCGCCCTATTAAGATAGCTGTCCCTATATAGATCAAGGGAAATAAAGAGCTGAGAAAACATGCCCTATTACGAGATTGGAGCAGTTACCAAATAGAAATCCAGCTGGTGTGGATGGAAAGGGTTCTAGGCAGTCAAATAGCCGTTTGGACGTAAAGTGCCATGTGCATCCTGGGGAACAGGTGCCCCACGAGTATCGACACTCTCAAGTGTCTTCCTCAGGGGTGATGTTGAGTATGCGGTAAGTACCCGCTCTTTTTATCCCCAAAAATAAATTAAAGTAATCACACCATGATTACTTTAATCTATTTTTGAGGATAAAAAGAGCAGGTACTTACCACTTACTCAACATGGGGCACCTGTTCCCCAGGCTGCACATGGCACTTTATGTCCAAATGGCTATTTGACTGGAGTGAAGATAGACTTAAAATCAACATCCAAACCTACTGCTCATTTTTAGAAGACATTTCAAGTACTGTTACCGGAAAAAGTACATCTTTCAAGAAAACCATGATTTTTATAGACAATGCTTCATCACAGCATCGAAGTACTCAACAGATTGCATGCCAGTAAAGGCCTTAAAGATGAAAAAATAATGGCATAGCCCCTTCGTCACCTGACCTAAATCCTATTGAGAACGTGTGAGCCCTTCTTAAATGGGAGCTGTACAATGAAGAAAACCATTCACCTCTCTGGGGGCTGTGGTTGCTGATGCCCGAAAAGATTTTAGATTAAGAAACTGACAATCTCCATTGTTGGAAGACTTATGACTGTTATTAAAATTAAAAAAGAGGCAATATTGGTTACTGATATTTTATTTTAGATGTCAAAATTGTATTTTTGTACATTTTCAGTTGTTTGGTTATTCTCATTAAAGCATGAAAATAAACAATTAAGATGGGAAATTTACATTTTTCATTTATTTGCATAATAATTCTGCACACTAATAATTGCCCAATAACTTTGCACGCATAGATATTCTACTATGAAAGACAAAACCTCACTTTTACTTTCTTAAATATTCAGGTTTCAGATTTATTTTTTTTTTTTTGATTGACCAACGGCACTGTGGTTGTTCAATAATAAAATTAATCATCAAAAATACAAATTGCCTAATAATTCTTCACACAGTGTATATACAGTCCTTTGCATTGGGACCCTAGAGCTTCAAGTTACTTTCTTAAGAAAAAACATTACAGTAAGTGTTCTCCCCTCACATGACGGACAGACGCATTGACAGCTAAGTCAGCGCTATAGTAAAATAATCCCTATTTGGATGAACAAAAGAAAAATGTTAAAAAGTACCATAATTGTGTGAGAACATGGCAGATCCTGTAGATATCTGATCATAAATTAACGTGGTCTAGTATTGTGCTAAAGTGTAACTGTAATGTGATAAACATTTATAAAAAATTATATAAAAAATAACAATACATACACCCATGAATCAGATATTTTCACGTCTGTAATATGGTTTTATATTGGAAGCGGTATTACACAGTACACCCTCTGTAGGTATACTGAATTAAGGGTCTATGGATGTTGAAAGACATCCATACTAATTGAACAGGCCATGGATGAAGAAGACGCCTTTCACATATTCTGCATTATGTAAGGTAAAACTTGTGGGTTTCCATCAATGATCTTTAATACTGCAAAAACATTCTGATGGGGTCAGTATTGGAAATAGACTGAAAAGGTCCCCTGTGCAAGGACAGTATATGGGCCCTTTGCAGACCAATAGTTCTGTCTATTACAGAAGCTGTTTGCTGCTTTGGAAGTAGAGTTGGGTCCCCTTTCCTCTTGGGCCCCTATGAGGCAGAATAAGGTTACACAATGATATGTCTGCCCCTCAATGGGTTCATTGGCGTTCTATGAGGGTAGCCCTAATGTGTATGTGTGTCTGAGATAGGAAAATACTGAAAATCTTTACATTTAATATTGCCCAAAAATTTCACAGTGAGGAGTAAAAAATTGTCACAGATGATGAAGAACGTACTTGGCTACGGACGTTAAGTATAGGACATATTATACAGCACAAACACTGCAGGTAATGAGATATTAGGCTTTGTTCACAATGTAGAGGGGTTTGTTCAAGTGGAGGGGTTGTTCTTTTCCTGAATTTCCTGAATTTTTTTTCGGTTGTGTAAAGGTTTTTTTTCTTGCAGCACTTTTGGAGCCTTTTGATAAGACAGTGAGCAGTTGAGCAGATTCCATCAGGATCAGCTAAAGTAGTCTCATGCACATTCAAAGTATATTTCCTATGCAAATGAAAAGAAAGTGTTTCCAGGCATTTTTGAAGCAGTATTTGAGAAGGATTTTGAATAAAATGCTCCTCAAAAACTCAGGGCCAAATATATAAAAGCTTCTGTGCAATATTCTGGCACAAAAATCTTTGAAATGTCACATCATTTTATCACAACTGGCGACAACACTAAGTGTATGCAACTGTTGCCGTTCTCAAGCGCTGGCCTTAGGAAAATAATTGTAGTATGCAGGAGCTGGATCTGATTATTGAATTGCACTCTGCCATGCAAGTCAATGAGTCCATGGGAAAAAAATCGGACTGCACGCGGATGACATTCGAGTGCAGTCTAATTGTCACGCATGTCTGTTGGGATTAGATTTTTTAACACACCCATTGACTTAAATATGCAAGTATCATCCAAAATATGGAAGAGACCAGTGCATGCTGCAATTTTTTTTCACACGGACATTTGATATGTGTAAAACAACTGTCTTATGAATAGCCAATATGAATAACGTCGGTCCTAGTGGTGTCCGTGTGATGTCAGTTTGGTTCAACGGGAGCACTCGGACCAAATATATGGTCCTATCAATGAAACCTCAGGCCACGATCACACGGTCAGTATTTGGTCAGTATTTTACCTCAGTATTTGTAAGTCAAAACCAGGAGTGGAACAATCAGAGGAAAAGTATAATAGAAACACATCATTCACCACTTCTGTATTTATCACCCACTCCTGGTTTTGGCTTACACATACTGAGGTAAAAAGCTGACCAAATAATGAACATGTGAACGTGGCCTTATCGTGTACTGATCTAACACTTCTTAGCCCCTTTTTCTCATCCATGTACCTCACTGAAATCAAATGTTTGCTTCACTATATAGTCAGGCTTTCAACAGATTCGTGATGGCAGCTAAGAGGATAAACAGTTAAAATGTCCCAAGTTTCTAGATCCCACAGGACTCTATTTAGTCTGGGGGCACCTATTTTAATTAGCTGCCGCTACAACAAGCCTGTTGCCATTATTATCCTTTGTGAATAGTAACCCTTTCCTTACACATACAAATACATGGCACAGTAATTAACAAATTAGTTCTATTTTGCTATATTTTTAACTGGAAAGCTTTACATTCACTATTTGGTCATTTTTGGTGAGTGGCTCACTGCTCTTCGACCAGTAACGTGACAACGAACAGGTCATGAGGGAAGGAGGGCCTGCCCAGATCTCCATTCCTACTTGCGTCCTAATAGACCCCATTCAAATATCGTTTTTTCATGTATGTGTTCTATCCATGTTTTTCACGGATAGAACACTTACTCATTATATTCATTGCGTCAGCTAAAGAAATCATGCAGACATGTCTAAATTTTGACCTGAATTGTGGAGCAAAATTAGGGTTCATTCAGACATCCATTTTTTGCGTATGAGTGCTATCCGTGTTGTTCACATGTAGCACTGGTACCTATATTAATGTATGGGGCCGTTCACATCTCTGTAATTACCATTGTGGACTTTATTGCAGAAAAGGTAAGGAGTTGCAGGACTTTTCCCTCTATGCTTGCTCCATAAATTGGTTGACATGCCGCATATTTCAAATCTGAAGCCCTGGTCCATTTACTAGGCCCATTTTCTATGCAGTATGTGAATGGGGTTTTGCAAAAACTCATTGATAATGCTGATACTAAAATACATAGCAGATTTTCCACATGCAACTCTGTCCACATGGAAAAGTATCTCAGAAATATTTTTCTTAAGGGTAGAGTTTCACGTTGACTTAACATCATAGTGGAGGAGAAATACTTTTTTTTAGCAAGTAAAGTAAAACAATGCAAAAACAATGCAATATCCCATAGCAATGTTCAATATACTCCTATAGAGAAATAATCATGGTATTTGTAATTAACCCAAAAAATACATGACCTCCACACATATACTATAGCAGAAGTGCCCTCGCCTTATGAATTGGTTAAAAAGAGAAAGACACCTTAGTCCGACAATGAATGTAATATCTATTTGATACTGAAGAAAATAACTTAACCTGTACCAAGATCCAAGAAAGAACTCAATAAGAGGAATCTTATTGATAAGATGGAATCTTCTCACATGGATATATTAATTAGAGAAAATCCTCTTTTTAGGGCACAACAGCCCCTTCTTCAGAGAAATGGCACATAATATACAATGACATCAAATACATAGTAAAACTAGCATCGCGCACAAAAAAATATGGTGACCAGACATATAATATGGTGCAAAGGAGTCATTTTAATATGGCCTTTTTAACACGTCACTGTTTTATCATGACCACAACAAAGTAGATCTATTTTTTATCAGTTTTTGGTGCGTGTGTCCAGTTGTACCATCCATATGTTACCTCTTTTACTTGTATGGATATGCAATAGAAACCAATGGAGGCTTCTCATCTAGGATGGCATCTGTATTTGTGTGCTGTTCATTCTTTTTCAATGACCCATTCACTTGAATGGGCCTGATCCGTCCACAAAATGGGCAAGAGTAGGATGTGACTCGATTTTTTGTCTTTTTTTTCTGTGAGACATTGGTAAGAAAAACTGACATGTGAATAGCTTCATAGAGTATAAAGTGTCAATATGCCGTTAACGGGAACAACTGACAGCACATGGATGATAAAAATTGATGTGTGAACAAAGCCTAAGGCCCAAAGCAGAAGTCCATTTTTTTAATCGCTCATGGAATAAAGAGGACCAATTGTCTTCAGTGTTTGGTCAGTGACAGATTTTAGTGTAAGGTTACAGTCACATTATCAGTATTTGGTCAGTATTTTACCTCAGTATCTGTAAGCCAAAACCAGGAGTAGGTGATAAATACAGAAGTGGTGACGTGTTTCTGTGTGGCCCAGCTGCGCTTGGTGACACATGTTCCCTGGAGGATGCACAGAAAGGTAATGCACAAATACCTGATATTCATTCACACTCACACTTCCCTATAGTGCCACTAGAGGGAGCCTTAGAATATATAAGGGTGTGGGAGACGTAGCAGTGGGCTTTTTGCTAGTCAGAGCTTGGTCTGAGCTAGTGCGTGTTCAGACAGACGGTGATTCCTGTCAGATGAGACAGAGGAAGAAAGACAAGCTGTTACCTCATAACAGGCTGACTGTTAGTTCCCTATGAACGTGGAAAGTGACTCTCAGAGTGAGCACGAAATCAGTCTGACGGAAGGTCCTGATAGTTACTCTGGACAGAGCCTATGAAGGAGAAGAAGGAAGGGAGCTACAGTTATTATAACAACGAGTCGACTGAGGAACGGTCAGTGAGCTGTGGATAGAAGGAAGCTGACGACTACACCTACTGTTGCCTGTGCTTATGTTAAGGGTGTGAGTAGGGCGACAGGCGAGTGGTAAAAAGGAAGAAAGAGTGACTGAGGGGAAATAGCAACGATAGCTGACCTCCACTATGCCCTACCGGACACCGGGTCCGAGCTTGCTAGTACCTTCACGGCTAGTGGGAGAAACCGGAGACCCTGCTGGACTTCAGGTCGCAGAGGGGCCCTACAGTGCTGATACGTAACCGGGGTCAGGAAGAACAGGAGTCTAGCAGGATGCTGCAGATATAGACTTAGTTCTTGCCAAAAGAAGGCTCCACCACAATGTCGGCCGGGCGTAGCTGTTCTATACGGAGTTAAACTTAGCTTCATGCAAGTTGGAAACTCACATACATTAAGGAGTAAGGAGGCCTCAAACCTACTCAGTGATTACTGGATGTGCATCCTCCACCCTGAGCAGCTTCCCGGGACATACCTGCAATTACCACCAGTAAAGGTATGGAAAGAGACTGACCTGTGTGTGTCTGCCTTATTGCCTGCACCCTGCACCGCCATATACCCTGAGGGATCCAGTCTCGCCTGTGGGAGATTTAACACCTTGCTGCCCAATAACAACCCTCAGAGGATTCACCCTGCAGCGCTGGTCACCCTGATCAGAGACCACAGGTGGCGTCACGAACATTACTAAATCCCCTGTAAATATCCCCCCCTTGAATGAGCGCCCAGGGCAACGGACCGAGCTGCGCTACCCGTGACCTCTCCCCCATTGAAGTGAACGGGCTCGGTGCCGAGTACCCCATAAGCCCTAGTACTGCGTGCGACTCATCTTTGGCGTCACGAACAGGATACGAAGCTTACCATATGTGAGTCCTGTGTGCCTATGTGAACTGTTTTTGTGCAAAAAGACTGTGTTGCTGTTGTTTGATTTTTGGCGCCATTTTCCGCCATTTTGCCGCCATATTCGCGCCCTGAGGCGCTGGTGAAGAATGTGGGCGGGCCTTCGTGGGCGTACCCCCCCTGTGGCGCAAAAGTAATGGGCGCCCTGTCTAAGTGCTATTACATTGTGAGAGCCTGCCCTACTGCAAGGGAGATCCGCCTCCTCTTCATCCTCTATGCCAAGAAGAGAAAGCGAAAGTCCCGCCTCCACGGAAGAGACCAGATTGTTCCTGATGGGAAACACAGTCTGGCCTGGAGTGAGATGGCGGAAGGACAGGAGACGCTGTGTGGAGGAATGGCGGTGCGCAGACCCTGTTCCCCTGAAGAGCTGCTGCCTGTGCCTGAACCGTCCCCAGGTCGGGCGGATGACCGGAGAATGCAGAAAGTGGAGGAGGTAGAAGCGGTGCTGAGGGACATGGCCCGACACCGTGCAGAAATGGAGGCGATGGAGAAAAGCTGGCGTTCCCTGAAACAGCGGCTGCTGTGGGACGCGGTGCTCTCCCCTCAGGATGCGCAAATGCCACCCGCGCCACCACTGGACCCAGCGGCTGATGAACCACTAGAGGCCGGCCCCAAAAGAGCTGATCCTGTCTCCGCCGAGGACGCGGCGGGAGGGAAGGAGGCTGAGGAGGCCCTGCCCGGACCAGAATGCCAGCCAGGCCTGGAACCAGAGGCCGCAGCGGAATGCAGTCCCCCGGTAGGGACGACGGAGGAGACCCAGCCGTCAGCAGTGGAGATCGACTGGGAGGAGATGGAGTACCTGGACGACGTGGAATACGCCGCCCAGATGGAGAACGAGTGGCGACGCCGTGAACGGGAGCAGCGGCAGGAGCAGAGAGAGGTGCAGCAGCTTTACTGGAGGGACCGGGAGCAGAATCTTGCGGACAAGAAGATCGTCCGGCGAGATAAAGGTACGCTCCAGGAACCGCGGCGCCAGGGGACGGTGTGTGCCTCTAAGGTCCGAGGAGTTTGGGGTTACATATGCGAGCCTGTAGGAACTGTACACTATACATGACAAGATTCAGGAGCCAATGTTTAGTGTCTGCTGGGTCTGGGAAAGCCGTGTCTGCTGTGACTGTGGATATCAGATGTCTGTTTAATACCTTCTGTGATGACAGTGGTTGTGACTTCTCACAACCATTCCAGGTGAGCGCATTCCCTTAAATGTTACTCTGGAGTGTTACCACAGGTAAACACTATTGTTTTTTTTTTTTTTTCCTTTCCTCTTCTCCTTCCAGCACTTCTGCCTTAAAAGATCTGGAAGATGGAGGCCCGCATAAAGGAGCTTTGCGGAGTGACTGATACAATCCTTGCAGATATACAGACTATAAAGACCCGTTTTGCAAGCCTACAGGACCTCACTAATCATAATTTGCAAGTGTTTGGACAAACTACTCAGGAATTACGAGCCAGGATTGAGGATCTAGAGGAACGAGTCCAGGCTCCTGCCATAACCCCGAGTTCTGGGATCCCCAAGTTACCTCCTTTTCGTTTTGGCGGTGAACGTGAGAAATTCAGGGGATTTATTAACCAATGCAATCTATTTTTCTCTGCACATGCTTCACAATTTCCCACTGAACGATCCAAAGTGCTTACTATAATCATGTTGCTTACCAATAAGGCTTTGATGTGGGCAAACCCTCTGATTGAGACTGAGGATGATTGTTTGAATCACCTTGATGCTTTTATTTCAGCCATGAGGCAGGTGTTTGATGACCCCAATCGAGGTGCAACAGCTGAAGCAGCCATGTTAACTTTGCGCCAAGGTAAGCGTTCAGTAGCCGAATATGCCTTGGATTTCAGGAGATGGGCTCTTGATACCACTTGGGACACTTCAGCCAAAAAATCTATTTTTCGGAAAGGGTTGTCTCCACTGATTAAGGATGAACTTGCTCGTGCCGACCCTCCCACTGCGTTAGGTGACTTTATTAACTATTGTATCCGTATTGATGCTCGTCTGACTGAACGCAGACAAGAGAGATGGTTCGAAAATAATCGCACTAACCTTTTCCTACCTCCCTCCTCAGCTAAGGAACCTTTGAGTAGGATCACAAGGGAACCAGAACCTGAACCCATGCAGGTGGACTCTTTACAAAGACGGGTTAGTGATGCACGCAAAGAACATCGTATAAAGGAAAATCTATGTTTTTACTGTGGTAAGTCAGGGCACTTCATTATAAACTGCCCCAGCCGTTCTCGTAAGACTACTGCAGCAGTCATTCACTGTGAGTGTTGCGAGAGGAGCTCTGTCATGTCCGAGCCTCAGACTCCAGAGAGATCTGCTGCAAGAGATCTTGATTTTTCGGACTTAAACTCTGTTAGTTCTGGGGACAATGACGGTATAAACGCTGCAATTTTTCAAGTTTCCTCAGCTCTGTCCCAGCTGAGTTGTAAAAGAAATAATTCTCATTGCTTCCTTTCCATCAAACTCTGGGTGGACTCAGTCTGGGTGTCTAGCTCTGCTATGATCGACTCAGGAGCAAGTGGAAATTTTATGGATATCTCCTTTGCTCTGAAACAGGGGATACGTTCAGTGAAGAAGGCTACTCCAGTACAGATGGAGACTGTGGATGGCTCCCTGCTGACCTCTGGACCAGTGGATCAGGAAACAGAGCCTTTGAGGGTCCTTATGGGTAAAGATCATCAGGAGAAAATGTCTTTTATGCTTATCTCTTCTCCCCACTTTCCCATTATTCTAGGGCTACCATGGCTGCAGGCGCAGAATCCTACGATTAACTGGGAGACCAAGGAATTACACTTTCCGGAGAAACAGATGCGTCAAGGAGTTTCAGCTTGCTCTGTTCCTAAAGGAACCATGTCAGTCCCTGAACTACCAGCTGTATACCAGGACTATGTGGATTTATGTGACAAGAAGAACGCTGATCAGCTTCCTCCTCACCGTCCATATGATTGTCCAATCGAATTATTGCCTGGAGCCGAGATACCTTTTGGTAAGATCTACCCCCTAGCGGGGCCCGAGCTAAAAGCTTTGAAGGACTACATAGATGAAAATCTAGCCAAAGGCTTCATACGCACCTCTTCATCTCCCGCAGGTGCACCCATCTTCTTTGTGAAGAAGAAAGATGGATCTCTGAGACCCTGCATAGACTATAGGGAACTCAATAAGGTTACTATTAGAAACCGTTATCCATTGCCTTTAATCCCTGAGTTGTTGGAGAGAGTGCGGCACGCCAAAATTTTCTCTAAACTGGATCTCCGTGGGCCTATAACTTGGTCCGTATTAGACCTGGGGATGAATGGAAGACTGCATTCAGGTCACGCTATGGACACTTCGAATATCTAGTTATGCCTTTTGGTCTGAGTACCGCCCCAGCCACTTTCCAACACTTGGTGAATGACATCTTCAGGGATCTCCTAGATACATTTGTGGTGATTTATCTGGATGATATTCTAATTTTTTCTAACTCCACAGAGGAACATCATGGACATGTGAGAATGGTCTTAGAACGCCTAAGACAAAACCATCTCTACATCAAACTTGAAAAGTGTGAATTCCATAGGACCGAAATTCAATTTCTGGGGTATGTACTATCTACGCAAGGGATTAGTATGGATGGAAGCAAGACCCAAGCCATCAAGGATTGGCCAATTCCTAGAAATGTGAAGGAGGTGCAGCGCTTCATCGGGTTTGCCAACTTCTATAGACGTTTCATTAGGAATTTCTCTGAGGTAGTGTCACCTATCACCCAACTTACCCGGAAACAGTCTAGGTTCTCCTGGACCCCGCAAGCTCAGGAAGCATTTTCCTGTTTAAAGGATAAATTTACCACCGCACCTATCTTAGTACATCCCAACCCCGAGCTTGCCTTCATAATAGAGGTGGATGCTTCAGACTGTGCCGTTGGAGCTATACTCTCTCAGAGAACAGGTGAGAAGAATGTCTTGCATCCCTGTGCCTTCTTTTCCCAGCAGTTGTCTTCGGCTGAGAGGAACTACGATGTGGGCAATAGAGAATTGTTGGCCATTATTGCCGCCTTCAAGGAATGGAGACACCTTCTTCAGGGAGCTGCACAGCAAATAGTCGTCCTGACAGACCATCGTAACCTTGAATTTATCAGGTC
Source organism: Oophaga sylvatica (assembly GCA_033576555.1). NCBI lineage: Eukaryota > Metazoa > Chordata > Amphibia > Anura > Dendrobatidae > Oophaga > Oophaga sylvatica. The sequence continues at coordinate 411,978,243 of JARQOD010000004.1, forward strand.
GGCTAAGTGCCTGACTCCTCGCCAGGCTCGCTGGAATCTTTTTCTAAACCAATTTAATTTTGTAATTTCTTATAGACCAGGATCGCGCAATGGAAAGGCTGATGCACTCTCTAGGATTCATTCAGCAGAGACACGTCCACTTACTCCTCCTAAGACTATTCTTCCTGACTCTAGATTCCTGGGAGTGATTCATAATCAAGACCTACTTAAGGACATCAAGGAAGCATACCATGCGGATTCTTTGTTGGCTCAACCCCCAAGGGACGTAAGTCTTGTCTTTAAGAATGGTGTGTGGATTCAGGGACAACGTCTGTATATACCTGAAACAGTCAGATTGAGAGTATTGCAACTCATCCACGATTACAAGATAGCCGGGCATAGGGGAATTCTAAAGACACAAGAATTTCTTTCTCGTTTCTTTTGGTGGCCCACTTACAGGAAAGATGTTTTAAACTATGTCACTTCATGTGAAGTCTGTGCAAGATGCAAAACACCTCGCTCCTCACCAACTGGTCTGTTACAACCTCTTCCCACCCCGTCCCGCCCGTGGGGATCCATTTCTATGGACTTCATTGTGGAGTTACCAACCTCTCAAGGGAAGAACACCATTCTAGTGGTGGTTGATCGTCTAACAAAGGCAGCTCATTTTATCCCTTGTGTCGGCTTACCCACTGCAAAACAGACATCAGACTTGATGATTAAGAATGTGTTTCGCTTACATGGAGTACCGGATGAGGTCATTTCGGATCGAGGGGTGCAATTCACTTCAAGGTTTTGGCAAAATTTCTGTGACGCATTGGACATTAAAGTAAACCTTTCTTCTGCTTTTCATCCCCAGACTAATGGACAGACAGAACGAACCAATCAGACCCTGGAGCAGTATCTCCGCTGCTTTATCTGCCACCTACAAGATGATTGGGTGGATCTACTTCCACTGGCTGAGTTCTCTCATAATAACTCTCAGAGCGCCTCCACTAAGCAGGGTGGATTGATTTAAATCACGCCGATTTAAATCAGCGATTTAAATCATGATTTAAATCAAATGATTTTTTTCTATTTAAATCAGATCGATTTAAATCGTGATTTTAATCATGATTTAAATCACTGATTTAAATCAAAGGATTTTTTTTAATATAAATCACGATTAAAATCTAGGAAAGATGTGTATCTTCGTACCGTGTTAGCCAGTAGATAGAAAAATATTTAGACTTGAGAGTCCTCAGTGGTTGATACCTTTTAATGGCTAACTGAAAAGATGGTAACAAATTGCAAGCTTTCGAGACTACTCAGGTCTCTTCATCAGGCATAGACTAATACAACATCTGAAGAATCACATATTTATACACAAAATAGCACAGAAAATTGATTAAAATCTAAAACTTTCAATCATTGTTCAATTAACTCCACACTTCTAGCTTGGTTTCACTTTCTGTAGCTTGGTTCAGTTTATTTTTCCATTCAGTTGACATGCCCAAACTTGTTGGATAGTCAGTCAGCAGTACTTGGCTGTAGTAACAATCAAACTTCAGAAGTGATCTGCGTGAGCCATGGCAGGTGTAAGAGAGACCCTATTTGGGTTCATTTTGTTGAGATGCCAGCAGAGCTTGGAAAGAAAGGTGGGAGAGCAAAGTGCAAATACTGTCTAAAGGATATCCAAGGACTTGTTTGCCGTTTGAAATCACATTATGAAAACTGCAACCAGAAGAGAAATGAAGATGTTGATAGTGATACAACTAATGTCAATGAACCCCCACAGCTTCTTATGCACCAGGACCCTAGCACTAGTGGTAAGTCTGGCAATTACAACCTATTTTAACAGACGTTTTACTGGGATGGTTAAAGTCTATGAAAAGAAAAATTTCTAGCACTAGTTCTGGAGTATAGAATTTAAATTTATGTTAAGGCAATATTTCACAGAAGATTAACGTTAAGTAAAAATAAAAGAGTGTCTACTCAGCTACTGACTGCATCGGCTTCATCGGCAGGAGTAGAGAGATTGTTTTCTTCATTTGGTTTTGTGCACACAACAGTCCGAAACCGCTTAGGAACTGCTAAAGCAGGACAACTAGTTTTCCTATTAAAAGTCCTAAATAAACAGTAGGCTTAAAGGACTGATGTATTCACTGAAGATGTTTGCTTACTTCAAACGTTAGAGATAGGCTATTGTTAAAAAGTACTTACTCTCTGTAGTTCAATTCTGATTGTTTAATAGTGCAAATAAAAATTATTAGGTTTCATAATCATCAACTGTTTTAATATTTTTATTTGTGTAAAATAATTTGATTTGCAAAAAGACAAAGTTTTGCTTGTGTACAACTTGATTAAAAAATCCTATTTAAATCAAAAAAATCCGATTTAAATCAAAAAAATCCGATTTAAATCAAAAAAATCCGATTTTTTTGATTTTTTTAAAAAAATCATGATTTTTATCCACCCTGCCACTAAGCAGTCTCCTTTTTACTCCAATCTAGGTTATCATCCTAACATTCTTCCTCGATTTCCCATAGATACGCCCTTGCCGGCAGTGGCTGAAAGAATCACTTCTTTACAAAAGAATATGGATCTTCTAAAGGAAAATCTAGAATTGGCTCAGGAAAGGTACAAGAAAGCAGCAGATAAATTTCGTAAACCTGCACCAGCTTTCAAGGTAGGAGATTTGGTCTGGCTGTCAACCAGAAATCTTAAAATAAAGATTCCATCGTCTAAATTGGGACATAAGTACATTGGACCTTATAAGATCAGTAAGATTATAAGTGCTGTTGCTTGTCGTCTTCAACTGCCCAGAACTATGAGAATCCACCCTGTCTTTCATGTATCCCTACTAAAGGCTGCAACACCCAATACGTTTCCTGGACGCTCTTCTCCTTGCCCTGACCCAGTGCTGGTCGATGGTCAGGAAGAATTTATGGTGGAAAGGATTCTAGATTCCAGGTTGTACAGAAATCAGTTGCAATATTTGATTAAATGGCAGGGCTACCCAGTGGAGGACAACTCATGGGAACCAGTCAATAATGTAAATGCTCCTCGCCTGCTCCGCCAGTTTCATCAGAGGTACCCTGACAAGCCTGGTCTGAGGTCAACCGGAGGTTGTCTTTAAGGGGGAGTAATGTAAGGTTCTTTGTCTCTTTTGACATGTTCCTTGAAACTCAGTTTTCCGTCGGCCATTTTGCTTTCTGTCTTTCTGCAGCTCTTGCCCTCAGTTAATATGGAGTTTCCAGTTTTCATGTTCCCGCCCTGATTCTCTCCCTCTTGCTTCTTAAGCAGCCTCAGCTGAACAATCAGTGCTCCTGAATCAAGCCTCAGTCAGCCTGTGACCTGACTCCTGGAAACCTAGGATTTTGGACTCCAGCTATTTCCTACTGAGGAACTTTGGAACACTTTTGGACTTTGGAAACCTGCTGTCTGGTGAATCCATGTTTGCAGAGGAATTACGGTACAGAGAAGAGATCCTGAACCTGCTTGGAGAGTTATTGTAGAGCTTGAAGTTACTTTGGCATGCTGTGTTCTCCTGCCTCTGTTCCTGCAAACTGTGTGACCTTTTCTGCATGCTTGTATGAAGTAATACAAGTCATTTCATATCAACCTATGTCTCATGTGTTTTCCTCGCACCCAAGCACAAGACGCTATAGGAACTGTACACTATACATGACACATACATTAAGGAGTAAGGAGGCCTCAAACCTACTCAGTGATTACTGGATGTGCATCCTCCACCCTGAGCAGCTTCCCGGGACATACCTGCAATTACCACCAGTAAAGGTATGGAAAGAGACTGACTTGTGTGTGTCTGCCTTATTGCCTGCACCCTGCACCGCCATATACCCTGAGGGATCCAGTCTCGCCTGTGGGAAATTTAACACCTTGCTGCCCAATAACAACCCCTCAGAGGATTCACCCTGCAGCACTGGTCACCCTGATCAGAGACCACAGGTGGCGTCACGAACATTACTAAATCCCCTGTAAATATCCCCCCCTTGAATAAGCGCCCAGGACAACGGACCGAGCTGCGCTACCCGTGACCTCTCCCCCATTGAAGTGATCGGGCTCGGCGCCGAGTACCCCATAAGCCCTGGTACTGCGTGCGACTCATTTCTATTATACTTTTCCTCTGATTGCTCCACTGCTGGTTATGGCTTACAGATACTGAGGTAAAATACAGATCAAATACTGAACGTGAACGAGGCCTTAGAGTTTCATCAGTTGTTCTCCCATGCAAAATAACTGAGGTGGGTTTCTCAAGCTTCTCTTATTAAACCAGAGGTGAGGAACCATCAACCTTCTGCCCATTTGTGTAATTTCCTCCTACCCTCAGGCAGATTTCCGGGGGCCACAGTGCTTGGCCCCCTTAGACTGCGTATGCAGCATTCACTACTGAACACTGAGGCGTTCTTGGCAGAAAAAATGTTCCCCACTCCCAACAGTCATTGAAATATGGACAGCGTTTAGGATACAACTAAGGATACGCTCACATCTGCGTATAAAATCGGTGAGTGCAATCTGAGAAAATTAAAAAAAAAATCGCACTGCACTCCCAACAATGTTATTCAATGAGGCAGGCAGTGTTCATCTGCAAGTTTTTCCTCATTTGGAATTGGGGTGAGGAAAAAAAATTGCAGAATGCTGCGTATGGCCGCGTAAAATGTCCAAGACTCGCCAATGCAAGTCAATGGGTGTGAGAAAAAAGATTGCATGGCACACGGACCATGCGTGTGTCATCCGATTTTTACACACCCATCTCATAGGAAACCCGACATTTCATCAGCCAAGTATAGCAAATTCACAGCATGAATCGTCAAAATAGAATTGATAGAATATATATAGATTTAATAGATAGATAGAAAGATGTCAGTGAGATATATAGTCAGTGCAGTGCGTGTGTAGCTTACTGTACATGCGTTTAGCTAAGAAATAAAGAAATAAAAGAAAAAAAATATGTGGGGTCCCTCTTATGTGCTGTTCTCATATTGATTTACAGTCTTTCTATATGGTACTGCATGTGTCTTTGCTCATATTCTGAAAATAGTTCTACTGATCTAGAGCAGCCCATATAATCATTGACATATTTTTGAGACATAGGTATATCCCCCTTTTGAATCCTGTGGTGTGCTGTTCGTATCCATATATTTTTCTGCATGATCAGAGCTTTCTGCATGTCACCTGGTTTTGGGCTGTAGCTCTATTATGAGCATAAGGCCGGCGTCACACTTGTGAGTGTGATGCGAGTAAGTTGCACGACTTTCTCGCATCAACACCCGGCACGGCTGCCCGCTCTAGGACCCAAGTGTGCGGCTGCATGTATTTCTATGCAGCCGCTCACTCGGGTCTGATAGCGGGCGGCCGTGCCGGTGTTGATGCGAGAAAGTCGTGCGACTTACTCGCATCACACTCGCAAGTGTGACGCCGGCCTAAGTTTATGTCACGTGAGTGACTTTTAAATGTTTTTAATGTGTGTTGTTCTGCTTTTTGTACCCAATAAAGTTATGTAACATTTTTCAAAGGTGATCCCCGTTTGCATGGCCTATAGTCTTTTTCTTTGGTATATACAAGTTGTATTCCTATAGGCTTTGAGCGTATCCCATTCGATTTGTCCTGTGGTGCCCTCCTGTTGTTTTATTGACTCCATGGTAGTGGAAAGGACAATGATGGAGGAAAGGGCAATGATGGGGTGGTGGAGGAGAAGGCAATGATGGAGTGGTGGAGGAGAAGGCAATGATGGAGGTGGTGAAGAGCGCAATGATTGGGGTGGGGGAGAGGACAATAATGGGATGCCGGGGAGGAGGACAATGAAGAGTGTGGGGATTGGAATGGGAGGAAGGGGGATTTATAATGAATTTAGGAACAGGGGAGGTGGAGGAAGATGTTATCGCTTATTATGTCTAACACAGTCCCTTAGTATATAGTGTACTCACTTATTATACATAGCACAGCCCTTAGTATATAATGTACTCACTTATTATGTATAGAACAGTCCCTTAGTATATAGTGTACTCGCTTATTATGTATCGTGCCATCCCTCAGTATATAGTGTAGTCACTGTTTATGATGCCATCCCTTATTATATAGCTTCCTCTGCTGTTTTGTACAGTGCTGTCTCTTACATAGTGTATTCTTGTTAGTTTTGTTATTCACAGCGCCCTCTTTTATTACAGTCTGCTCTCTTGTTAGATATAAAATGACAGCTGATGGAGGAGTCGGTGACCAGACTACCAGTCCATCAGTTCCTCCATTAGAAAAGAAGCTTTCCCATTCAATGTTAAATCAGTTTGTCATTTTTTTACCCTCAGAGTTTCTTTTTTTTTTTATATAAATGAGCAATTCTCAAACTTCTATCAAAGAAACATGAAAATTGGACATCACACGGAAAACAAATGGCATCTGAGTGCTGACCAATTTTTTCTCAGACCCACAGAATTGCATTGCTGAGATTGATATGTGACTTGGGTCAAAATTGTACGTCTCCATATTTTGGTGTGGACCATTAGCCCAATAGCCTATCATGGGTCCATGTTCTATCACTGATACAACACGTACTTTAACCCCTTAATGTCCACTGACGTGCAGAGTCCGTCATGGCAAGGTGCCAGTTCCGGCACCAGGACGGACTCTGCACGTCATGGCTTTGATCTACCACTGCGTGTAAACACGCAGTGGTAGATCAGTGCCGACAGCTGTCACAGACAGCTGACAGGCACGGCAAGCGGTGCGGGGACCTTTGCCGTCGGACCCGCACCCACAGCGCTGTGCTTGGTCAGTCAATCTGACTGACCAAACACAGCAGCGATCGTGCAGAAGAAGCTGAAATTTCAGCTTCTCCAGCGCGATCAGTGCAGGAGCCGGGCTTCCTGCACTGACAGCCAGGAGCGGAGCCCCCACCGCCCCTGGCTGTTAACCCCCTGACTGCTGCGATCCAGCGCGATCGCAGAGCTCAGGGGGGGAGGCAGAGGGTCGGGAGCTCCCTCTGCCTCAGATCGGCACCCTGCAATGTATTTGCAGGGGCCGATCTCTGCCTTGATGACCCGGGGTTGTCATGACAACCTCCGGGTCATCTAGCTACGGAAAGCTGCTGTGATCATTGTCACAGCAGCTTCCACTATAGTTGCAATGCATTGCAATGCCAGAGCATTGCAATGCATTGTAACTGCAATAAAAAGTAAAAAAAGTGAAAGTCCCATAAAGGGACAAGTTAAAAAAAATCATTTTTTTAAAAAAATTGTAAAAAAAATATTAAAAAATAATTTTAAAAAAAATACACTTTTTTATGTAATAAAAAAAATAAAAAACAAAAAACATACACATGTTAGGTATCGCCACGTCCGTAAAAATCCCATCTATAAAAGCGTAACCCTAGTTAACCCCTTCAGTGAAAGCCGTAAAAAAAAAACACAAAAAAGTAGTAAATTATACTTTTTCCAAGCGGTATCATTATACCGCTTGGAAAAAGTGCAATAACACGCGATCAAAAAGTCAGATATAAATAATCATGGTACCGCTGAAAACGTCATCTTGTCCCGCAAAAAACAAGCTGCTATACAACATCATCAGCAAAAAAATAAAAAAGTTATAGCTCGCGGAATAAACTGATGCAAAAATAATTATTTTTTCTATAAAATTTTTTATTGTGCAAAAAAAACGCCAAAACATAAAAAAAAATATATAAATGAGGAATCGCCGTAACCGTAGTGACCCGAAGAATAAAGCTGCTTTATCAATTTTACCACACACGGAACAGAGGAAAAAAAAAAAAACAATTCCTGAATTGCTGGTTTTTGTTCATTCTGATTCCACAAAAATCGGAATAGGAAACGATCAAAAAACGTTATGTGCCTGAATATGGTACCAATAAAAACGTCAGCTCGTCCCGCAAAAAGTAAGCCCACAGATAACTCTGTCGGCCGAAATATGGAAAAATTATAGCTCTCAAAATACGGCGATGCAAAAATTTCTTACAAAAAATTATTCCAAGAAAAAGCATCTTTTAGTGTGTGACAGAAGCTAAACATGAAAAAAGGGTGTAAATCTGGTATCGCTGTAATCGCACCGATCCGAGGAATAAAGTCGCCTAATCACTAATACCGCACGAGGAACGGCGTAAAAAAGAAAACCAATTCTTCACCTTTTGTGGATTTGTTCATTGTGCCTCCCAAAGATCGCAGTAAGGCGATCACAGTGGTTCCCCCCCACATATGGGGTATCAGCGTACTCAGGACAAAATGCACAATAGCTTTTGGGGTCCTATTTCTCCTGTTACCCTTATAAAAATAAAAATTTGGGGCAAAAAGGTATAAACTTCTGTGAAGCCCTTGGGGGTTCAAAGTGCTGACCACACATCTAGATAAGTTCCTTGGGGGGTCTAGTTTGCAAAATGGGGTCATTTGTGGGGGGTTTCTACTGTTTAGGCACATCAGGGGCTCTCCAAGCGCGACATGACACCCGCAGAACCATCCATCAAAGTCTGCATTTAAAAACGGTGTTCCTTCCCTTCCGAGCTCTGCCATGCGTCAAAATAGTGGTTCCCCCCCACATATGGGATATCAGCGTACTCAGGACAAATTGCACAATAGCTTTTGGGGTCCTATTTCTCCTGTTACCCTTATAAAAATAAAAATTTGGGGCAAAAAGATTATTTTTGTGGAAAAAAATATGATATTTTTATTTTCACGGCTCTACGTTATAAACTTCTGTGAAGCACTTGGGGGTTCAAAGTGCTCACCACACATCTAGATAAGTTCCTTGGGGGTCTAGTTTCCAAAATGGAGTCACTTGTGGGGGGTTTCTACTGTTTAGGCACATCAGGGGCTCTCCAAACGTGACATGACACCCGCAGACCATTCCATCAAAATCTGCATTTGAAAAAGGCGCTCCTTCCCTTTCCAGCTCTGCCATGCGTCAAAATAGTGGTTTACCCCCAATATGGGGTATCAGCATACTCAGGACAAATTGCACAATAACTTTTGGGGTCCTGTTACCCTTTGGAAAATAACAATTGGGGTGAAAGATCATTTTTGTGGAAAAGAAAATGATTTTTTTAATTTTACTGCTCTACGTTATAACCTTATGTGAAGCCCTTGGGGGTTCAAAGCTTCACCACACATCTAGATAAGTTCCTTGGGGGGTTTAGTTTCCAAAATGGGGTCATTGTGGGGGGTTTCCACTGTTTAGGCACACAGGGACTCTCCAATGCACATGGCGTCCAATCTCAATTCCAGCCAAAAAAGTCAAATGCGCTGCTTCCCTTCCAAGCTCTGCCATGCGCCCAAATAGTGGTTTACCCCTCACATATGGGGTATCAGCGTACTCAGGACAAATTGCACAATAACTTTTGGGGTCCTTTTACCCTTTGGGAAATAAAAATTGGGGGTGGAAAGATCATTTTAGTGAAAAAGATATGATTTTTTAATTTTACAGCTCTACGTTATAACCTTCTGTGAAGCCTTGGGGGTTCAAAGCTCTCACCACACATCTAGATAAGTTCCTTGGGGGGTCTAGTTTCCAAAATGGGGTTACTTGTGGGGGGTATCCACTTTTTAGGCACACAGGGGCTCTCCAAATACAACATGGCGTCCAATCTCAATTCCAGCCAATAAAGTCAAATGGCGCTGCTTCCCTTCCGAGCTCTGCCATGCACCAAATAGTGGTTTACCCTCACATATGGGGTATCAGCGTACTCAGGACTAATTGCACAATAACTTTTGGGGTCCTTTTATCCTTTGGAAAATAAAAATTGGGATGAAAAGATCATTTTTGTGGAAAAAACATGATTTTTTAATTTTACGGCTCTACGTTATAAACCTTCTGTGAAGCCCTTGGGGGTTAAAAGCTCTCACAACACATTTAGATAAGTTACTTGGGGGGTCTAGTTTCCAAAATGGGTCACTTGTGGGGGGTTTCCACTGTTTAGGCACACAGGGCTCTCCAAATGCGACATGGCGTCCAATCTCAATTCCAGCCAAAAAAGTCAAATGGCACTGCTTCCTTTCCGAGCTCTGCCATGCGCCCAAATAGTTGTTTACCCCCACACATGGGGTATCGATGTACTCAGGAGAAATTGTACAACAAATATTGTGGTTCATTTTCTACTGATACCCTTGACAAAATTTTAAAAAATTGTGTCGAAAGAAAAATTTTGGGAAAAAAAGTTAAATGTTAATTTTTTCCTTCCACATTGCTTCAATTCTTGTGAAGTACCTAAAGGGTTAATAAACTTCTTGAATGTGGCTTTGAACACGTTGAGGGGTGCAGTTTTTAGAATGGTGTCACTTTTGGGTATTTTCTGTCATATTGACCCCTCAAATTCACTTCAAATGTGAGGTGGCCCCTAAAAAAAATGATTTTGTAAATTTTGTTGGAAAAATGAGAAATTGCTGGTCAACTTTTAACACTTATAACTTCCTAACAAAAAAAAATTTGGTTCCAAAATTGTGCTGATGTAAAGTAGACATGTGGGAAATGTTATTTATTAACTAATTTTTGTGACATATCTCTCTGATTTAATGGCATAAAAATTAAAAGTTTGAAAATTGCAAAATTTTCAAAATTTTTGCCATATTTCCATTTTTTTCATAAATAAACGCAAGTTATATTGAAGAAATTTTACCACTATCATGAAGTACAATATGTCTCAAGAAAACAATCTCAGAATCGCCAAGATCCGTTGAAGCGTTCCAGAGTTATAACCTCATAAAGAGACAGTGGTCAGAAATGTAAAA
>JARQOD010000004.1:411989048-412049254 GCA_033576555.1 Oophaga sylvatica
TCTCTCCTTCACCTCCCATATACAATCTCTTGCCCGCTCTTGCCGCCTACACCTAAAGAACATCTCTAGAATCCGCCCTTTTCTCACCATGGAAACAACAAAAACCCTCACTGTAGCATTGATCCACTCCCGCCTGGACTACTGCAACGCTCTATTACTTGGCCTCCCCATTACTCGACTATCCCCTCTCCAGTCCATCCTTAATGCAGCAGCCAGGGTCATCCATCTGGCTAATCGGTACTCGGACGCGTCCGCTCTTCGCCAGTCCTTACACTGGCTGCCCATTCATTATAGGATCCAATACAAAGTACTTGTTCTCACCCACAAAGCTCCCCACAGTGCAGCACCCCCCTACATCTCCTCCCTCATTTCTATCTATCGGCCTAACCGACTGCTGCGCTCTGCAAATGACTTTCGACTAACTTCTGCACTAATCCGTACCTCCCACTCCCGACTTCAAGACTTCTCCCGCGCTGCGCCAATCCTCTGGAATGCTCTACCCCAAGAAATTAGGACTATCCACAATTTGCATGGTTTCAGGTGCTCCCTCAAAACACATTTGTTCAGAGCTGCCTATCACATTCACTAATCAAAGTCATTCTATGTGTAAGTGTGTATGTGTAGCTCATTCACTATCTCCATCCATCCCTCACTCCCTCAAGATGGCTGGACCATCATTGTAAATGCACCATTGTATATACACACCTGTACTTTGTATCTCCCCCACCTCAATGTAGATTGTAAGCTCTCACGAGCAGGGGCGGCTTATTTTGCTTTAATTATTGTATTGTTAATGTTGTTACTTATGACTTGTGTTTTGAAACTGTTAAACTGTAAAGCGCTGCGGAATATGTTGGCGCTATATAAATAAAGATTATTATTATTATTATTATTAATTTGTCAGCTTTTGGACACCTTTGAAGTGTTTTCTATGTGTTTTCTATGTGTTTCTATGTGTTTTGGTTTGTCTGCCATTGGTTTTAACGGTGTTCGACGGTGTTCGACGAACTGTTCGACGAACCAAACCGAACTCGAACACTACGGGGGTGGCTCGTGATGAGCCACCCCCGTAGTGTTCGAGTTCGGTTCGGTTCGTCGAACAGTTCGTCGAACACCGTCGAACACCGTTAAAACCAATGGCAGACAAACCAAAACACATAGAAACACATAGAAAACACATAGAAAACACTTCAAAGGTGTCCAAAAGCTGACAAATTAATATAATAATAATAATAATATAATAATCTTTATTTATATAGCGCCAACATATTCCGCAGCGCTTTACAGTTTAACAGTTTCAAAACACAAGTCATAAGTAACAACATTAACAATACAATAATTAAAGCAAAATAGTCCCTAAATAAAAAATGGTGTTGCAAAAATGAGAAATCGCTGCTTAATTTTTAACCCTTATAACTTCCTAATAAAAAAAAATTTTGGTTCCAAAATTGTGCTGATGTAAAGTAGACATGTGGAAAATGTTACTTATTAAGTATTTTATGTGACATATCTCTGTGATTTAAGGGCATGAAAATTCAAAGTTGGAAAATTGCGAAATTTTCAAAATTTTCTCCAAATTTCCATTTTTTTCACAAATAAACGCAAGTCATATAAAATAAATTTTACCACTATCATGAAGTACAATATGTCACGAGAAAACAATGTCAGAATCACCGAGTCCATGGAAGCCTTCAAGAGTTATTACCTCATAAAGGGACAGTGGTCAGAATTGTAAAAATTGGCCTGGTCATTAACATGCAAACCATGTAAAGGTGTTAAAAATGTGCTGGGTTACGTTTCACAACCATACAGTATTACCTCTGATTGGATAAAGTTCGTTGATATATAAGCCACAAAAAAACTTTTTCAAAATTTTATCACTATTATATTGCTCACCTATAGACTATTCCATGATCTGGAATACATTTTGCTTCTATATAAGCCTCCAAAAAATTGTTCACCATTTTATCGCTATTATATTGCTCACCCATAGGGTATTCCAAGGTCTGGATTACATTTTGGTGGTATATAACCCTCAAAAAAACTTTATAAAAAAAGATAATATATTGCTCACCCATAGGGTATTACATCTTCTTGGGTACATTTAGTTACTATATAAGCCTAAATAAACTTAGTAAAAAATGTAATTGGTATTACATTGCTCACTCATAGACTATTTTGCTTTCTGGAGTTCATTTCGTTGATATACAGTGAAGGAAATAATTATTTGATCCCTTGCTGATTTTGTAAGTTTGCCCACTGACAAAGACATGAACAGTTTATAATTTTAAGGGTAGGTTAATTTTAAAATTGAGAGAGATAGAATATCAAAAATAAAATCCAGAAAATCACATTATATAAATTATATAAATTTATTTGCATTTTGCAGTGAGAAATAAGTATTTGATCCCTCTGGCAAACTAGACTTAATACTTGTTTTATGGCTGATGTGAACATGCATTTATGTGCTGCATGTATACCAACTCAAACGAAACTCAATTTTTGTGTTTTTTTTTCTTTGTATTTTTGTATTTTGTGCTGCCGGGGTGTGACCACCTCCCTTTCCTGAGCTGGAAATTACATTTAAAAGCTTCCCCAGACTGGTGTCTACTGGTTGGGACCTGGTCATTTTGTTTGCCCTTATTCACTCACTGAGGTTAACTTTGACACATGATAAGGTTTTTAATATTAGACAGTGTAGGACCGTCCCGATCAGAGTCACCTTGTTGACGGTGGGATGGCTTTTATGCTATTTTTGATCAAAAACAGTATTACTAAGAACTCTGTGTTATTTAAATGCACTGTTGCTTTTTACTTATTTAGTTGCAGCAGGGTTTTTGGTCATTTTTGTTTTTTATAGGTTTTGTATGTTTTATGGCCGATGTGAACATGTGTGGCACCCCAGGAGTTCGGTTGCCAAAGCAAGGAAGGATCCCCTTAACAGGTAACACAGCATACAACACTTCTCGTACTCCAGACCAGAAGGGGGAGCTTTAACACCTGATTTCAGGGGAGCTTCACTGGAATATTCTGGCTGGGGGAGGAGTTAGTTAGTCAGTGTCTGCGGAGAGTTGAGGAAGGACGTGTTGGAGACAAGCTGGGGGGACACGACCTAAAGCTGAGCTCACCCCTAGTCCTGAGCGCCAGAAACCAGACCCCGGAGTCCGAGGCTGAGTGGGTAAACTAAAGCCCCAGCAACAGAATCCGGAGGGCAGAAGACAGCATGTCCTCTGTCCCAACTAATACTCGACTACACAGCAGCACGTGTAAGCCGGAGACTCCAGAGAGGAGCGATCCCTGAAGTAGGCTACAGCTGCCTGTCATGAGAGTGAAGTTCTACTTAAATAAGAGATAGTGAGAGGAACTTGAACAGAGCTTACAGCAGCAAGTACCTCAGAGAATAGCGCTAGAAAGAGACCTCACAACTCACCTGAAATAAGGAGATTCCCAAATTGCTTTCAGGCTAACCGACTCCAGCACCATCTGTAACCTGATCCCTGGACACTTTGCCTGCAGAACTGTGAGTAAAGCTTTGGAAACTACATCTGACTGTGTCTTCTCAATTTCTTCCTGCAACACCCACTCAGCACTGCTACATCCCTTGCTAAATAATACATCTTTACCATCCACCTTATAATATATCTGCCTTGGGACATAGCTCTGCCTGTGGAGAGCTATACAAACTCTGCTGCATCACACCATCAGTCCCATAGTATCTGCACTGCAGCGCTGGTCACCTCTGACCAGAAACCACAGGTGGCGTCACAACACTATTACAAACTCTATTATCCCTTGTAAATATACCCCTCTTACTGGACGCCGAGGGCCACGGACCGGGTCACTGCTGCTGTGACACTGCGCCTTTAAGAAGTGGCTCGGTACCGAATATCCCACTACCCTGGCGGGCGATCCACATGCGTTTATGTTCTACATGTATACCAACTCAAACCAAGCTCAATTTTTGTGTTAAGAGTAAGAGTAATACTTGGTGGCAAAACTCTTGTTGGCAAGCACAGTAGTCAGATGTTTTTTGTAGTTGATGATGAGGTTTGCACACATGTCAGGAAGAATTTTGATCCATTCCTCTTTGCAGATCATCTGTAAATCATTAAGATTTTGAGGCTGTCGCTTGGCAACTTGGAGCTTCAACTCTATCCATTATTTCACTCAAATAAACCAAAAACACAGGATAAGAAAGCACCAAAAATGCTCGTTTTGGAGCTGCGTTTATTCTGCCAAGAGATACAGAAATGGTGTAGAAATTTTACTCAACGTGTGCACATACCCTTCTCGGTATTATATTTCTCACCCAAAGACTATTCCTTGGTCTGGAGTACATTTAGTTGGTATATATGTAATGCAGTTAAATTGGATGCCGCAACACAGAGGCGCAGAGCAAGGGTTAAAGGGAACCTGTCACCCCCCAGGGCGTTTTTAAGTAAAAGAGCCACCTTCAGCAGCACTAAGGCAGCAGTCTGTGAAGGTGGCTCTTTTGTTTTTGCTCCCCATCAACGCTGAAATAGAGTTTTAAAAATAGGTCCCCATACCTTAGAGATTAGACCTCCAGTACTCCCATCTCTTCTCCTTGGTCTTTCAGGCCCCAGGCTGAGTCCCCATGGAGCCTACTAGTTTAATGGCTGCCGTGGTTGAGACCGTTCCTGTCTCGCACAGCCTCGGGCGTAATGTCCAGTGTTCCCACACCTGAAAAAGGTTGGATTCCATTCTGCACTGGGCTGTCTCATACCCTGACGAGGCTCGACAGACAAGCAGGACTCTTAATCACTCCTGTCCCTCGATGAGTGGGCCGCTCTTGACGTATCTGGGGCTGAGGCGGGGACTCTTCTAAGGCTGGACCACTCTTCCCGCATTTCTCGTATTTCTTCTAGATTTCCCGGGCCCACTCTGGCTCGGCTGCAGTGCGGGTGGGTACCTCATTGCTCTGGACCATCCCTTAGAGTGCCACCATCCCCTGCTCTTGCTCTCTCATACTTGCTTCCGCCCCTATTTCTAGAAAAGTCATGCATGGCTCAGTACGCAGGTGCTCTCGCAAAGTCTGTTTGAGCGGCGCATCCCTGAGACCCGACACAAACTGATCCCTCAGTATCATGTAGATAACACAGAAACGCGGGAGTTAACAGGTTTATTAACACAAACAATGATCCCCAAGCATCGAGTAAAAGGATGCAGGAAAATGGCAGGGAATGGGACAGAACTGGGTGAGTGACTGGAAAGGCGGGGTAAGGGATGACGGTAGTTCAAAGTAAAGTAAAAGACTTAACAGATGATGATCTTCTGGCATGCGGTGTCGCAGTGTTCCAACGGTGGCACCGGCAATAGCGGCGCTGAGCTTCCAGATGAAGTCTCTGACAGGCGGTAATCCAACGGTGGCGCCGACAGCAGTGCCACATGTCGTCTCGTCGCAGTCTCTGAGGTAAAGGCAAGATTCTCATGCTCAAAGGTATCTAGCACGATACTTAGTCCAGTGGAGTAAGCTGATGGGACGAATCCTCACCCCGCGGTTTGTCTGGGATTCTGTTCACAAGGTTCAGGACCGGTTGTTTGTCTAACTGCGCGTGGCGCATGTGTCACAGTCACAGCTTGCTGGTCAGGGGAACTAATAGCCAGGATGAATGAAGGAGCAGGGACACACTGTCGTCTAGCCCCAACGGGTGTCTCAGGGCAATGTGTGATGGGCCTGATCTACCTGGATACCCTGTCTCTCATGTCAGATCCAAACACGCCTCTTCACACAACCCCCTTGTCACCTGACCCTTGTTTTCCCATGCGCAGCACAGCTCATTCTGGCTCCTCCCCAAACAGATCTCACGAGACCCCAGTCCTTTGCTAAACAGCTTCCCCCCTGCAACATAGGTGACAGTCCCGATGGTTTCAGATCCGAAGCAGGAAAGGCACCCTCATGTTTATTCATCCTCTTACAGTCCCCCTCTCTTTTAGCTCGCCATTCCACGGGCAAGAGTCTCTTGAGTTCACGCTGACAATCTTCCAGCCCTTAAACTATCTGCTGCCAAAAAAATTGATCTTGATTATACCGATTAGGGGTTACACCTGCGGTGGAACGTTCAGAGCGCCGTAGGATAGAAGCAGTAGTAGAGTCCATGGGAGCAGTTGAATATGGCAGTCTTCGGGGAATGGAGGACACTTCTTTGACGGTACTGTTGACGTCTGACTCATCTTCTGCATATTCAACAGGAACCTCTGTGTCCACCATCGGCATCTTTAGTGTTTCTGGTTTAGGGTCCTTTGACAGGACAGACAAGGCTCAACATGTTGCAATGAACTATCCGAGTAGGGCATCCTGTGCTCCTTCAGGCAGAATCTCGTGGATGGGTCCCTTAGCATCAACTCTACGCTTCACCCGATATGGTCACTTCTCCCAACGAGACTCCAACTTATCTCGAGGATGCCTCTCCTGTACCAAGACACGGTCCCCAGCTCGCAGAGCTGTCCCACGTAGAGGTGTGACACTAGGATGTTCCAAATCTTGGAGCTTAGTTTTCACCAAACGATGCAGTGTCTGTAGTCAGTGTCAAAGTTCTCGAACCCAAATGGGTTGTCCTCCTCAGGCTTTAGCTCTGTAATCTCCTTACCGGGGCAACCGAACTAGAGGGCATAAGACGAATACCCGGTGGTGCTGTGCTTTCTGTTGTTGTACTCCCATACCAATTCATTCACATATTCAGGCCATCGGGCCTTCTTGTCTTCCAAAGTTCTCAACATCTGGATTAGGGTACGATTGAACTGCTCTTCCATTACTTTTCTGAGAAAACAGGCACTTTTTAGTGGTTAGTTCAGGTTACTGCAATCCAATAGGTTCCAGCCTCTCTGGTGTATTACAGCTTTTGCTATTTTTTGCTAATTCTCCTCAGTTACCGAAACATAACAGGAACCAATGGTCCCGATACTTAAGTGCAGTGAATATTTATTAGCCGCTTCCCCATCCACCTATCAGCTGAGCAGTGAGCAGGAGCAGCAAATGACAGAGCCACATGGTTCCCCAGCGCCTGATTCCTGCAGCAGCTGGGGAGATGTGTGGAGATGTGTGTTGGAAGGAGAAGGAGGTGACAGGAGCAGAGTGCAGCCGGAGGCATCGCATACCTGACAGCACAGGGGCTGTGCTGATGCGATGCTGAATGCTCCTGTGGAGGACCTGTGATGAGGTCATGAAGAGGGCGGGCTGGAGCACCACATGACCACACAAAGCCCTGCCTCTTCATGATGTCATCACAGGTCCTGTAGACACACTGTACAACAGAGAATTAATTAAAAGGTTAGTAATGACAGCACATAAAAAAGCACTCTGCCATCCTGTGGTGGACTATAACTCCCAACATGCCATAGGATCTGCAGGACATGCTGAGAGTTATAGTTCTCCCATGGGATCTTAAAGCAGCACTCCAGTGTTATTTTTCAGTGCTGGAGTGGTGCTTTAAATATAAGCCCCGTGCCCCCATTCATATACTCACCCTCCAGCATCTTCACATAGTACTTTACAGACACCACACTGGTCCCGCAGCACCATCTCCTGCCTGTAGCTTCCAACATAATAACATACTATTATATATAATAACACCACATATAATAGTATGTTATTTATGTTATTAAATATTTTACCACATTTTTTCTTCAAATATATTTTTCCCTATTTTCCACCTCTAAAACCTGGGTGCGTCTTATAGTCCGGTGCGTCTTATAGTCCGAAAAATACGGTACTTCTTTCCTGTTGGCTAGGTAGTTTCGACACCGACTGTCTCAGGCTAGCTAGTTCCCTGTCCTCCTGTTGCAATCGGACCCACTTATCACTTGATTGTCCCAGAAGATCTGCATGCGCTATTGTCTGTACTTGTTCCATCGTGGCTTCCACTGTCCTGGCAGAATCCTTGACTCTAGGAATCTCTTCTGCCTCCAACTCATCACTGTTGGGCCCGGGCTTTCCATAGTCTACTCGGGACAGAGCATTGGCATGGGTGTTTTCTGCCCCTCTCTTGTATGTGATCTTATACCGAAACTTCACCATCCGAGCTACCCAGCGTTGTTCCAGCTCCCCCAATCTTGCTTTAACCAGATGGGCTAACGGGTTGTTATCAGTCCACACATGAACTTCAGAGCCAGACAAGTACTCGGCAAACTTCTCTGTCATGGCCCACACCAACGCCAACAACTCCAGTTTGAAAGAACTGTAGTTATCCGGGTTCTTCTGAGTCATGTAGAGATCGACTTGCATAAGTAATCACTCACGTCTCTCCTTTCTGTACCTGTGACAACACTGCTCCAAGTCCATGCAGACTCCCGTCTGTGTGCAAGATGAAGGGTTGTGTGAAGTCTGCGTAAACCCCTCTCCATGAGCAGTTAAAAACGTGCCTGGGGCATTGGCTAGGCCGAATGGCATGTGATCATATTCGTACAATCCCATGGGGAGTATAAAAGCTGTTTTTGCTTGATCTTGTTCGAACATAGGTACTTGCCAGTAGCCGCTGAAGAGGTCCAACATGGAGAAATATTTGGCGTTTTCCAGAGCAGACAAAGACTTCTCAATCCGGGGCAGTGGATAAGAATCCTGTACTGTACAGACGTTGAGCTTACGGTAGTCCACATAGAAACATGGCGTTCCATCCTTCTTTCGCACTAACACAATGGGAGCAGTCCATGCACTTTGACTCTCGCGTATCACCCCTTTCTGGAGCATCTGAGTCAGCATACCCTTTACTTCTTGATATATTTGTGGGATTATTTGCTGGTAACGCTCTCTTAAAGGTGCGGTACTTCCAGTGGGGATCTCTTGGGTAATGGCTGTAGTGCACCCAAAATTATCTTCATGTCTTGCGAACACATTCTAAAATTTTCCTACTAACGCCCCCACCTGCTGCACCTGTTGTGTTAGTTCAGTCAACTCTGCCCTTATTTGTTCAAGAATTTTGTGTCCTTCCTCCAAATGCTGCAGATCAAGAGATGACTTAGAGTCCACAGCGACCGTCCAGGGATCTCCAAGTCTGATGGTTAACTGCACAGCTTGGGACGGTATCAGTTCCTCAGGCATGCCCAGGACTTCACCTCTGGGGGGTAGGGCAACATTATTTTTCCCCAAGTTCACACAGCAGACCAGCACTGTCCCATTATGCACCGTGGCCAGTGTCCGTGCCACAAGTATTCCAGGTGGTAACTGATCAGATTGACTCTGCTCAATTTGAACTTCTACGCCTTTGAGAAGCGTACAAGCTCGGACGGGCAAGGGTAGCACTGTCCTGGAGGTAGAACCCTATTAATTGATATGGAAGTGATGACTTTCTCCAACGTCTTTCCACTGTTGAAGGTTTCTTGCACCTGGGCAGTTCTAATCAGCTGTTGGAAGATCCTTCTCTGAAGGGTTTGAGTACTCAATTGTTTCAGGAACTGATCTGGTGACTCATTTACAAGAAGACTTCCGAACTCTTTTAGCACATTTATGCCTAACGTGACAGTATGTTCCCTGTTCGTCTCGCCAGCCATAAGCACTACTCCCCTCCGGCCCAAGTCTTTTCCGAAGACCACAAAGTTCATCCACGCCACCCCTGCGACCGGGATGGGTAGCGGCTGTGAGCTTGATTACCTGCCCCCACTCGGGCCGCACTGCTTCCATAAAGTGGCTCCAGAAGTAGCCTTTGGGCATCGTGGTGACTTGAGCCCTGTAGCCTTCCGGGGGGTTTAGCTCTAGGATCGCTGTCTGGGTAGACAGAATGGCACGGAAACAGTTCATTCAGACAGCAGTTTGGTGAAAACTGGCCGCAACCAGTTTTATTAAAGTCCACAGCACACAGATAAAAACAAATCATAAACAGAAAACCTGGGCTTGTCTAGCCTCTAATTACACTTAGATAGATGGCCCTCTCTATCCGGGACCCAGACTCTACCAGTCTGTGCCCAAAACAACACATATCACATATGTTACCAGTATGGAGTTTCACAGACACTCCTCTTTATGTCTGAAGGCAACTCCAATGTCCAGACTTGAGAGAGGTCACCTCCTATTCAGTCGCTATTCGCACGGATTCTCACTGCGACTACTCCTGTGTCCGGGGTACTTCCTGCACCCAGACTGAGATAGCTCACACTCTTAGAGACTGCTTCCTTGTGCCAGGACACCTCCCTGTGTCCGGGCTAAAGACAGCTCCCACACTCTTGGAGACACCTTCTGTGCCTGGACCCCTTGTCCAGACTGAATGAGCTCTCTGACTGTGCTCCCAAGCACCTACTTCTGGCTTCCTAATCAACACCTGAGTGGATTCAGGTCTGAGCTGCAAGCGTGTACTGAATGGCAGGTGTAGTGACCTTTCTTTACCACCAGGTTTACAAAGCCACACATTTCGCTCATACCAGTCAGCAAGGTACTTAGGTGAAATATACACCTCATTCACCACATATTCCTTCACTGTCTCACATATCCCCTCCCTCTTCTCCAGACCGGAGGGCTGGTCATCCAGACCGGAGGGCTGGTCAACAATCCAACAGAGACAGTGAACTCTGGACCAGTCATGGCCCTCATCAGCTTCATCCTCACCACTGTCATAGCCAACATCAGTTTTCTCTTCATCTGAAGCATCCGCACTACCCTGTACCCTCCCAGGCCTATACTCTCTGCGGGCCTCGGGTATCCTGCACTGTTTCATCTTGACTTTAGTGCCAGCCTCAGTCTCGGTATAGTGGCTCACCAGATAAGTACGACCAGGCACGTCAGAACAGCTCTGCTGATTCTTCCTCAGAAACTTTCGTACCTCCTGTTTTTGGGGCACTGACCCTGTGTCACCAACTGTCACAGGAGGTATAGGGGTTTTCTCTAATTCCCCCTGAACTTTCTTTAGCACATCTACTTTCTTAAATATCAGTTGATTCATAAATTCTACCTCACAGAACCCAAGCGCCTCTGTCATGGTCTCTGACCATTCCGAGCCACACTGTTCAAACGATTGGCACTGTAGAGGGAGCTGATCGTTTTTCTTGGTCGGTACACATAATTTATCCTCTTCTGGTACAGGCTCACTTTGCATAAGACTCAGAGCTCTTACTTCTTTCTCCAGGAGATCCTCATGGCTACGCATCTTCTCCTGTAGTTGTTGGACGTCCTTTACGTCTTCGGCCCCTTCTTCAGGCTCTTCTGGTAGGACATGCTCAGAAGCCCTACCATCAGTCTTCTTTTCCACCACGTTCTGCATCCCATCTGAGCTCCCGTGTATCTGCAGCGGCAACGGAGCGACACATCGCCCCTCCCACTCACTGGGACGTGGTTCAAGTGTAGACTCCATGAAAATGCGCCTGAGCTCACCAAGGCCAACCCGAGGTCTCAAAATCTCATCTTGGGATTTATCCAGATCCTTTGGGTCGCTCGGGAACTCCGATGGCGCACCGGGCGCCGAATTTCCGGCCCGAGCTTCGCGAGTCGCAGCCACGGATCCGGACAGTACACCGTCCACGCCGCTGTCTCCGGCAGAAACATATTCCGGGCAGAGTCATTCCCCACATCTTCAGTCTTGTTCCTCACAGCTTCACTTGAGACATCAGCCTCTGGTGAGGCACCTGGCCTGGTGTCCACCACTTCCATGGCTTTCTC
The DNA here is from genome assembly GCA_033576555.1 of Oophaga sylvatica. Lineage (NCBI taxonomy): Eukaryota > Metazoa > Chordata > Amphibia > Anura > Dendrobatidae > Oophaga > Oophaga sylvatica. The sequence goes on from JARQOD010000004.1 coordinate 412,000,648, forward strand.
CACCTCTGCAGCATCACCTTCAGAGTCCTTGGCCTGATGCAGATCCACACCATACATTGATAACTTCTCATTTTCAACAGCATCCACTTGTGCTGTGTTCAGTTTCAGAGTCCTGTCTTTCACCTTAGTCTTCGCCAGGGAACCGGCCAACTGTACAACATCTTCAGATGCCATCCTCCGTCCGACTGCAAGGTCAGCCTCAGCCTTCCTCTCAGGACTCTCAATCTCCTCTGCTACCATGCCTTCCTCACTTGCACTGGTTGCTTTATTGTCATCAGATGACTCACTATCACCACCACTATCCCTGTCTGACCCCCTTTTCTCAGCCACATCTGGCTCACTTTCAGGGTTATACAATTTATTCTCATTCACATCCTGCTCACTGTCAGGGTTATACAATTCATTCTCATTCACATCCGGCTCACTGTCAGGGTTATACAATTCATTCTCATTCACATCTTGATCTGGAACCTTAGTTAACATGTCATCCACAACATTAACTTCACCATCTGGTCCCTGGTTTCCCTCAGGTGGTCCCTCAAGTATGTGACTATGTGATAACCCCAGCACTATACTTCCATATAGCTCAGGTACCAGGAGCTGACTCACGACCTCTCCCTGGACTTCAGTGTCCCTATACAATAGGTTATTGTTCATGGCAGCATGAGGAAACCTTTCCTCAGAGCCAGGCTCTTGGGGAACCTCATTCAGAACAATTACATTCTCCTGTGCCGTTTTAAGAGTGGGGTCTCGCACCGGCTCACTCCCAAAATTGTCACAGGAGCCAGGCAGGTCAGGGACACTCGGTTCCCGAGAACCACCATCCTCGTCTCCCAACATCACCTGCAAAGAAATGTCATCTTTATCACGGTCATCATCAGTATCATCACTATTATGATTAGCATTATCATCATTATCAATATCAGCATCCTCATCATGGTCATCATCATTATCATGATCATCATTATCATTATCAATATTATCATGGTCATCATCATTATCACATAAGTTTAACGGCCCACTAGCATTGTGTTCCGCCCCTCGGACTGCGCACCCTCAGTAGGAGCTTCATCACACTGTCCATCAGAAACATTTTTCCCCCAGAGATCCTTAGACCGGGGAAAGTCATTACCCAATATAACGGGGTGCACCAGGGTCTTCACTACCCCTACTTCATATGAAACCTCCCCGAGTTTGGGGACCAAGTCCACGGCAGTCTCTGGGTAGACTTTGGTGTCTTCATGGATGTACACCACACTCAGGTGCTTATCAGGGATGAAGTCCCTATCACTCAGGCTGTCACATACGGAAGTCACTGGACTCTCTGAGTCCAAGAGGGCCTGTGCTGGGCAGTCACTTACAACCACCGGGGACCCCTGTGGTCCAGTCTCTTCGGCTGAGGTGGACACACACACAGGTTCTGCGCAGAGAGAGAGGGATCTGCCATCATCACAACACATAGGCTCCCCCTCTATTGGACAGTTGGCTGCAATTTCACGCCAGCTCCAACACTGTCCATCACACTCTCCCACCCACATGTCCCCTCGGGCCTGAACCCGCTTATCAGCATACCCCATGTCCCCAACAGCTGGAACGCTCTTACCGCGAGAGTTCAGCGTCCGGGAACTCCGAAGTGACGACCTCTCAGACGGCTGTACCTCAGGAGGACGTGCTTGGGTGTAGCGGTCCACTATCACCTTTTCAACTCCATAATCAGGCCTGCTGACTGCAGACTCCCAACTGTATCTCCAGTCACGAACTCCCCTGGCACGGGCTGTCACCGTAACACCCAGCCGGGTAAGAATCGCCGCTTTCAACTTGGCATAGTCTTCGCTGTCCTGCTTGCTCAGGTCAGCCCAGACTTTTTGGGGTTCCCCAATCAGATAGGGTACGACCGCCATGGCCCATTCAGATAGTGGCAGATTCTCCTTCTCTGCCAGTCTCTCAAACCTAGTAAGATATACCTCCACATCATCACGAGGTGTCATTTTTCTCAAGGACCGTCTTACCGCCTTCTTTATAGCGGACAACGCCGGTGCCTTCACAACATTACTTCGGGACGCGGCACCGAAATCCTTTTTTGGTACTGTCATCTGCTCAACAAATAACCGGTTATTCTCCTGCTGCTGCAGGAATTGCTGCTGGGCCTGCTGCATGTGCTGCTGGTGCTGCAGGCGCTGCTGCTCCATGCTTCGCTGGGCCTGCACCAGGTACTCAACGAGTTCCTCCATACTGCCGGACTCATCTGTCTCAATCACAGCAGTCTTATGTTGCACATTAACTTGCGCCATTTGTTCAAACAGCGCCTCCATGCTGTCAGATATCTCTGTCTTCACAACGGCAGACTTCAGTCAAGGCATACACACTACACAGCTTTTTTCCACAGAAAATTCAGCCTTGCTGTGCAAACACTTTTTTTTTTTTTTTTTTTCCTTTGCAAAGTCTATTAGGGCTACTGTCTCTTTAAGACTGCTCCACAAACTTTTCTTTTGCTGCTGCACATTCCACAGTCATTTTCACAACAAGTTCAGCTTTGCTGTGCATACATTTTCTTTCTGCAGACCCTATCAGGGCCACTGTCTCTCCAAGACTGCTCCAAACAGACGTTTCTGCTGACACACTTTTTTTTTTTTTTTCTGCTGCTATTTCAATAGACTTCACCTTTAATGCTGTCTCTCGCCACTGTGCTGCATACACACTCCAGCACTAACTGTATCAGGCACTGCGCTGCCCCAGCATTCTCCACCAATTGTAGCCTTCCGGGGGGTTTAGCTCTAGGATCGCTGTCTGGGTAGACAGAATGGCACGGAAACAGTTCATTCAGACAGCAGTTTGGTGAAAACTGGCCGCAACCAGTTTTATTAAAGTCCACAGCACACAGATAAAAACAAATCATAAACAGAAAACCTGGGCTTGTCTAGCCTCTAATTACACTTAGATAGATGGCCCTCTCTATCCGGGACCCAGACTCTACCAGTCTGTGCCCAAAACAACACATATCACATATGTTACCAGTATGGAGTTTCACAGACACTCCTCTTTATGTCTGAAGGCAACTCCAATGTCCAGACTTGAGAGAGGTCACCTCCTATTCAGTCGCTATTCGCACGGATTCTCACTGCGACTACTCCTGTGTCCGGGGTACTTCCTGCACCCAGACTGAGATAGCTCACACTCTTAGAGACTGCTTCCTTGTGCCAGGACACCTCCCTGTGTCCGGGCTAAAGACAGCTCCCAGACTCTTGGAGACACCTTCTGTGCCTGGACCCCTTGTCCAGACTGAATGAGCTCTCTGACTGTGCTCCCAAGCACCTACTTCTGGCTTCCTAATCAACACCTGAGTGGATTCAGGTCTGAGCTGCAAGCGTGTACTGAATGGCAGGTGTAGTGACCTTTCTTTACCACCAGGTTTACAAAGCCACACATTTCGCTCATACCAGTCAGCAAGGTACTTAGGTGAAATATACACCTCATTCACCACATATTCCTTCACTGTCTCACAGCCCGTATCAACCAGACAGCGGACAGCTCGACTGTTTATTTCGGCCCAGACAAGGGGACACATGGACACAAGATTTGTGGGACTTTTAGCACTCCTTCTTAACATATTAGGCTCCAGGCGGCGTCCCCCAGACTTGGAGCCCCCTAGTTTAACAGGTGGTGCTGCAGGGGCCTGCCCCATCGGATACACCGTTGGGCAACATGTCCCACTTCTCCACAGTTATAGCATGTGGGGGTCCTACTCTACGGTACATTCTCGTCTCACGCCGGGGGACAGTCTAATGATGACTAACAGGAGGGCTTGCCGCTGCCACAGACATTTTCTTTGTCTCATCTAGCTCTTCACGTATATGCTGAATCTCTTTCCTCAAATCTGCTACCCACTCAGGTGCAGTAGCCACGACAGCAGACACCTCCCCACTCCGGACCTTGCTCGCGTGTGCGCTCCTAGCTCCCTACTTCAGAAAATGTCATACTTTGCTTTACCCTCAAACTCTCCTCAGAGCCTGCTTCAGCAACACATCGCGTAGGCCTGTCACAAGTTAGTCTCACAGCACTATATCAATGGAGCCTACGCCTACACTGTCTTTGTTTACAATAGCAGTGTAATGCTCCTGTAGGGCATTCATAAACTGTGTCACCGTCTCCCCCTCTTTTTGAATCCATCTGAACAGGTGCATGCGTAACTCCCCTATGTCTGCGGGTGTCATGTGTGCATTGCCACGAAGATCGTCGCGGTTGCACATTTTGACTTCTCACAGCTGAGCTGCTGTTTCTTTGTGTTTGGCAGCTAGGGAGTTAATTCTGTCTGTGCTCGGTGCTGGGACTGGGTGCAGTTTCTCCCGGCTGCAATTGATTGTTTGTTGATTGGTTTCCTTTAAATTCCTGGTTGTCTGCTTGGGGAGTTGCCAGTGAAACCTTCATGCAGACCACAGATAGGAATGAATCTGTATAGACTTTAGTTGTGAGCTCCTTAGTTGTTCTAAGCTCAACTTGGTTAGAGTTTATTTCCCAGACCATTTATGTTCCTTTGGTGTTTGAGTGTGTATGCAAGCGAGTGTTATCCTGTCTGTCTTATATGTCTAATCTGTGTATTTAGCTAAGATCAGCCCTTATCCCTTTGGTGGTAGTCAGGATCCTTCTTAGGACTGATTACAGGGTTCAGGGTCTGATAGGAGACAGGGTTAGGTTGGAGACTTGGACCTCTGAACCATTATCAGTACCTCCAAGGTGAGGGATTAGTTAGGACCCCAGTTTAGGGTCAGGTTAGATCCCGGTCCACCTCTTTCCTGTTTCAGCTCATCAAGTCCTCAAGATTAACCCTGAGTTCAGCAGATATCGTGTCAGGTAAATCTATTCTATACTTACATGCTGATGTTGCTATACTAGTTGTTGTATAGAGTGTTGTTCCTGTATTAATAGTTTACTGACATTGTATACATATCATTAGACAGCGTGACATTTTCACTGGCCCTAAAAATTATCTCCAGTTACCATGGATCCAGTAGCCCAGCTGGCTCTGCAGTTGCAGTGATTATCCATGGAGCTGACGGACATTAAGTCCAAAGTTTTGTCTCCCCTGGAGCAAACCAGAGTTGAACCTAAGGTTGCTCTCCCGGACAGGTTCACTGGTGGGCGAGACAAATTTTTCACCTTCCGGGAGGCATGTAAATTGTATTTTCGGCTTCGGCCTCGATCATCAGGGAGTGAGGAGCAGAGAGTGGGAATTGTTATCTCACTTCTGCAAGGGGACCCTCAATCCTGGGCATTTTCCCTTCCTCCGGGATCCCCGGCTCTACTGTCTGTAGATCAATTTTTTACTGCCCTGGGATTGGTATATGATGACCCAGATCGGGTCTCTCTTGCTGAGACAAAATTACGTAAGATACAGCAGGGAGATCGTCCGGCAGAGGAATTTGCTTCTGAGTTTCGTAGATGGGCCACAGATACTCAGTGGAATGACCCAGCTCTTAGGAGCCAGTTTTGTCATGGGCTTTCTGATAAATTAAAAGACGTTTTGGCTCAGTATGAGTCTCCTCCTTCTCTGGAGGCTGCTATGGCCTTAGCTATCCGTACTGATAGACGGCTTCTTGAGAGGGGTGAGGTAACCCCACTCCCTGTTGTTTCTCCACCTACCACTAAAGTCCCTTATGTTGAGGTTCCCCTTGTCTGTTCGGATGAGCCTATGCAGTTGGGAGGGACATCATTTCGTAGGAGGGGATTGGCGGTACGCCGCAGGACTAGAAGATGTTTTTTCTGCGGGAAAGAGGGACATTTTGTTGGAGAATGTCCATCCCGTGCCTTGTTGAGCCAAAAGTCGCCGGAAAACTGTTAATCCCAGGTTGTGTGGTGGACGACAACCTGGGAGTATGTATTTCATCCGCCAGTTCTTCTCAGTTCCTTGTACCAGTGGAGGTGGTAGTTGGTACGAGAGTGGAGAGATTGTCTGTTCTTCTTGATAGTGGTTCCGGGGCTAATCTGGTTGACGCTCAGTTTGCTCAGGCTCAAGGTATGCATCTGAGTGTATTGGTCAAACCGATCCCTATATTCTCCATTGACGCCAGGCCTCTCGGCCAAGGTAGCTTTGTTCATGAGGTTCATAACATTGACCTTCGGGTAGGGGCAATACATAGGGAACAATTATCTTGTTATGTGTTGGAGGGTCTACCTACTCCCATTGTGTTGGGACTTCCTTGGTTGGTTAAACATAACCCTGTGATTAATTGGCAGTCCAGAGAGATAAGCCAATGGGGTGAGTTTTGCAAAAGCAACTGCATGAACACAGTCATCAGTGCGGTCGTGCCTAGTACATTGCCTCCTTTTTTGGAGGATTTTGGGGATGTTTTCTCTGAGGAGGGGTGTCAGGAGTTGCCTCCTCATCGCGTGTATGACTGCTCTATTAATCTCCTTCCTGATGCTAAGTTGCCTAAAGCTAGGTTGTATAATCTTTCTGGTCCTGAGAGGCAGGCTATGAAAGATTATATTTCTGAAAGTCTGGCCAAAGGGCATATTAGACCTTCATCTTCCCCAGTAGCCGCGGGGTTCTTCTTTGTGAAGAAGAAAGATGGAGGCCTACGCCCTTGCTTGGATTTCCGCGAACTTAATCGGATTACTGTTCGAGATCCGTATCCACTACCTCTTATTCCTGATCTCTTCAATCAAATTGTTGGCGCCAAATGGTTTTCTAAATTGGATCTCAGGGGGGCGTATAATCTGATTAGGATAAAAGAGGGGGATGAGTGGAAAACGGCGTTTAACACGCCGGAGGGACATTATGAGAACCTAGTCATGCCTTTTGGTCTGACTACTGCTCCAGCAGTATTCCAACATTTTGTTAATGACATTTTCTCGTCACCTTGTGGGGGTGTTTGTGGTCGTATATTTGGATGACATTTTAATTTACTCGCCAGATCTTGTGTCTCACCAGGAGCATGTGAGACAGGTGTTGCAGATCTTGCGAGACAATAAATTATACGCCAAACTGGAGAAGTGTGTATTTGCCGTACAGGAACTTCAGTTTTTGGGTTTTTTGGTGTCAGCCTCCGGTTTTCGTATGGACCCTGAAAAGGTGAGAGCAGTGCTTGAATGGGATCAGCCAGGGGATCTTAAGGCTCTGCAGCGTTTTTTGGGGTTTGCCAACTACTACCGGAAATTTATTTGTAATTTCTCATCTGTCGTCAAACCTCTCACTGACATGACAAGAAAAGGGACGGATTTTTCTAAATGGTCGGACAAAGCTTGCCAAGCCTTTTCCTCTTTGAAGAAATGTTTTGCTTCGGCACCCGTTCTCATCCAACCAGATGCATCTCAGCCGTTCATTGTGGAGGTGGATGCGTCTGACGTAGGGGTGGGTGCTATATTGTCCCAGGGTCCGTCCCCTGGTAAATGGCATCCGTGCGCTTTCTTTTCTAAGAAATTGTCGTCCGCCGAAAGGAATTATGATATCGGCAATAGGGAACTTTTGGCCATTAAGTTAGCTTTTGAAGAATGGCGTCACTTTTTGGAGGGGGCAGTCCACCCGGTTACCGTTATTACTGATCACAAGAACCTGTTGTATTTGGAATCCGCTAAGCGTCTGAATTCCAGACAAGCTCGATGGTCGTTGTTTTTTACCAGGTTTAATTTTGTCGTCACTTATCGCCCGGGGTCTAAGAATGTAAAGGCTGATGCCTTGTCTCGCAGTTTCCCAGGGGCCGGGAAAACGGATGACCCGAGTCCTATCCTTCAGGAGGGGGTGGTAGTGTCGGCTGTATTTTCTGAGCTTGAGGAGGAGGTGTTAGAGGCTCAGGGGGACGCCCCTGCAGGACCTCCAGGGAGACTGTTTGTCCCAAATCTGTTGAGACAAAAGGTTATTGAGGCACATCATAATTCTGCTCTAGCAGGACATCCAGGGAGTAAGGCTACTTTAGATCTCCTTTCTCGCCGGTTTTGGTGGCCTAATGCTAATAAAGATGTTATAACTTTTGTCGCGTCATGTGGGATGTGTGCTTGCTCTAAAACCCCTCATACCCGTCCGTCTGGGACCCTTTTACCCTTGAAACTTCCAGAGCGTCCATGGACTCATTTATCTATGGACTTCATTACGGACCTTCCTCCGTCGTCAGGGAATACTGTCATACTGGTGGTTGTTGACAGGTTCAGTAAGATGGCACATTTTGTTGCTCTTCCTGCACTCCCTAATGCTAAAACTCTGGCGCAGGTGTTCATTAGGGAGATCGTTAGACTTCATGGGTTGCCTTCTGATGTGGTGTCAGATAGGGGGTCTCAGTTTGTGTCCAAATTTTGGAGGGCATTTTGTTTACGTCGGGGGATGCAATTGTCATTTTCCTCGGCTTTTCATCCGCAGACCAATGGTCAGACAGAGCGTCTGAATCAGAGCTTAGAGACATATCTCCGGTGTTTTGTCTCAGAGAACCAAGAGGACTGGTCTTCTTTCTTGCCTCTGGCAGAGTTCGCTCTTAACAACAGGCGGAGCGAGTCCACTGGTAAGTCCCCGTTTTTTGGGGCATATGGTTTTCATCCCCAGTTTTGTACTTTCAATGGGGGGGGCCCTTCTGGGGTTCCTGAGGAGGAGCGTTTCTCGTCGTCACTTGCTTCTGTGTGGAGAGGTGTATTGAATAATCTGAGTGCGATGGGGAACCGTTACAAACGTATGGCTGATAGGAGGAGAGTTTCTGGTCCAGATCTGAATGTGAACGATCTGGTATGGTTGTCTACCAGGAATATAAAACTTAAAGTGCCCTCCTGGAAACTGGGTCCCAGATTCATCGGGCCGTACAGGATCAGTTCCATAATTAACCCTGTGGCATTTCGTCTGGACCTCCCTCCTACGTTTAAAATTCATAATGTGTTCCACAAGTCATTACTTAAAAGGTATGTGGCACCAGTCATACCGTCACCTCTACCTCCTCCTCCTGTGTTGGTCAATGGTAACTTGGAATTTCAAGTATCAAAGATCATTGACTCACGTACGTCTGAATCGCCGGTCCCTTCAGTACTTGGTGCATTGGAAGGGGTATGGTCCAGAGGAGAGGACGTGGGTCCCTGCGTCTGATGTTAACGCAGATCGTTTGGTTCGGACCTTCCACAGAACTCACCCGGGCAGGCCTGGCCCTGAGGGTCCGGAGGCCCCTCGTAGAAGGGGGGGTACTGTCATGTGTGCATTGCCACGAAGATCGTCGCGGTTGCACATTTTGACTTCTCACAGCTGAGCTGCTGTTTCTTTGTGTTTGGCAGCTAGGGAGTTAATTCTGTCTGTGCTCGGTGCTGGGACTGGGTGCAGTTTCTCCCGGCTGCAATTGATTGTTTGTTGATTGGTTTCCTTTAAATTCCTGGTTGTCTGCTTGGGGAGTTGCCAGTGAAACCTTCATGCAGACCACAGATAGGAATGAATCTGTATAGACTTTAGTTGTGAGCTCCTTAGTTGTTCTAAGCTCAACTTGGTTAGAGTTTATTTCCCAGACCATTTATGTTCCTTTGGTGTTTGAGTGTGTATGCAAGCGAGTGTTATCCTGTCTGTCTTATATGTCTAATCTGTGTATTTAGCTAAGATCAGCCCTTATCCCTTTGGTGGTAGTCAGGATCCTTCTTAGGACTGATTACAGGGTTCAGGGTCTGATAGGAGACAGGGTTAGGTTGGAGACTTGGACCTCTGAACCATTATCAGTACCTCCAAGGTGAGGGATTAGTTAGGACCCCAGTTTAGGGTCAGGTTAGATCCCGGTCCACCTCTTTCCTGTTTCAGCTCATCAAGTCCTCAAGATTAACCCTGAGTTCAGCAGATATCGTGTCAGGTAAATCTATTCTATACTTACATGCTGATGTTGCTATACTAGTTGTTGTATAGAGTGTTGTTCCTGTATTAATAGTTTACTGACATTGTATACATATCATTAGACAGCGTGACAGCGGGCTCCCCGTGCGTCTCCTCGAGTATCACTAGGACTTTGTCCAGGATATCGCGCGCCTGCGGGGGCCGTAGCATGACAGAGTCCCTGGCCTCCCCATCTAAAGCCATCATGGCCACCTCTACTTCTAGGGCCGGTGTCATGGGGTGCATCCACATCATACCCCTTATTCGCTCTGTCCAACTCAACAGCATGGTGTTGAGTTGCATGTAGCCAGGGCACTGGGGTACTCGGCACCGAGCCCGATTACTTCACTGGGGATGCCACGGGTAGCGCAGCTCGGTCCGTTGCCCTGGGCGCTCACTAAAAGGGGAATATTTACAGGGGATAATAGAAATGTCCGTGACGCCACCTGTGGTTACTGGTCAGGGTGACCAGCGCTGCAGGGTAAATCCTCTGAGGGGTTGTTACTGGGCAGCAAGGTGTTAAGTCTCCCACAGGCGAGACTGATCCCTCAAGGTATATGGCGGTGTAAGGGTGCAGGAGCAATAATGCAGACACACACAAGACAGTCTCTTTCTGTACCTTTACTGTTGGTGAAGTTGCAGGCACATCCCGGGAAGCTGTCAGGGTGGAGGATGCATGTCCAGTAAACCACTGAGTAGGTGTAGGGCCTCCTTCCTTCTTTATGTGTGTGAGTTTCTGACTTGTATAAAACAAAGCCTAACTCTGTCTTCTTTGCTACGCCCGGCTGACCTTGTGGTGGAGCCTTCTTGTGGACAGAACTAAGTCTCTATATGGCTGATCAGGCCAGACTCCTGTTCTTCCTGACCCCGGTTACGTATCAGCACTGTTGGGCCCCTGCGACCTATAGTCCCACAGGGTCTCCGGTTTTTCCTACTAGTCCTGAAGAAGCTAGTAAGCTCGGACCCGGTGTCCGGTAGTGCAGAGTGGAGGTAAGCTATCAATGCTGTCGACCTCTGTCACTCTCTTTTCCTTTTTCCACTTGCCTGTCGTCCTACTCACACCTTTAACATAAGCACAACCAGCAGTAGATGTCAGCTTTCTTTGTCTTCACCGCTCTCCAAGCGTCGGCACGCTTACTTAATGAAACGCTTACTGAATGTATCTCAGTAGACTCAACTTTGACCAGACTAAGTGGCGATCCGTCCCACTATTACTGGACTCCACGATATAAGCTGAGTGTGTGCTGAAGTCTTCAGGCTTTCAAGTAAGTCGTTCTCTAGCTAGTCTTTCCCTCTCAGCTCGTCTGAGGTGACTAGACTGTCTGTCTCAGCCCTCCGGCTACACAGATCTGAGGTAACTGCCGTTCTGAGGTAAAACCAACGACTAGCTAACTCTCAGCTAGACTGCCTTCATATCTCTGCTGCTGTCTCTCCACACCCTTATATACCTGCGTACTCTTCAAGGGCTCCCTCTGGTGGCACCAGGGAAATGTGAAGTGTGATGAATATCAGGTGATTGTGGTTTACCTTTCATGCATCCTCCAGGGTAACATGTGGCACCAAGCGCAGCTGGGCTACACAGTGTTACTCCTATTAAACTTAGGAAGGCTACTTATCATGGCCCCCAGGGAGATGCTGGACCGAGGACCCCCCGTAGCTACCTGGTCTGCCATTGCCTGACCTGCAACTGCTTTATCTGCTGCCCCCGTGCCACTGAGCGACATCCTGCTGACTATGCCAATTGTAGAAAACACAGGAATGCGGGATGTCGCCACGGACAGGAAGCAGATCAAGAGTTAACAGGTTTATTAACACAAACAGTGATCTCCACGCAGGGAGTAAAAAGATGCAGGGAAATGGCAGGGAATGGGACAAAACTGGGTAAGTGACTGGAAAGGCGGGGTAAGGGACGAAGGTAGTTCAAAGTAAAGTAAAAGACTTAACAGACGATGATCCTTCGGCATGCGGTGTCGCAGGGTTCCAACGGTGGCACCGGCAACAGCGGCGCTGAGTGTCTCGATGTAGTCTCTGACAGGCCAGAATGCAATGGTGGCGCCGACAGCAGCGGCATGTGTCGTCTCATCGCAGTCTCTGAGGTAAAGGCAAGATTCCCGTGCTCAAAGGTATCTAGCACAATACTTAGTCTAGTGGAGGGAGCTGATGGGACGAATCCTCGCTCCACACTATGTCTGGGATTCTGTTCACAAGGTTCAGGACCGGTCATCTGTCTAACTGTGCATGGCGCACACAGCTTGCTGGTCAGGGGAACTAATAGCCGGGATGGATGGCGGAGCAGGGACGCGCTGTCGTCTAGCCCCAACGGGTGTCTCACTCGGGGCAATGTCTGACAGGCCTGATCTACCCGGATGCTCTGTCTCTCCTTTCAGACCCAAACGTGCCTCTTCACACAGCCTCCTTGTCACCTGACCCTCTGTTTTCCTGACTCCTCCCCAAACAGATCTCATGAGACCCCGGTCCTTTGCTAAACAGCTTCCCCCAGCAATATAGGTGACAATCCCGATCGTTCTGATCCAAAGCAGGAAAGGCACCCCTGCATTTATTCATCCTCTTACAATCACATCAGGGGGTCCCACTTCCATAGCCCCCACATCATCCCGCTTAGCGATATGTGCATTCACCTCCTGCAACGCATTAATATACTGGGTCACGGACTCTCCTTCCCTCTGGACGCGGTGGAACAGTCGCATCCGTAGCTCCCCAACGTTGGTGGGGTCCCTATGCATACCTCCCAACTGTCCCGGATTGAGCGGGACAGTCCCGATTTTGACCCCCCCGTCCCGCTGTCCCGCTGAGGACACTGTGTCCCGCAGTGAGACGAGCTGCCACACCCCCCATGCACTCCTCCCTGTCTCTACAGCTCAGCCAGCGGCTCACAGCTAGCAGTGATGCTGCTATGCTGTTCTCTTCTGTGCCCAGTGCCCACAGGACCTGTGATGAGGTCACAGGAGGGGAGGAGTCAGGGGGTCACATGATCAGTGTCCTCTTGTGTGCAGGACTCAGTCTGCGCTGTGATGGTTGTCATGGTGCTGGATGAGGGTAAGTTTGTGTGCGTGTGGGGTTGGGACTCGGGTTTCCAGTGTGGATGTAGCAGAGCTGTGTGTGTACGAGGAGTACGGAGCTGAGACGTGTGTGTATGTGGTGTACGGAGCAGAGCCGTGTGTACGAGGTGTACGGAGCGGAGCCGTGTGTGTACGAGGTGTACGGAGCGGAGCCGTGTGTATGAGGTGAGCGGAGCCGTGTGTGTACGAGGTGTACGGAGCAGAGCCATGTGTATGAGGTGACCGGAGCCGTGTGTGTACGAGGTGTACGGAGCGGAGCCGTATGTGTACGAGGTGTACGGAGCGGAGCCGTGTGTGTACGAGGTGTACGGAACGGAGCCGTGTGTACGAGGTGTACGGAGCGGAGCCGTGTGTACGAGGTGTACGGAGCGGAGCCGTGTGTGTACGAGGTGTACGGAGCGGAGCCGTGTGTGTACGAGGTGTACGGAGCGGAGCCGTGTGTGTATGAGGTGTACGGAACGGAGCCGTGTGTGTACGAGGTGTACGGAGCGGAGCCGTGTGTGTACGAGGTGTACGGAGCGGAGCCGTGTGTGTACGAGGTGTACGGAGCGGAGCCGTGTGTGTACGAGGTGTACGGAGCGGAGCCGTGTGTACGAGGTGTACGGAGCGGAGCCGTGTGTACGGAGCGGAGCCGTGTGTATACGAGGAGTACAGAGCGGAGCCGTGTGTGAAAGAGGAGTACGGAGCAGAGCCGTGTGCATGAGGTGTACGGAGCGGAGCCGTGTGTGTGCGAGGTGTACGGAGCGGAGCCGTGTGTACGAGGTGTACGGAGCGGAGCCGTGTGTGTACGAGGAGTACGGAGCGGAGCCGTGTGTGTACGAGGTGTACGGAGCGGAGCCGTGTGTGTACGAGGTGTATGGAGTGGAGCCTTGTGTATACTGAGTGAAGCCTTGTGTGTGCGAGGTGGACAGAGCGGAGCCGTGTGTTTACGAGGCATACAAAGCGGAACCGTGTGTGTATGAGGTGTGCAGAGCCCTGCGTGTACAAGGTGTATGGTGGGGAGCATTCATACCTCCCAACCGTCCTGAATTCAGCGGGACACTCCCGATTTTGAGAGTCTGCCCCGCTGTCCCAGCCAGGAGCTTTTCCCGTAGACGCAGGAGTACATGCCGGAGCCCCGAAGAGCACTTTAAAACTCGCACGTGATGTTCCACCAGAAGTGACGTGCTGAAAGATGACCGGAAATTAGTTAATTTCGGGAGGAGATTGTGACGGAACCATGGAGGCACTTCAGGGAATGCTTCAGATCCATCACCGTGTCCTCGCCTTGGAATCGGGGATGTCGGCCATGTGAGCGGATCATGATATGTCCTGCACCGGGAGGCTCAGGTGGGCACTACAATGGGAGCCGGGCTGCTATAGTATCTTTATAGAATCTTTATTTCTTTCTCTCTCTGTTTCTCTCTCTCTCTGTTCTTTCTTTCTCTCTGTTCTTTCTTTCCCATCTTTCTTTCTTCTCTCTGTTATTTTTCTTTCTTTCTGTCTGTTCTTTCTTTCCCCTCTTTCTTTCTATCTCTGTTCTTTCTTTCCCCTCTTTCTTTCGATCTCTGTTCTTTCTTTCTCTCTGTTCTTTCTCTCTGTTCTTTCTTTCCCCTCTTTCTTTCTGTTCTTTCTCTCTCTCTGTTCTTTCTTTCTCTTTCTTTCTCTCCCATCTTTCTTTCTCTCTATCTCTCTGTTCTTTCTCTTATTGTTCTTTCTTTCCCTTCTTTCTCTCTCTCCCTCTGTTGTGTCTTTCTTTACCCTCTTTCTTTTTTCTCTCTGTTCTTTTTTTCTGTCCCCTCTTTCTTTCTCTCTCTGTTTCTTTCTTTCTTTCTCTCTCTCTGTTCTTTCCCCTCTTTCTTTCTTTCTCTCAGTTCTTTTTTCTTTCTCTCTCTCTGTTCTTTCTTTCTTTCTCTCTCTCTGTTCTTTCGTTCCCCTCTTTCTATCTTTCTCTCTCTGTTCTTTCTTTCCCCTTTCTTTCTTTCTCTCTCTATTCTTTCTGTCCCCTCTTTCTTTCTCTCTCTATTCTTTCTTTCTTTCTTTTTCTATCTGTTCTTTCATTCCCCCTCTGTCTTTCTTTCTTTCCCCTCTTTCTCTCTCCCTCTCTTTCTTTTCTCTCTGTTCTTTCTTTCCCTCTCTTTCTTTCTTTTCTTTCTTTCTTTCTTTCTTTCTTTCTTTCTTCTTTCTTTCTTTCTTTCTTTCTTTCTTTTCTCTCTGTTCTTTCTTTCCCCTTTCTTTCTTCTTCTCTCTGTTCTTTCTTTCCCCTCTTTCTTTCTCTCTCCTCTCTGTTCTTTCTTCCCCTCTTTCTTTTTTTCTGTCCCCTCTTCTTTTCTGTTCTTTTTTTCCCTTTTCTTTTTTCTTCTCTCTTTCTTTCTCTTTCTTTTCTTTCTCTTCTGTTCTTTCTTTCTCCTTCTTTCTTTCCCTCTTTCTTTCCTCTTTTTCTCTGTTCTTTCTTTCCCTCTTTTTCTCGTTTGTTTTTCCCTCTTTTTTTTTTTCTTTGTTCTTTCTCCCTTCTTATTCTTCTCTTTCTCCTTCTTTGTTGCTTTCCCTTTTCTTTCTTATCTCCTTTCATTCTGTTTCTTTTCTCTCTCTGTCTTCTTTACTAGTAACAGTGGCCACGTAACAGTCGTATCACCAGTGCTAAATGGGTGTGGTCAGGGCGTGGACATGGGTGTGACTAGTTGTGAAATGGGTGTGGTCGGGGTGTGTCCTAAAATTTGCCGCAACCTTTGTCCCTCTTTCCCATCTTCAAAAGTTGGGAGGTATGCCCTATGCATTTCTTCCAAGATCTGCATCACTTTATCTAGTGTATCTCGCTCATGGGGGTAACAGAACATGACAGAACACCGAGCCTCACCATCCAGGGCCATTACAGCAATCTCAACTTGCATAGCAGGGGTCATGGGATGCATCCCCAACATGCTCTTAACCATCTCGGTCCATTCCCACAGCATCATATTATTCTGTTGCGAACTTCAGGCTTCCCTGCCCAACAGATCTTTGTGCTCTCTTCTGGCGGCAACGGGCAGTCACCGGTCTGACTCATTGAGCCCCTAGTCCATCACACTGCTCTGCAGCCGGGAGTTTTTCTTCACATTCTCCCGCTCGGCGTGCTCTGCAATCGGGAGTTCAGCACAACACTCTCCTGCTCGGCGTGCTCTGCAATCAGGAGTTCCACACAACACTCTCCCGCTCGGCATGCTCTGCAACCAGGAGTTCCGCACAACTGTAATACCTGCAGGAAACGCGGGATGCAGTCACGCACAGGGAGGCAGAGCAAGGGTTAAACAGGTTTATTTACAGGTGGATGTACTTCACGCAGGTTAGTGAGGGATTGTAGGGTGACGGTAAGGAATGGGGCAGAACTGGAGGATGGCAGATTAGGGGAGGGACAAACGAGAGTTCAGTAATAAAGAGGTAAAACTTATCGGAATGCAGACTTCTGTTGTGAGGAAGTTCAGGGTTCCAACAGTGGCACTGACAACAACGGCGCAGGTCGTCTCGTCGCAGTCTCTGTATGGTGGGCAGATTTCCCGTACTTAGCGATGTCTGGCACGGTACTGAGTCCACCATTAGATACCGCCACTCAGTGCAGACTCTGCCTTCAACTGGAGTCACCTCCTAGCATGGAGGGTAGCAGGGAGCTGACAGTAGGTCGTCCACAAAAAGTGTACCTGAATACAGGGGTCTGTCAAGTATGTGGTCATTCCTGGGCAGAGCAGGTGCGGCACTCATTGTCTCACAGTGTTTGGCACCTGGCTTAGCTCCACACGACTCCACACGCTTCGGTCTGCTGGCACGGCTCTGGATGGTTCTGTATGGCTCTGCTGGCACGGCTCTGTACAGCTCTGCTGGCACAGATAATCCCCCAGCACTACAGCTCCTATCATGGACAGCAGCAGCACGGCCTGTCCAGGACCAGCACTCTCTGGTGGGGGAAGCAGAGTGCTCTCTTCTCTACTCTGCGCGCTGCACTTACTTGGCGCCAACTACTTCTGCAGCGCACGCTTTTCCTACTTATACTCCTGTGTCAGCGTGCTCTCCCTAGGCTCTCCCCGCCCCCTCCTGTCAGCAGGAAGCCCCGTCTCTCTCCTCCTTCACTCCTGCAGCAGGGGAAGGTCCGCCTCTTTCAGGCTCCCCCCCAGAAACAGAGGATGCAGCCCTTTCAGTTCTGGACTAGGTATGCAGGTACCCATGGTCCGGTCTATCTCCTTACACAACATTCTCCCGCTCGGCCTGCTCTGCAACCGGGAGTTCCGTATAACACTCTCTCATTAGCGCGCGGACTAACTCTACCCTCGGCGCACAGCAGGTCCCTGCTCTCTCTCTTCTCTGGCGGGAACTCTGTCATTCTTCCTGCACAAAACTCCTGGTCCCTGCTACACTTACCACGCCCCCTCTCTGCAGGTCATGGGTGATCTCCGTCCTCAATTTCCTTCCCCCCTGCAACAATGGGCGCAGCCCCAGCAGTTCCAGACCCGGTGCTCTGTCGGCACCCTCAGCCTGGTCTTCTTCCTTACATATAACCCTCAAAAGTGCATAGCCTTTATGAGTACCACTAAATGACAATTTGATCAGAATGTATATGAGGCCCTCCTTTATGTCTAATACAGGGTATATCTGAGTCCCTAATTTTTGGCAGTTCTTGCTTCCTTCATAAATTCAACTGAAATTTCCTATTTTTTGTGTAAATCAAGCTTTATTGAATAGCTGAGTAAGAATCATAAAGACAATCATGACTCTGAATAAGTATGTGATCCAAAAAGCTTACAAGAAACAATATAACAATAAACAGACATGTCGTTTCTAATTATTAAATACTCAAATGTTATCTCTGTTAATGCATTTCGTTTATAGATCTCATGAAGGCAATAACACTTATAAAAAACTCGTGGTATTATATGATCCAAGGGTTTAGGGTCAATGATGGGAGTAAGATAGAGAAAAATACAACAAGGGGAAGAGCTTAAGTGATGGAAGTGAGAGGAAAAGTAAGGAGAAAGATGGAAGGGGAGATAGGGAGATAGAAAAGAGGTAGAGAAGGGAAAGAGATAGAGATATCAATGTCCGAGACCCCCCTGGGGCACCCCAGTCCCCCCCTCTGAAACAGAGAGGAAAACATATGAAAAATGGATGACTGAGCTGGGTTGTAAGTTTGACGACAAGTCTTTCCGGGAGCCCACTATTCGTTTCAAAATTATCCAGGGCTACTTCAAAGGTTATTTAAGGTCCGGAGATCCAGGCCTCCAACTCTGGAGACTCCCTAAAAGCCAGCCACGGAATCCAAGTATTATATATTTTATCAGAGTCTCCTGTGGATTGTTGTATCAGCTGTTCCATACGATATATAGCATTAAGTTCTGCTACAAACTCTGCCCTGGAAGGGATTTTACCTGTTTCCAGTATCTAGGTATTAAATTCCTTGAAGCTGTGAGGAAATGTCTGAGTAGGTTCTGTCATGCGGTCTTATGATATGTGTACGATGTCAGTAAACTATTCTTAAAAGAACAACACTCTATACAACATATAGATTAGCAACATCAGCATGTAAATATAGAATAGATTTACCTGACACGATATCCATTGAACTCAGGGTTAATCTTGAGGACTTGATACACTGTCACAGGAAAGAGGAGGACCGGGGGTCTAACCTGACCCTAAACTGGGGTCCTAACTAATCCCTCACCTTGGAGGTACTGATAATGGTTCAGAGGTCCAAGTCTCCAGCCTAACCCTGTCTCCTATCAGTCCCTGAACCCTGTAATCAGTCCCAAGAAGGATACTGATTACCACCAAAGGGATATGGGCTGATCTCTGCTAAATACACAGATTAGACATATAAGACAGACTGGAGAAAACACAGACTTGCATACACACTCAAACACAGAAGGAACATAAATGATCTGGGATATTAAACTCTAAGCAAGGTGAGCTTAAAACAACTAAGGAGCTCTTTAACTTAAGTCTATACAGATACAATCCTATCTGTGGTCTGCATGAAGAATTTCACTGGCAACTCCCAACACAGACAACCAGAGATTTAAAGGAAACCAATCAACAAATAATTAATTGCAGCCGGGAGAAAACTGCACCCAGTCCCAGAACTGAGCACAGACAGAATTAACTCCCTAACTGCCAAACACAAAGAAACAGCAACTCAGCTGTGAGAAGTCAGAATGTGCAACCGCGACGATCTTCGTGGCGATGCACACATGACAGTACCCCCCCTTCTACGAGGGGCCTCCGGACCCTCAGGGCCAGGTTTGCCCGGGTGAGTTCTGTGGAAGGTCCGCACCAAACGATCTGCGTTAATGTCAGACGCAGGAACCCACGTCCTCTCCTCTGGACCATACCCCTTCCAATGCACCAAGTACTGAAGGGACCGGCGATTCAGACGTGAGTCAATGATCTTTGACACTTGAAACTCCAAGTTACCATTGACCACCACTGGAGGAGGAGGTAGAGGTGATGGTATGACTGGTGCCACGTACCTCTTAAGTAATGACTTGTGGAACACATTATGAATTTTAAACGTAGGAGGGAGGTCCAGACGAAATGCCACAGGATTAATTATGGAACTGATCCTGTAAGGCCCGATGAATCTGGGGCCCAGCTTCCAGGAGGGAACTTTAAGTTTTATATTCCTGGTAGACAACCATACCAGATCATTCACATTAAGATCTGGACCAGAAACTCTCCTCCTATCAGCCATACGTTTATAACGGTTCCCCATAGCACTCAGATTATTCAATACACCTCTCCACACTGAAGCAAGTGACGACGAGAAACGCTCCTCCTCAGGAACCCCAGAAGGGCCCCCCCCATTGAATGTACAAAACTGGGGATGAAAACCATATGCCCCAAAAAACGGGGACTTACCAGTGGACTCGCTCCGCCTGTTGTTAAGAGCGAACTCTGCCAGAGGCAAGAAAGAAGACCAGTCCTCCTGGTTCTCTGAGACAAAACACCGAAGATAAGTCTCTAGGCTTTGATTCAGACGCTCTGTCTGACCATTGGTCTGCGGATGAAAAGCCGAGGAAAATGACAATTGCATCCCCCGACGTAAACAAAATGCCCTCCAAAACTTGGACACAAACTGAGACCCCCTATCTGACACCACATCAGAAGGCAACCCATGAAGTCTCACAATCTCCCCAATGAACACCTGCGCCAGAGTTTTAGCATTAGGGAGGGCAGGAAGAGCAATGAAATGTGCCATCTTACTGAACCTGTCAACAACCACCAGTATGACAGTCTTCCCTGACGACTGAGGAAGGTCCGTGATGAAGTCCATAGACAAATGAGTCCATGGACGCTCCGGAAGTTTCAAGGGTAAGAGGGTCCCAGACGGACGGGTATGAGGGGTCTTAGAGCGAGCACAAACCCCACAGGACGCGACAAAAGTTAAAACATCTTTATTAACGTTAGGCCACCAAAACCGGCGAGAAAGGAGATCTAAAGTAGCCTTACTCCCTGGATGTCCTGCTAAAGCAGAATTATGATGTGCCTCAATAACCTTTTGTCTCAACTGATTTGGGACAAACAGTCTCCCTGGAGGTCCTGCAGGGGCGTCCCCCTGAGCCTCTAACACCTCCTCCTCAAGCTCAGAACATACAGCCGACACTACCACCCCCTCCTGAAGGATAGGAATCGGGTCATCCATTTTCCCGGCCCCTGGGAAACTGCGAGACAAGGCATCCGCCTTAACATTCTTAGATCCAGGGCGATAAGTGACAACAAAATTAAACCTGGTAAAAAACAACGACCATCGAGCTTGTCTGGAATTCAGACGCTTAGCAGATTCCAAATACAGCAGGTTCTTGTGATCAGTAATGACGGTGACCGGGTGGACTGCCCCCTCCAAAAAGTGACGCCATTCTTCAAAAGCCAACTTAATGGCCAAAAGTTCCCTATTGCCGATATCATAATTCCTTTCGGCGGACGACAATTTTTTAGAAAAGAAAGCGCACGGATGCCATTTACCAGGGGACGGACCCTGGGACAATATTGCACCCACCCCTACGTCAGACGCGTCCACCTCCACAACGAACGGCTGTGATGCATCTGGTTGGATGAGAACGGGTGCCGAAGCAAAACATTTTTTCAAAGAGGAAAAAGCTTGGCAAGCTTTGTCCGACCATTTAGAAAAATCCGTCCCTTTTCTTGTCATGTCAGTGAGAGGTTTGACAACAGATGAGAAATTACAAATACATTTCCGGTAGTAGTTAGCAAACCCCAGAAAACGCTGCAGAGCCTTAAGATCCTCTGGCTGATCCCATTCAAGCACTGCTCTCACCTTTTCAGGGTCCATACGGAAACCGGAGGCTGACACCAAGAAACCCAAAAACTGAAGTTCCTGTACGGCGAATACACACTTTTCCAGTTTGGCGTATAGTTTATTGTCTCGCAAGATCTGCAACACCTGTCTCACATGCTCCTGGTGAGACACAAGATCTGGTGAGTAAATTAAAATGTCATCCAAATATACGACCACAAACAGCCCCACCAGATGACGAAAAATGTCATTAACAAAATGTTGGAATACTGCTGGTGCAGTAGTCAGACCAAAAGGCATGACAAGGTTCTCATAATGTCCCTCCGGCGTGTTAAACGCCGTTTTCCACTCATCCCCCTCTTTTATCCTAATCAGATTATACGCCCCCCTGAGATCCAATTTAGAGAACCATTTGGCGCCAACAATTTGATTGAAGAGATCAGGAATCAGAGGGAGTGGATATGGATCTCGAACAGTAATCCGATTAAGTTCGCGGAAATCCAAGCAAGGGCGTAGGCCTCCATCTTTTTTCTTCACAAAGAAGAACCCCGCGGCCACTGGGGAAGATGAAGGTCTAATATGCCCTTTGGCCAGACTTTCCGAAATATAATCTTTCATAGCCTGCCTCTCAGGACCAGAAAGGTTATATAACCTAGCTTTAGGTAACTTAGCATCAGGAAGTAAATTAATAGAGCAGTCATACACGCGATGAGGAGGCAACTCCTGACACCCCTCCTCAGAGAACACATCCCCAAAGTCCTCCAAAAAAGGAGGCAAAGTACTAGGCACGACCGCACTGATGACTGTGTTCATGCAGTTACTTTTGCAAAACTCACCCCATTGGCTTATATCTCTGGACTGCCAATTAATCACAGGGTTATGTTTAACCAACCAAGGAAGTCCCAACACAATAGGAGTAGGTAGACCCTCCAACACATAACAAGATAATAGTTCCCTATGTATTGCCCCTACCCGAAGGTCAATGTTATGAACCTCATGAACAAAGCTACCTTGGCCGAGAGGCCTGGCGTCAATGGAGAATATAGGGATCGGTTTGACCAATACACTCAGATGCATACCTTGAGCCTGAGCAAACTGAGCGTCAACCAGATTAGCCCCGGACCCACTATCAAGAAGAACAGAAAATCTCTCCACTCTCGTACCAACCACCACCTCCACTGGTACAAGGAACTGAGAAGAAGTAGCGGACGAAATACATACTCCCAGGTTGTCGTCCACCACACAACCTGGGATTAACAGTTTTCCGGCGACTTTTTGCTCAACAAGGCACGGGATGGACATCCCTCAACAAAATGTCCCTCTTTCCCGCAGAAGAAACACCTTCTAGTCCTGCGGCGTACCGCCAATCCCCTCCTACGAAATGATGTCCCTCCCAACTGCATAGGCTCCTCCGAACAGACAAGGGGAACCTCAACATAAGGGACTTTAGTAGTAGGTGGAGTAACAACAGGGGGCGGAGTTACCTCGCACCTCTCCCGGAGCCGTCTATCAGTACGGATAGCTAGGGCCATAGCAGCCTCCAGTGATGGAGGAGAATCATACTGAGCCAAAACGTCCTTTAATTTGTCAGAAAGCCCATGACAAAACTGGCTTCTAAGAGCTGGGTCATTCCACTGAGTATCTGTGGCCCATCTACGGAACTCAGAAGCAAATTCCTCCGCCGGACGATCTCCCTGCTGTATCTTACGTAATTTTGTCTCAGCAAGAGAGACCCGATCTGGGTCATCATATACCAAACCCAGGGCAGTAAAAAATCGATCTACTGACTGTAGAGCCGGGGATCCCGGAGGAAGGGAGAAGGCCCAGGATTGAGGGTCCCCTTGTAGGAGCGAGATAACAATTCCCACTCTCTGCTCTTCACTCCCTGATGATCGAGGCCGAAGCCGAAAATACAATTTACATGCTTCCCTGAAGGAAAAAAATTTGTCTCGCCCACCAGTGAACCTGTCCGGGAGAGCTACTTTAGGTTCAAATCTGGTTTGCTCCGAGGGAGACAAAACTTTGGACTTAATGTCCGTCAGCTCCATGGATAATCCCTGCAACTGCAGAGCCAGCTGGGCTACTGGATCCATGGCAACTGGGAATAATTTTATGGGCCAGTGAAAATGTCATGCGGTCTTATGATATGTGTACGATGTCAGTAAACTATTCTTAAAAGAACAACACTCTATACAACATATAGATTAGCAACATCAGCATGTAAATATAGAATAGATTTACCTGACACGATATCCGTTGAACTCAGGGTTAATCTTGAGGACTTGATACACTGTCACAGGAAAGAGGAGGACCGGGGGTCTAACCTGACCCTAAACTGGGGTCCTAACTAATCCCTCACCTTCGAGGTACTGATAATGGTTCAGAGGTCCAAGTCTCCAGCCTAACCCTGTCTCCTATCAGTCCCTGAACCCTGTAATCAGTCCCAAGAAGGATACTGATTACCACCAAAGGGATATGGGCTGATCTCTGCTAAATACACAGATTAGACATATAAGACAGACTGGAGAAAACACAGACTTGCATACACACTCAAACACAGAAGGAACATAAATGATCTGGGATATTAAACTCTAAGCAAGGTGAGCTTAAAACAACTAAGGAGCTCTTTAACTTAAGTCTATACAGATACAATCCTATCTGTGGTCTGCATGAAGAATTTCACTGGCAACTCCCAACACAGACAACCAGAGATTTAAAGGAAACCAATCAACAAATAATTAATTGCAGCCGGGAGAAAACTGCACCCAGTCCCAGAACTGAGCACAGACAGAATTAACTCCCTAACTGCCAAACACAAAGAAACAGCAACTCAGCTGTGAGAAGTCAGAATGTGCAACCGCGACGATCTTCGTGGCGATGCACACATGACAGGTTCTTCTTGAATCTAGAGATTGACGTGTCACATAATGACAAGAGAGCTAATTCCATGGTAGGTCTAATTTTGCGCAGAGATAGTCTGTTATATAGATCAAAAATAGATAGCCAAAAATTCTTTATTGGTGGACAGCTCTACCATATGTGTGTATACGATCCTTTATCTTTCAGACATCTCCAGCATGTATCTGGTATCACCGGAAGCATAGTGTGTATCATGGACGGGCACCTGTACCACCTTGAGAGAACCTTGTAGCTCCTCTCCTGCGACACCGCATTCAGAGACACCCTAAACGTGAATAAAAGGATTTTGTCTCTTTCCTCTTGGTCTAGAGATATCCCCAGATCACACGCCCACTTAGCGAAGAATATTGGGAAGCCTCGTGTCGGTGGTTGAGTTGTTTGAAACAAATTATACAGCAATGAGACCGTGTGGACAGGAGGATCCCCCCTGACACAAAGCTTCTCAAAGGAAGTTAATGGTCTAAAGAGATCTGTCTTGACCCGCACCACAATTGTGGTTTACCAGAGCAATGGGGTACTCAGAGCCGAGCCCATGGAAGTCTATGGGGTTGTCACAGGTAGCGCTGGCTCGGTCTGTGGCCCTGGCGGTCAGGCGTATGTTGGGGGGAATATTTACAGGGGATAGGTTTATATACAGTTCGTGACGCCACCTGTAGTTCTCTGATCACTAAGACCAGCGCTGCTGTAGATCTCTGAGGGGATGGTGAGGCACTAGATGTTGGGTCCCCTACAGGTGGGACTCTTCCCTCAGGTCGATAGTTATGGTGGGGTTGTGCAGGGATGCAATCAAATAACTCAGTCTCACACATAGAAGCTTCTTTCCATACCTTTTACTTCAAGTTGTTCAGGCAGGTCCCAGGGAGGCTGTTCGGGGTGGATGAATGCACGTAGCGGTAACAGTTGAGCAGGTTACAGGCCTCCTTCTCTTTCCAAATGATGAGTGAGTCCAAGCTTGCCTGTAGCTAAGTTAACTCTATAGTTTTCAGCTTTTCCCACTAGCTGTACTGCCGGCCGGTTTTGTGATAGAGCCTTATAAGTGGTGAACTAAGTACTTTCTTTTGCCGCGCGCCGGACTCAGAAGTCTTGTTCTCCTGACTCGGTTACGTACTGGCACTCTAAGGGCGGCTTTCTGCAACCTAAGGTCCAGTAAGACTCTGGCTTTTCCATCACTATGCCTGGAGCTATAGTGACGCTTCGGTCCCCAGTGACCGGTGACAATGTGCAGGATAATCCGATCCTTAAGGCACTTCTGAATCCTTCCCACTATGCCCTTCGCCCTGCTTCTGCTTTCAATGTAGCACTGAAGCGTGAAGATAGAAAGTCAGTTTTCTTCCTTGGTCTCACTGGGTAACTCTCAGTTTCCTCAAAGTTCAGACTGAGTAAAAGGTAACTCTGACTAGACTCGGGATGATAACTAGTCATCCGTTACTAGACTCCACTTCGTTGAATTGGCAGGAACTAATCTTCTGCTCACCCAGAGCTCTGACAGGAATCCTCACTGTCTAAGAAGAACTAGCCCTGACTGCTCTGTACGATGACAGGAAGCTAGACTGACTCCCTCCTGTGCTACACGTCACTCCCCTATACACCCCTGTGGGTGTGTCTGAAGTGTAAGTGAGTGTCAAGCTTTAACTGTTACCTTACTGTGCATTCTCCAGATCCTGTGTGCCTTACATACCAGGGCTACACATTCCCCCTTGGTAAAATACAGCACTCCCGGGCTGTGAAATACAAGAAGACATTTTGTTTTTGCATTCAACATTAACATTAACTCTTCCCATCCGGGAGGTAAGGATTTCTTGAACGTTGCATTTAAAACATATAGAAAAATACAAAATACCAAATAGACATGTTCATATAAATAAACGACAATATTCTTGTGAAGGACCCGCACCAAACCTTCAACGTGGGTCCTGGGTGGGCTGCAGGACATCTGAATGCAGACCTCACTCAGTGCCACACCACACGGGTTTTGTATTCAGAGGTAGTTGAGGTGGTTTCATGTAAAACCAATATTATGCACCTTAGTGCAACTATTTACAGGATACAGTTTTTGGGCTGGCTCAGTCCTCAGCCACAAAGTCCATAATAAGAAAAAGACACATATTTATATCACATCACAATAAAGTGCAAAAACTCTTTATCTGCTTACCCAGCCGGGTATTCTACTCAATATATAAATGGAACTATGTAAAACACTATACACAGCAATAAAGTGCAAATTAGCAAAAATTCTCTAACTTTCTACATTTTCTTTGTTGCGGTAAACCCTGTCTGGGTCCTACCGTTCTTCACATTTTCTTGCAGGCTTCCATTATACTTTCCATCCCGGGGGCTGGAACAATACGATGATCCTAAGATCCCATGACCAACAAGTCGTGACCTGCTATCAGAGTTTGGGTCGCTACAGTCCTCGTGCGAACCACTAGGGGCGCGCCGGGCGCTTCCGCTTTGTGAGACGCTGTCTGCGTCACTGTAATAGCCACTTTCTCTCGCGATGCAGAAATAGTCGCCGTGCGCGATGTCGTGTAGACTGCTGATTGCGATGTGGACTGGGTCGCAGGCTGCGATGTAGTAGGAGGACAAGGCAGTGAAGAGTATACAGGCGGTGCTTCCATTTGCGAGGAGCCTGCAGGGGGCGTCGCCGGAGCACGGTCAGATGCAGCGGTAGATTGTGACTGTGATGCGCTGGCAATGGTGACGTTACCTGCGTCAGGGACGGGGTCACGGACGATTGTGACATTAAGGGCGTACCATCCCTTCATACCCCAGTGTCGGGTGTAGTTGACAATGTCTCCATTAACTAGGTCCCTCCCGGGATGGCCGACGGGCAGGTGGGATTCTACGTCCCTGCGACTGACAAAGACCCCTGGGTAGAGGCCCGGTTCTCTGATGAAGCCCCAGCCCTTCCGGAGCTGGAACTCTGTCACACACCCCTGCCGCCGCGGTTCCCTTCGAGTACCTTTCTCTCGACGGACACTTTCCTTGTCCGCGATCAGCTGCTCGTACTGCCGCTGCCGGTTCCGCTGCGCTTCCCGCTCTTCCTCCTGCCGGCGTCGCTGTTCCTCTTCGCAACGCTGCCACTCACATTCCCACTGGGCGGTATAGGCGACGTCATCCAGGCGCGCCATTTCATCCCAGTCGATGTCTGGCAATGATGGACAGGACCCCTCCGGTGTCCCTGCCGGGGATCGATCATCTGCTGCGGCCTCCTGGCCGGGCGGGCGTTCCGGAACTGGCGGTACCTCCTCAACCTCCCTCACTTCCACCGCTTCCTCGGTAGGTTCAGGGTCGGTCCTTTTGGGGGTAGCCTCCGGTTGCTCCTTAGCCTTGGGCAGCAGAAGTTTCGGTAACTCGAACCGTGGGGGGTCGTCGAGGGGAGAGAACACCGCGTCCCACAGCCGCCGCTGCATCAGGGTACGCCGGCGTCTCTCTATCTTCTTTTCGCCAGGTGGTTGCAAAACCATCTTTTTCAATCTGGCATTCTCCTCTTTAATCTCCAGCAATGCTTGCTGCAGGTGCAGGACCACGGATGGTTCCGGTTCTAGTGGCAGCTTGGCTGGGGAACGGGGCCTGCCTTCCTCCGCTTCCCTGCTCGGCTGCACACGTCCTGCTTCCATGATGTTCCAGAACCGTCTCACTTCTTCTTGAGCCGTCCTTTCTCTTCCGTGGAGGCGGGGTTTGCGTCTCCTCCTCTTCGCAGGGAAGGTGAAGAGGAGGCGGACCTCCTTTGCTGTAGGGCAGGATCACATGTTGTAATAGCACTTTGAGAGGGCAGGCATTCTCTTCGCGCCACAGGAGGGCACACGCCCACGAATCCACGCCCACTCTTCTCCAGCGCCTGAGGGCGCGAATTTGGCGGCAAAATGGCGGATTTTAGCGCCAAAAATAGCAAACAGTCCTTTTTCACAAAAACACCTCCACAGGCACACAGGGCTCGCAATTTTGCGAGTTTCGCATCCTGTTCGTGACGCCAAGTTTGTCTCGACCCGCACCACAATTGTGGTTTACCAGAGCAATAGGGTACTCAGAGCCGAGCCCATGGAAGTCTATGGGGTTGTCACAGGTAGCGCTGGCTCGGTCTGTGGCCCTGGCGGTCAGGCGTATGTTGGGGGGAATATTTACAGGGGATAGGTTTATATACAGTTCGTGACGCCACCTGTAGTTCTCTGATCACTAAGACCAGCGCTGCTGTAGATCTCTGAGGGGATGGTGAGGCAGCTAGATGTTGGGTCCCCTACAGGTGGGACTCTTCCCTCAGGTCGATAGTTATGGTGGGGTTGTGCAGGGATGCAATCAAATAACTCAGTCTCACACATAGAAGCTTCTTTCCATACCTTTTACTTCAAGTTGTTCAGGCAGGTCCCAGGGAGGCTGTTCGGGGTGGATGAATGCACGTAGCGGTAACAGTTGAGCAGGTTACAGGCCTCCTTCTCTTTCCAAATGATGAGTGAGTCCAAGCTTGCCTGTAGCTAAGTTAACGCTATAGTTTTCAGCTTTTCCCACTAGCTGTACTGCCCGGCCGGTTTTGTGATAGAGCCTTATAAGTGGTGAACTAAGTACTTTCTTTTGCCGCGCGCCGGACTCAGAAGTCTTGTTCTCCTGACTCGGTTACGTACTGGCACTCTAAGGGCGGCTTTCTGCAACCTAAGGTCCAGTAAGACTCTGGCTTTTCTATCACTATGCCTGGAGCTATAGTGACGCTTCGGTCCCCAGTGACCGGTGACAATGTGCAGGATAATCCGATCCTTAAGGCACTTCTGAATCCTTCCCACTATGCCCTTCGCCCTCTGCTTTCAATGTAGCACTGAAGCGTGAAGATAGAAAGTCAGTTTTCTTCCTTGGTCTCACTGAGTAACTCTCAGTTTCCTCAAAGTTCAGACTGAGTAAAAGGTAACTCTGACTAGACTCGGGATGATAACTAGTCATCCGTTACTAGACTCCACTTCGTTGAATTGGCAGGATACTAATCTTCTGCTCACCCAGAGCTCTGACAGGAATCCTCACTGTCTAAGAAGAACTAGCCCTGACTGCTCTGTACGATGACAGGAAGCTAGACTGACTCCCTCCTGTGCTACACGTCACTCCCCTATACACCCCTGTGGGTGTGTCTGAAGTGTAAGTGAGTGTCAAGCTTTAACTGTTACCTTACTGTGCATTCTCCAGATCCTGTGTGCCTTACATACCAGGGCTACACAGATCTACTTGTTTGGAAGCTGTGCTGATGAAACTTTTTAATTGTTCATGGAAAAACCAGGCCCCTGCGGGTGGGTCCTCAGCCTGATATATTTCAGCTAGTGATTTTATATTAGACTGATTTATGTAATTGTATATGATAGGTCGCATGCTTCTGCATTTATTTAAGAATAACTGCCGTTGTAAGCCTGCTCTAAAGTCAGGGTTATCATAAACTGGAGTTAATGGTCCAGGTGCTGTAGAGACCTGAAGACCCCCCCTTTGCCTAATGAATGAGACCATGTTTCTGGTTAAGAATGATAGGTTCCCAAGACCCCCCACCCCATCTTTGGCCGACCATAAGATTATTTGCGGATCATGACCGACGAGATCACTTTCTAGTTTTACCCATTTCTTGTAGTTTCTGTTATGGTAAAGGTCTAGAATACAGTTACCAATCGCCACACAGCTGTACAATAAGAATTCTGGTAGTCCAAGTCCCCCACTCCGTTTGGAACAACTGAGTAATAAATATGAAAATCGTACCCGTGTGTGTGACCAAACAAATCGAGTGATTACCCTCTTGAGACGGGAGAAAAAAGAGGCTGGGAGAAGCATAGGGATTGTTTGAAAATAGTATAGGATACGTGGTAAGATATCCATTTTGATCACGTTGACTCTCTCTATCCATGATATTTTAAGATTATGCCATTTTTCCAAGTCTAGTTCAGCTTTCTGTAAAACAGATTTATAATTTGCGTCATATAAATTGGAGGTTTTAGCTGTTAGCTTAATGCCTAAATATGTGAGAGAGTCGGAGCGCCATTTAAAAGGAAAAGCTGTACTCAGCTGTTCCACCGTGGGCGGTCGTAAAGATACATTTAGTATTTCGGATTTGTGCGTATTTATTTTGAAGTTACTTAGGAGGCCAAAGGTATGGAGTTCTGACATGATATTTGATAGACTTATTATGGGGAAGTGACAAACAGGAGCACGTCATCTGCGAAAAGAGCCAGTTTATGTTCCTCAGAATTATGCTTAACCCCTTCAAGACCCAGCCTATTTTGACCTTAAAGACCTTGCCATTTTTTGCAATTCTGACCAGTGTCCCTTTATGAGGTAATAACTCAGGAACGCTTCAACGGATCCTAGCGATTCTGAGATTGTTTTTTTGTGACATATTGGGCTTCATGTTAGTGGTAAATTTAGGTCGATAATTTTTGCGTTTATTTGTGAAAAAAATGGAAATTTGGCGAAAATTCTGAAAATTTTGTAATTTTCAAATTTTTAATTTTTATTCTGTTAAACCAGAGAGTTATGTGGCACAAAATAGTTAACAAATAACATTTCCCACATGTCTACTTTACATCAGCACAATTTTGGGAACAACATTTTTTTTTGTTAGGAAGTTATAAGGGTTAAAAGTTGACCAGCGATTTCTCATTTTTACAGCAAAATTTACAAAACCATTTTTTTAGGGACCACCTCACATTTGAAGTCACTTTGAGGGGTCTATATGGCAGAAAATACCCAAAAGTGACACCATTCTAAAAACTGCACCCCTCAAGCTACTCAAAACTACATTCAAGAAGATTATTAACCCTTCAGGTGCTTCACAGGAACTAAAGCAACGTGGAAGGAAAAAATGGACATTTTAATTTTTCCAACAAAAATTTTCTTTTAGCATCAATTTTTTCATTTTTACATGGGCATCAGGATAAAATGGATCCTAAATTTTGTTGGGCAATTTCTCCTGAGTACACAGATACCTCATATGTGGTCATAAACCACTGTATGGGCGCACGGCAGGGCTCAGAAGGGAAGGAGCGCCATTTGACTTTTGAATGGAAAATATGCTGGAATATTTAGCGGTTGCCATGTCGCATTTGGAGAGTTCCTGTGTGCCTAAACATTGGAGCTCCCCCACAAGTGACCCCATTTTGGAAACTAGACCCCCTAAGGAACTTATCTAGATGCATAGTGATCACTTTGAACCCCCAGGTGCTTCACAAATTGATCTGTAAAAAAAAGAAAGTACTTTTTTTTCACAAAAATTTTCTTTTAGTCTCAGTTATTTTCATTTTCACATAGGCAACAGTATAAATTGAATCCTAAAATTTGTTGGGCAATTTCTCCTGAGTACACAGATACCTCATATGTGGTCATAAACCACTGTTTGGGCGCATGGCAGGGCTCAGAAGGGAAGGAGCGCCATTTGACTTTTTGAATGGAAAATATGCTGGAATATTTAGCGGTTGCTATGTCGCATTTGGAGAGTCCCTGTGTGCCTAAACATTGGAGCTCCCCCACAAGTGACCCCATTTTGGAAACTAGACCCCCTAAGGAACTTATCTAGATGCATAGTGATCACTTTGAACCCCCAGGTGCTTCACAAATTGATCCGTAAAAAAAAGAAAGTACTTTTTTTTCACAAAAATTTTCTTTTAGCCTCAGATTTTTTCATTTTCACATGGGCAACAGTATAAATTGGATCCTAAAATTTGTTGGGCAATTTCTCCTGAGTACACAGATACCTCATATGTGGTCATAAACCACTGTTTGGGCGCACGGCAGGGCTCAGAAGGGAAGGAGCGCCATTTGACTTTTGAATAGGAAAATATGCTGGAATATTTAGCGGTTGCCATGTCGCATTTGGAGAGTCCCTGTGTGCCTAAACATTAGAGCTCCCCCACAAGTGACCCCATTTTGGAAACTAGACCCCTAAGGAACTTATCTAGATGCATAGTGAGCACTTTGAACCCCCAGGTGCTTCACAAATTGATCCGTAAAAAAAAGAAAGTACTTTTTTTTTCACAAAAATTTTCTTTTAGCCTCAGATTTTTTCATTTTCACATGGGCAACAGTATAAATTGGATCCTAAAATTTGTTGGGCAATTTCTCCTGAGTACACAGATACCCATATGTGGTCATAAACCACTGTTTGGGCGCACGCAGGGCTCAGAAGGATGAAGGCACCATTTGACTTTTGAATGGAAAATATGCTGGAATATTTAGCGGTTGCCATGTCGCATTTGAGAGTTCCTGTGTGCCTAAACATTGGAGCTCCCCCACAAGTGACCCCATTTTGGAAACTAGACGCCTAAGGAACTTATCTAGATGCATAGTGAGCACTTTGAACCCCCAGGTGCTTCACAGAAGTTTATAACGCAGAGCCGCGAAAATAAAAAATCATTTTTTTTTCTCAAAAAATGATTTTTTAGCCCACTGTTTTTTATTTTCACAATGGTTACAGGAGAAATTGGACCCCAAAAGTTGTTGTTCAGTTTCTCCTGAGTACGCTAGTACCCCATATGTGGGGGGGAACCACTGTTTGGGCACACGTCAAGGCTCGGAAGGGATGTAGTGACGCTTTGAAATGCCGACTTGATGGAATGGTCTGCGGGCATCTTGTTACGTTTGCAGAGCCTCTGATGTGCCTAAACAGTAGAAACTCCCCACAAGTGACCCCATTTTGGAAACTAGACCCGGCAAAGAACTTATCTAGATGTGTGGTGAGCACTTTGAACCCCCAAGGGCTACACAGAAGTTTATAACGCCCGGCATGAAAATAAAAAATCATATTTTTTCCACAATCAGGATCTTTTAGTCCCCAATTTTTTTATTTTCCCAAGGGTAACATGAGAAATTAGACCCCAAAAGTTGTTGTCCAATTTGTCCTGAGTATGCTGATATCCCATATGTGGAGAAAACTACTGTATGGGCACACGTCGGGGCTCGGATGGGAAGTAGTGACGTTTTGAAATGCCCACTTGATGGAATGGTCTTCGGGCGTCATGTTACATTTGCAGAGTCCCTGATGTGCCTAAACAGTAGAAACTCCCCACAAGTGACCCCATTTTGGAAACAAGATCCCCCAAGGAACTCCTATAGATGTGTGATAAGTAGAGTTGAGCGATACTTTCCGATATCCTAAAGTATCGGAATCGGAATGGTATCGCCGATATCACTAAAATATCGGCGATACCCGATATCGATACCGGAAGTCCCATGTAAGTCTATGGGAACAAAATATCGAAATTAAAAAAAACCCATTCTTGCCTTGTTGGTTAATTGTACATGAAGGAAAACAACAAAGAGTAATGTAGAATGTATTGTGGAAGGTTGAGGAGACATTAAAGGCATAGATGTTTAACCCAATCAAATGGAATAGCATAAATATTTTTTTTTTAAAGATGTTCGGATTGACGAAGAAATTGACAATGTTAACGTTTTTTATATTTTGGCAAATATGTATATTACACAACTTCCATGCTCTTCATCTTCACCTTTTTAACTTTTCACACACTTTCTCCTTCATAATCTTCTGCAGCATCATCTTTTTCATCAAATTATTTTTCATCTTCACCTTCTTTATCTTCTTCTTAAACTTCTTGCTATTCATCTTTGTTAACATTACTCATATTCTTCTTATTAAACTATTATTCTTATTCATATTCTGCTTCATCTTCTTCATCATATTCTTATTTGTGACAGAGAATCCTGTACTTGTAATCTGTCAAAGTATGAATTTTTCATCCTTCCGTTCTTGCTGTCACAAAAGATTTAAATTACAACAGTATTTGTCCGTGTTCAGTTTAGCCTGCAGCAGCAGGCATTTTCCAGGGGCACCACGAGGAGGAACGGACTCACCCCCATACACTGCTTAGTCTTCTTCTGCTTAGAATTTAGAGCATATATTTTGCTCTTCATTTTGGTCTTATACTTCATGTTCTTCTGCTTTTAGATCTTCTGCTTATTGTTCTTGTGTCTCTTGTTCCGTATCTTGTATTTGTAGCACAATCTTGTACCAGCTGATGTTACTGGGACACGGTTACTAAGCAGGAGGTACCTGTGCTCCAAAGCACTACCAAGGACCAGCAGACGTTGCTGGAACTCGGATACCAAGATGGAGGCACCTAGGCCAAAGGCACTGCGGAGAACCAGGTGACGGTACTGGAACCCGGAGGGGCAGCAGAAGGAAAAGAGCCAATGGCACAACCGAGGACCAGCTGACGTTACTGGGACACGGTTACTAAGCAGGAGGTACCTGTGCTCCAAAGCACTACCAAGGACCAGCAGACGTTGCTGGAACTCGGATACCAAGATGGAGGCACCTAGGCCAAAGGCACTGCGGAGAACCAGGTGACGGTACTGGAACCCGGAGGGGCAGCAGAAGGAAAAGAGCCAATGGCACAACCGAGGACCAGCTGACGTTACTGGGACACGGTTACTAAGCAGGAGGTACCTGTGCTCCAAAGCACTACCAAGGACCAGCAGACGTTGCTGGAACTCGGATACCAAGATGGAGGCACCTAGGCCAAAGGCACTGCGGAGAACCAGGTGACGGTACTGGAACCCGGAGGGGCAGCAGAAGGAAAAGAGCCAATGGCACAACCGAGGACCAGCTGACGTTACTGGGACACGGTTACTAAGCAGGAGGTACCTGTGCTCCAAAGCACTACCAAGGACCAGCAGACGTTGCTGGAACTCGGATACCAAGATGGAGGCACCTAGGCCAAAGGCACTGCGGAGAACCAGGTGACGGTACTGGAACCCGGAGGGGCAGCAGAAGGAAAAGAGCCAATGGCACAACCGAGGACCAGCTGACGTTACTGGGACACGGTTACTAAGCAGGAGGTACCTGTGCTCCAAAGCACTACCAAGGACCAGCAGACGTTGCTGGAACTCGGATACCAAGATGGAGGCACCTAGGCCAAAGGCACTGCGGAGAACCAGCTGACGGTACTGGAACCCGGAGGGGCAGCAGAAGGAAAAGAGCCAATGGCACAACCGAGGACCAGCTGACGTTACTGGGACACGGTTACTAAGCAGGAGGTACCTGTGCTCCAAAGCACTACCAAGGACCAGCAGACGTTGCTGGAACTCGGATACCAAGATGGAGGCACCTAGGCCAAAGGCACTGCGGAGAACCAGCTGACGGTACTGGAACCCGGAGGGGCAGCAGAAGGAAAAGAGCCAATGGCACAACCGAGGACCAGCTGACGTTACTGAACCCCAGTAACACAGGAGCAAGTGTTGACTGTGCTAACAGCACTTCCGAGCAACAACTGGCGGTGTTGGAGCCCAGGGTCAAGGAGGATGTTTAAATACTAGATAAAGTAATTTCCTTGTTACCTGTCAATTTTAAATGTCTATACTTCAAACAAGAGAAAGATAACCTTTACTACCATAAGATGATGATTTCATTTAAACTAATATCTAGATAAATAAAGAATTGACAAACATAAACACATACATTAACATGTTGAACAGCAATGCAAACCACAAAATAAATTAGTTAAGGAATCTGCTATACGGTTGTACATAAAAGCATACAAGTACATATCTGAATCCATTAATGATGGATAAGTAACAGTATGTACACCATTTTTATTGTATAGACAATGAATGTCTGACTTCAAAACATCATCAGCATTACAAGTTATCTGTGACATTACTAAAATGTTACATTTGCTGAATAATGTCACTAAACAGTTTATACAAAATTATACAATTTCCATCATGTAATACTCATAATATGTGGCAATAATCATGTTTATTAACAAACATAACCTTTAAAAAGTGCATAGTGCATAGTGAAAATTGCTATTTATGCCTGACTGTCGACTTGCAAGCATGACAACGGATAGATAAGGTATATATAGATGAGACTGCATAGCCACAGATGGTGAATGGCGATGTAATACTGTACCTCAATAAAGTGTGCGTCACTACTACATAATTTTTTTTTATATAGCTTTATAAACAGGGTACGTGGATGTATGCTTGCGCCTTTGTTTTGACGCACAGACTGCCTTCCTGCTGAGACGCGTTGGGTAGTGAACAGTTGTGTGCAGTGTTCACTGTAGTCTGAGGTTTTCCTTTTTGGAGTGCAGATCACGCTCCAGTTAGTTCTTCAACCACTGCTGGTTGTAGTCTGCTGAGCGTGTGTCACTGGCACATCCTTGAAATTTTTCTCTAATTGTTGCTGCTCCACTCTATTACAAATAAATAAAATCTATTAGTGTGACGCGCTTCCATCCGTATACAATACATTGGTTGCAAACACTATAGAAGTACACAAAGGGGCCTTTCACACCTACTGAACAGTTGTGTGCAGTGTTCACTGCAGTCTCTGCGGAATAACCACACTTAGGCCTTATAACTTTTCAGACTTTCTTTATCAATCTACCAAGATGAAGAAGGCAGGGAGTAAGGCACGTGGTCGTGGAGTTTCTTCAGGGAGAGGACGTGGGGATTCTGTGGCTGCTGCGGCCCCCAGTGACACAGCATCCACCAGTTTTCCCCGGGCCGTGAGCGTTCCTTTATGCGCACTTTTGTAGGAGCTCGGAGTACCCCCTGCTGCGGGAAGAACAAATTAAAGCCGTTGTTGTTTGGATCTCAGCCAATGCATCGACTTCAATTGCTTCCACCTCCTCTCAGGACCACAGCACTGTTGGGCAACCATCTGTCTCTTCACCGCCTGGCAAATTGCCCAGGCAGTCAGAGAGTTCTGTACAGGAGCCAGCTGAGTGTCTGCTTCTGTTCTCAGAATCTATTGGCTTGCAAACAGGGGCCCAGCCAAGCAGCATTCTGTAATGTGAAGAAGAGGGAGTATGCAGTGATGCGCAACAGCTGTGTCTCTCTGAATCTGAAGAGGCGGGTGAGACAGTGCCGATGGTCAGCACACCGCAGAACGCATCTGATGATGATGATGAGACCCAGGTGCCAGTTTCTGTTGAGCATGGTGCTGGCCAGACCACCCAACAGCAGGTGTTGGAAGAGGGTAGTGGAGATGATGAGGTCCAATACCCAACATGGCATGAAGAACAGGAAGGTGGTGGGAGCAGCTCAGAGGAATAATAATAATATTTATTTATATAGCGCCATCATATTCCGCAGCGCTTTACAGTTTAGCAGTTTCAGAACACAAGTCATAAGTAACAACGTTAACAATACAATAATTTAAGCTAAATAAGTCGCCCCTGCTCGTGACAGCTTACAATGTACAATGAGATGGGGGAGATACAAAGTATAGGTGTTTATATACAATGGTGCATTTACAATGATGTTCCAGCCATCTTAAGGGACTGAGGGATGGAGATAGTGAATGGGCTAGAGACACACACAC
Source organism: Oophaga sylvatica (assembly GCA_033576555.1). Lineage (NCBI taxonomy): Eukaryota > Metazoa > Chordata > Amphibia > Anura > Dendrobatidae > Oophaga > Oophaga sylvatica. Next base: position 412,038,021 of record JARQOD010000004.1, read on the forward strand.
ACTTACACAGAATACATAGAATGACTTTGATTAGTGAATGTGATAGGCCGCTCTGAACAAATGTGTTTTGAGGGAGCGCCTGAAACCATGCAAATTGTGGATAGTCCTAATTTCTTGGGGTACAGCATTCCAGAGGATTGGCGTAGAGCAGGAGAAGTCTTGGAGTCGGGAGTGGGAGGTACGTATTAGTGCAGAGGTTAGTCGAAAGTCGTTTGCAGAGCGCAGCAGTCGGTTAGGCCGATAGATAGAAATGAGGGAGGAGATGTAGGAGGGGTGCTGCACTGTGGAGAGCTTTGTGGGTGAGAACCAGTACTTTGGTTGAAAGCTGGGAGAGGCCTAGAGAAATGGTTAGTGATAGAAGGAAGATAGAGGAAGACATTGCCCCAACGGTACAAACAGGAGGGAGAGTTAGGCTGCAGACTCGGTTGCCTGTAGCCTCCAGTTTGGCACCTGTTCGGAGCAGTTGTGTTCCAAAAGTCAAAACGTGCGCTCCCAGGACTTGCACTGCGTGGTCCTTTTTTCACACACTTGCACATGATATTTGCTATGTGAAATGCAAGCTGTGTAATCAAAAATTAAAAATAGCTAAAAGTGTCAGTCACCTCAATACCACAAATATGTGGAAACATGTGCGGACAAAGCACGTAGTTGAGTTACAAAGACACACTGGAGATGTAGGCCAACCTACAGCAGCACCTACATCTTCAGGTTGTGTTGAAGCCTCTTCATCGAGCTCACACACAGCTGGTTATGCTTCCTCACAGGATCGCCATGGAAGAACCTCGGCCACTGTTGTCCAGAGACAAACTGTTATTCCACACACAGCAGCAAGTTCCCTGTCATCCTCACACTCCCAGGCCACAAAACAGCCAGCGGTAGCACAGGCATGGGATAAAAGACGGCCATACTCCGCAAACCATGCACGAGCACAGGCTCTGAATGCTGGCATTGCAAAACTCCTGTCCCTTGAAATGCTGTGATTCAGGCTGGTGGAGACAGACAGTTTCCGTAACTGAATATCATTGTCAATCCCACAATACAATGTGCCAAGCCGATTTCATTTCAGCAGGCAAGCCGTCCCTGGTCTGCAAAAGCATGTTGAGGGAAAAATTAAACATGCGCTACTAAAAGCCCTCAGTAGCAAGGTCCACCTGACCACCGATGCGTGGACCAGTACCCATTGTTATGATCTGCTACAACCAGTAAGGAAAGAAGGGAATTCTGTCCCTACAATACAACTAAGCTGAATCCCTACGATGTAACGGGGAACCTGATCCTGCGACCAGACCCGCTAAAGTCCTCATCTAGTGTGAACGAAGACCTATAGTTGCGAGGGAGTAATCCCTACAAGATCTAGGGACTGGGAGAAAAGGTGGACACCTCCTAGTCCTAACATAAATTGTAGCATGGATAATTAAACAGAAAAATAAATACTTTGTGATCCTAACATCAAGCAAAACTCACAGATTAAGGCACCTAAGCACCCGGCTAGCTTAACAGTAGATAATACAATGAAGTCAAGCAAAGCCAGAAGGGCGGAGCCAGACTAAATAGGGAAAAAAGGTCATGTGACCAGCAAACTGAAACAAAACCTAACAAGAGGGTTCTAACACCCATGGCCAGGGACAATACCTTTCCCTCACTGCCCATTGGGTCAATGTTGTGCAGCCGGGTACTGATCTTGCGAGTGGCGCTGTACGTGTTCTGCCAACTCCAAGGATTGCAGGAATCAAGTCTGTACACATTGATTCCTCCTCCTATTCCAGTTCCTCAGAATCATCGCTGCAGGAGCCGTCACGGTCTACCTCCACATGGACCCGTGAACGTTTACCTGTTGCGACCGATATGAGCACAGCCGTGTCCAAATGTCAACAGGCCATCCTGAAATTAATTTCCATGGGGAATCTTAGCCACACAGCGCAGGAGCTCTGTAATGCCATAAAGCAGGAGAGCGACGTGTGGTTTTTGGAAGAGAATCTACAGGCAGGCTTGGTAGTGTGTGACAATGGCCGAAATCTGGTGTCAGCTCTGGGCCTTGGCAACCTCACTCACATACCATGTCTGTCATATGTGCTCAACTTGGTCGTGCAGAGTTTTTTGAGGGACTATCCGGATCTTGATGCACTGCTGCACAAGGTCCGCCTAGAGTGCGCTCACTTGCGACGTTCCAGCATGGCCAGATCGCTGATTGCAGCTCTGCAACGCAGATTTCACCTTCATGAACATCGCATTATATGTGACGTACCCACCAGGTGGAATTCCTCGTTACATATGTTGGAGCGGTTGTGTGAGCAGCAGCCAACAGTAATGGAGTATCAGCTGCATCAGGCGCAGTCAACTCGCAATTTGCGGCGTTCACACTTCACCACTACTGAGTGGGCCTCTATAATAAGAATAATAATATTATTTATTTATATAGCGCCATAATATTCCGCAGTGCTTTACAGTTTAACAGTTTCAAAACACGAGTCATAAGTAACAACGTTAACAATACAATAATTAAAGCAAAATCAGCCGCCCCTGCTGGTGAAAGCTTACAATCTACAATGAGGTGTGGGAGATACAAAGTACAGGTGTTTATATACAATGGTGTTTTTACAATGATGGTCCAGCCATTTTAAGGAAGTGAGGGATGCATGGAGATAGTGAATGGGCTACACACACAGAATTACACATAGAATGACTTTGATTAGAGAATGTGATAGGCCACTGTGAACAAATGTGTTTTGAGGGAGCGCCTGAAACCATCCAAATTGCGGATAGTCCTAATTTCTTGGGGTAGAGCATTCCAGAGGATTGGCGCAGCGCGGGTGAAGTCTTGGAGTTGGGAGTGGGAGGTACGGATTAGTGCAGAGGTTAGTCGAAGGTCGTTTGCAGAGTGCAGCAGTCGGTTAGGCCGATAAATATAAATAAGGGAGGAGATGTAGGGGGGTGCTGCGCTGTGGAGAGCTATGTTGGTGAGAACCAGTAATTAGAATTGGATCCTATAATGAATGGGCAGCCACTGCCAGTGTAATGAGTGGCGAATAACTCTATGAAGGATATCTGCCACGTTTTGCGTGCGTTTGATGAGTCAACGCGGATGGCGAGTGCAGATGATGCACTAGTCAGCCTGACTGTCCCCCTTATCTGCCTGCTTCAAAAAACACTGCAAGCACTAAGGCATGAGGTTTTGGAAGAGGTGGAGGATGAGGAGTCACAAATTCCATCACCTTCTGGACAGTCAGCGCAACGTGGTTCTTCACAAAGGGCTGGAGGACTTTCAAAGTACCATGCTGTATCAACAATTGAACCTCCAGAGTCGCTGTCTATATTTTCATAACCATTACAAACTTTTAATGTATTTACAAAGCACATAATGTACATTTTTTGTCTATCCTTTTGTAATGCTATTGTGTTTCCATAAACTGATGTTACAGAATTATGATACAAAGTTTTTAAATTTTGAGTTTTAAATTTTGTAAATTTATATGTATTTGAAGGACTTTGTGAGGAGGAGTCAATGGAGGAGGAAGACATCGCTCCAGAGGGAGGTAGACAATGCTCTAGTCAGTATGTAGACCAAGGGTGGGGTGATGCACAGCAGGCGGAGATGACGCCTCTTGCAGGGGACAACGTTTCTTGGCCAGTTGGGAGTCTGCAGCACATGGTTGATTTCATGCTGCAGTGGCTGAGAAACGACCGCCGCATCGAACACATTCACACCACGTCTGATTATTGGGTGTACACCCTCCTAGACCCTCGCTACCGGGACAACTTACAAAGCCTCATCACACCGTTGAACCGGGAGCGTAAAATGCGGAAGTACCAAGACACACTGGTGCAATCCATAATGTTCTCCATTCCAGCCAAGAGCACTGCTGCTGCTACTGATTTACAAAGCAGCTCTGTGCGTCGAGGCAGTGGAGACAGCTCTGCAACAAGAGGGAGCACAAGCAGCGCCTCTGCACAGGGCAAGACCAGTATGTTCCAAATGTGTCGAAGTTTTGTGGCAGCGCCACCAATGTCTACACCATCCGAGACGGCTCCAGTCAGCAGGAGGCAACATTTCCGTAAGATGGTTACAGACTACATGTCTTGCCCTCTCAGTGTACTCTCAGATGGCTCTTCCCCATTCAAGTTTTGTGTCTCTAAGCTGGATACATGGCCAGAGCTTAGCCAGTATGCATTGGAGGTGCTGGCTTGATCTGCTGGCAGTGTATTATCGGAGCGCGTCTTTACTGCTGCAGGTGGTGTACTAACAGACCGTTGCATGCGACTATCCTACGATAATGTACAACGGCTTACTTTTCTGAAAATGAACTAGGCATGGATCTCGCCTGAATTTGCCTGTCCGGTTTCAGATTAACTAACTGGTTGACAACGTTTTCCATGTCTCCTGTTATGTTCATCTTTCTACCACCTGAGCTATACTCCCTGGGCTACAACACTGCCAGTTGCTGCTCAGAAGTGTCGTGTCCACAGACCAATACACAAGCTATAGTAATAGTGGGGTTCAGTAACGCCTGCTGTTCCCCTGCTGTGTGTCCGGCAAAAATTACTGCTACCTAGCTACACATGTTTAAAAAAACATGACATGTTAAAGTGGCTAGTGCTACACATAGATATCAGGCTACACCCTTATTTCTAAGCTGTAAACAAGTGAAACGTCAAATTTAAAACCATTCAATGATTAGTGTTGGTAACAAATCTGTAACTAAATAATTGTGACATATTATGGCAGATATCCACATGTCTAACACAAAAGCATACTTATGCTATAGGGTACTGATGGTGAACCTTCTCACTCCATAACTTTGACCAATCCAACTCACATCATGCCTCAAATGCTGCAATGTTGGAAGTGCATAATGTGGGTTGAACTTTGACAACAGCTGCAGTGCGAAGGTTATCCTTCTGTGTTCTTGGCTTTTAAATAAAAGCATACAAGTAAATATAATAATACATTGTTGATTAAGGGACATGATGTACACCTGTAATATTGTGCAAACAATGGATGTAGGACTATTCCTCTTCAACATTACTTATATTTGTGTCATTTGAAAAAATACATATTTTAGTTAAAAATTAAAAACCCATGTTCAGTAGCTGTGAAAGGCCCGTTTGTGTACTTCTATATTGTTTGCAACCAATGTATTGTATACGGATGGAAGCGCGTCACACTAATAGATTAGATTTATTTTAAATGGAATGTAGCAGAACCAATTGGAGATAAATGAAAAGGATGAGCCACTGAGACACGCTCAGCAGAGTACAAGCAGCAGTGCTTGAACATGTAACTGGAGCGTGATCTGCACTAAAAAAAGTAAAAAACACAGACTGAAGTGAACACTGAAACACAACTGTCCACAATCTGTGAAAAGCTCCTTTCTGTACTTCTATAGTGTTTGCAACCAATGTATTGTATACGGATGGAAGCGCGTCACACTAATACTATTAGGATGAGCCACTGAGACACGCTCAGCAGAGTACAAGCAGCAGTGCTTGAACATGTAACTGGAGCGTGATCTGCACTAAAAAAAGTAAAAAACACAGACTGAAGTGAACACTGAAACACAACTGTCCACAATCTGTGAAAAGCTCCTTTCTGTACTTCTATAGTGTTTGCAACCAATGTATTGTATACGGATGGAAGCGCGTCACACTAATACTATTAGGATGAGCCACTGAGACACGCTCAGCAGAGTACAAGCAGCAGTGCTTGAACAAGTAACTGGAGCGTGATCTGCACTCAAAAAAGTAAAAAACACAGACTGAAGTGAACACTGAAACACAACTGTCCACAATCTGTGAAAAGCTCCTTTCTGTACTTCTATAGTGTTTGCAACCAATGTATTGTATACGGATGGAAGCGCGTCACACTAATAGTATTAGTGTGACGCGCTTCCATCCGTATACAATACATTGGTTGCAAACACTATAGAAGTACAGAAAGGAGCTTTTCACAGATTGTGGACAGTTGTGTTTCAGTGTTCACTTCAGTCTGTGTTTTTTACTTTTTTGAGTGCAGATCACGCTCCAGTTACTTGTTCAAGCACTGCTGCTTGTACTCTGCTGAGCGTGTCTCAGTGGCTCATCCTTTTCATTTATCTCCAATTGGTTCTGCTACATTCCATTTAAAATAAATCTAATCTATTAGTCTAATAGATTAGATTTATTTTAAATGGAATGTAGCAGAACCAATTGGAGATAAATGAAAAGGATGAGACACTGAGACACGCTCAGCAGAGTACAAGCAGCAGTGCTTGAACATGTAACTGGAGCGTGATCTGCACTAAAAAAAGTAAAAAACACAGACTGAAGTGAACACTGAAACACAACTGTCCACAATCTGTGAAAGCTCCTTTGTGTAGTTCTATAGTGTTTGCAACCAATGTATTGTATACGGATGGAAGCACGTCACACTAATAGATTTGATTTTTTTTTCTAATATAATGGAGCTGCACCAATTCCACAAAATAAAAAAAAAAAAAAAAAAAAAAAGAGTCAGTGACACGTGCAGATGCCTACAAACAGCGGTGGATGCAGAGCAAACTGCAGCGTCACCTGCACTGTCACACACACACCTTGCACAGAGCTGTTAAAACAACACTGGCAAAATGAAGCTTTACACAGCGGTTGGTAAACTAGCCTGCCTCAAGCACAGTAGTACACAAAATCGCAATATCTAACTGTCCCTCAGAGTGAGCAGAGTAGCGTTCTGTCCCTTACTGAGTTCACAGCACAGTGACGCTAAAATGGCGGCGGCGCCTTTTATAGTGCATTCTGACATCATTTCAGCAGCCAATCACAGCCATGCCATTAGTTAAGATGACCGCAGCATTACAGGATGTGCCCACACTTCGTAGGATTCCTCATTGGCTGACTAAAATCACATTGCCTCTCAAAGAATTATGGGAACTTCCGATTCCGGTATACGATATGGAAAAAGTATCGGAATTAAGTATCGGAATTCCGATAACGCGAATATCGGCCGATACCCGATACTTGCGGTATCGGAATGCTCAACACTAGTGATAAGCACTTTGAATCTCCAAGTCCTTCACAGAAGTTTATAACGCAGAGCCGTGAAAATATAAAATCATTTTTTTTCCACAATAATAATTTTTAGTCCCCAATTTTTTTTCCCAATGTTAACAGGAGAAATTAGAACCCCCAAAGTTGTTGTGCAATTTTTCCCGAGTACGCTGATACCCCATATGTGGGGATAAACCACTGTTTGGGCATACGTCGGGGCTTGGAATAAAGGGAGCACTGTTTGACTTTTTGAACGCAAAATTTGCAGGAATCAATGGTGGCGCCATGTCGCGTATGAAGACCCCCTGATGTGCCTAAAGAGTGGAAACCCCTCAATTCTAACTCCAACCCTAACCCCAACACACCCCTAACCCCAACCCTAACCCCTACACACACCTAACCCTAATACAAACCCTAATCATAACCCTAACCCCAACACACCCCTAACCCTAATCCCAACTCTAACCATAAACCTAACTACAAGCCTAACCCTAATTCCAACCCTAACCCTAATTCCAACCCTAACCCTAATTCCAACCCTAACCGAAATTCCAACCCTAACCGTAATTCTAACCTTAACCTGTCACGCTGTATAGCAGATATATATATATGTGATGACAGTAATCTATATCAAAAGGGCAACATACTATATAACATGCGCATAGATAGATGATGACATAGAATTACCTGACAGAATGTCCAGTGGGTCACTACGGAATCCGTTATACGCTGTCTCCGGCTAGAGGGTTACTGGGGTCTATGCTGACCCTAAACTGGGGTCCTAACTAATCCCTCTACCTGGAGGTACTGTTAAAGGTACAGAGGTCCAGGCCACCAGCGTAAACCCTGTCTCCTATCAATCCCTGCCAACTGTAATCTAGTCCTAAGAAGGACCCTGATTACCACCAAAGGGAATGAACAGGTAACGGTTAATGAACAGAAAGACATACAAGAAAGACAAGAAATAAAGTAAATAAAGTCTTACATACAACACTCACACACAGTAGGAACACCTAAGGTCTCAGAGATAAACTATAAGCTATCAGAGTAAAAACAACTAATGAACTCTTAGCTTAAGTATTCTCAGAACCGATCCAGTCTGCTAGACTACATGAATGCTTTCACCGGCATCTAACCAGCAGACTGGCAGCTATATAAAGGAAACTAATTAGAACATAATCAAAAGCAGCCGGGCGAGGCTGGACCTAGTCTTAGCAAAGAGCTAGGTAAAATTAACTCCCTCACCACCAAACACAAAGTAACAGAAACTCAGCTGCGAGAAGTCAGAATGTGCAATCGCGACGATCCTCGTGGCGATGCACCCATGACAGTACCCCCCCTTCTACGAGGGGCCTCCGGACCCTCAGGGCCAGGTCTGCCCGGGTAAGTTGTGTGGAAGGTCCGAACCAATCGATCTGCGTTAACCTCCGACGCAGGGACCCACGTCCTCTCCTCAGGACCATACCCCTTCCAATGAACCAGGTACTGAAGGGACCGACGATTCAGACGTGAGTCAATGATCTTCAACACCTGAAACTCCACGCTACCATTGACCACCACCGGAGGGGGAGGCAGAGGCGACGGTATAACTGGCGCCACGTACCTTTTAAGCAACGATTTGTGGAACACATTATGGATTTTAAACGTAGGTGGGAGGTCCAGACGAAATGCCACAGGATTAATTATAGAACTGATCCTGTATGGACCGATGAACCTGGGACCCAGTTTCCAGGAGGGAACTTTGCGTTTTATATTCCTGGTAGACAACCACACCAGATCGTTCACACCTAGGTCCGGACCAGACACTCTCCTCCTATCAGACCTCCGCTTGAAACAGTTCCCTATAGCACTCAGACCATTCAGCACTCCTTCCTGAAGGATAGGAACCGGGTCATCCGTCTTTCCGGCCCCTGGGAAACTACGAGATAAGGCATCAGGAAGCAATTTTATTGAGCAGTCATACGTGCGATGAGGAGGTAACTTTTGACACCCCTCCTCTGAGAACATCTCCCCAAAGTCCTCCAGAAAAGGAGGCAAAGTCCTAGGCACGACCGCACCGATGACCGTTTTCATGCAGTTATTCTTGCAAAATTCACCCCACTGGCTTATCTTTCTGGATTGCCAATCAATCACTGGGTTATGTTTAGCCAACCAAGGAAGTCCCAACACAATAGGAGTAGGTAGACCCTCCAACACATAACAAGACAATTGCTCTTTATGTATTGCCCCTACACGAAGATCTATGTTATGAACAGCTTGTACCAAGCTACCTTGACCGAGAGGTCTAGAATCAATAGAGACTATAGGGACCGGTTTGGCCAATACACTCAGTTGCATACCATGCACCTGGGCAAACCGAGCGTCCACCAGATTAGCCCCGGACCCACTATCAAGAAAAACAGAAATCCTCTCAGTTCTAGTACCAATCACCACCTCCGCAGGCACGAGAAACTGAGAGGGATTTGGGGACGAAATACACACTCCCAGGTTAACCCCTTTGCTCAAAGAGGCCCGGGATGGACACCCCCAACAAAATGTCCCTCTCTCCCGCAAAAGAAACACCTTCTAGTCTTGCGGTGCACCGCTGATTCCCTCCTACAAAAAGATGTCCCTCCCAACTGCATGGGTTCCTCAGAACAGACCAGGGGAACCTCAGTAAAAGGGACTTTAGTAGTAGGTGAAGTCATCACGGGAGGCGGAGTTACCTCGCGTCTTCCCCGAATTCGTCTATCAATGTGAATAGCGAGGGCCATAGCAGCCTCCAGTGATGGAGGAGAATCATACTGAGCCAACACATCTTTTAATTTGTCAGACAACCCTTGACAAAACTGGCTCCTAAGAGCTGGATCATTCCACTGAGTATCTGTTGCCCATCTACGGAACTCAGAAGAATATTCCTCCGCTGGACGATTTCCTTGCCGTATTTTACGTAACTTTGTTTCAGCAAGGGAAACTCGATCCGGATCATCATATACCAGACCCAGGGCAGTAAAAAATCGATCCACTGACTGGAGATCTGGGGAGCCTGGAGGAATAGAGAACGCCCAAGATTGAGGGTCCCCTTGTAAGAGCGAGATAACAATTCCCACCCTCTGCTCTTCACTCCCAGATGACCGAGGCCGCAGCCGAAAGTACAATTTACATGCCTCCCGGAAAGTAAAAAATTTGTCCCGCCCACCAGTGAACCTGTCCGGGAGAGCAACCTTAGGTTCAGATCCGGTTTGCTCCGGGGGGGACAAAACCTTGGACTTAATGTCTGCCAACTCCATGGACAACCCCTGCAACTGCCGGGCCAGCTGGGCTACTGGATTCATGACAGCTGGGGAGAAACTTTAGTATGGCCGGTGAAAATGTCACGCTGTATAGCAGATATATATATGTGATGACAGTAATCTATATCAAAAGGGCAACATACTATATAACATGCGCATAGATAGATGATAACATAGAATTACCTGACAGAATGTCCAGTGGGTCACTACGGAATCCGTTATACGCTGTCTCCGGCTAGAGGGTTACTGGGGTCTATGCTGACCCTAAACTGGGGTCCTAACTAATCCCTCTACCTGGAGGTACTGTTAAAGGTACAGAGGTCCAGGCCACCAGCGTAAACCCTGTCTCCTATCAATCCCTGCCAACTGTAATCTAGTCCTAAGAAGGACCCTGATTACCACCAAAGGGAATGAACAGGTAACGGTTAATGAACAGAAAGACATACAAGAAAGACAAGAAATAAGGTAAATAAAGTCTTACATACAACACTCACACACAGTAGGAACACCTAAGGTCTCAGAGATAAACTATAAGCTATAAGAGTAAAAACAACTAATGAACTCTTAGCTTAAGTATTTTCAGAACCGATCCAGTCTGCTAGACTACATGAATGCTTTCACCGGCATCTAACCAGCAGACTGGCAGCTATATAAAGGAAACTAATTAGAACATAATCAAAAGCAGCCGGGCGAGGCTGGACCTAGTCTTAGCAAAGAGCTAGGTAAAATTAACTCCCTCACCACCAAACACAAAGTAACAGAAACTCAGCTGCGAGAAGTCAGAATGTGCAATCGCGACGATCCTCGTGGCGATGCACCCATGACATAACCCTAATGCTAACCCTAACCCTAGTTCTAACCCTAAGGCTGGGTTCATATTGCGTTTTACCAGCCCGTTCAACACGTAGCGGTGACCGGCTGGTAACGGTATAGCATAACGCGATC
>JARQOD010000004.1:412049354-412296567 GCA_033576555.1 Oophaga sylvatica
TTCTGTATCTTGTATTTGTAGCACAACCTTGTACCAGCTGATGTTACTGGGACACGTGTTGTGAATGGGTTTGGGATGAGTTCTGAGCAGGGGCTCCCTCTGGTGGTTGCAAGCGGTACTGGTGGGGATTGGGAGTCAGGTGTTACTGATTGGTCTTATTTAAGGGAATCATTTTCCCATCAGGGTTGCCGGTGATCAATTGTTCTGGTCTGAATCCTTCTTTCCAGTTTCCCTTGTAGCCTGCTGTGTCGTGTCTGCATCTCCTGCTATCAGATAAGACAATTTCTTATTTTGTGTTTTTGCTATATTTTTGCATTTTGTCCTGCACTTCTGTGGGGGCCTTCTGGGTCCCCTCCGGGGGCTTTTGCCCTCTCAGTTTAGTTCAGCCACTGTGTTTTGTAGTTTTGCTTTTTCCAGTTTTTTCAGTGGCTGCTGTTTTTGTTACACCAGAGAACTAATTTAGGTGGTAGAGGTCGTGTGATCTCAGGTGATTTTGAAATTAGTAGAGTTGGTGTTTTTCAGGGTTTTCTGGGATTGCAGTAAGTACCCTTCCTGTCCTTTTCTATTTAGATAGTTTGGGCCCCAGCGTTTGCTCATACTATTTTCTTTCTGTGTCAGTATTTCCTCTTGTCTAACCGCCATTACATGTTTGGGGGCTTTCTATTATCTTTGGGGTTCTGCTCCGGGGCAGATAGCTTTCCTATTTCTATCTTTAGGTGTAGTTAGTTTCTCAGGCTGTGACGAGGCGTCTAGGACCATCGTAGGAACGCTCCACGGCTGCCTCTAGTTGTGGTGGTTAGTCAGGGTACTGCAATCCCATAGATTCCAACTGCTCTGGTGTATTTCCTTTTTTACCTGCACTCCTCAGCTACCGTAACATAACAGTATCACCGGCCATAAAAATTGTATGGTACTCACAGAAGGGAAAAAATTTTGAAGGAAGAAAAGTTGTCAGAGATATTTTTCTGTTTGTTGCATTTTTTTTTTCCTCTGTATCTCTGGGTGCTGGGGAGGATCTTTTCTCCCAATGGAGTTTGCACAGTTGTCTGGCCGTGTGGATCAGCTTGCCACTGAGGTTCGGAGTATTGCTGCATATCTTGCTAGGTTGCCTGTTGTGGAACCTAGGATCCCCATGCCAGATTTGTTTTTAGGGGATCGAGCTAAGTTTCAGAATTTCAAAAATAATTGTAAATTGTTTCTTGCCTTAAAATCTAAGTCCTCAGGAAACGCAGCGCAGCAGGTTCAAATTGTCATCTCTCTCCTGCGCGGCGATCCTCAGGATTGGGCTTTTTCCCTGACACCTGGGGATCCTGTTTTGAGTGATGTTGATGCATTTTTTCAGGCTTTGGGGTTATTGTACGATGAGCCTAATGTCACTGATCAAGCTGAAAAAGCCTTGTTGGCATTAAATCAGGGGCTTGATGACGCTGAGTTATACTGTCAGAGATTCCGTAGGTGGGCAGTCCTGACCAAATGGAATGACGACGCTTTGGCGGCCCTTTTCCGGAAGGGTCTGTCGGATAATGTAAAGGATGTTATGGTGGGATTCCCTGTCCCCTCTGGTCTCAATGATTCTATGTCATTAGCGATTCAAATTGACAGACGTTTGCGTGAGCGGAGAAGTATGCGTGGAGTGGTGTTGCCTTGTGAGCCAGCTGCTGAGCCCATGCAGTGTGATGGAGTGGTGTCTGGGGCACAGCGTCATGAGTTTCGAAAGCGCAATGGGTTATGTTTCTACTGTGGTGATGCCTCTCATGCTATTTCAGTCTGCCCTAAGCGGGGAAGACGTTTTGCACGCTCAGTTGTCTTGGGTAGTGTTCAGACTAAGTTTTTATTAACTGTCACTCTGATATGCTCTCTGTCCTCATTTTCTGCTCAGGCTTTCGTTGATTCTGGAGCAGCTATTAACCTGATGGATTATGATTTTGCTAAACGTTGTGGATTTCCCTTGATACCCCTACAGAAGTCTATTCCCCTACTGGGGATCGATTCTACCCCTTTGGCTGAGAATAAACCCCAGTTTTCTACTCAGGTGATAATGAGGGTTGAACCTGATCACCAGGAGTGCTGCAAATTTTTGGTTCTATATAATCTGCATGACATTATCGTGCTGGGTTTCCCTTGGTTACAGTCTCATAATCCTGTTTTGGATTGGAAATCTGTGTCTGTAACCAGTTGGGGCTGCCAATGTGTTAATACCAACACTCCTGTTTTTTCTGCCTCCCCCCAGGCTGAGGATGTTCCTGACTTTTTGTTTGATTTTTCTGATGTGTTTAGCGAAAGTAAATCTGCATCCTTACCTCCCCATAGGAGCTATGACTGCGCTATTGAATTAGTGCCAGGTAGTAAATTCCCTAAGGGTCGCCTTTTTAACTTGTCTGTACCTGAACATGACGCTATGCGGTCTTATATCAAGGAATCATTGGAGAAGGGTCATATCAGACCATCCTCTTCACCCTTAGGTGCCGGTTTTTTCTTTGTGGCCAAAAAAGATGGTTCATTAAGGCCGTGTATTGATTATCGTCTCTTGAACAATATTACTGTGAAATATCAATACCCGTTACCCTTGATTTCTGACCTGTTTTCCAGGGTGAAAAACGCTACTTGGTTTACCAAGCTTGACCTCAGGGGGGCGTATAACCTTATTCGCATTAAGCACGGGGATGAATGGAAGACGGCATTTAACACCCCTGAAGGGCATTTTGAGTACCTTGTGATGCCCTTTGGGCTCACTAATGCTCCTTCCGTCTTCCAGTCCTTCATGAATGACATTTTCAGGGATTTTGTGGACAAGTTTCTGATTGTTTATTTGGATGATATCTTGATTTTTTCTAATGACTGGGACTCTCATGTGAAACATGTTCGAACTGTATTCCAGATTTTGAGAGAGAATGCTCTGTATGTGAAGGGATCAAAGTGTCTTTTTGGCGTACAGAAGATCTCATTTCTGGGATTCATTTTGTCCCCATCTGTTATTGAAATGGACCCGGTCAAGGTTCAGGCCATCTGTGATTGGGTCCAACCTACTTCATTAAAGGCTCTTCAGAGATTTTTGGGTTTTGCCAATTTTTATCGTAAATTTATTGGTAATTTCTCTGTTATTGTTAAACCATTAACTGATTTGACCAGAAAGGGTTCTGATGTGGTGAATTGGCCTCCTGAGGCAGTCTCTGCGTTTCAGGAACTTAAGCAGAGATTCACTTCTGCTCCTGCTCTACGGCAGCCTGATGTTTCTCTGCCATTTCAGGTGGAGGTTGATGCCTCTGAAATTGGGGCAGGTGCCGTTTTGTCCCAAAAAGATCCAGAGACCTCTAAAAGTAACCCTTGTGCCTTTTTCTCTCGAAAATTTTCTCCTACTGAACGTAATTATGACGTGGGTAATCGGGAGTTATTGGCCATGAAGTGGGCTTTTGAAGAGTGGAGACATTGGCTGGAGGGAGCCAAACATCAGGTGGTGGTCCTTACGGACCATAAGAATCTGGTCTATCTGGAATCTGCCAAGCGACTCAATCCTAGACAGGCCAGGTGGGCCTTGTTTTTCACACGTTTTAATTTTGTGGTTTCCTTTCTTCCTGGCACTAAGAATGTTAAGGCGGATGCCCTCTCGAGGAGTTTCCTTGCGGACTCTCCTGAGCTATCTGATCCCTCTGTTATTTTGAAGGAGGGTGTAGTTCTTTCCGCCATCTCGCCCAATTTGAGACTTGCTCTGGAGGGGTGTCAGGAGGATAGGCCCGAGCGCTGCCCTGTTGGAAAATTGTTTGTCCCGGACCAATGGAAAAAGAGTGTGATGTCTGAGATTCATTGTTCCGCATTGGCTGGGCATCCCGGAATTTTGGTACCAGAGACTTGGTTAGTCGGTCCTTTTGGTGGCCTACCTTGTCTCGCGATGTCAGGGAATTTGTGCAGTCCTGCGGGACTTGCTCTCGCTCCAAGCCTTGCTCTCGCTCTAGTGGTTTGTTGATGCCATTGCCTGTGCCCAAGAGACCATGGACCCATATCTCTATGGATTTCATTTCCGATCTTCCTGTTTCTCAGAGAATGACCACCATCTGGGTAATTTGTGATAGGTTTTCCAAAATGATACATCTTGTGCCATTACCTAAGTTGCCTTCCTCCTCTGAATTGGTGCCGTTGTTCCTTCAGCACGTGGTTCGTTTACACGGCATTCCTGAGAACATTGTGTCTGACAGAGGAGTCCAGTTTGTTTCCAGATTTTGGAGGACTTTTTGTTCTAAACTGGGTGTTCAATTGTCTTTCTCCTCGGCATTTCATCCTCAGACCAATGGTCAAACTGAGAGAACAAACCAGACATTGGAGACTTATCTAAGATGCTTTGTGTCTGCTGATCAGGATGGCTGGGTCTCTTTTTTGCCTTTGGCTGAGTTTGCTCTTAATAATAGGGCTAGCTCTGCCACTTTGATGTCTCCGTTTTTCTGTAATTCTGGGTTTCACCCTCGATTTTCTTCAGGACAGACGGAGGCTTCTGTCTGTCCAGGTGTTGACTCTGTTGTTGAGCGTATGCAGCAGATTTGGGACCAGGTAGTGGAGAGGTTGTCCCTCTCTCAGGAGAAGGCCCAGCGGTTTGCTAACCGGCATAGGACTGATGGTCCTCGGTTTAAAGTGGGGGACTTGGTCTGGTTGTCCTCAAAGAATATTCCTATGAGAGTAGCATCTCCTAAATTTAAGCCTAGGTTCATTGGACCTTATAAGATCATGGAGATTATTAATCCTGTTTCTTTTCGTTTGCTTCTTCCAGGGACATTTAAGATCCATAACGTGTTCCACAAGTCCTTGTTGAAGAGGTTTGTTGAGCCAGTGGTTCCTGCTGCTGTGCCTCCTGACCCTGTTTTGGTTGAGGGCAATCTGGAGTATGTGGTTGAGAAAATATTGGATTCTCGTTTTTCTAGACGAAGACTCCAGTATTTGGTTAAATGGAGAGGTTATGGTCAGGAAGATAATTCTTGGGTGTTTGCTTCGGACATCCATGCTAGGAGACTTATCCGTGCGTATCATAGAACTCATCCTGACCGACCTGGTTGCTCAAATGAGGGTTCGGTGACCCCTCCTCAAGGGGGGGTACTGTTGTGAATGGGTTTGGGATGAGTTCTGAGCAGGGGCTCCCTCTGGTGGTTGCAAGCGGTACTGGTGGGGATTGGGAGTCAGGTGTTACTGATTGGTCTTATTTAAGGGAATCATTTTCCCATCAGGGTTGCCGGTGATCAATTGTTCTGGTCTGAATCCTTCTTTCCAGTTTCCCTTGTAGCCTGCTGTGTCGTGTCTGCATCTCCTGCTATCAGATAAGACAATTTCTTATTTTGTGTTTTGCTATATTTTTGCATTTTGTCCTGCACTTCTGTGGGGGCCTTCTGGGTCCCCTCCGGGGGCTTTTGCCCTCTCAGTTTAGTTCAGCCACTGTGTTTTGTAGTTTTGCTTTTTCCAGTTTTTTCAGTGGCTGCTGTTTTTGTTACACCAGAGAACTAATTTAGGTGGTAGAGGTCGTGTGATCTCAGGTGATTTTGAAATTAGTAGAGTTGGTGTTTTTCAGGGTTTTCTGGGATTGCAGTAAGTACCCTTCCTGTCCTTTTCTATTTAGATAGTTTGGGCCCCAGCGTTTGCTCATACTATTTTCTTTCTGTGTCAGTATTTCCTCTTGTCTAACCGCCATTACATGTTTGGGGGCTTTCTATTATCTTTGGGGTTCTGCTCCGGGGCAGATAGCTTTCCTATTTCTATCTTTAGGTGTAGTTAGTTTCTCAGGCTGTGACGAGGCGTCTAGGACCATCGTAGGAACGCTCCACGGCTGCCTTTAGTTGTGGTGGTTAGTCAGGGTACTGCAATCCCATAGATTCCAACTGCTCTGGTGTATTTCCTTTTTTACCTGCACTCCTCAGCTACCGTAACATAACAGACACGGTTACTAAGCAGGAGGTACCTGTGCTCCAAAGCACTACCAAGGACCAGCAGACGTTGCTGGAACTCGGATACCGAGATGGAGGCACCTAGGCCCAAAGGCACTGACGGAAGTAAGAGCAACTAGTTGACGTGTATGGAACACCCAGGACGGGTAGACAGAAGGTACTTCAAGTAAGACCAATGCAAATGTTAAACCGAGGGACCATAGCTGGACTAGGTGCATGAGAACGCCGCGAGGGGCCGGCAGCAGAAGGAAAAGAGCCAATGGCACAACCGAGGACCAGCTGACGTTACTGGGACACGGTTACTAAGCAGGAGGTACCTGTGCTCCAAAGCACTACCAAGGACAAGCAGACATTGCAGGAACTCGGATACCGAGATGGAGGCACCTAGGCCAAAGGCACTGTGGAGAACCAGCTGACGGTACTGGAACTCGGACGGGTACCATAAGGCACCCATGAAAATGTAAGTTGACAGGCCGCAAGCCGTCTGCAGTTACCAAATCACACAGTCCTACAGTGGGTGCTTGTCCTATTTTCACAACGGAAAGAGCCTTTATTTACATATCCCACAGCACACATAGGAATCACCTAAACTGCAGGCACCATAGAGTCGGATAACCGGAATGCAACATGACAGGACAACTTATTGGAGGCTAATTTACGTTGACACTGCCAGGAAACAGCTGTGGTGCTGTAACCAGGATGGGCATGAGTCAGTACCCGTGCCAATTACTTCCGAGCAACAACTGGCGGTGTTGGAGCCCAGGGATGAGAGGAGGACAGGGTGGAGGCAGCATGACTTTTTGTCGTACACACAGCAGGGGAACAGCTGCCATTACTCAACCCCAGTAACACAGGAGCAAGTGTTGACTGTGCTAACAGCACTTACAGGCAACAACTGGCGGTGTTGGAGCCCAGGGTCCAATGCATCGACTTCAATTGCTTCCACCTCCTCTCAGGAACACAGCACTGTTGATCAACCATCTGTCTCTTCACCGCCTGCCAAATTGCCCAGTCAGTCAGAGAGTTCTGTACAGGAGCCAGCTGAGTCTCTGCTTCTGTTCTCAGAATCTGTTGGTTTGCAAACAGGGGCACAGCCAAGCAGCATTCTGGAATGTGAAGAAGAGGGAGTATGCAGTGATGCGCAACAGCTGTGTCTCTCTGAATCTGAAGAGGCGGGTGAGACAGTGCCGATGGTCAGCACACCGCAGAACGCATCTGATGATGATGAGACTCAGGTGCCAGTTTCTGTTGAGCATGGTGGTGGCCAGACCACCCAACAGCAGCAGGTGTTGGAAGAGGTTAGTGGAGATGATGAGGTCCAAGACCCAACATGGCGTGAGGAACAGGAAGGTGGTGGTAGCAGCTCTGAGGAAGCGATTGCCCCAACGGTACAAATAGGAGGGAGAGTTAGGCTGCATACTCTGTTGCCTGTAGCCTCCATTTTGGCACCTGTTCGGATTTCTCTTCCAAAAGTCTAAACGGACGCTCCCAGGACTTGCACTGCGTGGTCCTTTTTTCACACACTTGCAGATGATATTTGCTATGTCAAATGCAAGCTGTGTAATCAAAAAGTAAAAAGAGGTAAAGTGTCAGTAACCTCAATACCACAAATATGTGTAAACATGTGCGGAGAAAACACGTAGTTGAGTTACAAAGACACACTGAAGATGTACAGTCTATAGAGAATCACTGCACAAGTTTAACTGCATATGTCATGGTTAAATTTGAAATTTTTATTGCACACTTGATGTGAAAAAAGAAAATAGCTATGAGACGACTGACTGACGTTTTGGGCAACGCAGTGGCCTTTATCAAATAGTCGCTGGAAGAGATAGAAAAATTTACAGTCAATGACAATGTATAATATATACAATATATACAATATATACATAGGGTGAAGAATATATATACATAGGAATTAGGCAACATGTTAAACATTTGGGTGATACTGTAGAACACGGAGAATTATCCCTCCAGGGTATGCGGGTGGATAATGTAGTTTTTTGTTGATTTTTGGGAGTGTGTAGAAAACAGGGGTGATGGGGTACTGAATATTAAGGAATGTCATAGTCTTACAGTCTATGGTGATCAATTAAAGATGTTTTGTCAGGATACGATAAATTTTTTGACAGATGTAAAATGTAGGGTCACAATTGAGTTGTCTGTAGGTTAGGTTAACTGACAGTTGTCTATGAATTTCGGCAATAGATTGGGTCTTATTCATAATAACGATAGCACCCCCCTTATCTGCTGGTTTAATAATAATGTTGGGGTTATCTTTCAGAGATTTATGGCTTGTTTATCTGTGGGTGTCAGGTTGTGGCGTATCGGGTGTAGGCCCAATCTCGGCAAACCATCCACGAGCACAGGCTCTGAATGCTAGCATTGCAAAACTCCTGTCCCTTGAAATACTGTCATTCAGGCTGGTGGAGACTGACAGTTTACGGAACTTAATGGCATTGGCAGTCCCACAATACAATGTGCCAAGCTGATTTTATTTCAGCAGGCAAGCCGTCCCTGGTCTGCAAAAGCATGTTGTTGAGGTTAAAATTAAACATGCGCTACTAAACTCCGTCAGTAGCAATGTCCACCTGACCACCGCTGCGTGGACCAGTACCCATGGCCAGGGACGATACCTTTCCCTTACTGCCCATTGGGTCAATGTTGTGGAGCCGGGTACAGATCTTGCGAGTGGCGCTGTACGTGTTCAGGCAACTACAAGGATTGCGGGAATCAAGTCTGTACACATTGACTCCTCCTTCTCCAGTTCCTCAGAAACATCGTTGCAGGAGCCATAGAATCATAGAATCATAGAATCATAGAATGGTAGAGTTGGAAGGGACCTCCTGGTCATCTGGTCCAACCCCCTGCTCAAAGCAGGATTCTCTAAATCATCCCAGACAGATGTCTATCCAGCCTCTGTTTGAAGACTTCCATTGAAGGAGAACTCACCACCTCTTGTGGCAGCCTGTTCCACTCATTGATCACCCTAACTGTCAAAAAGTTTTTTCTAATATCTAATCTGTGTCTCCTCCCATTCAGTTTCATCCCATTGCTTCTAGTCTTTCCTTGCGCAAATGAGAATAAAGATGATCCTTCTACAATGTGACAGCCCTTGAGATATTTGTAGACAGCTATTAAGTCTCCTCTCAGTCTTCTTTTTTACAAGCTAAACATTCCCAAATCCTGCAACCGTTCCTCATAGGACATGGTTTGCAGACCGGTCACCATTCTGGTGGCTCTTCTCTGAACTTGCTCCAGTTTGTTGATGTCTTTTTTAAAATGTGGTGCCCAAAACTGGACACAGTATTCCAGATGAGGTCTGACCAAAGAGGAGTAGAGGGCAATAATGACCTCACGTGATCTAGACTGTATGCTTCTGTTGATACATCCTAGAATTGCATTTGCCTTTTTTTCTGCTGCATCACACTGTTGACTCATGTTAAGTCTGTGATCAATTAGTATACCCAAGTCTTTTTCACATGTGCTGTTACTTAGCCCTATTCCTCCCATTTTGTATATGCTTTTTTCATTTTTATTGCCCAGATGTAGTACTTTGCATTTTTCCCTGTTAAAATCCATTCTGTTAGTTGCTGCCCACTGCTCCAGTTTATGTATATCTTTTTGAATCCTCTCTCTCTCTTCTCTAGTATTAGCTACCCCTCCTAGCTTTGTGTCATCAGCAAATTTGATCAGTTTACCCTCAATTCCTTCATCTAAATCATTGATAAAGATGTTGAACAATACAGGGCCCAAAACAGAGCCTTGTGGTACCCCACTTGAGACATTCTTCCAACTGGATGTGCAGCCATTTACAACCACTCTTTGGGTCCGATCACTAAGCCAGTTATGAATCCACCTAACAGTTGCCTTGTCCATTCCATACTTAGTCATTTTTTCAATAAGGATTGTGTGAGATACTTTGTCAAATGCTTTGCTGAAGTCAATATATACTATATCTACAGCATTTCCCTGATCCACCCAGTCAGTGATTCTGTCATAGAAGGAAATTAAGTTAGTCTGACATGACTTATTAGTTACAAACCCATGCTGACTCTGTTTAATCACTTCATTCTTATCCAGGTACTTGCATACATGTTCTTTAATAATTTGTTCAAAGATCTTTCCTGGTATAGAAGTCAGACTCACCGGCCTGTAGTTCCCTGGGTCCACCTTCTTCCCCTTTTTGAAGATAGGAACAACATTTGCTCTTCTCCAGTCTTCTGGGACTTCTCCTGTTCTCCAAGATTTCAAAATATGGACAGTGGTTCAAGAATTTCTTCTGCTATCTCCTTCAGTACCCTGGGGTGTAATTCATCTGGACCTGGAGACTTGAATTCATTTAGGTTAGCTAAGTGTTTCCTCACTGTCTTTCTGTTTATAGATATCCTGGATTCTTCTATTCCTTTAATAGGACAGTGAAGATCAGTTGATGTTACATTTCCTTTCTGAGAGAAAACAGATGCAAAATAGGAATTTAAAAGTTCAGCCTTCTCAACATCCTGACTTACCATTTCATCATTTTCATCCTGTAAAAATCCTATAGCATCTTTGACTTTTCTTTTACTTTTGACGTATCCCCAAAATCCTTTTTTGTTGCTTTTGACGTCACTTGCAAGCCTTAATTCATTGTCAGCTTTAGATAATCTGATTTGTGCCCTGCAGGTTCTGCAGACGGCATTATATTCTTCTTTAGATATGCCTCCCTCTTTCCATTTGATAAACATTTCTTTCTTCCTTTTTAGCATGTGTTTAAGTTCTATGTTCATCCATCCTGGTTTCCTTAAATGCTTCCCATTCTTCCCTCTTTTCGGAATTGTTAACGATTGTGCTTTGAGAATCTCATTTTTCAAGATTTTCCATCCTTCCTGGACATTTTTGTCCTTAAGGATATCCAGCCATTGGATCCCTCCAATTCTCTTTCTGAGTTCCTTAAAATCTGCCTTTCTGAAATCTAACCTTGACGTCTGAGTCTTCACAGGTCTTCCTCCTCTTGTTATCCAAAATTCTAAAATAGCATGGTCACTACCTCCTAGGGTCCCAGCCACTCTTACCTCCTCCACCATTTCCTCCCTGTTTATGAGGATTAGATCCAAGGTAGCAGATCCCCTTGTTTTCTCCATTACCTTTTGGAAGATAAAGTTGTCAGCAAGAGAGGATAAGAATTTCCTGGACCTGTTAGTTTTGCCTGAGAGAGATTCCCAACAAATGTCTGGATAGTTGAAATCTCCCATGACCACTATGTCATATTTTTTGGAGAACTTGGCCATTTGATGCATAAAGAGTTCATCCATATCTTCAGCTTGCACAGGCGGCCTGTAGTAAATGCCTACAATGGTGTCCTTTCCATTGTTCTGTCCTTGTATTCTTACCCAAACAGTTTCCACAGAACTCCCAGTCTCTGAAGCTTCAATCTCTGTGCAGATATACGCTTTTCTAGAGCCGTCACGGTCTACCTCCACATGGACCCGTGAACGCTTAATAAGAATCTTTAGTTATATAGCGCCAACAGATTACGCAGCGCTTTACAGTTTAACAGTTTCAGAACACAAGTCATAAGTAACAACGTTACCAATACAATAATGAAAGCAATATAATCCGCACATGCTCGTGAGAGCTTACAATTTACAAATATGTGGGGGAGATACAAAGTACAGGTGTTTATATACAATGGTGTATTTAGAATGATGGCCCAGCCATTTTGAGGGAGTGAGGGATGGATGGAGATAGTGAATGGGCTACACACACACACTTACACATAGAATGACTTTGATTAGTGAATGTGATAGGCCGCTATGAAGAAATGTGTTTTGAGTGAGCGCCAGAAAACATGCAAATTGTGGATAGTTTTAATTTCTTGGGGTACAGCATTCCACAGTATTGGCGCAGCGCGGGAGAAGTCTTGGATTCGGGAGAGATGTTCTTTAGGTGTAGGCGGCAATAGAGGGCAACAGATTGTTATGGGAGGTGAAGGAGAGATTGGTGTCAAACATAACACCCAGACAGCGAGCCTGTTGACCGATATGAGCACAGACGTGGCCAAACGTCAACAGGCCATCCTGAAATTAATTTCCATGGGGAATCAAAGCCACACAGCGCTGGAGCTCTGGAATGCCATAAAGCAAGAGAGCGACGTGTATTTTGCCAGCGAATCTCCAGCCAGGCTTGGTAGTGTGTTGATATGGAAATTTAATTAGGATAAAAATATCCTTCTGTGTTTGCTGCTTGCTTCTCCAAATCTCTATATAATGTCTTTTTGAGCTCTCAGAACGAAATGAGGACTGTCCACAACGCAAGTGTCAGTATAACAGTTCGTCAAAGACATACATTTATTATTCATTCAAGGTTTTATACATTTACAAAAAGGGGCTGGTTAGTCAATTAACATACAATTAAAAGCTGCTAGATTATTGGCTGTTCTAGTGTAAATATGATAATTATGATAATCATGATTAAAAGAGCTGAAGTTGCAGAATTATTGTTTATATTCTTGTGACCTAGTTGTCTTGCATAACTATAATGTAAACAACAGATATCTAATAGGACTTTTTGTACTTCATGCATTTGTTCCTTTACGAAGGCCTCTTATGAAGGCCAGATTTCTTTAAAACGACTGATTATAGCTGGCCTAGAAATATGTGAGCACAGGGTTATTTTAGCAAGTGAGATCTATCTAACTGTGAACTGTGAATACATATATGTGAATATACTTTGAATATATGGAATACATATATATTTCCATGACAGTCCCCCCTTAGATACCACTTGCCCTAAAAAACCTGCTCCTGGCCCAAGCGCTGCAACTCTTTTGTTCTGCCTGTGAGTTGAGACACCCCTAGCGCATGTCTCCCCCACCGAATATAGACTTTTCGCAAATGGGCGGTCAGGAGGACTGTCCCTGTCGGGGGTTTATGTGTTTGCAATCATAGTCTCCTTATTTGATAGGATGATTCATCAAGGATGTGTATTCTCAGTCTGGAGGTAGTTCGGAGATCTGGTCAAGCCAGGCAGTTCTATCTGGACTGGTGCGAGGTCCAAGATGGTGAGTGGCATCAAATTGGTTGTCTCCTGAACAGTTTTTTTCATTATCCTGCGGATACAAGGAATTACACAGCAACCAGTAATTAATGCAAAAATGAGAACCCCAATAATGGCTGTCCCAACCTGTGCCAACATTTTCTGCCACCCACTCATCCACCCAAAGTATCGATCCCATGGGTCAGTGACACCTGAGTTCTGTTTCAGTTCCTCTGATAACTCATTAAGTTTCTGTATTGCCATTGTGACTTTACCATTTGGGCCAGTGTTGTCTGGGATGTAGGTGCAACAGGTGTCTTTGATCATTTTGTAAAACACTCCTTTCTCAGCTAGAATCATATCCAAAGCCATTCTATTCTGGAATGCCATAATGAAAGTGGGGCCTAACTGTGCTGCCAAACCTTTTTACAGCATCTATGGTGAAGTTAACAAATCTCTGCTGGTTATAATAGATGTAATTTATCCAATCAACATTTTTGTTTATAGTGACTCAAATCCTGCTTTAACTTGGTCTCTGGCCTTGAACTCATCAGGTAGGTCATCTGGTCATCTGTCTGGTCAGTCAGAGCATCCACGACATCCTTCATGGCTTAGGTGTCTCTCCTGGTACAGGAGCTTCCTTGCAATGCGATACGTGGATTCAAACAGGCTTTCCCTCTAGTTACACAGAGGTTGATGTCATCTGGGGCTCTTGGACAGGATCATCAAATCTGGCAGTGAGGAGAAAAACTCGAGAATGGACATTAGTTTTTGACCAATTCAATTACATAAGTGTTATGATTTGGTAGCTGAGGAGAGCAGGCAAAAAAAGCAATACACCAGAGAGGTTGGAATCTATGGGATTGCAGTACCCTGACTAACCACCACAACTAAAGGCAGCCGTGGAGCGTTCCTACGTTGGTCCTAGACGCCTCGTCACAGCCTGAGAAGCTAACTACACCTAAAGATAGAAAAAGGAAAGCTATCTGCCCCGGAGCAGATCCCCAAAGAACATAGGAAGCCCCCAAACATGTAATGGCGGTTAGACAAGAGGAAATACAGACACAGACAGAAAATAGAATGAGCAAACGCTGGGGCCCAATCTGTCTAGATAGAAGAGGATAGGAAAGGCACTTACTGCAACCCCAAAAAACCCTGAAAAGTACCAACTCTACTAATTACAAAAACACCTGAGATCACACGACCTCTACCACCTAAATTAGTTCTCTGGTGTAACAAAAACTAAACAGCAACCACTGAAAAAAAACTGGAAAAGGCAAATGAACAAACAGTGGCTGAACTAAACTGAGAGGAGCACAAGCCCCCGAAGGGGACCCGGCAGACCCCCACAGAAGTGCAGGACAAAATGCAGGCACCAAAAAAAACTAAAAGAAGAAAATGTCTTATCTGTTAGCAGAAGATGCAGGCACGAAACAGCTTTTCTGGGTCTCTGGGAGTGTGCCTTACGCTAAACAATTAGGAGTGTGTCATGCCATGGTTTGCGTGTCTCTTGGGAAATTTTTCAGCATTCTATTCTTAAGTGTTTCGTTCAGTTTTTCTACCTTCCTGCTGCTCTGGGGGTGGTAAGGAGTGTGTAGGCCTAAATCTGACCCTACTGCTAATCGGGTCTTGTGTGTCAGATTTGCTTTGAATGCGGGTCCCTGATCACTTTCTATCATTTCTGGAACCCCGTATCTGCACACTATTTTCCGAAAGTAGCTTCGTTGCAGTAGTCTTTGCTGACTTGGAAGGCTTCTGTTCATCTTGAAAATACTTCTTTTGACCACAATAGCATATTTGAATCCTTCACTTGGCGATATCTGGATGTGGTCTATCTGGATCCTTTGAAGCTGGTAGAGTGGTCTTTCCAGATGAGGTGAGGGGGACTTTCTTCCATACGTCCAGGCTTGCATTTGCCGCAGGTCAGACAGCTGCTGGTGAATTTGGCTGTTAGGGTGGAGATCCCTGAAGCGAAACAGTAAGCACCAATCAGATCATTCATCTGTGTCTTTGATATGTGGATGTGGGTCCATGTACCCATTGGACCACCATAGGGTGCATACTTTGTGGTAGGCAGAGTTTGAAGTCTATTATTGTTAGCCTTCCTTCTTCACGTGTTGCTTTTTTCGCATTCAGCTCTTCTTCTCCTTTTGGAGCTTGGTCTTGTAACTTCTTGAGCAGATCCCAGGACGTCTTTTTGTCAGGTTTCTTGTCTTCAGTCGTCATGTAGTAGCCGTCCGGCTCTACGACCTCTCCCACTTCTCCATGTTGTCTTCCTTTGGCTGCTTCTTTGGCTGCCATGTCCGCCATGTTATTGCCTCACGCCTCTTCTGTTCTCAGTTTTCCATGCACTTTGATTTTTCAAATTGCCACCATTTTGGAAGTTGGAGTATACTCAGTAGGTCCCTGAAGGCTCCATGATGCTTCACGGTTGTCCCGTTTGCTGTGATGAAGTCCCTTGTAGCCCAGATGGGTCTAAAGTCGTGTGCTATGCCATGCGAGTACCTGTAGTCCGTGTAGATGTTTGCAGTCTTGCCTTCTGCCATCTGGCAGGCCTTCGTCAGCGCTATCAATTCTGCTTCCTGGGCTGACAGGCTAGGTGACAGACTTCTGGACCACAGGATTTCTTGATTGCTGGTCACTGCACTTCCTGTGTTGAAACTTCTTCTGGAGCCATCCAAGTATCCCCCCTTGGGAGTGGGAGTAGAGTGGCCGGGCTGAGGACTGTAGGTCTGGAGACGGTGACATTATGAGACAAAGGCAATAGAGGCGCCACAAAGATGCCTGGCGGTGGAGAGATTACTGTTGGTTGAGCTTGATTGAAGATTGCCAAGATGTCATGTGGAGTGAGAGTTTCCAGTGGCTGTCCAAGAGTGATGTCAGCAACCTTGTCCAGGAGGGTGTGTGCTGCGGATACTGCCATCAGGCAGGAGGGTGCTCTTCTTGCAACTGGATCCAAGCGGGCTGAGAGGCAGCCTAAAAGTCTCTGTTTTCCCCCGTGAATCCGTGCCAGGACTCCAGTAGCATGACCTTCTTTCTTCCATCAGGTAGACGGAAAGACTTTTCATAGTCAGGTAGGCCTGGTATTGCCGCTGAGACTGTGGAGTTCTTCCAATCTCCTGAATGGGTTGAAGGCTGCGTCTGATAGAAGGAGCGGGGTTGCGTTGATGCAAGCGCACAGAGGCTGCATTAGGACTGAGGCATCAGGGATCCAGGTTCTGCAATATGACACTAGACCAGGGAAGGCCTGCAGCATTCTTGGAGTTGTTGGGGGAGCCATCTTCTCCACAGTGGTCTTCCAGTCTTTTGACATGTGTTTCGTCTTGTGGGCAATACAGTGTCCCAGGGATGTAACTTGCTTCTGGCATCACTGGACTTTGTTCTTCCAGACCTTGCATTGCTGTTCTTCCAGATAGAGTAGGAGAGACAAGGAATAGACTGTGCAGGTGTTGATGTCAACCACACAAAATAGAAGGTCATCCACGTGTTGTAGAAGAGTGACTCTTGCATATTCTGCAATCCAGTTGACGAGGATGGAGGACATTGTCTTGGTGAAACTTAAAGGGCTTGTTTTGAGCACCTTGAGGCAACATTGTCCATATGCACTGCACTGGTGCGTGAAAGCAGGCCTCCAGGTGGAGGGGAAACACTGAAGAAGGTACTGGCCAGGTTGATCACCGTGAATACCGTTGCGGTGACTGGGACTCTTGAGAGCAGAGTGTGATGGTTCAGCACTGTTGGGGTTTCAAATACCGTAGCCTCTTTCGCGGCCTCCAGGCCTTGCACCATTCTGAACTCAGTGGGGTTTACAGTCTTTTTCTTCACTGTGGAAAGCTGGGATTGATTCCGATGGGCGAGGCAGCCCAGTTTGGCCTTGTCCTTCAGTATGCGGCAGGGGACTCCCATCTGCTGGTGCAGAGCTGGCGGGAAAACAAGCCGTCTACTAGGATCCACATCATGAGAGATGACGACCAGCTGGCTTTCTTGTTCTGCACCAAGACACCTGTTTAGCACCTGCTCTGGTCACAGGGGGTCTTCTTGTTGGGACGTCTCCTTAAACGGCTGCTTTTTTCTCAGCACGGGCCATCAGTAGTTTTTTTTTCTCCAGCTCGGTCTCAGGTCAGTATTTGTGCACAAGTTTGAAGAGCTGAGTGGCCTTTTTCCGGTCTAGGGCCTGGGTGAACTGGTTGATTGCAGGGGGCACCTCCTGGTGCTTGCAAAAGATGAACCTCTGGCGTTAGAGCTGGATGAGGTGTTGCCATTCCATGAAGCGAGTAGGGTCCTTCTTGAGTTGAATATCCTGGCCAATGTCAAAGTTCTCAGGCCGTCTTCTTAGGCGAGCTCACTTAGACCTTCAGTTGGTCAGAGACATCTTGACCCTGGGTGATGGAGTGGCTTTTCTGGTACTATGTCCAGCACCTCCTGTGATAGGTCTGCAGTGTGGTTGTTTGAGGTTCCTGTTTCTTCTTGGGTCAGGGGTGAAGAAAGTGTCATGGTCCCATCTTCCTGGAACACTCTGGTCGCTTTCAGCTTCTGCAGTAGGTCCACTCCCAATAGGTTGAGGGTGCAGGTTTTTTTTTACACAACAAACTGGGACATGATGGAGTGTTCTGGCTGAGTCCACACGCTCAGGGGCTTCATAATCTGGAAATATCTGACTTGACCATCAATTCCCATGAAGGAAGCAGAAGATTCTGATAGGTAGGTGAGGTTGCGGAGTTCCACAAGAAAAGATATGACTACGCCATCCACTCTCAGGATATTGGTCCCACTGGTGGGGTTCCTTGTGGACTTGGTGTGCTCTTGTCCTATGGACGGGGTTCTTCACTGCTTTCTGTGTTTCTTCTTTTTCTGGGTGAAGTCAGTGTTCTGCACTTGTTCCGGAAATGACCAAACTCGCCACAGTTGTAACACTTGACATTCCTTCTGTCCCGGCGGGACTCAATCCTTTTTGCTACTGTGAGCAGGGTATCCATTGCTATTGACGTGTACTCAGGCCTGGCTGCTACCAGTGGTTTCCTGATTGGTTCTCTCAGTCCATGCACAAAAGCCTGTGCCAACATCCGTCTGTGTGTCTGATCATGGGTAATGAGGCCCAAATCTTGAAACACTTGCATTACTCTGTCATGGAACTTCTCCACAGACTCTGTCTTGTCTTGACTCGTGACATGTAGGCTGAGAGTTTGTCCTGTCAGTCTGCTTTTGGCCCATTCTCTGAGTTGCTCAATTAGCTTTGGTCCTGTCTCCCAGGCATACGCATCTAACTCTGCTGGAAGCTTGAAGTGTTCTCTCATAATTGACCAGAATGCATCACCTGCTTTTATTTCCATTTCGGTCCAGAGATCAATCCAGGCTGCTGTATACGTTTGCTGTATCTGCTGCATTTTTTGGCAAAATAGCATGGGGTGTATCGCTGGGTCTGGCAGCATACTGATCACCTGGCTTGGGATGAAGGGCTCATAGGATGGTGCCTCTACCTGTCCCTGCTCTATTGGTGCATGTGTGTTTTCTTCCCTAGTATTGGGCAGCATGTGTGACGTTGCATCTTCATCTTCATCAGATAAGAAGTGACATGGTGTACTTGGTGCATACACTGGGTGAGATTTGGGCTTTAAAGTTGTCTTGCTGCATGGGGATTTCCCACTTCCTTGCTGAGGCTGCGGTGGATCAGTGTCATGGTTCCATGCTAGCAGCCCTGTAGCTATACCACTCCCCTGTGAAGCCCTAGCAGTGGACTGTTGTGTCTGGGGGCTACATGTAGCATTTTGTGTAGGGAGATCTGCACTTTCTTCTCCTGATATAATGACTGGCAATGTTTGTACTGTGCTTGGGATAGACAAGGTGCCCTGTTCTGGAAACACTGAATACAGGGACACCACATTGCTTGGATTGGGCGTTGACCCAGTTGATGACGAAGTAGAAAAAAGAGGAAGAGAAGGGAGGTGTGAGGGAGGAGCGAGAGAAAGAGGAGGGGAGGGAGAGAAGAGTGAAAGGGGGAAAAGAGAGAAAGATGGAGGAGAGAGAGAGAGAAGAAAGATGGAGGGGGAGAAGTAGAAGAAGATGAAGAACAAGATTTGAGAGTTGGAGAGGAAAAGATAGAGGAAGATGAAGAAAATGGATGTGTTAGAGATATGATGGAGGGAAAAGAAGGAATGAGAGGGATGGCAGCGAGGAAAGAGGAGAAAAGTCTGAAGAAGAAAGAGAAAGGGACTGAGAGAAGAAGGAGAGAGTGTCCCCCCTGTGACTCTTGAGAGGGGATGGTTGAAACAAAAATGCCTTCTCCCTGTGGAGAGAGGCGGGGAGCGTTTTTCCCTGTACAAGGCTCCTTACTCAATGAGAGCAGCCTACACCTGTCCCGTGTCTCCACATGATGGACATGTGATGTGTGTGACTCTGAATTCTGCTCTTGTGACATGTCAGTGATCTTTTTCTCACAGATGATTTAACACCTTTTCAAACTTATTCACATAAAAAAAAATAAATAAAAAAAAATCACTTCCTGGTCCATTCAAATTAACTTGCTGTAT
Organism: Oophaga sylvatica; assembly: GCA_033576555.1. Taxonomy (NCBI): domain Eukaryota; kingdom Metazoa; phylum Chordata; class Amphibia; order Anura; family Dendrobatidae; genus Oophaga; species Oophaga sylvatica. Next base: position 412,068,817 of record JARQOD010000004.1, read on the forward strand.
CTTTTACACGATGCACCGCTGCTCTTTTATAGCAGATGGTAATCTATTAATAAACTTTCCCGTTACCTTTCAAATAACAAAAAACAAGAAAAAACATTTCATTATGCAGCGTAAAGGCTGCCTGTCTATTTGCTTCTCACGTACTCTGACATTCTATTCACATGCCTAGCCCTTCGATTCTTACGTACTGTGTCTATTCCAAAAACCTATTCAACAAAGGTGATTTAAAAATCTGAAAACTGCACTCTGGTTCTGTTTGTTCTCGCCGAATGCCCGACGGGAGGGGCTACTCAGACCACTGCGTAGTTTGTGTCTGCTCTCTCCCACAGCCTGTAATTCTCCTTATCTATGTGACCTTGTTCTAAAGCAAGCTTGTAGAAAAAAAAAAAAAAAAACCTCTACAAAAAGGAAACAAAAAAAATTCACCAAAAAGGGGAGAAAAGAGAAAAAACCGTATTAATCATAAAACTCTGAAAAACAACCCTTGTTACTAAAACAGCTAATTAAAAATCTCTGGAATGTCAGCTGGCTGCTTCCCCCCTCCCTTCCTTATATCTCTGCTTGCTGTCTCTATAGGCACTGAAATCACGTATCAAAAAAAAAAAAAAAAATTATTATTCCTCAGAATAGCAAAAAAATGAATATAGTTCAGTCTGAATGCCTGATAATTTTCACGTTAAAACCTGTAGCCAAAAAACTAGCTTAAAAAAAATAAAAATCAAAGCCAAGAAACAGAATGCCTGATAACGTGATTAGCAGAGGAGGGGGGGTCAAAGGGGTTTTCTCGCTGCTGCAGCCAGCACACTGCTCTGAATGAGATACTGACAGAGCGCACGGAGATGTGATTTAAAGCGACAGTACCTGATACAGACAGTGAGACAGACACCCGGGAGAATACGAATCCCTCTTTTGATGATCTGTGACACATACAAGCTGCTCTGGTAACTGATAACTCACCAATTGCACTGAGCGCGGTGAGGCTCAAGGTTCTATCGCTCTGTACGTACGCCCTGGCTGGTGCGCCGTTCACAGTAATCTGCAATAGCCTTCATCAAAATTCTCACTATCCACGTCTGATTTGACTGGGATGGCCTCCCGGTGCGTGGACAATTATTGTGAGAACTTATCCAAACAAAGCTTCTGCCCTTCACGTCTGATTTGACTGGGATGGCCTCCCAGTGCGTGAAAGTTTACTGCAGAAACTTAACCGAACAAAGCCCTCGCTTCCACAACTGGATTTTTTGGGATAACTTCCCTCCAATATGTGAAGAATATCTGCGTGGACTTATCCAAAACAAAGCTCCCGCCCTCCACGTCTGATTTGACTGGGATGGCCTCCCGGTGCGTGAAAGTTTACTGCGGGAACTTATGCAGCAATTTGTCTTTTGCTATACAGCCCCAGAGATCAGCAAGCAAAAACACAGTCACCGTTCCAACTTTCTCCCGGTTCACATAAAACATGAAACATATACAGCACAGCAGCAACCAACTCGGCTTATATCCCAGGGCTTTTGGATAAGGGTATGGACTTTTTACACAACCTGGGAATGCGGTGATGACCACGTCCGACCGGCTGGAAGTGTAGGCTAGGACTAGGCACAGGGAACATTCAGGTAAGATGACAAAGTTTTCTTACCTTACTGATGGAGCTGCAGTCTCCGTCCCGTGTGCCAAGGCCAGGGCCAACACCCCCGTCTCTCCGGTCAGCCGGGTCCTCGTGCGTTTCGTCCAATGCCCCACGTTGGGCGCCAACTGATATGGAAATTTAATTAGGATAAAAATATCCTTCTGTGTTTGCTGCTTGCTTCTCCAAATCTCTATATAATGTCTTTTTGAGCGCTCAGAATGAAATGAGGACTGTCCACAACGCAAGTGTCAGTATAACAGTTCGTCAAAGACATACATTTATTATTCATTCAAGGTTTTATACATTTACAAAAAGGGGCTGGTTAGTCAATTAACATACAATTAAAAGCTGCTAGATTATTGGCTGTTCTAGTGTAAATATGATAATTATGATAATCATGATTAAAAGAGCTGAAGTTGCAGAATTATTGTTTATATTCTTGTGACCTAGTTGTCTTGCATAACTATAATGTAAACAACAGATATCTAATAGGACTTTTTGTACTTCATGCATTTGTTACTTTACGAAGGCCTCTTATGAAGGCCAGATTTCTTTAAAACGACTGATTATAGCTGGCCTAGAAATATGTGAGCACAGGGTTTTTTTAGCAAGTGAGATCTATCTAACTGTGAACTGTGAATACATATATGTGAATATACTTTGAATATATGGAATACATATATATTTCCATGACAGTGTGACAATGGCCGAAATCTGGTGGCAGGTCTGGGCCTAGGCAACGTCACTCACATACCATGTCTGGCACATGTGCTAAACTTGGTCGTCCAGAGTTTTTTGAGGGACTATCCGGATCTTGATGCACTGCTGCACAAGGTCCGCCTACAGTGCGCTAACTTGCGACGTTCCATCATGGCCAGATCGCGCATTGCAGCTCTGCAACGCAGATTTTGCCTTCCTGAACATCGCATCATATGTGACGTACCCACCAGGTGGAATTCCACGTTACATATGTTGGAGCGGTTGTGTGAGCAGCAGCCAGCAGTAATGGAGTATCAGCTGCATCAGTCGCAATCAACTCGCAATTTGCGCCGTTCACTTCACCACTACTGAGTGGGCCTCTATAATAATAATCTTTATTTATATAGCGCCAACAGATTCCGCAGCGCTGTACAGTTTAACAGTTTCATAACACAAGTCATAAGTGACAACGTTAACAATACAATAATTAAAGCAATATAAGCCGCCCCTGCTCGTGAGACCTTACAATCTACAATGAGGAGGGGGAGCTACAAAGTACAGTTGTTTATATACAATGGTGTATTTACAATGATGGTCCAGCCATTTTCAGGGAGTGAGGGATGGATGGAGATAGTGAATGGGCTACACACACACACACAGTTACACATAGAATGACTTTGATTAGTGAATGTGATAGGCCGCTCTGAACAAATGTGTTTTGAGTGTGGAAGTAGGGCTGTTAATGGGGATGTTGAAGTCTCCAAGGATAAGGGTTGGTACTTCTGAGGACATGAAAGTGCGGCAGCCAGGCAGAGAAGTGGTCAAGGAACTGTGTGGGCGAGCCTGGGGTCCGATATATTACCGCTACTCTGAGGGAGAGGGGACGAAAGAGCCTGATGGTGTGGACCTAATAAATTGCAAAATCTTAATATAAAATTTACATGTTACATATTTACATCTAGTATAAAACATTTAACCATTAAGCCTACTTACAGAACAAGGAAGTGTAAAAAAACTTGTGCTTAAAAAAAAAAGTGCAAATAAAATGTGAGAAGGGCAGTGTAACAAATAATTTAGGAAAAAGATAAACTAACATCAAGTGCTGTGTGCTGTGTAAGAGCCAGACACATTAACATGAAATCAGTCTGGAATAGCGATGATTTTCTCCCCATAACCCGAGTAACATTCTGGGGAGAGGGGTGTAGAGTCAACGATCAGCAACTAGCTACGGTAGATCAAATACCTGAAAAAAAAAAAGTTATTTAACATTCATAAGATACATTTTATTTTATAAAAAAAAAAAAAATTATTTAACATTCATAAGATACATTGTATTTAAAAAAAAAAAAAATTATTTAACAATCCTAAGATAAATTTTTTTTAAAACATAAAAACTATAATACACAGCAGGATCTTTAGTAAAAACCAGACTTACCACTGTAACCTCTTAGTCCTTGCAAGCTTCAACACAACGTTGACAAGGTACACAGCAGGGGTGGTCGGTCTCCTAGACAACGAGCAAACTCCTTCATGTTGAGAGAGGCCACCATCTCCTTAGCTTTCTGGTACTTTTCTGTGGGAATGAGCTTGTCTCCAACCAGCCAGGAATATCCATTGAATGGCACACCATGGTTTGGTATTAGCACCCAGTACCAAAAGTGAAGCCAACCACAGTTCCCATTTCTCATGAACTTTATTTGATATACTGGCTGGCCAAACATTAGTTTCTCACAAAGGAGCTGAAGACCCTGAGTGGCAGTAGGTGCAAGTCTCTCCAGCATGACCTGTTTGTTAGATATTTGTCGTCTACACCTAAAGAACATCTCTAGAATCCGCCCTTTTCTCACCATGGAAACAACAAAAACCCTCACTGTAGCATTGATCCACTCCCGCCTGGACTACTGCAATGCTCTATTACTTGGCCTCCCCATTACTCCACTATCCCCTCTCCAGTCCATCCTTAATGCAGCAGCCAGGGTCATCCATCTGGCTAATCGGTACTCGGACGCGTCCGCTCTTCGCCAGTCCTTACACTGGCTGCCCATTCATTATAGGATCCAATTCAAAGTACTGGTTCTCACCCACAAAGCTCTCCACAGTGCAGCACCCCCCTATATCTCCTCCCTCATTTCTATCTATCGGCCTAACCGACTGCTGCGCTCTGCAAATGACTTTCGACTAACCTCTGCAGTAATCCGTACCTCCCACTCCCGACTCCAAGACTTCTCCCGCGCTGCGCAAATCCTCTGGAATGCTCTACCACAAGAAATTAGGACTATCCACAATTTGCCTGGTTTCAGGCGCTCCCTCAAAACACATTTGTTCAGAGTGGCCTATCACATTCAATAACCAAAGTCGTTCTATGTTTAAGTGTGTATGTGGAGCCCATTCACTATCTCCATCCATGCCTCACTCCCTCAAGATGGCTGGACCATCATTGGAAATGCACCATTATATATACACACCTGTACTTTGTATCTCCCCCACCTCATTGTAGATTGTAAGCTCTCACGAGCAGGGTCGGCTTATTTTGCTTTAATTATTGTATTGTTAACGTTGTTACCTATGACTTGTGTTTTGAAACTGTTAAAGTGTAAAGCGCTGCGGAATATGTTGGCGCTATATAAATAAAGATTATTATTATTATTATTATATCAGAGGGAGAAAAGGATTGGGCCTTGACAAGGTGCCCGATTGCATCTTAAGTCTTATTGAATGTTGGAGCCAGTCCACCGTATAAAAGCAGCCATAGAGTGTCCGGGTACCTGCTTGGATTTTGATCAAAATGAAGACTACTTTGATGTACATGTACACCAATTAGAGAAAAATGACAAGGATGAGGCAGTAAGACACGCTCAGCAGAGTACAAGCAGCATTGCTTGAAGAAGTAACTTGAGCGTGATCAAAATTGAATAAATTAAAATCTCAGACTACAGTGAACACAACTCTTAGCTGTGAAAGGGCTTTTTGTGTCCTTCTACAGTGTTTTCAACCAATGTATTGGATACGGATGGAAGCACGTCACACTATAATTTCAATTGAATGGAGCAGCAAGAATTACACTAAAGAAAAAAAAAAAAAAAAGAGTGTGAGAGTGACATGTGCAGATGCCTACATACAGCGTTGTATGCCGAGCAAACTGCAGCGCGTCACCTGCACTCACACACACACCTTGCAGAGCTGTGAAAAAAACACTGCAAGGCAAAAGGAAGATGTACACAGCGGTTGGTAAAGTAGCCTGCCTAAAGCACAGTACACAAAATCGCAATCTCTAACTGTCCCTCAGAGTCAGCAGAGCAGCGTTCTGTCCCAAACTGAATTAACAGCACAGTGACGCTAAAATGGCGGCTTTATCCGGCAACAATACCTTCCTTGTGTCACGGTTAGGGTAGCGTGTGTCTATTATATGAGTGTCTGTAAAATGTAACGTTACGCAGACTTATTCTGCCCTTGGGACGCAAAAAATAAGACAGCAGTAACCATTTACTGTATAAAACTCCACCTATGCGCAACAAAACAAGCACGTTCCCTCTTACGGTTCCTGCGCTGACATGTGAGTAGGGAGTTTGGAGACGTTCCTGAATTTATCCCAGGTATCCAAGCATATCAGGCCGATAGGAGAGCATTAAAACCACCCACGGTGGTGACTTAAATATGGTGAATCGAACCAGTGAAGAACTGTAGGTCGATGCGAATGAATGTGCGATCACATGACACACGTTTATAATAACCCTTGCTAGACACGAGTAACTTTGTAGACATTTGGACACACCTGAACCCAGATGGCAGTGAATATTCATTCTATTCGGCGCCACATGACTCTTGGTCCAGAATAGATTATATATTGCTAGCACAGGAGCTATTAAGGGGAGTGGAAGAGGCAGATGTGCACAACGTAGCTATATATGACCACGCGCCCGTATCAGTGACCCTGCCAGATATGGTGCAGATGGGGCCAAACCAAACTTGGCGCTTCCCGACCTATTTGTTAATGGATGAGAAGTTTCGACATCACGTGAAGCAATGGTGTTTTTAATATGTAAGGGATAATGGAGATACTAGGGATAGGCCGGAACTTTTATGGGCAGCAGGGAAGGGAGTAATGCGCGGGAAACTAATAGGTTATCAGACAATGCTAAAAAAGAAGATCGCGACAAACTACTCGCAGGCTAGCAGGATATTACGCGATAGGTACACGGCAAACAAGACAAGTTCATCAACACAGGTTAAAAATAGATGTAAGCAGGCTAAGGCTGACTTACACGTATGGGTATATCGACGAGAGAGAAGCAGTAATAACAATTATAGAGCCGATGTATATCGTTATAGTAGCAAATGAGGGAGACTATTAGCACGACTAGCGAAAGGAAATCACATTCGTCATCAACATATTACAGCGTTAACGAATAAACATGGGATCATGAACACAGACCCTCGAACCATAAACACCATTCTACAAGAATACTACTCAGACTTATATAAGGTGGAACATACGGATAGTGCGGAGGGTAACACCTTTGTAGATGGAATACGGTTACCATCCATCACAAACTATCAGCTTCTCCTTTTAAAAAAACAAATTGAGGTGACGGAAGTGACAGCGGCGATAAGTTACTTTAAATACGGGAAAGCTCCAGGACCTGACGGGTTTACAGCCAAATTATTAAAATTATTGAGTGAGGATATCCCGTCCACATTGGTACGCACCTTCAATCATATATTGGAGACAGGAGGGTTGCCCAGCCATTCAAACATGTCACACATGAAGTTGCTACTAAAACCAAACAAACCTTCACATCTGCCTGGATCCTATCGTACATTCTCACTCATTGACCATTATATCAAGATTTTGTCCAGGATCATGGCAGATCTTTTGAGTAGCATTGTTCCTACGCTGATAGGGCGATCACAAGTGGCCTTTGTTAGCTACTTTGTTGGCTACTATCAGTCTCACTATGCATAACACATGTGTGCAGTGGGCAGTATTACCTTTGCCTTCGGTGGAGTAGGAAAACCCCTCTCCTATCGAAGTGTTAGTTGGGGAGATGGAAGATTTGACACCGGGACCTGAATTGTAATACTTAAATGTGACAGGTGACAAATTTGTTAAGGCTCAACTCCGCGGCCCCTACATTGAGTCTAGCCCGTGAAAATTTACTGGTTGTCAATGGGGAACCCCAACACCCGGGGCAGCTACAGTATTTAAACAATTAGAGCTGAACCAAGATTTGCTGTATCAGGTTTATAAAATACATGTTGAAATTTTTTAGCAATTGCTGCTACCGCAGTCATATCGGAGGTTGGTAATGGACTTAGCGCATGCGCATGTACTAGGGTGACATTTGTGCCAAAAGAAAACCCTACACAGAATTATACAACGGTTTTACTGGCTGGGGGGTCTATCAAGAAGTTAAACGGTATTGTAACTCTTGTCGCATGCGCCAGGTACACAGTCCTCAGCCTCATTTAGTGAGTCCCTTGGTGCCATTAAAAATTTTAGAGGTCCAGTTTGAGAGAATACCCATGGATCTGGTGGAGCCGGTTAATAAATCAGCAAGGGGTCATCAACAGGGGCAATAAAAGGGGCACTGTGTGGGTCACCAGTTTTGAGCACACCCGAGTAGTGTTGAGCGATACGATACTGCAAATATCGGGTATCGGCCGATATTAGCTCTATCGGCCTTTCGATAATTCGTTTAGATATTTTCGTCTTATCGAATACCGGAATCGGAAGTTCCCATAATTCTTTGCGAGGCAATGTGATTTTAGTCAGCCAATCAGGAATCCTAAGAAGTGTGGGCACATCCTGTACTGCTGCGGTCATGTTAACTAATGGCATGGCTGTGATTGGATGCTGAAATGATGTCAGAATGCACTATAAAAGGCGCCGCCGCCATTTTAGCGTCACTGTGCTGTGAATTCAGTAAGGGACAGAACGCTGCTGTGCTGACTCTGAGGGACAGTTAGAGATTGCGATTTAGTGTACTGTGCTGTAGGCAGGCTAGCACCAACCGCTGTGTAAAGCTTCCTTTTGCCTGCAGTGTTGTTTTAACAGCTCTGCAAGGTGTGTGTGAGTGCAGGTGACGCTGCAGTTTGCTCTGCATCCAACGCTGTCTGTAGGCATCTGCACATGTCACTCACAGACTCTATTTTTTTTCCTTCAGTGTAATTCTTGCAGTCCATGCAATTTAACTATTAGTGTGACGCGCTTCCATCCGTATCCAATACATTGGTTGCAAACACTATAGAAGTAGACAAAGGAGTAGCCTTTCACAGATTGTGAACAGTTGTGTTTCAGTGTTCACTTCAGTCTGTGTTTTTTATTTTTTGAGTGCACATCACGCTCCAGTTACTTGTTCAAGCACTGCTGCTTGTACTCTGCTGAGCGTGTCTCAGTGGCTCATCCTTTTCATTTATCTCCAATTGGTTCTGCTCCATTCCATTTAAAATCTAATCTATTAGTGTGACGTGCTTCCATCCGTATACAATACATTGGTTGCAAACACTATAGAAGTAGACAAAGGAGTAGCCTTTCACAGATTGTGAACAGTTGTGTTTCAGTGTTCACTTCAGTCTGTGTTTTTTATTTTTTGAGTGCACATCACGCTCCAGTTACTTGTATCAAGCACTGCTGCTTGTACTCTGCTGAGCGTGTCTCAGTGGCTCATCCTTTTCATTTATCTCCAATTGGTTCTGCTCCATTCCATTTAAAATCTAATCTATTAGTGTGACGCGCTTCCATCCGTATACAATACATTGGTTGCAAACACTATAGAAGTAGACAAAGGAGTAGCCTTTCACAGATTGTGAACAGTTGTGTTTCAGTGTTCACTTCAGTCTGTGTTTTTTATTTTTTGAGTGCACATCACGCTCCAGTTACTTGTTCAAGCACTGCTGCTTGTACTCTGCTGAGCGTGTCTCAGTGGCTCATCCTTTTCATTTATCTCCAATTGGTTCTGCTCCATTCCATTTAAAATCTAATCTATTAGTGTGATGCGCTTCCATCCGTATACAATACATTGGTTGCAAACACTATAGAAGTAGACAAAGGAGTAGCCTTTCACAGATTGTGAACAGTTGTGTTTCAGTGTTCACTTCAGTCTCTGCGTAATAACCACACTTAGGCCTTATAACTTTTCTGACTTTCTTTATCAATCTACCAAGATGAAGAAGTCAGTGAGTAAGGCACGTGGTCGTGGCCGTGGAGTTTCAGCAGGGAGAGGACGTGGGGATTCTGTGGCTGCTGCCGCCCTCAGTGACACAGCATCCACCAGTTTTACCCATGAGCGTTCCTTTATGCGCACTTTGGTAGGAGCTCGGCGTGCCCCCCTGCTGCTGGAAGAACAAATTGAAGCCGTTGTTGGTTGGATGGCAGCCAATGCATCGACTTCAATTCCTTCCACCTCCTCTCAGGAACACAACACTGTTGAGCAACCATCTGTCTGTTCACCGCCTGTCAAATTGCCCAGGCAGTCAGAGAGTTCTGTACAGGAGCCAGCTGAGTCTCTGCTTCTGTTCTCAGAATCTGTTGGCTCGCAAACACGGGCACAGGCAAGCAGCATTCTGCAATTTGAAGAAGAGGGAGTATGCAGTGATGCGCAACAGCTGTGTCTCTCTCAATCTGAAGAGGCGGGTGAGCCAGTGCCGATGGACAGCACACCGCAGAACGCATCTTATGATGATGATGAGACTCAGGTGCCAGGTTTTGTGGAGCATGATGCTGCCCAGACCATCCAACAGCAGCAGGTGTTGGAAGAGAGTAGTGGAGATGATGAAGTCCGAGACCCAACATGGCGTGAGCAACAGGAAGGTGGTGGGAGCAGCTCTGAGGAAGAGATTGTCCCAACGGTACAAAGAGGAGGGAGAGGTAGGCTGCAGACTCGCTTGCCTGTAGCCTCCAGTTTGGCACCTGTTGGGAGCAGTTCTCTTAGAACTGTCAAAATTGGCGCTCCCATGACTTGCACTGCGTGGTCCTTTTTGACAGACTTGTAGATGATATTTGCTATGTTCAATGCAAGCTGTGTAAGCAAAAAGTTAAAAGAGGTAAAAATATCAGGAACCTGAATACCACAAATATGTGGAAACATGTACGGACAAAGCACGTAGCTGAGTTCCAAAGACACACTGGAGATGTAGGCCAACCTACAGCAGCACCTACATCTTTAGGTCATGTTCGAGCCTCTACCTCCAGCTCTCACACACCTGGTTCGGCTTCCTCACAGGATCTCCATGGAAGAACCTCGGTCACTGTTGTCCATAGACAAACTGTTATTCCACCCACTGCAGCAAGTTCACAGTCATCGTCACACTCCCAGAACAAAAAACAGCCATCGGTAACACAGGCATGGGATAAAAGACGGCCATACTCGGCAAACCATCCACGAGCACAGGCTCTGAATGCTGGCCTTGCAAAACTCCTGTCCCTTGAAATGCTGTCATTCAGGCTGGTGGAGACTGACAGTTTCAGGAACTTTATGGCATTGGCAGTCCCACAATATAATGTGCCAAGCCGATTTTATTTCAGCAGGCAAGCTGTCCCTGCTCTGCAAAAACATGTCGAGGGAAACATTAAACATGCGCTACTAAACGCCGTCAGTAGCAGGGTCCACCTGACCACCGATGCGTGGACCAGTACCCATGGCCAGGGACGATACCTTTCCCTCACTGCCCATTGGGTCAATGTTGTGGAGCCGGGTACAGATCTTGCCAGTGGCGCTGTACGTGTTCTGCCAACTCCAAGGATTGCAGGAATCCAGTCTGTGCACATTGATTCCTCCTCCTACTCCAGTTCCTCAGAATCATCGCTGCACGAGCCGTCACGGTATACCTCCACATGGACCCGTGAACGCTTACCTGTTGCGACCGATATGAGCACAGCCGTGGCCAAACGTCAACAGGCCGTACTGAAATTAATTCCCATGGGGAATCGAAGCCACACAGCGCAGGAGCTCTGGGATGCCATCAAGCAGGAGAGCGACGTGTGGTTTTTGTCAGCTAATCTCCAGCCAGGCTTGGTAGTGTGTGACAATGGCCGAAATCTGGTGGCAGCTCTGGGCCTTGGCAACCTCACTCACATACCATGTCTGGCACATGTGCTCAACTTGGTCGTGCAGAGTTTTTTGAGGGACTATCCGGATCTTGATGCACTGCTGCACAAGGTCCGCCTAAAGTGCGCTCACTTGCGACGTTCCAGCATGGCCAGATCGCGCATTGCAGCTCTGCAAGTCAGATTTCGCCTTCCTGAACATCGCATCATATGTGACGTACCCACCAGGTGGAATTCCACGTTACATATGTTGGAGCGGTTGTGTGAGCAGCAGCCAGCAGTAATGGAGTATCAGCTGCAACAGGCGCAATCAACTCGCAATTTGCGCCATTCACACTTCACCACTACTGAGTGGGCCTCTATGAAGGACATCTGCGACGTTTTGCGTGCGTTTGATGTCTCAACGCGGATGGCGAGTGCAGATGATGCACTAGTCAGCATGACTGTCCCCCTTATCTGCCTGCTTCAGAAATCACTGAAAGCACTAAAGGAAGAGGTTTTGGAAGAGGTGGAGGATGAGGAGTCACAAATTCAATTACCTTCAGGACAGTCAGCGCAACGTGGTTCCTCACAAAGGGCTGGGCAGGGCTCACTTTGTGAGGAGGATGAGGAGGAGGAGGAGTCAAAGGAGGAGGAAGAAATCCCTACAGAGGGAGGTACACAACGCTGTAGTCAGTATGTAGAGCGAGGGTGGGGTGATGCAGAGGAGACAGAGATGACGCCTCTTCCAGAGGACAGCCTTTGTTGGCCAGTTGGGAGTCTGCAGCACATGGTTGATTTCATGCTTCAGTGCCTGAGAAACGACCGCCGCATCGCCCACATTCTCAGCACGTCAGATTATTGGGTGTACACCCTCCTAGACCCTCGCTACCGGGACAACTTACAAACCCTCATCACACCGGTGAACCGGGACCGTAAAATGCAGGAGTACCAAGACACACTGGTGCAATCCATACTGTTGTACATTCCAGCCGAGAGAGCTGCTGCTGCTGCTACTGCTTTACAAAGCAGCTCTGTGCGTCGAGGCAGTGTAGACACCTCTACAACAAGAGGGAGCAGAAGCAGCGCCTCTGCACAGGGCAAGAACTGTATGTTACAAATGTGGCAAAGTTTTGTGACAGCGACAGCAAAGTCTACACCGAGACGGCTCCAGTCACCAGGAAGAAACGTTTCCGTAAGATGGTGACAGACTACTTGGCTTTCCCTCTAAGTGTACTCCCAGATGCCTCTTCCCCTTTCAAATTTTGGGTCTCTAAGTTGGATACATGGCCAGAGCTTAGCCAGTATGCATTGGAGGTGCTGGTGTGTAGCCCTGGTGTGAAGGCACACGCAGTACCCTGGAGGATGTGTGGAGAGTTAGCAGTTTAATGCTCTATAAACATTCACTCCAACACACACTTAGACACACCCACAGGATATATATAGGCTCATTCAGTCAGGCAGCCAGGGAGTCAGTCTAGTCTGGAGTCAGACAGCATGCAGTCAGTTTCCTGTCTTCGGACAGAGCAGACAGTGTGAAGCCTGTGCAGGAGGAGAGAAGAGTGAGTTACAGATACTTCAGTCTCCTGTCCCAAGGACAGTGAAGGTTCAGAGACGTGCTCCTGCCTAGAGGAATACTGAGATTCTGGCAACAAGCTCTGGAAAGAAGTAAGGAAGGGATTGACTTATTTAACCTGTGGAAGTGTGGAGTGCTTATGCTACAAGCGCGGACAAGGCGAAAGGCACAGTGGAAGGAAATTAGAAGTGCTTTAGGATTGGAGAAGTCCTGCACATTGTCACCGGTCACTGGGGACCGAAGCATCACTATAGCTTCACGCATAGTGGTAGAAAAACCAGAGGCTTACTGGACCTTAGGTAACAGAAAGCAGCCCTTGGAGTGTCGGTACGTAACTGGGGTCAGGGGGAGTGAGAACCTTGAGCCTGATCAGCAAGAATAGGAACTCAGCTCTCTCATAGGAAGGCTCCAACCACAAAACTGACCGGGCAGTACAGCTTTGAAATAGCTGGAGTTTATAGAGGGAACTACGCTTTATGCTGGTTGGACTCATCATTGTGAAAGTAAAGGAGGCCCCTAACTTGTCCAGCTGCTACCTCAAAACACATTCTCCATTGGATCAGCCTCCCTGGGACCTGCCTTACCATCTTACAAGTAAAAGGTATGGAAAGACGCTGATGGTGTGAGACTGAGTTATTTAGTTGCATGCCTGCACAACCCCACCATAACCATCGACCTGAGGGAAGAGTCCCACCTGTAGGGGACCCGACATCTAGCTGCCTCACCATCCCCTCAGAGATCTACAGCAGCGCTGGTACAAATTACCAGAGACTACAGGTGGCGTCACGAACTGTAAATATATCAAATCCCCTGTAAATATTCCCCCCAACATACGCCAGACCGCCAGGGCCACAGACCGAGCCACCGCTACCTGTGACAACCCCATAGACTTCCATGGGCTCGGCTCTGAGTACCCCATTGCCCTGGTAATCCACAATTGTGGTGGCGGGTCGATACACTGGCTTACCCTGCTGCCAGTGTATTATCTGAGCGTGTCTTTAGTGCTGCAGGTGGTGTAGTAACAGACCGTCGCATGCGACTATCCTCGGAGAATGTAGACCGGCTTACTTTTCTGAAAATGAACAAGGCATGGATCTCACCTGAATTTGCCTGTCCGTTTTCAGATTAAATAACTGTTTGGCAACGTTTTCCATGTCTCCTGTTATGTTCATCTTTCTACCACCTGAACTCTACTCCCTGGGCTACAACACCGCCATTTGTTGCTCATAAGTAATTGGCAGGGGTACTGACTCCTGGCCAGCCTGGTTACAGCACGACAGCTGTTTCCTGGCAGTGTGAACGTCAATTATCCTCCAATAAGTTGTGCTGTCGTGTTGCATTCGGGTTAGCCGACTCTATGGTGCCTGCAGTTTAGGTGATTCCTATGTGTGCTGTGGGATATGTAAATAAAGGCGGTTTCCATTGTGACAATAGGATAAGCACCCACTGTAGGACTGTGTGATTCGGTAACTGCGGACGGCTTGCGTCCTGTCAACTTACATTTCATGGGTGCGTTCTTCTACCCGTCCGGGGTCCAGTACCGTCAAGTGGTTCTCCCCAGTGCCTTTGGCCTAGGTGCCTCCATCTCCGTATCCGAGTTCCAGCAACGTCTGCTGGTCCTTGGTAGTGCTTTGGAGCACAGGTACCTCCTGCTTAGTAACCGTGTCACAGTAACGTCAGCTGGTACTCGGTTGTGACATTGCCTCTTTTCCTTCTGCTACCCGTCCGGGGTCCAGTACCGTCAAGTGGTTCTCCCCAGTGCCTTTGGCCTAGGTGCCTCCATCTCCGTATCCGAGTTCCAGCAACGTCTGCTGGTCCTTGGTAGTGCTTTGGAGCACAGGTACCTCCTGCTTAGTAACCGTGTCACAGTAACGTCAGCTGGTACTCGGTTGTGACATTGCCTCTTTTCCTTCTGCTACCCGTCCGGGGTCCAGTACCGTCAAGTGGTTTTCCCAAGTGCCTTTGGCCTAGGTGCCTCCATCTCCGTATCCGAGTTCCAGCAACGTCTGCTGGTCCTTGGTAGTGCTTTGGAGCACAGGTACCTCCTGCTTAGTAACCGTGTGACAGTAACTTCAGCTGGTACTCGGTTGTGACATTGCCTCTTTTCCTTCTGCTACCCGTCCGGGGTCCAGCACAGTCAGCTGGTCCTCGTTACTTCCATTGTCTCTTGCTCCATCTGATACCCGTCAGGGTTCCAGTAACGTCAGCTGTTTCTCGGAAATTAGACGACCTTAAAGACCACCCAGAAGAAGATGACGACAACAAGGACGACGAGCATGAAGCCAACCAGCCTGAACACCATCACAAAGAAAAAATAAAAGATTACCCAGAAGAAGATCACCAACAGGACAAAGAAGGTTAAGACAAACTACAAGATACAGAACAAGAGACAGAAGAACAATAAGCAAAAGATCAAAAAGCAGAACATGAAGTATAAGACCAAAATGAAGAGCAAAATATATGCTCTAAATTCTAAGCAGAAGAAGACTAAGCAGTGTATGGGGGTGAGTCTGTTCCTCCTCGTGGTGCCCCTGGAAAATGCCTGCTGCTGCAGGCTAAACTGAACACGGACAAATACTGTTGTAATTTAAATCTTTTGTGACAGCAAGAACAGAAGGATGAACAATTCATACTTTTACAGATTACAAGTACAGGAATCTCTGTCACAAATAAGAATATGATGAAGAAGATGAAGAGGAAGAAGATGAAGAATTTGAATATGAAGAAGATTAATTAGTTTAATAATAACAATATGAGTAATGTAAACAAAAACATGAATAGCAAGAAGTTTAAGAAGAAGATTAAGAAGGTGAAGATGAAGAATAATTTGATGGAGAAAGATGATGCTGCTGAAGATTATGAAGGAGAAAGTGTGGCACTGGCAAAAGTTAAAAAGGTGAAGAGCATGGAAGTTGTGAAAGATACATATTTGCCAAAATAGAAAAAAGGTTAACAACATTGTCAATTTGTTAGTCAATCCAAACGTATTTCCAAAAAAAATATATTAATGCTATTCCAATGCATTGGGTTAAACATGTATGCCTTTATTGTCTCCTCAACCTCCCCCAATACATTCTACATTAGTCTTTGTTGTTTTCCTTCATGTACAATTAACCAACAAGGCAAGAATGGTATTTTTTAATGTCGATATTTTGTTCCCATAGACTTATATGGGACTTCCGGTATCGGAATCGGATATCGACGATATTTAGTGATATCGGCGATACCATTTCAATACGATATTTTTAGATATCGAGCAGTATCGCTCAACACTACACCCGAGTTCAAAAGAGAATTCATTGTCCAGACTGATGCGTCAGAGGTAGGTCTGGGTGCCGTGTTGTCTCAGGACTGGAGCTTAACGGGGAGGAGCATCCCATTAGTTTCCTGAGTCGAAAACTTACTCCATCAAAAAACAGAGACAGCATTGTAGAGAGAGAGTGCCTGGCGATAAAGTGGGCACTGGAGTCGTTGCGCTACTATTTGTTGGGGATAACATTTTGTTTTGTAAATGATCATTCCCCTGTGACTGGCAGTGTTGTAGCCCAGGGAGTAGAGTTCAGGTGGTAGAAAGATGAACATAACAGGAGACTTGGAAAACGTTGGCAAACAGTTATTTAATCTGAAAACGGACAGGCAAATTCAGGTGAGATCCATGCCTTGTTCATTTTCAGAAAAATAAGCCGGTCTACATTGTCTGAGGATAGTCGCATGCGACGGTCTGTTAGTACACCACCTGCAGCACTAAAGACGCGCTCAGATAATACACTGGCAGCAGGGCAAGCCAGCACCTCCAAGGCATACCACACATCAAATACAAATATAACAGTAATAATAATATTATTAATAAAAATGAAATTGCACACACAGTACACAGACACAGCTCATATGTGTGTATGAGAGAGTGTTTCTGTGTGTAGTTCATGCCTCTAGCCTAGAAGATCAGTCTTGCTAAAATCTTTAACACTGACCCTGTTCTGTTCTTAAAATGGTGGATGCTGAACTGCTTCTCAGCCCCCTCATACACAATCATTATGTGGCACTGCTGGGCTCAGTCAGAGGCATCAGATTGAACTAGGCTGTCCTGAGTCATTCTCAATAGAACATTTTGTTCAGCAGTTCATCTAGTTCATTTAGTTCAGAGGTCACATGATGCATTTCCTATCAGCTCCTCACAGGATAGGGTGGAGAAAAACTGAACTAAATGAACTAATCTTTTGAACTAATCTTTTCAGTGAACTAGTTCATGGTGAACTAATCACCAAAATTAACTAGATTTCCCATCACTATGGTGTACACCTTGGTGGCGCTGTCACAAAACTTCGCCACATTTGTAACATACAGCTCTTGCCCTGTGCAGAGGCGCTGCTTGTGCTCCCTCTTGTTGCAGAGGTGTCTACAATGCCTCGACGCACAGAGCTGCTTTGTAAAGCAGTAGCAGCAGCAGCGCTCTCGGCTGGAATGGAGAACATTATGGATTTCAACAGTGTGTCTTGGTCCTCCAGCATTTTACGGTCCCGGTTCAACGGTGTGATGAGGCTTTGTAAGTTGTCCCGGTAGCGAGGGTCTAGGAGGGTGTACACCCAATAATCTGACGTGGTGAGAATGTGGCCGATGCCGCGGTCGCGGTCGTTTCTCAGGCAGTGCAGCATGAAATCAACCATGTGCTGCAGACTCACAACTGGCCAACAAACGCTGTCCTCTGGAAGAGCGTCACACTAATAGATTTTTGTAAATATAAAATAGAATAAAGCAGCAGCAATTTTTGAAAAATGACAAGGATGAGCCAGTGACAGACACTCAGCAGAGTACACGCTGCGGTGGTTGAAGTAAGTGGAGCGGGATATACACTCCTACAAAAAAATTAAACCTCAGACTAGAGTGAACACTGAAACACAACTGTTCACTTGCTGTGAAAGGCCTTTTTGTGGACTTCTATTATGTTTGCAAGCAATGTATTGTATTTTGATGGAAGAGCGTCACACTAATAGATTTTTGTACATTTAAAATAGAAGAAAGCAGCAGCAATTTTTGAAAAATTACAAGGATGAGCCAGTGACAGACACTCAGCAGAGTACACGCTGCGGTGGTTGAAGTGGAGCGGGATCTACACTCCTACAAAAAAATTAAACCTCAGACTAAAGTGAACACTGAAACACAACTGTTCACTTGCTGTAAAAGGCCTTTTTGTGGACTTCTATTAAGTTTGCAAGCAATGTATTGTATTTTGATGGAAGAGCGTCACACTAATAGATTTTGGTAAATTTAAAATAGAATAAAGCAGCAGCAATTTTTGAAAAATTACAAGGATGAGCCAGTGACAGACACTCAGCAGAGTACACGCTGCGGTGGTTGAAGTAAGTGGAGCGGGATCTACACTCCTACAAAAAAATTAAACCTCAGACTACAGTGAACACTGAAACACAACTGTTCACTTGCTGTGAAAGGCCTTTTTGTGGACTTCTATTAAGTTTGCAAGCAATGTATTGTATTTTGATGGAAGAGCGTCACACTAATAGATTTTTGTAAATTTAAAATAGAATAAAGCAGCAGCAATTTTTGAAAAATTACAAGGATGAGCCAGTGACAGACACTCAG
The DNA here is from genome assembly GCA_033576555.1 of Oophaga sylvatica. NCBI lineage: Eukaryota > Metazoa > Chordata > Amphibia > Anura > Dendrobatidae > Oophaga > Oophaga sylvatica. The sequence continues at coordinate 412,087,342 of JARQOD010000004.1, forward strand.
CAGAGTACACGCTGCGGTGGTTGAAGTGGAGCGGGATCTACACTCCTACAAAAAAATTAAACCTCAGACTACAGTGAACACTGAAACACAACTGTTCACTTGCTGTGAAAAATTATTTTACCGCACACTCAATTGGATTTTTTTGAAAAGTGAATATAAATTTTATTGCTGTGGACAATCAAAATATAGAGGCAAAACAAGAAATGAGCGACATTAGTATCAACGTTTCGGTTCGCCCGGAACCTTATTCATGAAGTCGCTGTGAAGCAAGAGAAAAAGAATAAGTGACAAGAAAATTATATACAAGATTATGAAAAATACATCACATTTGTTGATGTTGGTAACTTTGAGAACAACTCTCCAGAGAAAAATTAGAAGACAATGGTTGACACGAATAAAAGAAATATACATATATACATATATACACAATATACATTTATACACATTGATCCCGAAGGTACAATGGGGCTATAGAGACAAAAGAGAATTCATTACCTTAGTCCTGGAACATTAGTGGATAAGTACACATAGTAAGGTAAGTGCCCGAAAGTGGGAGATAGCTGTAAGCAATAGTGATAGAGTTAAACCTCTATAATGAAACAATTTTATTCAGAGAATAAGGCAGCCTAATACCTGTATCATATGCCATGCAGGGATGAGGGAGAGGCCTCAGTTGAAATCTATAATAAGGTAACAGTATGCCTTTTAGCGAGATTGTGTATAGAGGATTTTTAAGAAAGCCCAAGTGAAGTGTCGGAGGTACCTGTTATACTGGTTATCTGGGAATAGCCAAATAATTGGAAGGAAATGTAATCCTGAAAAAATTAGAGGCTGAGATATTATTATTTATTATTATTATTATTATTGTTTATTTCTATAGCACCATTGATTCCATGGTGCTGTACATGAGAAGGGGTTACATACAAATTACAGGTATCACTTACAGTAAACAAACTAACAATGACAGACTGATACAGAGGGGAGAGGACCCTGCCCTTTCGGGCTTACATTCTACAGGATTGTGAGGCAGGAGACAGTAGGTCGGGGGGTTGCAGCAGTTCCGGTGTTGGTTGAGGCAATATCTCCGGTAGTGGTGAGGAGGTAGCAGGGTCATTGCAGGCTGTAGGCTTTCCTGAAGAGGTCAGTTTTCAGGTTCCGTCTGAAGGATCCGAATGTGTTTGATAGTCGGACGTGTTGGGGCAAAGAATTCCAGAGGATGGGGGATATTCGGGAGAAGTCTTGGAGGCGGTTGGGTGAGGAGCGAATAAGTGTGGAGGAGAGAAGGATGTCTTGGGAGGATCGGAGATTACGTGAGGGAAGATATCGGGAGATTAGTTCAGAGATATAAGGAGGAGACACATTATAGATTGCCTTGTAGGTCAGTATTAGTAATTTGAACTGGATACGCTGAGGGAATGGGAGCCAGTGAAGAGATTTGCAGAGGGGAGAAGCGGAGTAGTAGCGAGGAGAGAGGTGAATTAGTCGTGCAGCAGAGTTAAGGATGGACTGGAGAGGTGCGAGGGTGTTAGCAGGGAGGCCAGAGAAAAGGGTGTTGCAGTAGTCGAGGCGGGAGATGATGAGGGCGTGCACAATCATTTTAGTAGATTGAGGGTTGAGGAAAGGACGGATTCTTGAAATATTTTTGAGCTGAAGGCGACAGGAGGTAGAAAGAGCTTGGATGTGCGGTTTGAAGGACAGGGCAGAGTCAAGGGTTACTCCGAGGCAGCGGACTTCTGGTACGGGGGAAAGCGTGATGTTTTTAATTGTGATAGATAGGTCAGGTAAGGAAGATCTGTGGGATGGGGGAAAGATTATGAGTTCAGATTTGTCCACATTGAGTTTGAGGAAGCGGGAGGAGAAGAAGGAGGATATGGCTGATAGACACTCCGGGATTCTGGATAGCAGAGAGGTGATGTCTGGGCCAGAGAGGTAGATCTGAGTGTCATCAGCGTAAAGGTGGTACTGGAATCCGTGGGACTTTATGAGTTGCCCCAGGCCAAGTGTATAGATTGAGAAGAGTAGGGGTCCTAGAACAGATCCTTGGGGGACTCCAACGGAGAGAGGGTGGGACGAGGAGGTAGTGTGTGAGTGGGAGACGCTGAATGTGCGGTTGGAAAGGTATGAGGAGATCCAGGATAGGGATAGAGATATAATATGTTGTGGTCACATGAGACCACAACATATTATATCTCAGCCTCTAATTTTTTCAGGATTACATTTCCTTCCAATTATTTGGCTATTCCCAGATAACCAGTATAACAGGTACCTCCGACACTTCACTTGGGCTTTCTTAAAAATCCTCTATACACAATCTCGCTAAAAGGCATACTGTTACCTTATTATAGATTTCAACTGAGGCCTCTCCCTCATCCCTGCATGGCATATGATACAGGTATTAGGCTGCCTTATTCTCTGAATAAAATTGTTTCATTATAGAGGTTTAACTCTATCACTATTGCTTACAGCTATCTCCCACTTTCGGGCACTTACCTTACTATGTGTACTTATCCACTAATGTTCCAGGACTAAGGTAATGAATTCTCTTTTGTCTCTATAGCCCCATTGTACCTTCGGGATCAATGTGTATAAATGTATATTGTGTATATATGTATATATGTATATTTCTTTTATTCGTGTCAACCATTGTCTTCTAATTTTTCTCTGGAGAGTTGTTCTCAAAGTTACCAACATCAACAAATGTGATGTATTTTTCATAATCTTGTATATAATTTTCTTGTCACTTATTCTTTTTCTCTTGCTTCACAGCGACTTCATGAATAAGGTTCCGGGCGAACCGAAACGTTGATACTAATGTCGCTCATTTCTTGTTTTGCCTCTATATTTTGATTGTCCACAGCAATAAAATTTATATTCACTTTGCAAAAAAATCCAATTGAGTGTGCGGTAAAATAATTTTTAGTCTATTCTTGGACTTACCAGTCCATTATACCAGCACCTCGACTATATCGGACCAGAGTGCACGCTAATTTACCCTTTCATACTATTTGATATTGGCTGTAGCACCGGTCTCCTCCCTGATTGTACTTATGTCTACTGACACATTTGCATATGATAGTACCACTAGTACTAGCATCCTATCAAAGGTCACTGGCTCTAATTAGTTTTTAAAAACCCCATCTCATGAGCTCAAGACCAGGGACTATGAAAAAGAACGGCGCAAATTAATTTCACATGATTTGCATTGCATAACACTGGCGGAATATCATAAGCAGAATAAAATTCCTAGGGGACTAAGGAGTAATCTCCGACCAACCCTCTTCTCTGACAACTCAGAATACTGTGAGAGATATAGAAATATCCTTAACAAATGTTCTCTGGATATTATTATCCTGACGATAGAATATCTCCAAAAATCCATAACTGAGACTAAACAAAACATACAGGCAATTGAGGCACAATTATCTGCTACTATCCCGGCCGGAGAGTGGAACGCACTAAAGATCAAGACAGACAAAATTCTATCTGAGCATCAGAAAGTGTTACAAGAAAGAAAACGCCAAAAATTTCAGCTGGGATCTGGACGACTATTCCTTAAATAGGATCTACAGATGGAGCGATACATCAGGCACTTGGCGCAGGACTCAATTTCGACGCAATCATTGCTCATTCAGCTCAGGGAGCGACTCTTCCACTCACTCAGGAAAGAATCGTTTTTTATCCAGAGGCCGCAGGGGCGGACACATAGACCAACAAGGCGATCAAGGAGATCGAATGACTACCCGATCTCAAGTGAGAGAACGGACTTGGTGATCAATATTTCTGATTATCTTCTTTCCCCTGCGGAATTATCGCTATTGCAGAAAGGACTATCTTTCTGTCCAACCCCAAAGTGGGACGCGTTACAATTACAATTCGATAAGGACCTGGAGAGATTCTATCGGACAATAAGACTTAAAACCCATTTTGGTCTCACTCCTGCTTCCACTGACATAGTACGATCACGTGATGTACCTATTCCTGAGCTATCTATCTCGAGTCTTGGCCTCCGTAACCGGAGCAGATTTTCGCCTCCACATGTCTATCATGCCACAGAAACTTTTATTTCACTAGTTGATCGGGATATGAAATCAATATCTCATCAAGCACAACTTGGCCTCTTTCCTCTACATCCCAACTTGACTATCCTAGAGAAACAGGCCCTGAACACTCTCAGTAGTAATAGGGATATAATAATAAAACCAGCAGATAAAGGCGGAGCCATTGTTATAATGAACCGCAATGACTATATGAAGGAGATTAATAGACAACTCTCCGATCAAGATACCTACCTCTCTATACCTAGTGACCCTGTCTTTGCCATCACCAACAAGATCAAAAATCTATTGAAAACATACTATGATCGTAACATCATAGATGAACAGACAGTCACTTTTCTAACGAATAGTCATCCCATTACACCCGTCTTCTACATCCTGCCTAAAATTCATAAGTCACTCCATAATCCACCTGGCAGACCTATTGTAGCCTCTACAGATTCGGTACTATCACCACTTTCCATCTTTCTGGAGAAGATTCTAACGCCTTATATCAAACAAACCAGATCATATCTCCTCGACACAGGGCATTTTCTGAGAGTTATCCAACAATTGGGGCCAACACCACCAGGCAGTGTCCTTGTCACACTCGATGTAAACAGTTTGTATACGTCTATCGCTCATGACAAAGGGATTGAGGCAGTTAAGACCCTTCTGAAACATCAGATTTAACCACCAATTCAGTCCAATTATGCCTGGATTTGTTACACCTGGTATTGCATGAGAATTATTTTCTGTACGAGGATAGCTACTATGTACAGAAGTGCGGCACCGCAATGGGGGCCAACGTCGCGCCCGCTTACGCAAATGCGTTTATGAACTCATTTGAACAAGCACACGTATATCCCAGCGACCTTTTTAACCGTTATGTACTTGGTTATCACCGGTACATAGACGATATTTTCTTTATATGGACTGGTCCAACTAATACCCTACTAGAATTCCATGCATACCTCAATTCCATTCTTCCAGAACTACAATTCTCTTTGAACTACGATACTGAATCAATCCCTTTCCTCGATACTAAGGTCTTACAAGATACACACGGGAATCTATCAACTGACCTCTACAACAAACCAACTGACAGGAACAACCTTTTACACTATTCCAGCTGTCATCCTCGTTCAACCAGAAATAGCTTGCCAAGATCCCAACTGAGTAGAGTATGCAGAATTGTGTCTGATAAAGACATACTTGAAACCAGACTTGACACAATGGCACAGAAATTTAGGGACCGCCACTATCCTACAAGGCTATTACAGGAAGAAAAAATACGAGCTATTACACCACCGTCCCCACTGCCACCTACCATTTCGAAAGAAAGAGTGCCCTTTGTACACTCTTTCCACCCTCTTATGCCGAAAGCCTATTCGGTTATCAAAAAACACTGGCCCCTGCTCTCCAGAGCATACCCGAACATTGAGTCATTCGACGCTCCGGTATTGATGTGCAAAAAAAGGGCTCCTAATATTAGAGATAGGTTAGTAAAGGCAGATATAGGCAGTGCTCTCTCTACCAACAACCAAAGGCTTCTAGCCCCCCGGAAACACGGCACATTTCCGTGCCTAAATTGTGCAGCCTGTTCAAACATCATCAGATCAGATCATCTCACACACCCCAGGACTGGCAAATCTTTTCCGATAAATGGTTTCTTTACCTGTAATTCTAATTTTGTAGTGTACCTTATTAAGTGCCCATGCGGCCTCCTATACATTGGGGAGACTACCCAGCACGTTAAAGACCGCATAGCCAGTCATAAGTCCACTATCCGTTGTCAAAAAAACTGGCTTCCACTACCGGACCATTTTACCAAACTCAGACACTCAGTTGTGCAGATGAAATTTCAGGTTATAGAAGGTGTTCCACGCCCTAGGAGAGGTGGTGACCATGTCAAACTGTTGAAACAAAGAGAAACCTATTGGATCCACAAGCTTGACACTTTAGCCCCTAAAGGATTAAATAGAGAAATAGATTTGTTACTATAAACAACTTATACTCTATATTAACACTAGTGTTGAGCGATACGATACTGCAAGTATCGGGTATCGGCCGATATTGGCTGTATCGGAATTCCGATCCCGAGTTCCGATATTTTCGTCTTATCGGATACCGGAATCGGAATTGTCACTGTCACTGTCAGTGTCCGTCGGTCGGGTCTGTCAGGAGTCAGCGGCACTTACCTGGCAGAAGATCTCCGGCGGTCACATCCCGGACTGCTTAATGGCCGCCATCCTCTTCTCCCCGGCGGTCACATGCAGTATCTCGCGATAACTGCAGTGACTGCTGGGTAATCGCGGCCGTAAAGCAGTCCGATGACGTCACCGCCGGGGAAGCTGGTAAGCAGCTGTGCTGCGCCGGGATGACAGGCTCTGCCTGTCATTCGGATGTAGCAGAGCTGGATCGTCGTGGGACAATCGTTACTATGGACTGCGTCGGACAGGTGGTATACTGTTGGTTTGTTTTTTTTATTTTTTTACAGGAGATCGATGGCGTCGCAGGAATGAGAGAGTAATAAAAAAAATGAAAACTGTGTTGTCTCTTTTATTTCATTAAAAGACTTTTTTCTTGCTGTGTCTTTTTTTAAAACATTTAATAACTTTGGGATCAATAATGGATCGGTGTCTTATTGACACCTCTCCATTATTAACCGGGCTTATTGTCACCGTGCAATCAACGGTGACAATAACCCCTTATTACCCCGCTTGCCACCGCTACAGGGCAAGTGGGAAGAGCCGGGTAAAGTGCCACAATTGGCACATCTTTTGATGCGCCAAATGTGGGGCTGCTGTAGCCTGGTATTATCAGGCTGTTGAGGGCCAAAATCCATGGGCCTTGACAGTCTTTTAACCCTGCTGTTCTGTTCGGGTTTACTATACACTTGTTATGTTCGGGTCATTTTTGACCCGAACCTATTAAAATGTTGTTTTGAGCCACTGAAAAGTTCTTTTTGAATACCTGTTGCATTATTATACTGTGTGTGATCATAGTTGTTCATTATCAAACAAAAATTGAATAAAAAAACTTAATTTTTTTAAATTTTGTGTTTGATTAATGATAAACAGCCTTGTGCTTAAATAATCAACTATATCTTTTACAACAACATCAACAACAACTTTAGGTAACTATTAGTACAACTAACTTAAAACTAAAATAAATTTTAACAGTATAAAAGCATTTTGAAAAAAAAATAGTAAAAAATAATCAGAAAAAAATAAAAATTTCAGTTTTTTTCAAAAAAAGGTTTCTACTAATCTATTTTTTGCAATTAGCACAACAATAATAAACATGTCTGTTGCATATATATTTTTCACAATTAAAACAAATCATATTTGTTTTGCGGTCACTGGCAGGAGGACAAAAGCTGCATCTTTTTCTTTTTTTGCTTGTAGGTGTGCTTGTGAAGGATGTTTCGGTAGCAGAGCTGGTGGAGGGTGTGTTTTGAGCTTGGTTCTGGATTCTTTCAACAATTTTAATTGATCCTTCACTTATTGGATGTATTTTTCTCTCTGTCACATAAGGCCTAATAAGGGATTGTCCCAATTCCTCCAGAAACAGTCGTCTTTTATGTAGTTTATTTTTGTTCCAGTTTTGATCAATTTCACACCATAAAACTTTTATGGCCTTTAGATACAGCAATAAAAATTGTACTGAAAGACAATGCGTATGGTTTGTACTGAAATCATTTGTATACATGTATCCATCCATTTATGTCCATCTGTGCACCTAAAGCAACTAGATAACTTGATAAACAATAGTTGATGCAATAAGTAGTCTCAAAATAAACTAAAAATCCTTTGTTTTACTCAAAAAATGGCTGTAGATTAGTATAAAAGGCTAACGGGTCATTTTTGACCCGAACATAACAAGTGTATAAAAAACTGTAGCGCAAAAAGTAAAGCACCGAAAAAAAAAAAAAAATTCCCTTAGTATGAACCCCGTAAATTAGGAAAATAGAAGGAACCACAAGTTTCAAAATCAAAAAATGAATGAATAAAATAATATCTAATTTCCAAAACGGGTCATTTTTGACCCGAACAGAACAGCAGGGTTAATACCAGGCCGCAGCAGTCTGCATTTTACTTGGCTGGTTAACAAAAATAGGGGGGATCCCCACGCCGTTTTTTTTTCGAGGGGATTCCCTATTTTTGTTAACCAGCCAAGCTAAGCAGACTGCTGTGGCCTGGTATTATCAGGCTTGCAAGGTCCATGGATATTGGATCCTTACCAGCCTGAAAAACCAGGCCTCAGCGGTCTGCTTCATCTGGCTGGTTAACAAAAATAGGGGGGACCCCACGCTAATTTTTTTCGAGGGGATCCCCTATTTTTGTTAATCAGCCAAGATATGCAGACTGCTGTGGCCTGGTATTATCAGGCTGGCAAGGTCCATGGATCTTGGCTCCTTAACAGCCTGAAAATCCAGGCCTCAGCGGTCTGCTTCATCTGGCTGGTTAACAAAAATAGGGGGGACCCCACGCCATTTTTTTTTCGAAGGGAACCCCTATTTTTGTTAATCAGTTCCCTCTGACGTCACTGATGGTGTCCCTGGCTGACCTGAAGTGAAAGTGGAAAGCAATCAATTAAGCTTTCCACTTCCTCTCCTGTCAGCCAGGAGAGGAACTCATTCATTTGGGGGTTTACTGTGAGGCTGCAGCATTAGCTGCGGTCCCTGCAGTAAACATTAACCCTTTCTGAAGGATTACACCGTGGGACCTGACCGTACATCGGATTGGTAAGAATAATTTTGCTTTATTATTTTATTTTTATTACAGGAAATGGTTTTAGCAGGAAAATAAAATATGGTCAAAAACTGTGTGATTATTTCATTAAACTTCTTTTTTATTAAAGTGTGTGTGTTTGATTTTTCTTTCATACAATAGGATTAATAATTGATAGTTGTCTAATTGACAGCTCTCAATTATTAACCTGGCTTAAAGTGACCTTTCAATTGCAAGGTCATTTTAACCCCTTATTAACCCATTCGCCACGCTACAGGGCAATGGGAATAGACGGGCAAAGTGCCAGAAAGGGCAAATCTAATTAGAGATTTGCCCTTTCTGGGGTGTCTGGGGGCAGATGTTAGTAGCCGGGGGGGGGGCAAAAATAATGGTCCCTCTCTGGGCTATTATTATCTGCCCCCACTCACTGGCTTTGTCTGTCTGGTTGCGAAAATAGGGCGGGAGCCCACGCATTTTTTTTCAGCAATTTTACACCTCATATATATATATACATGTCATTGAGTTTGTGACACATATATATATATATATATTATATATATTTATAGTTCATACACTTCTACATAGTATAATAGCCGCTAATTCAATTGCCGGCTTTTGTGAAAATGCAGAACCCGACATGAAATGACATTTGGTGTACATAGGGTTAGCCATGTCCTTTGCTATCTGATTTGCACAAACAATTAAATCAGTCTATGTGTGCAAAATTTCACACCTGTAGGGGTTAATTAAAGGTGTAAATTCGTAGCAAAAAAGTCCGTTTTTTTTACAACGAATTTACACCTTTAATTAACCCCTACAGGTGTGAAATTTTGCAAACATAGACTGATTTAATTGTTTGTGCAAATCAGATAGCAAACGACATGAAAAGACATGGTTAACCCTATGTACACCAAGTGTCATTTCATGTCGGGTGCTTCTGTCTTTTCACTGAAGCCGGCTTTACCCGGCAATTGAATCAGAGGATATTTTACTATGTAGAAGTGTATAAACCATACATATATGTATATATATATGTCACAATGACATGTATATATATATATATATATTGTATTCTATGTGTGTATATTTAGTGTTTACAAGGAAAGAATGGGGTTTTTTTAGTTCCGATATTTTGTTCCCATAGACTTACATGGGACTTCCGGTATCGGTATCGGGTATCGCCGATATTTTAATGGTATCGGCATACCATTCCGATTCCGATACTTAGGGGTATCGGAAAGTATCGCTCAACTCTAATTAACACTATCTAATTTTTTCACAGACCCGATAAATTCTTCACCCACAGGTGAGTTTACTCCTTAGCCGGGTTTCTGCCATATGTCCCTGACCCCTATGATCCTTAGTCCTTAATCCTTAGTTAATATATTCATCTTTTATTATATTACTTTCATTTTACTTTTAATTTCTGTTTACATTTTCATTCAATTGTAAAAGCCCCTTGTAGTTTGCCCCATTTTAGCTCTGCACAATATCTCCATTTTATAACTAAACAATATCCCCCCTATATAGTAACTTTACTCTCAGGGCCCATGTTATACTGTTCCTCCTACAATAATCCCCCTTCCTATCTCTGAACAATAACGGTAATCTAATGCGCCACTGCGCATGACCTACACCACCTACTACCACCCCCTATGACGTTACATACTTTTTCCACCTAATTCTTAGCAATGTCAGTATTCCAAAGCACTACTGCGCATGTCAGTATTCCAATGCATTACTGCGCAAGTCCTACATCTCCTGCTTTCAATTAATGTGCTACTGCGCATGTCCCACATCTCCTGTGCCCAACTTCCTATTACGGGACGTCACTTCCGGTCCGGGAGCCTTACTTCCGGTCTGGCGCTTTAACAAGCGCCACCGAATTATCCACATTGCAGTCCAGCCACAGCAAGGCGCGGGAGCGCCGCTCATACCATTACTCCACGCAAGCCAGGTAGGCTCTACACCAGCGTATAAGATCGGACACTATTAACTACAAACCGCAACCATCCAGCAATCCTAACGATAGCACACTATTTTACCTTCAGGTTGGAAACATTTTCCTGCCCTCTGGGCCCTCCCTATATGAACTGACTGCCAGGTATGCTACAGACAATCAATACCACGGTTCTTTTCACATGAGACCACAACATATTATATCTCAGCCTCTAATTTTTTCAGGATTACATTTCCTTCCAATTATTTGGCTATTCCCAGATAACCAGTATAACAGGTACCTCCGACACTTCACTTGGGCTTTCTTAAAAATCCTCTATACACAATCTCGCTAAAAGGCATACTGTTACCTTATTATAGATTTCAACTGAGGCCTCTCCCTCATCCCTGCATGGCATATGATACAGGTATTAGGCTGCCTTATTCTCTGAATAAAATTGTTTCATTATAGAGGTTTAACTCTATCACTATTGCTTACAGCTATCTCCCACTTTCGGGCACTTACCTTACTATGTGTACTTATCCACTAATGTTCCAGGACTAAGGTAATGAATTCTCTTTTGTCTCTATAGCCCCATTGTACCTTCGGGATCAATGTGTATAAATGTATATTGTGTATATATGTATATATGTATATTTCTTTTATTCGTGTCAACCATTGACTTCTAATTTTTCTCTGGAGAGTTGTTCTCAAAGTTACCAACATCAACAAATGTGATGTATTTTTCATAATCTTGTATATAATTTTCTTGTCACTTATTCTTTTTCTCTTGCTTCACAGCGACTTCATGAATAAGGTTCCGGGCGAACCGAAACGTTAATACTAATGTCGCTCATTTCTTGTTTTGCCTCTATATTTTGATTGTCCACAGCAATAAAATTTATATTCACTTTGCAAAAAAATCCAATTGAGTGTGCGGTAAAATAATTTTTAGTCTATTCTTGGACTTACCAGTCCATTATACCAGCACCTCGACTATATCGGACCAGAGTGCACGCTAATTTACCCTTTCACACTTGCTGTGAAAGGCCTTTTTGTGGACTTCTATTAAGTTTGCAAGCAATGTATTGTATTTTGATGGAAGAGCGTCACACTAATAGATTTTTGTAAATTTAAAATAGAATAAAGCAGCAGAAATTTTTGAAAAATTACAAGGATGAGCCAGTGACAGACACTCAGCAGAGTACACGCTGCGGTGGTTGAAGTGGAGCGGGATCTACACTCCTACAAAAAAATTAAACCTCAGACTACAGTGAACACTGAAACACAACTGTTCACTCGCTGTGAAAGGCCTTTTTGTGGACTTCTATTATGTTTGCAAGCAATGTATTGTATTTTGATGGAAGAGCGTCACACTAATAGATTTTTGTACATTTAAAATAGAAGAAAGCAGCAGCAATTTTTGAAAAATTACAAAGATGAGCCAGTGACAGACACTCAGCAGAGTACACGCTGCGGTGGTTGAAGTGGAGCGGGATCTACACTCCTACAAAAAAATTAAACCTCAGACTAGAGTGAACACTGAAACACAACTGTTCACTTGCTGTGAAAGGCCTTTTTGTGGACTTCTATTATGTTTGCAAGCAATGTATTGTATTTTGATGGAAGAGCGTCACACTAATAGATTTTTGTACATTTAAAATAGAAGAAAGCAGCAGCAATTTTTGAAAAATTACAAAGATGAGCCAGTGACAGACACTCAGCAGAGTACACGCTGCGGTGGTTGAAGTGGAGCGGGATCTACACCCTACAAAAAAATTAAACCTCAGACTAGAGTGAACACTGAAACACAACTGTTCACTTGCTGTGAAAGGCCTTTTTGTGGACTTCTATTATGTTTGCAAGCAATGTATTGTATTTTGATGGAAGAGCGTCACACTAATAGATTTTTGTAAATTTAAAATAGAAGAAAGCAGCAGCAATTTTTGAAAAATTACAAGGATGAGCCAGTGACAGACGCTCAGCAGAGTACACGCAGCATTAGTTGAAGTAACTGGAGCGTGATCTGCACTCAAAAAAAAATAAAAAATCACAGACTGCAGTGAACACTGAAACACAACTGTTCACTTGCTGTGAAAGACTCCTTTGTGGACTTCTATAGTGTTTGCAACCAAGGTATTGTATACGGATGGAAGCACGTCACACTATTATTTCAATTGCATGGAGCAGCAAGAATTACACTGAAGAAAAAAAAAGAGTCTGTCAGTGACACGTGCAGATGCCTACAGACAGCGTTGCATACAGAGCAAACTGCAGCGTCACCTGCACTCACACACACCTTGCAGAGCTGTTAAAACAACACTGCAGGCAAAAGGAAGCTTTACACAGCCGGTGGTAAACTAGCCTGCCTAAAGCACAGTACACTAAATCGCAATCTCTAACTGTCCCTCAGAGTCAGCAGAGCAGCGTTCTTTCCCTAACTGAGTTCACAGCACAGTGACGCTAAAATGGCGGCGGCGCCTTTTATAGTGCATTCTGACATCATTTCAGCATCCAATCACAGCCATGCCATTAGTTAACATGACCGCAGCAGTACAGGATGTGCCCACACTTCTTAGGATTCCTCATTGGCTGACTAAAATCACATTGCCTCTCAAAGAATTATGGGAACTTCCGATTCCGGTATACGATATATGTAAAATATCGGAACTAAGTATCGGAATTCCGATACAGCGAATATCGGCCGATACCCGATACTTGCGGTATCGGAATGCTCAACACTAGCAGAGACAAGTTTAGTAAAAATCTCCACAGCACGGCAAAGTCCCAAAGGAGGGAATTTATTAGATCTGGCAAAGAGATAATTGGGGATACCACTAACCTCAGTCATGTTATTTTCATCCTGTAGCGATTCCAAAATGTTAAGTGCTTCCCGTTCTTCCACAGTCCAAGACGGATCAAAATTTCAGCCTTAAAATGCAACTTTTTTAGCAACAATTTACGGGCAAAGAGATGAGTATCCTTCACTGCTGAAAACGCATCTAAATGAGATGACGGGGAAAAAGTGAGACCCTTTCTAAGACCTCAAGTTGAGCCTGCGTGAGTATATGTGTAGACAAATTGACTACCTTATATTGATCTCTACTTTTAGTTGTTTTCTGAGTTTTATTGAACATATCCGGAAATCTTCTCTTATTGCCACTTCTAAGGAAAAAATCCCTAGAATGTTCACCATCACTTGCTGATATGCTGCTTTCTGATTCAGAGGCTTGTGATATCTCTGATGATTTTCGTGAGCCCAAACGTAAATTAGTCCCCTTTCGTAATTGCCAGCAAAAGATTTTTTTGTTTTCATAATCTGCAAGATCCCTTACATATTTCTTATGTTTCCCTTCACTGGTTTTACTTTCCCATTTATCAACCTCTTTATCCATATCTTTTAACCAATTATCCAATTGATCAGCGGTTAATTCTTTCTTTAGGGATTTCAATAAAGAGTCCAATTCACTATCAATCTCAGTTAGAGTTAAACAATTTTTTTCAATAAGAATTTACATAAATTCCATTGAACAATTGGAGGCAGCCGCCATCCATTTGTTAGAAAGTTCCTCATTATCTAAATTGAAAGTAGGATATAATTGCACCCTAAGTCCTCTAAGTATCATCTTTTTATCACAATAATTCTCAAGAGATGCTTTGTTCCACCAAATCTTGATTTTACGATGTAAAGCACCCTTGTATTTATTCATCAATTCCTTATTATTGGTTACAACCTCATTACCACCCGATGAGACACCCTGTTTGAAAATATCCGCAACTTTGTTCCGCCAAGAGTCTTTCTTGGCTTTCATATCCATGTGGACGGACTATCTGTATAAAACAGCAAGCAAATTCAATTAATCAAGGAAATTGTCCAAAATTATTTAAGGCACTTCAAAACCAAATAGAAAAACCACAATGGTGTATATATTCACACCAGAGAAGAAGCGATCCAATTAAAATTAATTTTTATTTCACAAATTTAAAAAATACATAAAAAACATCAATAAACAGAATGTCCCAATGAGGACGCCACCATAGAAATTATTGGTAGTAAGAGTTTATACTGAGTCAGATTATAGTAAATAAGCACCAAAAATTGGAAATCAGCAAAAAATTAAAGACATCAGTGTGTATAATAAATAGAAACAATGCTTATATATCTAAAGTGACAAAAAGAAAATCATGAAAACATTAATCCAGACTCATAACTCACTAAAAAATCATAGTTGTAGATATACCAGGTAAATATGTTGTCACGCTGTTACTGCATACAGGAGGTCCGGGGTCTATGCTGACCCTAAGCTGGGGTCCTGACTAATCCCTCTACCTGGAGGTACTGTTGATGGTACAGAGGTCCAGGCCGCCAGCGTAACCCTATCTCCTGCAAATCCCTGACCTTCAGTAATCTAGTCCTGAGAAGGACCCTGATCACAACACAGGGGACTGGAAGGTATATGCCTAAACACAGTAATAGACGAACGAGACAGTACAAGGGGTAAACTGAAATCCACCTTGCATACAAAACTCACTCCACGAAAACAGAGGGAACACCAACGGGTACGGAGATAAATGATAAAGCGAGGAGGGGAAAACACCACACCAAGTACTCTTCACTTCAGACTTCACAATACCACGATCCGCTCTGCTGGTCTGCATGAATGCTTTCACCGACACATTCCTAGCAGACTGGCAGGTATTTGAAGGAATCTCATTACTGCAGAATTAACTGCAGCTGGGCGAGGCAGGACCTCGTCTAACACAGAGAGTGAGAGAATTAACTCCCTCACTGCCGAAAAACACCAAGCACCAAAAACTCAGCTGCGCGAAGTCAGATTGTGTAATCGCGACGATCTTCGTGGCGACACACCCGTGACATATGTATATTAGAATTATAATATTGCCAGTGCAATAGGATGATAAATTAAAGCTCAATATGTCCACCGATCATAGATACACAGAATGGAGTTAATCAGGGAAACACCCAAAAGCAATCAGACAAATACTTTTTACAAAAATCCATGTATATACTACTGAAAGCAGTGTGTTCAGAGAATCATAGAATTTATGCTATACAGACAGCCTCAAATAAGACAGTCCAATAGAATGATATTATATCCAGCCCATTAGAGTGCTATTAAATCCAGCCATACTATTATCCATAGTGGAAGAAAGAAATTGCTTATAGCAAACTATACCTGGTTCAGTGCAATGGTGGCATCCACTCACCCCGACGCGCATCACATCAATGAAGTATCTCCTCCTCTTATAGGCTGCACTGAACAGGGCGTGACTGCCATATCATGCTGATTGACAGTCGGCTCCCCAAAGTTATGCAGCAGTGAGACGACTGTCAATGAGTAATTGCTTGTAACAGCAACCACTTGCCTGTAAGTTCTTAGGCCCATAGGAAAAAAATAAAATCTTTCAAACCATCTTTTAGAAGAAATTTTATTTTTTTTATTGCGTTTGACCCCCTTACATATAGCCTCGATTCATCAAGACTGGCATTTTCCAAACTGTTTTTAAGAAGGGGCGGAGGAGAGGGTGTGGCATCTAATTAATTGAGTTGCCCATGCCTTTTAATAAATCAAGTGAGGCCTGAAGTGAATATTGCCTCAGTTCACCTCACCACAAATCTTACTCGAGTTACAGATCGGAGTAAGATTAATGGCAAAAGGTATGACACCACCTCTCATGAATTTGACAGGTGCAGATTGTCATGCCACATTATGCCCAATCTAGCCCCAGCTACACCAATTTTGTCAGAGATGGGTATAAATGGCGTGAAAACACCAACAGTTTTTTGTGTAGTCTGGTGATGTGCAAACATTTTGCGACTTTTCAAACCTTTTTATTCCAGAAGTCATAAACTTTTTGATGAATCAGGCCAATAGTCCCTGTTCAGCCTCTCACATATCTGTCAGGTATCAGGGACCAGGCCATTTCCCACTGCTGGCATAAATGGTAGCAAGTTTATCTATTAAACATTTTTGATAGATATTTTTAAAGAACATCTCTAGAATTCGCCCTTTTCTCACCTTGGAAACAACAAAAACCCTCACTGTAGCATTGATCCACTCCCGCCTGGACTACTGCAACGCTCTAAATACTTGGCCTCCCCATTACTCGACTATCCCCTCTCCAGTCCATCCTTAATGCAGCAGCCAGGGTAATCCATCTGGCTAATCGGTACTCGGACGCGTCCGCTCTTCGCCAGTCCTTACACTGGCTGCCCATTCATTATAGGATACAATTTAAAGTACTGGTTCTCACCTACAAAGCTCTCCACAGTGCAGCACCCCCCTACATCTCCTCCCTCATTTCCGACTGCTGCGCTCTGCAAACGACTTTCGACTTACCTCTGCACTAATCCGTACCTCCCACTCCCGACTCCAAGACTTCTCCCGCGCTGCGCCAATCCTCTGGAATGCTCTGCCCCAAGAAATTAGGACTATCCACAATTTGCATGGTTTCAGGCGCTCCCTCAAAACACATTTGTTCAGAGCGGCCTATCACATTCACTAATCAAAGTCATTCTATGTGTAAGTGTGTGTGTGTGTGTGTGTGTGTGTGTGTGTGTGTGTGTGTGTGTGTGTGTGTGTGTGTGTGTGTGTAGCCCATTCACTATCTCCATCCATCCCTCACTCCCTCAAGATGGCTGGACCATCATTGTAAATGCACCATTGTATATATACACCTGTACTTTGTATCTCCCCCACCTCATTGTAGATTGTAAGCTCTCACGAGCAGGGGCGGCTTATTTTGCTTTAATTATTGTATTAACGTTGTTACTTATGACTTGTGTTCTGAAACTGTTAAACTGTAAAGTGCTGCGGAATATGATGGCGCTATATAAATAAAGATTATTATTATTATTATTATTATTTGACCAATAGATGTCAGTGTTGTCCTTACAAATGCATCTTCTATCTTCTGTACTAAACTCCCACTAAAACAACTCCATTACTTGTTCTATTGATAATAAATAACAAGTAACGGGATAAGAGAAAGTTCAAAACAGGTAAAAACTATTTTTCCATGTACTAAAGTAATTGGGACATCAGTACACATTTCTGATGGAAGTACTCTCTAGGTATTTCTTCTGTACCACTCTCCGATTCTCTGAACCTTCTTTGGGCAACCCAATCACTTATGTAAATCCACAATCAACAATAATCCAAAGTTCAAGGGTTCTTCCCAATATGTATTAGATATTCAAAAACATCAGTCACACTTTGTTCCAAATTATTATGCAAATAATACTTTCTCAGATTTTCCCAAATTACCTATATGAATTTCAGTCATTGTAATTTTCCAGTCAAATAACTATTAGAGTACAATTGAAAGGTTTTTGTACAAACTGCCTATGATAACAGTATATTTTGTAAAAAAGAAAACACTCAAACTGCACTCAAAATGCATGTTCCAAATTATTAGGCTAAGTGCACACGTTCAGGATTATTTGCGTTTTTTTCGCGGAAAAAAACACGTAAAAAACGCATGATTTAAGCATCCTATCATTTAGAATGAATTCCGCAATTTTTGTGCACATGGTGCGTTTTTTTTCCGCGAAAAAAAAAAACGCATCTCGGAAAAAGAACCAACATGTTCATTAATTTCGCGGAATTCTAGCGTTTTTCCCGCTATATAAGTGACCTAGAAAGTTCAGGAAAAAATCGCGGTAAAAACGCGCAAAATCCACGCAAAAAACGCACCAAAAACGTGAAAAACCCGCAAAAAAAATGCACGTTTTTACCTCGGAAAAAGTCAGTTTTTGCTCAGGAAAATTCTGCAGACATTCCTGAACGTGTGCACTTAGCCTAATGCACAGCAGAGTTTTCAACCTTTTCATTTTAATAAAGAACAAAAAATTGGTCATTTTTGAAATTGTAAGCATTAGCAGGTTCTTACAAACTGAAATCAAACAGTTTTCAACTCAAAACTTTATTCTAGGTGATGTTACATTTGCACATAGGACCCCTTGTTCGAAAGGAGCTTCTGAACTCTCTCATCCATTGAATTTGTCAGGTTTTGGATGGTTTCTGCTTCAATTGTTTTGCATGAGGACAGAATACCCTCCCAGAGCTGTTGCTTAAATGTGAACTGCCTCCCGCCATCATAGACACTCCTTTTGATGATGCTCCAGAGGTTCTCAATGGGGTTGAGGTCAGGGGAGCATGGGGGCCACACCATAAGTTTGTCCCCTTTTATGCCCATAGCAGCCAGAGATGCAGATGTGTTATGTGCAGCATGAGACGGTGCATTATCATGCATGAAAATGATCTTGCTGCGGAATGCACGGTTCTTCTTCTTGAACCATGGCAGGAAGTGCTGTTTGAGAAGCTCAACATACACTATGGAGTTCATCTTTACCCCTTCAGGGATCCTAAAGGGGCCGACAATCTCTCTCCCCATGATTCCAGCCCAAAACATAACTCCACCTCCTCATTGTTGGCGCCGTAGCCATGTTTGCATGGGGTGTTCATCAACCAGCCATCCTCCACTCCATCCATCTGGACCATCGAGCATTGCACGGCACTCATCGGTGAACAAAACAGTTTTGAAGTCAGTCATCATGTATTGTTTGGCCCACTGGAGCCGTTCCTGCTTCTGTGCAGTGGATAGAGGAGGTCGACAGGATGGCTTATGCACAGCTGCAAACCTCTGAAAGACCCTGCATCTTGTTGTTCGGGGGACGTTGGAGGCACCAGTAGCTTCAAAAACTTGTCTGCTGCTATGACAAGGCTTTTTTGCCGCTGCTCTTTTAACATGACGTAATTGCCTGTAGGAAAGAGTCCTCAATTTTCCCTTATCAGCACGCACACATGCGTACTGTGAATCAGCTACATACTTCTTGATTGTGCGATGATCACGATGAAGTGTCTTGGCAATGTTGATTGTAGTCATGCTTTGACCTAAACACTCCACAATTTGTTGCTTCTCAGCAGCCGACACATCCTTTTTCTTTCCCATTTTGGCAGAAAATGTAGGCTGCTTAATAATGTGGGACAGCCTTCTTAAGTAGTCTTGCCTTTCATTGGACACACCTGCCAAACTAATTAGCACAGGTGTCTGCAATTGCTTACAGTGATATAAAGAGCCCTGACACACATCACCATCAATGAGTTTAACTGACAAACAAAAAAAAATCTTATCTTATCACTCCTAAACAATTTTTGCATAATAATTTGGAACACAGTGTAGAACATTTCTCATAAGAGTGACGTTTCGTCCACAGGGCTTTATCATCATCATCATATCATGTTGTCCTAAGAGCTCATTCAGACGTCTGTATTTTCGTCCTAAGTGCTATTGCAAGCAGGTGACAAGATGTAAATCAAAGACAAAACACAAGGCGGGAGTAACCACTGTAACTATACCTCCAAACTTTTGAAGGACAAACTATGTGGAGCACAATGGTAACTTTTGGCCACACCCCAATCCATGTCCATTTACCATTTTTTTCTCCCCTACCAGGAGGAGATGTCATCGGGGTGGTGACAGTGAGGGACATTCAGCAGATGATTGAGACTACAGGGTTTAGACCCAAATCCAGGACTGTCTGCAATAACCGGGACAGTTGGGAATAGAGATGAGATGAGCAGATTGATTCATGGGTCTCTGGTCCAGCACCTAGACTATTCCATTTGTTGACATCAGGTTATTGGTCCAGGAGAACGGATCTATCTACACCGACGTCTTTCGGAAAGAGACGTCGGTTAATGCACTCCTTCATGCCTCCTCCCATATAGACTCCACAATCGGGGCTATCCCGATTGGGCAGTTTTTGCATATGATTTGTACCTTGGATGAGATATTTGAGAGGCAATCTGTGGACCTTGAGGAGAGATTTCTGGCTCGCGGTTATAGCAACAAAAGGGTTAAATGTGGTTATTTCCGTGCCAGGAATTCTAAGAGATGTGATTTACTTACCATCAAAAAACCAATAAAGTTGATGATTCAAGAATATGGTACCTACCTACCTTTAATCATCAAAACCACAAAAAGCGTATTAAAAAAAATCCAAAATTCAAGAAAACACCACCAAAAACAGGCAGAGATGCTTACCTGTCTGAAAAGGCCTCAATACTGATGCACTGACAGAGTGCAGCGGACTCAAGTAAAATGGCGACTACACAGGTGCATTAATACCACTGCGGGCTGCCCAGTGCTAACTATAATGCATCCAGTGTGAACAGAGGCCACAGTGTACAGAACCATTTGGGCCCAACTGCACTCTGCAAAAGTATAATGTGCAAAAAGACAAAATATATGTAAGATATTAGTTGATATTCTGGCCAAAATATGTAAGCTGGCAACCCACGTCACGGATCCTTACACTTGCCGGTCCTACTCTAACATCTCCTACTCAAAGATCAAAACCACAAAAAGCGGATAAAAAAAAATCTAAAATTCAAACAAACACCACCAAAAACAGGCAGAGATGCTTAACTGTCTGAAAAGGCCTCAATACTGATGCACTGACAGAGTGCAGCGGACCCAAGTAAAATGGCGACTACACAGGTGCATTAATACCAAATTAAACAGCCAGCCTTCAATCAGGGATTGGCCGTGTGGTACACCAGTGCACAAAAGTACAATCTATATATGGCAATGTTCACACTAGGAATGCAGAGCGTCTGGTTCACAGCCTATTAATTACGCCTTATGCGGGCTGCCCAGTGCTAACTATAATGCATCCAGTATAAACCAATAAAGTTGACGATTCAAGAATATGGTACCTACCTACCTTTAATCATCAGTGGGAAACCATGCAGAAGATTATGAACAGACATTGGTCCATCTTAAGAACGGAACCCACCTTATCAAAATGTGTTTCAGATCCACCCCTTATGATGGCAAGAAGGGGTAAAAACCTGAGAGACATTCTGGTGAGCAGCCATTTTGTGGCTAAAACACCCGATTTTTTAAAAGCTGGTAAACGCAAGTGGGGATTTTATCCATGCGGCGATGGTCTCGCATGCCACAATCATGTATGTGCAATGTCATTCACCTCTGCTGATGGCCTTAGAGAATTTAAGATCACCGATTACATCTTGTGTAGTACCACCTATGTCATATACTTGGCCAGATGCACTTGTATATTGATCTATATTGGGTTGACCCTCACGTGAACACTGGGTACGTACCCGTGAGCACGTTAGAGATATTATGGCCGCAGGAGAGGAGGATGACATTGCTTCCCTTAAGACCATCCCTCGTCACTTCAGGCTACACCATAAATGTAACCCAAAAGATCTCCAGGTATCCGGCATCGACCGAGTACGGAGTGGCATTAGGGGTGGGGACATGAAACACACTTTAGCGCAGCTTGAATGTCGTTGGATGACAATTTTGGGTACTATGGCTCTGGCGGGTTTGAATGAGCAATTGAGCTTTGTTCCTTTTCTATAATATACATTCTTACTGTCAGTTATAGTGTTTATCCTTGGATTTGGATTTTAATTTTGTGTGTCCTTTGTTTAATTTAGTACTGACGTCTCATGGTGTAATTCCATCTACTGTCTGTCTTCTGAACTGTTTATGAACTCTCATAAAATTGATGTAATACCCTCTGGAGAACAACTTTCCACTTTCCCAATGACAGGACCATCAGCTTTTCTTTGAATGTAGCTCCATTAGCGCAACATTATGATTATTATAAATGGTGTATTTTTATATATGATTAGATTAATAATACTTTTTTGTTGTTTATGTTTCTTCCATATGTACTGCACTGTGTATATATATTTTTTATTAATATATTTTTCTCACTGTTTTTTCTCCTTTTATGTCTTTACTATCTTCTAAATAACTAGGGGAACAAAGGAAACAAAACTTATAATGCACATGTCTCTTTATATATATTGTCAATAGGGGATCTGACACATTTTCTTATGCATATCACTAATATGGGCGATAGGTTAAGTTATATACTACCATTGTTGCGCACATGTTGCCCTTCTATTTGCCCTCTTTCAATATGGAGCTTCGGGGCACGTGTGCATGCCTGCTGCGCCAGTTTCCATGGTGCATCCCTCACGGCATACGGAAATGACATGGCTGGGTCTTTTGACGTCACGACTTCCCTCCCACCCGCCCCCTCATGTGAGATGCCGGGGTCGTCGCAACTTCCGGGATCTGCGATGCAGTGCGCATGCGCCATACGGTGCTGATTATTCCAGGCAAGGGACACACTCAGCCACAGCCCTCCGAGGAAGCCCACGCGAAATGCGCATTGGAGCTGCAGCGGACACACGTTGGCAGGCAGCAGTATGGGTACACTGAGCATTCCTTATGACACTGTCTTTCTTGGGTTCTGAGACACTTGAAACTGGTATTTATTCCTGCATATGGTAATTACCCTTTTTGCACTATCTTTTTGACCTGGGGACTTTCCAATTATATTTTAATATTGCATCTTACAGGCACTATGCACTTTTGAGTATGATAATATTTTGGTCCTTTGAGGTCGTGCTTGCTCAGCTTTTTCTCCTGCTCCCTCCCTGTGACATAACCTTTTGCTGTCCTTCACACATGAGCCTTCTATGTGCTTTGTCTTCTTAGCTGTTTGTCATACATTTTATGAATTGTGATTTGTTCTTTAATAAAATTTGTTAATTTTTTTACTATAATTGCGACAATGACTCCGTATGGTCTTGTAGGATTTTTGGAGTGTCCATATATACTTATCCTGGTCCTTGAATTAGGCATATGGCCAGTTTGGTAGATATTTAGTATGTATCAGTGGATTTTTTTCTCATCTAACGTTTTGGTGTTCACACGTTGCATAAATAATATGTTTTTTGTTTTCTGTAGATGTCTGCACCAAATGACACAATAATAATCTTCTGTGATTATTGATGCATTTTTATACCTTTTCCCCCTTATTTGGTGTGCAGATGTGAAGCCGTGTTTTAAATATGTTTTTATAGTACAGAAAAGCTTTGATTCTGCACTTAATAAAGTAACTGCAGTTTTTTACATACTTTTTTTAGGCTCCATAGAAGACAAGAGAAAAAGAGCACCAAAACCGCACAGTACAACCACGTGTTTAGACGCACAGGTGCCGCAGTTCAAAAGTAATAACACTTTGCTTGGACAGTTCAACACAGCAGAATTTCTGGCAAAAAAACAGCAGAAAATATGCAGCATTTATGCTACATGTGAACATAGTCTAAATATCCAAGCAAAATGGATGTGATTCCATGAAATCTCCATCCTCGTTGCATCTAAAGACGCTGCAGTTTTGGTGCATTTTTTCCTTTATACACTTCTTCTGAAAAAATGCATGACAAAAGAAACACACCTTGTTCTGTATGTCGGTGCTAGAAACAACAGCCTGGCTCACTTGCACCTTCTGTTCATCATCGTAGGCTTCCACTCCCGAGCGGAGTCTTCTCCCGTATCTTCAGTGCTTGACCGACAGCAGATGTCTTTTACCTCGTGAGATGAGGGCTAGGCCTCAGCTCTTGACTTGCGTAGTCTCAGTCTCAGTTTTGAGCAGCACAGATTGGGTTTTCGGGCCTTGACCAACGTCGTCTGGATTTCGGAACTTGCCTGGCGTGGATCATGTCTTCGGGCTTTGACCGTGGTTGTCTGAATCCCGAAACTCACTTGGCGCCGCCCGAGTTCTGCTTACAGGCGCAACGCTGCCTCGATCCTTCAGCTGCAGCCTGTCACCTTGGCCTTAGGGTCTTTCTTTGATGTACGTCCTGCCCATTCCTTCACTTGGCACCAAATTTCCTCCTGTTTTGGCGAGCTGGCCTTTTATATCGGAGAACTGCGTCATAAAGGTCACCTGACTCGATGCTCCATTCAAACTCTTCCTCTCTGAAACACTCCCTCTTCTGGTTGATTCTACAGTGTCTCGTTTGGACAGTAGATGGCACAAGACTGGGGATTCTTGTCTTATCCGTGAAAGAAGAAGGACAGCACTCGGACTAATGTTATTCAATGGGGCACTGGAGATGAGCGATTTCTTTCACTTACTGAATCTGCATGTGAAAAAAAATCTCTACATGTGCTAGTTGCCTCCATAAGTCATATGAGACTCACCCATTCAAGTCTATGAGTGGGTCAAAAAAACATTTTGATTGCCATACAGAGCCATAGTACAGCATTCGATTTTTACTGATACATTGCAATTCTCTAACATACGAAACTGTGAACGCTCTTGCAAATGATTAATCGTTGTTGTAAAAAAACGGATTGTACATGGATGACAAGACAGAAAAAAATTGTCCCACTTTCTGCATTAAAGCCTGACCGATTATTTTTTTTATTATACACTCGTGTGACTCTTCCATAAGTCCAGGTGTACACCACCATGTTCTGTCTGAGTGTGATCTGACAAAACACCGGATCATACTTGGACCAATGCTATATACGACTTTTTCTTCAGCCAGCCCGAGTCGGTGCGAGGGGAAAATCACAGCATGTCCGAGTTTTATATGATTATCGGCCGTTCAAGTCAATGAGTGCGTGGAAAACATCGGACTGCACTCAGATTTCACCAACTGCCCACTAGATGGACTCATATATCATAGTAACTTTTTGATAAACTATCATATGTGGATTTACCTGTATGTTAACCCCTTTCTGCCATCTGACGTATTATAATGTCCATGTGACCTAGCACAATTTGACCATGGACGGTATAGTATGTCATCACGATCAGCCGTGCTCACGAGGGGTGCTTGGTTGATCGCGGCCAGGGGTTGGCTGATTCTCACAGCTGACACCCGGCACTAGGTGCCAGGAGCAGTCACAGACTGCTCCTGGCACTTTAACCCCCGAAATACTGCGATCAACAAGATTTCAGCATTACGGGAGCCTGCACCGGGGCTGACAGCCCCTCTGCCTTTGGATCGGAGACCCCGCGTCATGACGACATCCGGCTCACTAGAGCTATTTAACTTGCTGATCATGCGCAGTGTATGATCAGCAAGTCTCCCTGTCAGTGCAGCGCTGACAGTTTATATGGAATGCAGATGCTGCTTCATCTGCATGGCATAAAAGCGATCAGCCTGCAAAAAATGATTGTCCCATAGTGGTACTAAGTAAAAAGTAAAAAATGTTTTTTTAAATAATTGTAAAAATATTTAATCCCTCTCTGACATCTGACATACTATCTCGTCCATGTGCCCTGGGCCTGTCTGACCATGGACTTGATTGTACGTCATGGCAAACGGCGCTCCTTCTCTTCCGAGCTCTGTCATGTGCCCAAACAGTGGTTTACCTGCACACTCAGAACAAATTGCACAATAACTTTTGGGGTCCAATTTCTCCTGTCACCCTTGGTAAAAAAAAATTTGGATCTGAATTAATTTTTTTATGAAAAAAAGTTAAGGTACTGTCACACTAAGCAAGATCGCTAGCGAGATCGCTTAAGCGTTAGCGATTTTATGACGCAGCAGCGACCTCATTAGCAACGTCGCTGTGTGTGACATGTAGAGGCGATGTGCCCCCGCTGCGATTTCGCTGATTGTTCATGAACGTTCTGGACCGTTTTTTGATCGTTGCCGTCCCGCTGGTGAGCCTGAATCGCTGAGTGTGACACCCTTTATGAACGACTTTACCAGTGGCGCAGGCAGGACTAGGTTTTCCCAACGAGGTCGTTATACAGATCGCTGATCTCTGATGAGATCTTTGTGTTTGGAAGCTAACTAGCGACCATATAGCGATCGCACCAACGATCTCGCCAGGTCGTGTGGTCGTGATCGCTGGTGCGTTCGCTAAGTGTGACAGTGCCTTTAAATGTTCATTTTTTTTAAACATTCCAAAAATTCCTGTGAAGCACCTGAAGGGTTAATAAACTTCTTGAATGTGGTTTTTGAGCACCTTCAGGGGTGCAGTTTTTAGAATGGTGTCACTTTTGGGTATTTTCTGCCATATAGACCCCTCAAAGTGACTTCAAATGTGATGTGGTCCTTAAAAAAAAAAAATGGTGTTGTAAAAATGAGGAAAAGTTTGGTTCCAAAATTGTGCTGATGTAAAGTAAACATGTGGGAAATGTTACTTATTAAGTATCTCTATGATTTAACCCTTATAACTTCCTAACAAAAAAAAATTTGGTTCCAAAATGGTGCTGATGTAAAGTAGACATGTGGGAAATGTTACTTATTAAGTATATTGTGTGACATATATTTGTGATTTAAGGGCATGAAAATTCAAAGTTGAAAAAGTGCAAAATTTTAAAAATTTTCATCAAATTTCCACTTTTTTCACAAATAAACGCAAGTCATATCAAAGAAATTTTACCACTATCATGAAGTACAATATGTCACGAGAAAACAATGTCAGAATCACAGGGATCCATGGAAGTGTTCCAGAGTTATAACCTCATAAAGGGACAGTGGTCAGAATTGTAAAAATTAGCCCGATCATTAACGTGCAAACCACCCTCGGTGGTAAAGGGGTTAATTATCATTCCTTGTGATTCTGTCTGGGTCCGGCTTCATTCTGTTCTGGAATTTTTCTCCTCCCTCTTACAGTTTAATATTTTATTGGATTTTAAACTAAGTGTTTAATAAAGATTATTATATTTTACTCCTTTGGGTTTATGCACTTCCTTCTTGTTTGGTTGTTATGTATTTTGGAAGTACCACCATCTTTTGATCATTTTTAGGTATTAATTGAGCTTAGTGAGAGGCAACAGGAGTGATGTGAGCTGTTGACGTGAAATCACCGCAGCAGTCAAAACACAGAGACTGTAGCATTGGCGGAGAACCAGCGCTGAGCCAAGGGAGGGTGATGAGCTGCGATCATTACTCCCTTGCTGACAATCAATGACAAGAGGCTAGCAATGGGTGGTAAAATACAATAGAGCTGGTGAGTGAAGTGCCTGTCCCGCTGAACCTGATAATAAAACTTAAAAAATTGATTTTTCAAAAACTCCCTACCAAGAAAGGTATGAATGTTATAAGCATCATAGGGACTTTACACTCATTAGTATGGGGATGAATATCCTGCTAAGGCTGTGTGCACACGTTCAAGATTTTTCGTGTTTTTTTTCGCGTTTTTGCGGCGGTTTTCAGCTGCAAAAATGCTTAAAAAACGCATGCATTAAGCATCCTATGATTAGAATGTATTGTGCAATTTTAGTGCACATGGTGCGCTTTTTTCAGCGAAAAAAACGCATCGCAGTAAAAAATGCAGCATGTTCATTAATTTCACGGTAAATTTGCGTATTTCCTGCTATATTATTGACCTAGAATATTCAGGAAAAAATTGCGGTGAAAACGTGCAAAAAACGCGGTAAAACGCATTCGGATTTCCTGGGAAAAAGTCCAGTTTTTCATCCGGATTTCCTGGGTAAAAGTCCGTTTTTTGCAGCGGAAAAAATGCTAAAAAAAAACGTGAAAAATCCTGAACGTGTGCACATAGACTAACAGGTCCTTTTCACGCTGTGTCCATGTAGTTGGCATCAAGTGGGCAGCTTCAAAGTACAGCTACACTTCCATGCTAACCCAAGACTAGTAATAGTAGGCTAATGCTAAATTATATACTCTGACAGATATGTGCCACTTGTGCTGCAAAATGCAAATATCCATGTTGCTACATTCATGGAAAAAAGTTATTTGCTCTGGAATGGTGAACTGAGGAATCCTCAATGTGGCTCCGGACAACTTTCCGGATTGATTCATATATAATCGTTCTCTACCTTGGATGGAAATTTTCCAATAATTTCAAAAGCATAACTGAAGTTGTTTTTTTATAGAAGTCTATACTGCCACCTAATGTTCAAGAAAAATAACTGCTCATCCATTAATAAAAAAAAATGTAATAGTGCTGCTGAACCAATGTCCAGTAGCATTGTGTATTTTCTAGCGAACTTACAGCACTGAGGTCATCTGGCTACCAGCAGATGGTTCTGTATTCATTTTCATAGCCATGTATTACCTCTTGGGTCTCTCAGATTTCCACTACTCTAAATCTAAAAATAAATGGTGGCGTGGACAAACCAGCCTGTTTCCCTGCAACTTTGGTATGAATATAATGCACACTCTAAATATTCATACACCAAAGAAAAACAGATAGCACTCATTGGTCTTTTGAAGAAATTCCGCTCTTTATTTGCAACAAAAAGGCATGTTGGCCGGGGGAGTGAGGACAGGAGTAGGCAGAAGCTTGACGACGGCCGTTTCGCACCTACTAGCGCTTCCACGGGTCAATTAGTGGAAGGATGTGACGG
Source organism: Oophaga sylvatica (assembly GCA_033576555.1). Classification (NCBI taxonomy): domain Eukaryota; kingdom Metazoa; phylum Chordata; class Amphibia; order Anura; family Dendrobatidae; genus Oophaga; species Oophaga sylvatica. The sequence goes on from JARQOD010000004.1 coordinate 412,116,250, forward strand.
GGGAAGTAAATATCCCGTCACCATATCGCTCCTCCTTACACAGCTGCTGCCATAATGACGTAAAACATAAAAACAACTAAAATCAACATTAAGCATGCATGAAAACATACAGTTATACAGAAAACAAGTGGGAAAAAGAAATAACAGGCAAAAAAACACCTTATACAGTACATAGCATTCTGCAGTATATACAAACTTGTCCCTAAGAATGGTATGTACCTGTGGGATCGTTACTCCAAGTAGTATTCACATCAAAAACATGCCTGCTGGAAAAAGGCTTTTTCATGCAAAAAACATTTCTGCAACCATTACTATGGGAGACATTTTAATAAAAAAACAGTTTACACAAGAAAATATATTACTACAAAGAGAACGTTTTCACAAAAAGATGGACATGTCCACCCTGTCATACAATCCAATAGGGCCCATTGCGCAAGTATCCATAATCCACCTATCCTCCCGTCTAAGTATCACCTTGTGGGGGCAAGGTCACCTTCTCCAAGCCTGCAAATGACAGTACATCAGGATCTCCTGCATGCATCTCTTTTATATGATTAATTAAACGGGTGAACTCCTTTGCCCAATAAAATGGACTTGTAATGCTCCCTAAACCACACATATAAAGGCCGTATGGTTTTTCCTATGCAATAATATTTACACGGACAAAACAACATACACTACATGGTCAGTCTTACACGTTATAAACTCAGAAACTGAATGACTCACCGCCCCCACACGAATAACCCTATCCGTCATATGAAATTTACAGTATGGGCAGTGACCACACTTATGATTGCCCTTGGGGATTCCTGCCTTTAACCAATTACCATCTTCCTTCCTAATACAATTACAGACCAAAATGTCCCTGAAACTAGTGCTACGTTTGCACAAAATCAGGGGTCCCCTAGCTTCAATATCTGCCAATTCCTTGTCCCTTTCTAGGATGTGCCAATTTTCCCTTATAGAGGCACAAATTTGACGATCTATAGGGCCATATTGAAAGCAAAATGTGAGCCTTTTATCCTTGTTCTTAATAGTACTACTCTCAAGGGCTCTGTTTTCAGTGACTCTCTCCCCATCAACTCCATCCAGAGCTGTCTTCAACAATGTTTCTGGGTATCCCCTTTGTCTAAATCTACCATATAACTCCATAGACTGTGTATTATAACCCACATCAGTGTTATTCACCCTTCGCACTCTGAGGAATTTGCTATATGGCAGAGACTTTTTTGTATAGGGTGTATGAAAACCTTTATAGTGCATCATCGAATTCGTTGCTGTTGGTTTCCTAAATAAAGATGTACATACTGCCCCATCTAGAATCTTCCCTGAGACGTCCAGGGACTCCAACTGTGAACCACCAAAAACAGGTGTAATTGACATGTTTATGGTGTTATTATTAATCAAAGATACGAAGGCCTTAAAGGTGTCCCTGGAGCCATCCCACACCATAAAAATGTCATCGACATATCTGAGGTATAATTTGATGTGCTTAAGGAAAACGTTATAAGCTGAATAAATGAATCTCTCCTCAAATAATCCGAGCAATAAATTAGCAAAAATGCATGCTGTCGGAGTCCCCATGGCACTCCCAACGTTTGTAGGTACCACGTATCCAAAAACATAAACGCGTTGTGTGTGAGAACGAAATTAACCCCCTCACACACAAAATCAATGAAATCCTGTCCTTTGTCAATGGTATTTATACCCCTATTGCAATGTGACGTCCATTAGTAAATGCTCTGATCCAGAACATCTCTAGAGAAAACTGCTCTCTTAATGCTCCTTTGTGAGACATTTACTTAATTTGCACCAAAATCTGGCTCTAATTCCTTGATCAAACCTTCTTTACCATGCAGTCTGAGCACTGTTTATAGGTATATTGCAGTTTTATGTGATTACACATCCATTATTTCATAAAGACTGAACTCATTGAACTGGTTGTCTCTTCAAATACAAGTCCCTTCAGCATCCACTTCATGGATACAGTTGATTTCGACTGGGGGAAGGTTTGTAATGTAAGTATGACCTTATTAAGCCAGAAGAGAGTGGCTCTCATATATGACCCAAATAGGTTGAGGTGCGAATTAGGTAAGCACTCTATGATCTGTAGGGGCAGGGTTGTCCATGTGTTACCAACTTGAATGGGGTTGATGGCTTTAAATTGACCATATACATACAGTGGTGGCCAAAAGTATTGGCACCCCTGCAATTCTGTCAGATAATACTCAGTTTCTTCCTGAAAATGATCGCAAACACAAATTCTTTGGTATTATTATCTTCATTTAATTAGTCTTCAATGAAAAAACACAAAAATAATTTACCTAAAGCCAAATTGGATATAATTCAGCACCAAACCTAAAAAAGGGGGTGGACAAAAGTATTCGCACTGTTTGAAAAATCATGTGATGCTTCTCTAATTTGTGTAATCAACAGCACCTGTAACTTACCTGTGGCACCTAACAGGTGTTGGCAATAACTAAATCACACTTGCAGCCAGTTAACATGGATTAAAGTTGACTCAACCTCTGTCCTGTGTCATTTTGTGTACCACATTGAGCATGGAGAAAAGAAAGAAGACCAAAGAACTGTCTGAGGACTTGAGAAACCAAATTGTGAGGAAGCATGAGCAAACTCAAGGCTACAAGTCCATCTCCAAAGACCTGAATGTTCCTGTGTCTTCCGTGCGCAGTGTCATCAAGAAGTTTAAAGCCCATGGCACTGTGGATAACCTCCCTAGATGTGGAAGGAAAAGAAAAATTCATGAGAGATTTCAACGCAAGATTGTGCGGATGGTGGATAAAGAACCTCGACTAACATCCAAACAAGTTCAAACTGCCCTGCAGTCCGAGGGTACAACAGTGTCAACCCGTACTATCCGTCGGCATCTGAATGAAAAGGGACTGTATGGTAGGATACCAAGGAAGACCCCACTTCTTACCCCGAGACATAAAAAAGCCAGGCTGGAGTTTGTCAAAACTTACCTGAGAAAGCCTAAAATGTTTTGGAAGAATGTTCTCTGGTCAGATGAGACAAAAGTCGAGCTTTTTGGGAAAAACCATCAACATAGAGTGTACAGGAAAAGAAAAGAGGCATTCAAAGAAAATAACACGGTCCCTACAGTCAAACATGGCGGAGTGTTATGTTATGGTAGCTGAGGAGAATAAGCAAAAATGGCAATACACCAGAGAGGCTGGAACCTATTGGATTGCAGTAACCTGAACTAACCACACAACTAGAGGTAGCCGTGGAGCGTTCCTACGTTGATCCTAGACGCCTCGTCACAGCCTGAGAGATAACTTGTAAGGTTCTTTGAAACTCAGTTTTTCCGTCGGCCATTTTGCTTTCTGTCTTGCTGCAGCTATCTTGCCCTCAGTCAATATGGAGTTTCCAGCTTTCATGTTCCCGCCCTGATTCTCTCCCTCTTGCCTCTTAAGCAGCCTCAGCTGAGCAATCAGTGCTTCAGAATCAAGCCTGCAGTCAGCCTGTGACCTGACTCCTGAAACCTTGGACTTGGTACTCCAGCTATTTCCTACTGAGGAACTTTGGAACACTTGTGGACTCTGGAAACTTGCTGTTTGGTAAATCCATGTTTGCAAGGGAATTACGGTAACAGAGAAGAGATCCTGAACCTATTGTGGAGAGTTATTGCTGAGCTTAAAGTTACTCTGGCCTGCTGTGTCTCCTGCCTCTGTACCTGCAAACTGTGTGACCCTTTTGCCTACTTGTATGAAGTAATACAAGTCCTTCCATATGAAACCTGTGTCTCATGTGTTTTCCTCGCACCCAAGCACAAGACGCTATATGAACTGTACACCATACATTACAAGATTCTGAAGCCAATGTTAGTGTCTGCTGGGTCTGGGAAGGCCGTGTCTGCTGTGACTGTGGATATCAGATGTCCGTTTATACCTTCTGTGATGACAGTGGTTGTGACTTCTCACAACCATTCCAGGTGAGCACATTCCCTTAATTTTACTCTGGAATGTTACCACAGGTAAACACTATTGTGTTTTTTTTTTTTACTTTTCTCTTCTCCTTCCAGTACTTCTGCCTTAAAAGATCTGGAAGATGGAGGCTCGCATAAAGGAGCTTTGCGGAATGACTGATACAATCTGTGCAGATATACAGACTTTAAAGACCCGTTTTGCAAGCCTACAGGACCTCACTAATCACAATTTGCAAGTGTTTGGACAAACTACCCAGGATTTACGAGCCAGGATTGAGGCTCTAGAGGAACGAGTCCAGGCTCCTGCCATAACCCCGAGTTCTGGGATCCCCAAGTTACCCCCTTTTCATTTTGGCGGTGAACGTGAGAAATTCAGGGGATTTATTAACCAATGCAATCTATTTTTCTCTGCACATGCTTCACAATTTCCCACTGAACGATCCAAAGTGCTTACTATAATCATGTTGCTTACCAACAAGGCTTTGATGTGGGCAAACCCTCTGATTGAGACTGGGGATGAATGTTTGAATCATCTTGATGCTTTCATTTCAGCCATGGGGCAGGTGTTTGATGACCCCAATCGAGGTGCAACAGCTGAAGCAGCCATGTTAACTTTGCGCCAAGGTAAGCACTCAGTAGCCGAATATGCCTTGGATTTCAGGAGATGGGCTCTCGATACCACTTGGGACACTTCCGCCAAAAAATCTATTTTTCGGAAAGGGTTGTCTCCACTGATTAAGGATGAACTTGCTCGTGCCGACCCTCCCACTGCGTTAGGTGACTTTATTAACTATTGTATCCGTATTGATGCTCGTCTGACTGAACGCAGACAAGAGAGATGGTTCGAAAATAATCACACTAACCTTTTCCTACCTCCCTCCTCAGCTAAGGAACCTTTGAGTAGGATCACACGGGAACCAGAATCTGAACCCATGCAGGTGGACTCTTTACAAAGACGGGTTAGTGATGCACGCAAAGAACATCGTTTAAAGGAAAATCTATGTTTCTACTGTGGTAAGTCAGGGCACTTCATTATAAACTGCCCCAGCCGTTCTCGTAAGACTACTGCAGCAGTCATTCACTGTGAGTGTTGCGAGAGGAAATCTGTCATGTCCGAGCCTCAGGCTCCAGAGAGATCTGCTGCAAGAGATCTTGATTTCTCGGACTTAAACTCCGTTAGTTCTGAGGACGATGACGGTGTAAACGCTGCAATTTTTCAAGTTTCCTCAGCGGTGTCCCAGCTGAGTTGTAAAAAAAACAATTCTCATTGCTTCCTTTCCATCAAACTCTGGGTTGACTCAGTCTGGGTGTCTAGCTCTGCTATGATCGACTCAGGAGCAAGTGGAAATTTTATGGATATCTCCTTTGCTCTGAAACAGGGGATACGTTCAGTGAAGAAGGCTACTCCAGTACAGATGGAGACTGTGGATGGCTCCCTGCTGACCTCTGGACCAGTGGATCAGGAAACGGAGCCTTTGAGGGTCCTTATGGGTAAAGATCATCAGGAGAAACTGTCCTTTATGCTTATCTCTTCTCCCCACTTTCCCATTATTCTAGGGCTACCATGGCTGCACGCTCAGAACCCTACGATTAACTGGGAGACCAAGGAATTACACTTTCCGGAGAAACAGATGAGTCCAGGAGTTTCAGCCTGCTCTGTTCTTAAAGGAACCATGTCAGTCCTTGAACTACCAGCTGTATACCAGGACTATGTGGATTATGTGACAAGAAGAACGCTGACCAGCTTCCCCCTCACCGTCCATATGATTGTCCAATTGAATTATTGCCTGGAGCAGAGATACCTTTTGGTAAGATCTACCCCCTGGCGGGGCCCGAGCTAAAGGCTTTGAAGGATTACATAGACGAAAATCTAGCCAAGGGTTTCATACGCCCCTCTTCATCTCCTGCAGGTGCACCCATCTTCTTTGTGAAGAAGAAAGATGGATCTCTGAGACCCTGCATAGACTATAGGGAACTCAATAAGGTTACTATTAGAAACCGTTATCCATTGCCTTTAATCCCTGAGTTATTGGAGAGAGTGCGGCATGCCAAAATTTTTTCTAAACTGGATCTCCGTGGGGCCTATAACTTGGTCCGTATTAGACCTGGGATGAATGGAAGACTGCATTCAGGTCACGCTATGGACACTTTGAATATCTAGTTATGCCTTTTGGTCTGAGTACCGCCCCAGCCACTTTCCAACACTTGGTGAATGACATCTTCAGGGATCTCCTAGATACATTCGTGGTGATTTATCTGGATGATATTCTAATTTTTTCTAACTCCACAGAGGAACATCATGGACATGTGAGAATGGTCTTAGAACGCCTAAGACAAAACCATCTTTACATCAAACTTGAAAAGTGTGAATTCCATAGGACCGAAATTCAATTTCTGAGGTATGTACTGTCTATGCAAGGGATTAGTATGGATGGAAGCAAGACCCAAGCCATCAAGGATTGGCCAATTCCTAGAAATGTGAAGGAGGTGCAGCGCTTCATCGGGTTTGCCAACTTCTATAGATGTTTCATTAGGAATTTCTCTGAGGTAGTGTCACCTATCACCCAACTTACCCGGAAAGAGTCTAGGTTCTCCTGGACCCCGCAAGCCCAGGAAGCATTTTCCCGTCTAAAGGATAAATTTACCACCGCACCTATCTTAGTACATCCCAACCCCGAACTTGCCTTCATAATAGAGGTGGATGCTTCAGACTGTGCCGTTGGAGCTATACTCTCTCAGAGAACAGGTGAGAAGAATGTCTTGCATCCCTGTGCCTTCTTTTCCCAGCGGTTGTCTTAGGCTGAGAGGAACTACGATGTGGGCAATAGAGAATTGTTGGCCATTATTGCCGCCTTCAAGGAATGGAGACACCTTCTTCAGGGAGCTGCACAGCAAATAGTCGTCCTGACAGACCATCGTAACCTTGAATTTATCAGGTCGGCTAAGAGCCTGACTCCTCGCCAGACTCGCTGGAATCTTTTCCTAAATCAATTTAATTTTGTAATTTCTTATAGGCCAGGATCGCGCAATGGAAAGGCTGATGCACTCTCTAGGATTCATTCAGCAGAGACACCTCCACTTACTCCTCCTAAGACTATTCTTCCTGACTCTAGATTCCTGGGAGTGATTCATAATCAAGACCTACTTAAGGACATCAAGGAGGCATACCATGCGGATTCTTTGTTGGCACAACCCCCAAGGGACGTAAGTCTTGTCTTTAAGAATGGTGTGTAGATTCAGGGACAACGTCTGTATATACCTGAAACAGTCAGATTGAGAGTATTGCAACTCATCCACGATTCCAAGATAGCTGGGCAGAGAGGAATTTTAAAGACACAAGAATTTCTTTCTCGTTTCTTTTGGTGGCCCACTTACAGGAAAGATGTTTTAAACTACATCACTTCATGTGAAGTCTGTGCAAGATGCAAAACACCTCGCTCCTCACCAACTGGTCTGTTGCAACCCCTTCCCACCCCGTACCGCCCGTGGGGATCCATTTCTATGGACTTCATTGTGGAGTTACCAACCTCTCAAGGGAAGAACATCATTCTAGTGGTAGTCGATCGTTTAACAAAGGCGGCTCATTTTATCCCCTGTGTCGGCTTACCCACTGCAAAACAGACATCAGATTTGATGATTAAGAATGTGTTTCGCTTGCATGGAGTACCGGATGAGGTCATTTCGGATCGAGGGGTGCAATTCACTTCAAGGTTTTGGCAAAATTTTTGTGCCGCATTGGACATTAAAGTAAACCTTTCTTCTGCTTTTCATCCCCAGACTAATGGACAGACAGAACGAACCAATCAGACCCTGGAGCAGTATCTCCGCTGCTTTATCTGCCATCTACAGGATGATTGGGTGGATCTACTCCCACTGCTGAGTTCTCTTATAACAACTCTCAGAGCGCCTCCACTAAGCAGTCTCCTTTTTACTCCAATCTAGGTTATCATCCTAACATTCTTCCTCGATTTCCCATAGATACGCCCTTGCCGGCAGTGGCTGAAAGACTCACTTCTTTACAAAAGAATATGGATCTTCTAAAGGAAAATCTGGAATTGGCTCAGGAAAGGTACAAGAAAGCAGCAGATACATTTCGTAAACCTGCACCAGCTTTCAAGGTAGGAGACTTGGTCTGGCTGTCAACCAGAAATCTTAAGTTAAAGATTCCATCGTCTAAATTGGGACATAAGTACATTGGACCCTATAAAATCAGTAAAATTATAAGTGCCGTTGCTTGTCATCTTCAACTGCCCAGAACTATGAGAATCCACCCTGTCTTTCATGTATCCCTACTAAAGGCTGCAACACCCAATACGTTTCCTGGACGTTCTTCTCCTTGCCCTGACCCAGTGCTGGTCGATGGTCAGGAAGAATTTATGGTGGAAAGGATTCTAGATTCCAGGTTGTACAGAAATCAGTTACAATATATGATCAAATGGCAGGGCTACCCAGTGGAGGACAACTCATGGGAACCGGTCAATAACGTTAATGCTCCTCGCCTGCTCCGCCAGTTTCATCAGAGGTACCCAGACAAGCCTGGTCTGAGGTCATCCGGAGGTTGTCCCTAAGGGGGGAGTAATGTAAGGTTCTTTGAAACTCAGTTTTTCCGTCGGCCATTTTGCTTTCTGTCTTGCTGCAGCTATCTTGCCCTCAGTCAATATGGAGTTTCCAGCTTTCATGTTCCCGCCCTGATTCTCTCCCTCTTGCCTCTTAAGCAGCCTCAGCTGAGCAATCAGTGCTTCAGAATCAAGCCTGCAGTCAGCCTGTGACCTGACTCCTGAAACCTTGGACTTGGTACTCCAGCTATTTCCTACTGAGGAACTTTGGAACACTTGTGGACTCTGGAAACCTGCTGTTTGGTAAATCCATGTTTGCAAGGGAATTACGGTAACAGAGAAGAGATCCTGAACCTATTGTGGAGAGTTATTGCTGAGCTTAAAGTTACTCTGGCCTGCTTTGTCTCCTGCCTCTGTACCTGCAAACTGTGTGACCCTTTTGCCTACTTGTATGAAGTAATACAAGTCCTTCCATATGAAACCTGTGTCTCATGTGTTTTCCTCGCACCCAAGCACAAGACGCTATATGAACTGTACACCATACATTACATAACTACACCTAAAGGCAGAAAGATGAAAGCTATCTGCCCCGGAGCAGATCCCCAAAGAAAATAGGAAGCCCCCAAATATGTAATGGTGGTTAGACAAGAAGAAGCACGGACTCAGACAGAAAATAGAATGAGCAAAAGCTGGGGCCAAATCTGTCTAGACAGAAAAGTACAGGAAAGGATACTCACTGCAATCCAAAAAACCCCTAAAAAATACCAGCTCTTCTGATTGCAAAAAAACCTGAGATCACACGATCTCTACCACCTAAATCAGATCTCTGGTGTAACAAAACTAAGCCGCAGCCACTGAAAAAACAGAAAAGAGCAAATGAACAAATAACAGTGGCTTCAGATAAACTGAGAGGAGCACAAGCCCCCGGAGGGGACCAGGCTGACCTCCACAGAAGTGCAGGGAACAATGCAAAAAGCAAGCACAAAAATAAAAGCAGAAAATATCTTATCTGATAGCAGAAGATGCAGGCAAGACTCAGCAAACTTCCAAATGAACCAAGAACCACAATTGAGACAAGAACAATTGATCACCGGCAACCATCATGGGAGGGAACCTCCCTTATATCAGACCAGCCAGTGATCCCAGATTGCCATTCCTCGCTGAAAGGTTCAGTAGTGTCTGTAACCACCAGAGGGAGCCTCTGCTCAGAAACCATCTCTAGCACATTCATAACAGTACCCCCACTTGAGGAGGTGTCACCGAACCCTCACTTGTGCAACCAGGCCGATCAGGATGAGCTCGGTGATAGGCACGGATCAGTCTCCTAGCATGGATGTCCGAAGCAAACACCTAAGAATTGTCCTCCGGACCATAACCTCTCCACTTAACCAAATACTGGAGTTTCTGTCTAGAAAAACGAGAATCCAATATTTTTTCACCACATACTCCAGATTGCCCTCAACCAAAACAGGGTCAGGAGGCGCAACCATAGGAACCACTGGCTCGACAAACCTCTTCAATAAGGACTTGTGGAACACGTTATGGATCTTAAATGTCCCTGGAAGAAGCAAACGGAAGGAAACAGGATTAAGAATCTCCATGATCTTATAAGGTCCAATGAACCTAGGCTTAGCTTTGGAGATGCAACCCTCATAGGGATATTTCTTGAGGACAACCAAACCAAGTCCCCCACTTTAAACCGAGGACCATCAGTCCTATGCCGGTTGGCAAACCGTTGGGCCTTCTCCTGAGAGAGAGACAACCTCTCCACTACCTGGTCCCAAATCTGCTGCATTCGCTCCACAACAGAGTCAACACTCGGACAGACAGAAGCCTCCGCCTGTCCCGAAGAAAATCGAGGGTAAAACCCAAAATTGCAGAAAAATGGAGACATCAAGGTGGCAGAGCTAGCCCTATTATTAAGAGCAAACTCAGCCAAAGGCAAAAAAGAGACCCAGTCATCTTGATCAGCAGACACAAAACATCTCAAATAAGTCTCCAAGGTCTGGTTTGTTCTCTCGGTTTGTCCATTGGTCTGAGGATGAAAAGCAGAGGAGAAAGATAATTGAACACCAAGTTTAGAACAAAATGTCCTCCAAAATCTGGAAACAAACTGGACTCCTCTGTCAGACACAATATTCTCTGGAATGCCATGTAACCAAACCATGTGCTGAAGGAACAAAGGCACCAATTCGGAGGAGGAAGGTAACTTAGGTAATGGCACAAGATGTATCATCTTGGGAAACCTATTACAGATCACCCAGACAACGGTCATTCTCTGAGAAACAGGGAGGTCGGAAATAAAATCCATAGAGATATGGGTCCATGGCCTCTTGGGCACAGGTAATGGCATTAACAAACCACAAGAGCGAGAGCTAGGCTTGGAGCGAGAGCAAGTCCCACAGGACTGCACAAATTCCCTGACATCACGAGACAAAGTAGGCCACCAAAAGGACCGACTCACCAAGTCTCTGGTACCAAAAATCCCGGGATGACCAGCCAACGCGGAACAATGAATCTCAGACATCACACTCTTCTTCCACTGGTCTGGGACAAACAATTTCCCAATAGGGCAGCGCTCAGGTTTATCCTCCTGACACCCTTACAGAGCCAGTCTCAAATTGGGCGAGATGGCGGAAAGAACTACACCCTCTTTCAAAATAACAGTAGGATCAGATAACTCAGGAGAGTCCGCAAAGAAACTCCTTGAGACGGCATCCGCCTTAACATTCTTAGTGCCAGGAAGAAAGGAAACCACAAAATTAAAACGTGTGAAAAACAAGGCCCACCTGGCCTGTCTAGGATTAAGTCGCTTGGCTGATTCGAGATAAACCAGATTCTTATGGTCCGTGAGGACCACCACCTGATGTTTGGCTCCCTCCAGCCAATGTCTCCACTCTTCAAAGGCCCACTTCATGGCCAATAACTCCCGATTACCCACGTCATAATTACGTTCAGTTGGAAAAAAATTTCGAGAGAAAAAGGCACAAGGGTTACTCTTAGAGGTCTCTGGATCTCTTTGGGACAAAACGGCACCTGCCCCAATTTCAGAGGCATCAACCTCCACCTGAAACGGTAGAGAAATATCAGGCTGCGGTAGAACAGGAGCAGAAGTGAATCTCTGCTTAAGTTCCTGAAACGCAGAGACTGCCTCAGGAGGCCAATACACCACATCAGAACCCTTTTTGGTCAAATCAGTCAATGGTTTAACAATACCGGAGAAATTACCAATAAATTTACGATAAAAATTGGCAAAACTCAAAAATCTCTGAAGAGCCTTTAATGAAGTAGGTTGGACCCAATCACAGATGGCCTGAACCTTGACCGGGTCCATTTCAATAACAGACGGAGACAAAATGAATCCCAGAAATGAGACCTTCTGTACGCCAAAAAGACACTTTGATCCCTTCACATACAGAGCATTCTCTCTCAAAATCTGGAACACAGTCCGAACATGTTTCACATGAGGGTCCCAGTCATTGGAAAAAATCAAGATATCATCCAAATAAACAATCAGAAATTTATCCACAAAATCTCTGAAAATATCATTCATCAAGGATTGGAAGACGGAAGGAGCATTAGTGAGCCCAAAGGGCATCACCAGGTATTCAAAATGCCCCTCTGGGGTATTAAACGCCGTCTTCCATTCATCCCCGTGCTTAATGCGAATAAGGTTATATGCCCCCCTGAGGTCAAGCTTGGTAAACCAAGTAGCACTTTTCACCCTGGAAAACAGGTCAGAAATCAAGGGTAACGGATATTGATACTTCACAGTGATCTTATTCAAGAGACGATAATCAATACTCGGCCTCAATGAACCATCCTTTTTGGCCACAAAGAAATAACCGGCGCCCAAGGGTGAAGAGGATGGTCTGATATGACCCTTCTCCAATGACTCCTTGATATAAGATCGCATAGCATCGTGTTCAGGTACAGACAAGTTAAAAAGGCGACCTTTAGGAAATTTACCACCAGGCACTAATTCAATAGCGCAATCATAGCTCCTGTGAGGGGGCAAGGATGCAGATTTACTTTCACTAAATACATCTGAAAAATCAGTCAAAAAGTCAGGAACATCCTGAGACTGGGGAGAAGCAGAAAAAACAGGAGTGTCGGCGTTAACACATTGGCAGCCCCAACTGGTCACAGACATAGATTTCCAATCCAAAACAGGATTATGAGACTGTAAACAGCACCAGAAATTTGCAACTCTACTGATGATCTGGTTCAACCCTCATTATCACCTGAGTAGAAAACTGGAGTTTATTCTCCGCCAAAGGGGTAGAATCAATGCCCAGTAGGGGAATAGACTTCCGCAGGGGTATCATGGGAAACCCACAACGTTTGGCAAAGTCAAAATCCATCAGGTTAATAGCTGCTCCTGAATCAACAAAAGCCTGAGCAGAAAATGTGGACAGGGAGCAAATCAGGGTAACAGTCAACAGAAATTTAATCTGAACACTACCCAAGACAACTGAGCGTGCAAAACGTCTTCCCCGCTTAGGGCAGACTGAAATAGCATGAGAGGCGTCACCACAGTAGAAACATAGTAACATAGTTACTAAGGTTGAAGGAAGACTTTAAGTCCATCTAGTTCAACCCATATCCTATCCTAACCTGCCCTAACATGTTGATCCAGAGGAAGGCAAAAAAAAAACAAGTGGCAAACAGTAAGCTTCACATTGGGGAAAAAAATTCCTTCCCGACTCCACATACGGCAATCAGACTAGCTCCCTGGATCAACGCTGTATCTAGGAAACTAGTGAATATAGCCTGTAATATTATACTTTTCAAGAAAGGCATCCAGTCCCCTCTTAAATTTTAGTAAGGAATCACTCATTACAACATTAGACGGCAGAGAGTTCCATAGTCTCACTGCTCTTACAGTAAAGAATCTGCATCTGTGATTATGGCTAAACCTTCTTTCCTCCAGACGTAGAGGATGCCCCCTCGTCCCCGTCACAGGTCTAAGAGTAAAAAGATCATTAGAAAGGTCTTTGTACTGTCCCCTCATATATTTGTACATTGTAATAAGATCACCCCTAAGCCTTCGTTTTTCCAAACTAAATAACCCCAAGTGTAATAACCTGTCTTGGTATTGCAGACCCCCCAGTTCTCTAATAACCTTGGTCGCTCTTCTCTGCACCCGCTCCAGTTCAGCTATGTCTTTCTTATACACCGGAGACCAGAACTGCACACAGTATTCTAAGTGTGGTCGCACCAGTGACTTGTATAGAGGTAAAATTATGTTCTCCTCATGAGCATCTATGCCTCGTCTAATGCATCCCATTATTTTATTTGCCTTGGCAGCAGCTGCCTGACATTGGCCACTAAATGTGAGTTTGTCGTCCACCCATACACCCAAGTCTTTTTCAGTGACAGTTTTGCCCAGTGTTTTACAATTAAGCACATAATTATACATCTTATTTGTTCTACCCAAGTGCATGACCTTACATTTATCCCCATTAAAGCTCATTTGCCATTTATCAGCCCAAGCTTCTAGTTTACATAAATCCTCCTGTAATATAAAATTATCCTCCTCTGTATTTATTACCCTGCAGAGTTTAGTGTCATCTGCAAATATTGAAATACTACTCTGTATGCCCCCTACAAGGTCATTAATAAATATGTTAAAGAGAAGCGGCCCCAATACTGACCCCTGTGGTACCCCACTGCTAACCGTGACCCAGTCCGAGTGTGCTCCATTAATAACCACCCTTTGTTTCCTATCCATGAGCCAGTTCTTAACCCACTTACACATATTTTCCCCTATCCCCATTGTTCTCATTTTATGTATCAACCTTTTGTGTGGCACTGTATCAAAAGCTTTTGAGAAGTCCATGAACACCACGTCCACTGCATTCCCTTGGTCCAGTCCTGAACTTACCCCTTCATAAAAGCTTATCAGATTAGTCTGACAAGAACGGTCCCTCGTAAACCCATGCTGATACTGTGTCATGAGGTTATTCAGCTTCAGATACTCCAATATAGTATCCCTTAAAAAACCCTCCAGGATTTTACCCACAGTAGATGTTAAGCTCACTGGCCTATAATTTCCAGGTTCAGTTTTTGCCCCCTTTTTGAATATTGGCACCACATTTGCTATACGCCAGTCCTGTGGTACAGACCCAGTTATTATGGAATCTTTAAAGATTAAAAATAATGGTCTATCTATAACTGTACTTAATTCCTGCAGTACTCGGGGGTGTATCCCATCCGGACCCGGGGATTTGTCAACTTTAGTGATTTTTAGACGCCGCCGTACTTCCTGCTGGGTTAAGCATGTGACATTTAATGGAGAAATTTTTTTATCTCTGATCATGTTATCTGTCATGGGATTTTCTTGTGTAAATACAGTTGAAAAAAAGTCATTTAGCATATTGGCTTTTTCCTCATCCTCATCCACCATTTCACCCAGACTATTTTTAAGGGGACCAACACTATCATTTTTTAGTTTCTTGCTATTTATGTAGTTAAAGAATATTTTGGGATTATTTTTACTTTCTCTGGCAATGAGTCTCTCTGCCTCAATCTTTGCTGTCTTGATTTGCTTTTTACAGAATTTATTCAGTCTTCTGTATTTATTTAATGCCTCTTCACTACCTACTTGCTTTAATTCCCTAAACGCTTTCTTTTTGTCCCTTATTGCGCCCCTTACAGCTCTATTTAGCCATAGTGGTTTCCTCCTAATTCTAGCATGTTTATTCCCATAGGGTATATACTGTGCACAGGTCCTATTCAGGATACTAATAAACGTCTCCCATTTTCTTTGTGTATTTTTATGTCTCAGGATATCGTCCCAGTTTATTGCACCAAGATCATCTCTCATCCGTTGGAAATTTGCCTTCCTGAAGTTTAGTGTCCTTGTAACCCCTCGACTACACATCTTATTAAAGGATACATGAAAGCTTATTATTTTGTGATCACTATTACCCAAGTGACCCCCACCCTTATATTTGATATGCGGTCTGGCCTGTTGGTTTAATATTAGGTCTAGCAGTGCCCCCCCTCTTGTTGGGTACTGAACTAGTTGTGAAAGGTAATTGTCTCTCATAGTTGCCAAAAACTTATTACCTTTGCTGGAACTGCAGGTTTCTGTTCCCCAATGTATTTCAGGGTAGTTGAAGTCCCCATAATAATGACTTCTCCTTGAGTCGCTGCTTCATCTATTTGCTTTATGAGGATATTCTCTGTTGCTTTCATTATTTTAGGAGACTTATAACAAACCCCTATCAATAATTTATTATTTTTCCCCCTTCCCCTAATCTCCACCCACAGAGACTCTACATCTTCATTAGAGTCACAGATATCACGCAGGATGGGTTTTAAGGATGATTTTACATATAAACACACACCCCCACCTCGCTTATTTTTACGGTCATTTCTAAACAGACTATAGCCCTGTAAATTAACCGCCCAGTCGTGGCTCTCATCCAGCCAAGTCTCAGATATCCCCACCATGTCATAATTATGTTCCAACAAAATTAATTCTAATTCCGCCATTTTGTTGGTGAGGCTTCTAGCATTAGTATACATGCACTTTATGTATCTCTCTGAACCTCTATTCTTTCTTAAATTATTAACTGTTCTAACCCCACCCCCCATGCCACCCCCACCCCCAATTTCATTATTTGTGCCCAGGTCTCTATCTGTACTGCCTTCCCCTCCTATAAAATGAATACCCTCCCCCCAGTCCCTAGTTTAAAGACTCCTCCAACCTTCTAGCCATTTTCTCCCCCAGCACAGCTGCACCCTCCCCATTGAGGTGCAGCCCATCCCTAGCATAGAACCTGTAGCCAACTGAGAAGTCGGCCCAGTTCTCCAGGAACCCAAACCCCTCCTTCCTACACCAATTCTTGAGCCACTTATTAACCTCCCTAATCTCCCGTTGCCTCTCTAGTGTGGCACGTGGTACCGGCAGTATTTCAGAAAATACCATGTGGAGGTCCTTGCTTTAAGCTTGCAGCCTAATTCCCTGAAATCATCTTTAAGGACCTTCCACCTGCCTCTAACTTTGTCATTTGTGCCAATGTGCACCATGACCGCTGGGTCCTCACCAGCCCCTCCCAGTAATCTGTCAACCCGATCAGCGATGTGTCGGACTCGAGCGCCAGGTAGGCAGCACACTGTTCGACGATCCCTGTCTTTGTGACAGATTGCCCTATCTGTTCCCCTAATAATTGAGTCCCCCACTACCAGCACCTGTCTGGCCTGCCCTGCTCTCCTAATTCCCCCCTTACTGGAGCAGACACTCCCCCGGCTTTCAGAGGACATGCCTGGCTGCAGCAGTGCTACCCCTGTACTGACAACCCCCTCATCTGCCAACTTTGCAAACTTATTGGGGTGTGCCAGATCAGGACTAGCCTCCCTGGCGCTCTTCCCTCTACCCCGCTTTCTAACTGTCACCCAGCTTCCTACTTCAGTGTCCTGCAGCTCCACCCTAGCATCCCCCCCCTCATCTATCCCATTGAGCGTCTGCTCAGTGAGCAGAAGACTCCTTTCCATATTGTCTATGGATCTCAATGTTGCCAGCTGCACATTTAGATCCAAGATTTGGGCTTCCAAATGCACAACGTGCTCACATCTCACACAGCAGTATGCACCCTCGACCGGCTGTTCAAGGACTGCATACATGTGGCAAGATGTACACTGGATGGCATTGGCAATAGTGGAGCACATATCTAATGGGGATTTCACCAGACAGCAAAGATAAGTAAAAATAAATAAAAAGTATTAATAAAATATACAGTAACAGCAATTCAGTAAATCCTCCCTTGGAAACTCCCTGAATCCAAAGTCACTGAATCTCAAGTCACACTTACCACCGTTCACACTTGCGCACCGGTCACACTCAGCTCGCTCACACTCGCTGAAGCAGAAGATTTAAAGAGAGATTTTTTTTTTTTTCTCCTTCAGCAGCAAATCACCCTGCTGCTCTAATGCACTTCCAAAAAGACTTGAGTCCCAACCAGCTGGCCCTTATAAACCCTTAATTATGAACCCCCACCCTTAATTAACCCCTTGTGAATATAGCTACACCAAGATTTAAATGCAATATAGTTAACCTTTAAACTTAAACCTTTAAACACACAGATAGTAAAATAAGAGATTAATCCTTTAGAGAGAAAAAATAGGTTAAAAAAGCCCCCAAAAGATAGAACAGGTAGAAAGGCACTCAGCAATCCACAATTCAGCCACTCACACCAATTCACACAGGTATTTGATTAAAGGTTTTTCAAATACTTCTTCACTGAATCTCAAGTCACACTTACCACCGTTCACACTTGCGCACCGGTCACACTCAGCTCGCTCACACTCGCTGAAGCAGAAGATTTAAAGAGAGATTTTTTTTTTTTCTCCTTCAGCAGCAAATCACCCTGCTGCTCTAATGCACTTCCAAAAAGACTTGAGTCCCAACCAGCTGGCCCTTATAAACCCTTAATTATGAACCCCCACCCTTAATTAACCCCTTGTGAATATAGCTACACCAAGATTTAAATGCAATATAGTTAACCTTTAAACCTTTAAACCTTTAAACACACAGATAGTAAAATAAGAGATTAATCCTTTAGAGAGAAAAAATAGGTTAAAAAAGCCCCCAAAAGATAGAACAGGTAGAAAGGCACTCAGCAATCCACAATTCAGCCACTCACACCAATTCACACAGGTATTTGATTAAAGGTTTTTCAAATACTTCTTCACTGAATCTCAAGTCACACTTACCACCGTTCACACTTGCGCACCGGTCACACTCAGCTCGCTCACACTCGCTGAAGCAGAAGATTTAAAGAGAGATTTTTTTTTTTCTCCTTCAGCAGCAAATCACCCTGCTGCTCTAATGTACTTCCAAAAAGAACAACATAACCCACTGCGCTTTCGAAACTCATGACGCTGTGCCCCAGAAGTCACTCTATCACACTGCATGGGCTCAGAAGCTGGCTCACAAGGCAACACTATCTCACGCATACCTCTGCGCTCACGCAAACGTCTGTCAATTTGAATAGCCAATGACATAGAATCATTGAGACCAGAGGGAGCAGGGAATCCCACCATAACATCCTTTACATTCCCTGACAGCCCCTTCCGAAAAAGGGCTGCCAAAGCATCATCATTCCATTTGTTCAGGACTGCCCACTTTCGGAATTTCTGACAGTACGACTCAGCGTCTTCAAGACCCTGATTTAAAGGGTATCTGTCACCCTAAATTGGCGGGATATTTAAATGATGACAGTAAGGTCAGATGGGCGGTGTTTTGGGTACTTGCCTTAACATGTTGTTCGCCGCTGTCTCCATTATTTCTGGGAATTGTAGTTATTGCCTCCATATAACGCGCCTGCGCATTGCAATCTGCGGGTAAAGCATACTGCGCGTGCGCAATTCACGATTGCAATGCGCAGGCGCATTATATGGAGGGCAACGACTACAATTCCCAGAAATAATGGAGACAGCGGCGAACAACATGTTAAGGCAAATACCCAAAACACCGCCCATCTGACCTGACTGCCATCATTTAAATATCCCACCAATTTAGGGTGACAGATTCCCTTTAATGCCAGCAAGGTTTTTTCAGCTTGATCAGTGACATTAGGTTCATCGTACAATAACCCCAGAGCCTGAAAAAATACATCAATATCATTCAAAACAGGATCCCCAGGTGTCAGGGAAAAAGCCCAATCCTGAGGGTCGTCGCAGGAGAGAGATGACAATTTGAACCTGCTGTGCTGCGTTCCCTGAGGACTTAGGCTTTAAGGCAAAAAACAACTTACAGTTATTTTTGAAATTCAGAAATTTAGCCCGATCCCCCAAAAACAAATCTGGCATGGGAATCCTAGG
Organism: Oophaga sylvatica; assembly: GCA_033576555.1. Taxonomy (NCBI): domain Eukaryota; kingdom Metazoa; phylum Chordata; class Amphibia; order Anura; family Dendrobatidae; genus Oophaga; species Oophaga sylvatica. The sequence goes on from JARQOD010000004.1 coordinate 412,135,588, forward strand.
TTCCACAACCGGCAACCTAGCAAGATAGGTAGCAATACTCAGAGCCTCAGTGGCAAGCTGATCCACACGGCCAGACAACTGTGCAAGCTCCATTGAGAGAAAAAAAAAATCCTTCTCAGCACCCAGAGAAAAAGAAGGAAAAAATGCAATAAACAGAGAAAAAAAAATCTTTGACAACTCTGACAACTTTTTTTTTTTTCCCACACTATTTTTCCCTTCTGTGAGTACCATATAATTTTCAGTTTGGGCCGGTGATACAATTATGTTATGGTAGCTGAGGAGAATAAGCAAAAACGGCAACACACCAGAGAGGCTGGAACCTATTGGCTTGCAGTAACCTGAACTAACCACACAACTAGAGGTAGCCGTGGAGCGTTCCTACGTTGATCCTAGACGCCTCGTCACAGCCTGAGAGATAACTACACCTAAAGGCAGAAAGATGAAAGCTATCTGCACCGGAGCAGATCCCCAAAGAAAATAGGAAGCCCCCAAACATGTAATGGCGGTTAGACAAGAAGTAGCACGGACACAGACAGAAAATAGAATGAGCAAACGCTGGGGCCCAATCTGTCTAGACAGAAAAGTACAGGAAAGGATACTCACTGCAATCCAAAAAAACCCCTAAAAAATACCAGCTCTTCTGATTGCAAAAACAGCTGAGATCACACGATCTCTACCACCTAAATCAGATCTCTGGTATAACAAAACTAAGCCGCAGCCACTGAAAAAACAGAAAAAAGCAAATGAACAAATAACAGTGGCTTCAGATAAACTGAGAGGAGCACAAGCCCCCGGAGGGGACCAGGCTGACCTCCACAGAAGTGCAGGGAACAATGCAAAAAGCAAGCACAAAAATAAAAGCAGAAAATATCTTATCTGATAGCAGAAGATGCAGGCAAGACTCAGCAAACTTCCAAATGAACCAGGAACCACAATTGAGACAAGAATAATTGATCACCGGCAACCATCTGGGAGGGAACCTCCTTTATATCAGACCAGCCAGTGATCCCAGATTGCCATTCCTCGCTGAAAGGTTCAGTACTGTCTGTAACCACCAGAGGGAGCCTCTGCTCAGAAACCATCTCTAGCACATTCATAACAGCGGAGGTTCCCTGATGTTTTGGGGTTGCTTTGCTGCCTTTGGCACTGGACTGCTTGACCGTGTGCATGGCATTATGAAGTCTGAAGACTACCAACAAATTTTGCAGCATAATGTAGGGCCCAGTGTGAGAAAGCTGGGTCTCCCTCAGAGGTCATGGGTGTTATGATTTGGTAGCTGAGGAGAGCAGGCAAAAAAGGAAATACACCAGAGAGGTTGGAATCTATGGGATTGCAGTACCCTGACTAACCACAACAACTAAAGGCAGCCGTGGAGCGTACCTACGTTGGTCCTAGACGCCTCGTCACAGCCTGAGAAGCTAACTACACCTAAAGACAGAAAGAGGAAAACTATCTGCCCCGGAGCAGATCCCCAAAGAACATAGAAAGCCCCCAAACATGTAATGGCGGTTAAACAAGAGGAAACACAGACACAGACAGAAAATAGTATGAGCAAACGTTGGGGCCCAAACTTCCTAAATAGAAAAGGATAGGAAGGACACTTACTGCAATCCCAAAAAACCCTGAAAAGTACCAACTCTACTAATTACAAAAACACCTTAGATCACACGACCTCTACCACCTAAATTAGTTCTCTGGTGTAACAAAAACTAAACAGCAGCCACTGAAAAAACTGGAAAAGGCAAATGAACAAACAACAGTGGCCGAACTAAACTGAGAGGAGCACAAGCCCCCGGAGGGGACCCGGCAGACCCCCACAGAAGTGCAGGACAAAATGCAAAAAGCAAGCACAAAAAACTAAAAGAAGAAAATGTCTTATCTGTTAGCAGAAGATGCAGGCATGAAACAGCAAGCTACAAAGTGAACAGGAATCAAAGATGAGACCAGAACAATTGATCACCGGCAACCCTGATGGGAGGGAACCTCCCTTATATAAGACCAGTCAGTAACACCTGATCGCCAATCTTCACAATCTTCATTGGATAGTTCAGTACTGTTTGTAACCACCAGAGGGAGCTTCTGATCATAATTCATTTCCAGCACATTCACAACACATGGGTCTTCCAGCAGGACAATGACCCTAAACACACTTCCAAAAGCACTATAAAATGGTTTGAGAGAAAGCACTGGAGACTTCTAAGGTGGCCAGCAATGAGTCCAGACCTGAATCCCATAGAACACCTGTGGAGAGATCTCAAAATGGCAGTTTGGAGAAGGCACCCTTCAAATATCAGGGAACTGGAGCAGTTTGCCAAAGAAGAATGGTCTACAATTCCAGCAGAGCATTGTAAGAAACTCATTGATGGTTACCGGAAGCGGTTTTTCACAGTTCTTTTGGCTAAAGGTTGTGCAACCAAGTATTCGGCTGAGGGTGCCAATACTTTTGTCTGGCCCATTTTTGGAGGTTTGTGTGAAATGATCAAGGATTTGATTTTTGCTTCATTCTCTTTTGTGTTTTTTCCTTGCAAGCAAATTAAACGAAGATAAAAATAGCAAATAATTTGTGATTGCAATCATTTTCAGGAAGAAACTGAGTATTATCTGACAGAATTGCAGGGGTGCCAATACTTTTGGCCACCACTGTACTTGTAGTTTGCAGAATGCAGTCAAACAATAAGGCTAAGGCTAAGTGCCCACTGTGTCTGTGCTCTTATCCTACAGAATACATTTACAGCTTTTCACAATGTATATTATAATGTTGCTATAGGTCCCCATTCACCAGACGGAGGCCAAAAGTGTGTTATTTATGCCTCTTGCTGGTATGTGCCTGATCACTGTTTGCTTACTGTGTTGGAAAGAGAATCACACAGGTTTATCTATACAGAGGGACACTGCAAAGAAATGTATACCACGTGGTACAAGTCTTTTACAATGGGTCCCTATGGTGGACGGATCCCTAAGCATTGATCGTTTGGCCACTATCACGCAGATACCTCCTGAGCATGTGCACCTGACAGTAAGCACTAATATAGTCTGCATGTAGCATAAGCTTGCACATAGTGGCAGACAATCAGCTGTAACTTGCCAATTATGTCATACATAATTGGCAAGTGTGGACTATATATTTAGGAGTAGTCTAAGGGGCGCACGCAGTAAGGGGGGCGCACGCATCACAGAAAGCAAAGCATCACGAAAGACAAGCATCGAGTAAAAGGCAGTTATCCATGGCAGTTAATCAGGGCAGGAATCAGGTAACCCACACTTTGCTTTCTTTTAAATTATGTTCTCTATCTCTATCCTCCTGTGTTCCCTTGCCATCCACATTCACTGCCCCATCCCCCCTCCATCACGACTCATATACATCAGCCCCTCCATACTTCCCTCTCCCATGTACAGTTCCCATGCACTCCTCACCTTCCTAAGAAAACTCAGCCCATCTTGCCCAAACATATCTCAGAAAAAACCTATTTATAAATCCAACAACTACCTGCTCTTTATCTTCCTACTCCTACTGATTTCAGGGGACATCTCCCCCAACCCTGGTCCACCATCCCCCAACCTCAATCCCTACCCTACCTCATTTCGAAACCATAATAATCTTGTTAATATTACTTGCACTCCCTCATCTCCTTCTTTCAACTGTGCCCTCTGGAATCCAAGGTCTGCATGCAATAAACTATCTTTCCTGCACAACTACTTTCTGAACAACTCTCTTCATCTGTTGGCCCTCACTGAAACCTGGATTCAGGATTCTGACACGGTCTCCCTGCTGCCATTTCCTATGGTGGCTTACAGTTCTCCCATTCCCCGAGACCCACAAACAGACATGGTGGTGGAGTTGGCATACTCCTATCCCCACAATGCACTTTCCAGGTCATCCCCCCAATTCCATCACTCTCATTCCCTTCTTTTGAGGTCCACACCATCAGGCTCTTCCATCCCCTCTCCCTCAGAATAGCGGTCATATATCGGCCCCCAGGCTCATCCACCCAGTTCCTTTACCACTTCTCAGCCTGGCTGCCGCACTTCATGTCCTCAGAACTACCAACCCTTACCCTTGGAGACTTCAACATCCCCATTAACAGTCCTACTTCCACATATGCATCTCAGCTTCTATCACTAACCACTTCTCTAGGCCTCTCACAGCTTTCAACCTCTGAGACACACAAGGATGGCAACACCCTTGACCTGGTCTTTGTCCGCCTCTGTTCAATTTCCCACCTAAATAACTCACCGCTTCCACTCTCTGACCACAACATTCTCTCCTTCACGCTCACAAATCCTCCACCACCCAGCGAACTCCTACCTACCGCACATTCAGAAATCTGCAAGCCATTAACCCTCAGACACTTTCAGACTCCCTACACTCTTCGCTGTCCCCAATCTCCTCTTTTTCTTGTCCTAATCTGGCTGTTCAGCACTACAATGACACTCTTAGAAGCACCCTTGACCAAGTAGCACCGCTCACCCTCAGAACTTCCAAACACACAGTAAAACAGCCCTGGCTCACATCGCAAACTCACCTTCTCCAGCGATGCTCTAGGAGTGCTGAACGCCTATGGAGAAAAACCCGCACACCAGAAGACTTCATCCACTTTAAATTCATGTTAAGAACTTATAATGCTGCCCTTCACCTCGCCAAACAGACCTACTTCACCACACTGATCTCATCACTAGCCAACAACCCCAAGAAACTTTTTGACACTTTTCACTCCCTCCTCAGGCCAAAAGCACAAGCCCCTATCACAGACATTTGTGCTGATGACCTGGCCTCCCACTTTATAGAAAAAATAGATACTATCCGTCAGGAAATCTGCTCTCAACCACCAAGTGCTGTGACTCCCATCCCACCCTGCATTTCCCCTGGCTCAATTTCCACATTTGATCCCATCACAGAAGAAGAAGTCTCCAGACTCCTCTCTTCCTCTCGTCCGACTACATGCACTACCGACCCCATCCCCTCACATCTCCTCCAGTCTCTTTCTCCTGTTGTCACAACTCACCTAACTACAATCTTCAATCTCTCACTCTCCTCTGGCATTTTCCCATCCTCCTTCAAACACTCCATCATTACTCCACTACTAAAGAAACCCGCTCTTGACCCTTCCTGCACAAACAACTACAGACCGGTCTCCAATCTCCCCTTCATCTCCAAACTTTTGGAGCGCCTAGTCTACTCCCGCCTCACCCGTTACCTCTCCACTCACTCCCTCCTAGACCCTTCACAGTCCGGCTTCCGACCCCTACATTCAACTGAAACTGCACTCATCAAAGTGACCAATGACCTTCTGACAGCAAAACGTAACGGCGACCACTCTCTGCTCATTCTACTCGACCTTTCTGCAGCTTTCGACACGGTTGACCACCGTCTCCTACTGTCCAGGCTCCACTCTCTAGGTATTAAGGACACTGTTCTCTCCTGGTTCTCCTCCTATCTTTCTGACCGCTCCTTCAGTGTTTCGTTCTCTGGCTCCACTTCATCTCCTCTCCCTCTCACTGTCGGTGTACCCCAGGGCTCAGTCCTTGGCCCCCTTCTCTTCTCTCTCTACACCGCCCCAATTGGACAGACCATCAGCAGATTTGGCTTTCAGTACCATCTTTATGCTGATGACACACAATTATACACGTCATCCCCCGACCTTACCCCCGCTGTACTACAGAACGCCACCGACTGTCTGTCCGCAGTCTCCAACATCATGTCTGCTCTCTATCTGAAACTCAACCTCTCCAAAACTGAACTTCTTCTGCTCCCGCCGTCTACTAACCTCCCTAAATCTGACATTTCCCTCTCAGTGGGCGGCACCATAATAACACCCCGGCAGCAGGCTCGCTGTCTGGGTGTTATGTTTGATACCAATCTCTCCTTCACCTCCCATATACAATCTCTTGCCTGCTCTTGCCGCCTACACCTAAAGAACATCTCTAGAATCCGCCCTTTTCTCACCATGGAAACAACAAAAACCCTCACTGTAGCATTGATCCACTCCCGCCTGGACTACTGTAACGCTCTATTACTTGGCCTCCCCATTACTCGACTATCCCCTCTCCAGTCCATCCTTAATGCAGCAGCCAGGGTTATCCATCTGGCTAATCGGTACTCGGACGCGTCCGCTCTTCGCCAGTCCTTACACTGGCTGCCCATTCATTATAGGATCCAATTAAAAGTACTTGTTCTCACCCACAAAGCTCTCCACACTGCAGCACCCCCCTACATCTCCTCCCTCATTTCTATCTATCAGCCTAACCGACTGCTGCGCTCTGCAAACGACTTTCGACTAACCTCTGCACTAATCCGTACCTCCCACTCCCGACTCCAAGACTTCTCCCGCGCTGCGCCAATCCTCTGGAATGCTCTACCCCAAGAAATTAGGACTATCCACAATTTGCATGGTTTCAGGCGCTCCCTCAAAACACATCTGTTCAGAGCGGCCTATCACATTCACTAATCAAAGTCATTCTATGTGTAAGTGTGTGTGTGTGTGTAGCCCATTCACTATCTCCATCCATCCCTCACTCCCTTAAGATGGCTGGACCATCATTGTAAATGCACCATTGTATATACACACCTGTATTTTGTATCTCCCCCACCTCATTGTAGATTGTAAGCTCTCACGAGCAGGGACGTCTTATTTTGCTTTAATTACTGTATTGTTAACGTTGTTACTTATGACTTGTGTTTTGAAACTGTTAAACTGTAAAGCGCTGCGGAATATGATGGCGCTATATAAAGATTATTATTATTATTATTATTATTACATGTCTTGTGTCAACCTACTGTACAATGGCCAAAAAATTCAATTGTGAAAGATCACTTTTCTGGTAAACAGTTGTGTGCCATCAGTCATTCACACATACAGGTCCTTCTCAAAAAATTAGCATATAGTGCTAAATTTCATTATTTTCCATAATGTAATGATTACAATTAAACTTTCATATATTTTAGATTCATTACACACCAACTGAAATTTGTCAGGTCTTTTATTGTTTTAATACTGATGATTTTGGCATACAACTCCTGATAACCCAAAAAACCTGTCTCAAAAAATTAGCATATCAAGAAAAGGTTCTCTAAACGACCTATTACCCTAATCTTCTGAATCAACTAATTAACTCTAAACACATGCAAAAGATTCCTGAGGCTTTTAAAAACTCCCTGCCTGGTTCATTACTCAAAACCCCCATCATGGGTAAGACTAGCGACCTGACTGATGTCAAGAAGGCCATCATTGACACCCTCAAGCAAGAGGGTAAGACCCAGAAAGAAATTTCTCAACAAATAGGCTGTTCCCAGAGTGCTGTATCAAGGCACCTCAATGGGAAGTCTGTTGGAAGGAAACAATGTGGCAGAAAACGCTGTACAACGAGAAGAGGTGACTGGACCCTGAGGAAGATTGTGGAGAAGGACTGATTCCAGACCTTGGGGGACCTGAGGAAGCAGTGGACTGAGTCTGGTGTAGAAACATCCAGAGCCACCGTGCACAGGCGTGTGCAGGAAATGGGCTACAGGTGCCGCATTCCCCAGGTAAAGCCACTTTTGAACCATAAACAGCGGCAGAAGCGCCTGACCTGGGCTACAGAGAAGCAGCACTGGACTGTTGCTAAGTGGTCCCAAGTACTTTTTTCTGATGAAAGCAAATTTTGCATGTCATTCGGAAATCAAGGTGCCAGAGTCTGGAGGAAGACTGGGGAGAAGGAAATGCCAAAATGCCTGAAGTCCAGTGTCAAGTACCCACAGTCAGTGATGGTGTGGGGTGCCATGTCAGCTGCTGGTGTTGGTCCACTGTGTTTCATCAAGGGCAGGGTCAATGCAGCTAGCTATCAGGAGATTTTGGAGCACTTCATGCTTCCATCGGCTGAAATGCTTTATGGAGATGAAGATTTCATTTTTCAGCACGACCTGGCACCTGCTCACAGTGCCAAAACCACTGGTAAATGGTTTACTGACCATGGTATTACTGTGCTCAATTGGCCTGCCAACTCTCCTGACCTGAACCCCATAGAGAATCTGTGGGATATTGTGAAGAGAAAGTTGAGAGACGCAAGACCCAACACTCTGGATGAGCTTAAGGCCGCTATCGAAGCATCCTGGGCTTCCATAACACCTCAGCAGTGTCACAGGCTGATTGCCTCCATGCCACGCCGCATTGAAGCAGTATTTCTGCAAAAGGATTCCCGATCAAGTATTAAGTGCATAACTGAACTTTATTATTTGATGGTTTTTTTGTTTGTTTTTAAAAAACACTTTTTTTTTATTGGACGGTTGAAATATGTTAATTTTTTGAGACAGGTTTTTTGGGTTATCAGGAGTTGTATGCCAAAATCATCAGTATTAAAACAATAAAAGACCTGACAAATTTCAGTTGGTGTGTAATGAATCTAAAATATATGAAAGTTTAATTGTAATCATTACATTATGGAAAATAATGAAATTTAGCACTATATGCTAATTTTTTGAGAAGGACCTGTAGTTTTATGATTAAGGTTGTCCAAAATGTTCAAAATCAGCCAGTTATATGGGTCATGAGCAAGTTAAAGCCAAGCTCATTTATTACCCCAAACATTGCTTTCACTCTTTTCCTTCTGCAGCTCACATGTAATAGGTGCATAGCCTCTAGCATAACATTGGTACGGGTGCGATATGATGTTTTGTCAGATCGCACTTGAACAGATAATAACGTCATGTGCACGAGGCATTAATCTGAAAATATTAACATACAATGAGAATATACAATTAGCACATACACTCTAGGAATATTGTCACATTTGTATGTGGCTCTCACTACTCCAAATTGCCTACAGCTCACTCTTTATGGCAGTTTGCAAGATCATTTATTGTTCCTCATAGATTTTTTCCACTGTGAAATATTAATTTACTGTCTTACATCATTCAAAACATAATTTTTTTTAATATATATTAAAGGGTTATACTCAACACTGAAAGTTCTCACCTTGCTATAATTGATTAGGTGGTCAATTTCTGATTGGTCTGAGTGTAGGATCTCCACTGATCCTAACAACCAGGATCTGAAATTGCTCATCGGAATAGAGGAACATACAGTACAGACCAAAAGTTTGGACACACCTTCTCATTTAAAGATTTTTCTGTATTTTCATGACCATGAAAATTGTACATTCACACTGAAGGCATCAAAACTATGAATTAACACATGTGGAATTATATACTTAACAAAAAAGTGTGAAACAACTGAAAATATGTTTTATATTCTAGGTTCTTCAAAGTAGCCACCTTTTGCTTTGATGACTGCTTTGCACACTTTTGGCATTCTCTTGATGAGCTTCAAGAGGTAGGCACCGGAAATGGTCTTCCAACAGTCTTGAAGGAGTTCCCAGAGATGCTTAGCACTTGTTGGCCCTTTTGCCTTCACTGTTATGTTTAGGTAACTGAGGAGAAATAGCAAAAACGGTAATACACCAGAGAGGCTGGAACCTATTGGATTGCAGTAACCTGAACTAACCACACAACTAAAGGTAGCCGTGGAGCGTTCCTACGTTGATCCTAGACGCCTCGTCACAGCCTGAGAGATAACTACACCTAAAGGCAGAAAGATGAAAGCTATCTGCCCCGGAGCAGATCCCCAAAGAAAATAGGAAGCCCCCAAACATGTAATGATGGTAAGACAAGAAGAAAGCACGGACACAGACAGAAAATAGAATGAGCAAACGCTGGGGCCCAATCTGTCTAGACAGAAAAGTACAGGAAATAATTCTGACTGCAATCCAACAAAAAACCCTAAAAATACCAACACTTCTGATTGCCAAAAAACCTGAGATCACACGATCTCATCCACCTAAATCAGATCTCTGGTGTAACAAAACTAAGCCATAGCCACTGAAAAAACAGGAAAAAGCAAATGAACAAATAACAGTGGCTACAGATAAACTCCCCCGCCCCAGGAGGGGACCCGGCTGACCTCCACAAAAGTGCAGAAAACTATGCAAAAAGCAAGCACAAAAAGAAAAGCAGAAAATATCTTATCTGAAAGCAGCAGTTGCAGGCAAGACTCCAGCAAACTTCCAAAGGAACCAGGAACCACAATTGAGACAAGAACAATTGATCACCGGCGACCATCATGGGTGGGAACCTCCCTTATATCAGTCCAGTCAGTGATCCCAGATTGCCATTCCTCGCTGGAAGGTTCAGTACTGTCTGTAACCACCAGATGAAACCATCTCTAGCACATTCACAACACTTCACTCTGCGGTCCAGCTCACCCCAAACCATCTCCATTGGGTTCAAGTCTGGTGACTGTGGAGGCCAGGTCATCTGGCATAGCACCCCATCACTCTCCTTCAGTAAGAGGCAGTAAGAGGTCCCCCAGCCCTAACACACATAATAAACAGCATGAGGGCCCCCAGACACAGTATGATGTCATTCAATGTCCAAACACACAGTATGAGGGCCCTAACACAATATGATTTCCCCCCTGGGCAAAATGAGAGCCCTAGCACAATATAATGTCCCACATAAGCAGTATGAGGGGCTCCACATTCACCCACACATTTTGAGAGCCTCTACACACAATATGATATCCACAGAGATCTCATAGGCAGTATAAGGCCACCACAATCTCCCACACTATTTGAGGGCATCCGGACACAGTATGATGTCCCCCGCAGGCAGCATGAGGGCCCTAGCACACAATGTGTCCATTGGCAATATGTGCGCTCTAATACATAATATGTACATCACTGGCAGTATGAGGGGCTTCACAGCCACCCACACAGTTTGAGGGCCCCTACAAACAATATGATGTCCCCCCAGAGCCCCGACAGGCACCATGAGGGCCACTACAGTCTCCCACAGAGTTTGAGGGCCCCACTCACAATATGATATCCCCCACAGGCAATATGAGGGGCCTCTGCAGAACCACGCTCAGTATAAAGGCCACCCACTGTGCCCAACAGATTATGAGGACCACCAAACACAGTTTGATGGCCCTGCAACTCCCCCACCCCTCACACACACACAGTATTATGCTGTCATAAGTACTGACAATAAATACGGTAAATACAAACTATCTGCTCCGGTCAGTACACTGTGCCAGCTAAGGCTCCATCCACACAGGAGACACAATTTAATGTCATCATCATGTTTGCTGTGCTGACATAAAATCAGCATTTAGACTTTTACCAGTTAGACCAAAAGGTTGTAACTCTTTTGGTTTTCAATTTAATGGGGATTTTATTTTGACAGTAGTTTCCCAATGGGTTTTTCTCTTTCTTGTTTTTATTTTGAGGCTTTTTCTTCATGTTTACAATGGGTTTTACAATACGAAATTAAAGAAGGAGGCATTTTAAATTACTTAGACGACTTCTTGTTGATAGGTAAACCAGATTCACATGTTTGTATGAATTTATTAAAGAAATTTAAGCGTTTAACCGAGTGGTTTGGAGTCTCATAAGTGGAAGAAAAAACTGTCCTGCCGTGCTCATGCTTAGATTTTCTAGGTATTACTATTGACTCACTAGTAGGGTTGAGCATTCCGATACTGCAAATATCGGGTATCGGCCGATATTGGCTGTATCGGAATTCCGATTCCGAGTACTGATATTTTCGTCATATCGGATACGGAATCGGAATGTCACTGTCACTTCTCAGTGTCCGTCGGTCGGGTCTGTCAGGAGTCAGCGGCACTTACCCGGCAGAAGATCTCCGGCGGTCACATCCGGACTGCATAATGGCCGCCATCCTCTTCTCCCCGGCGGTCACATGCAGTTTCTCGCGATAACTGCAGTGACTGCTGGGTAATCGCGGCCGTAAAGCAGTCCGATGACGTCACCGCCGGGGAAGCTGGTAAGCAGCTGTGCTGCGCCGGGATGTCAGGCTCTGCCTGTCATTCCGATGTAGCAGAGCTGGATCGTCGTGGGACAGTCGTTACTATGGACTGCGTCGGACAGGTGGTATACTGTTGGTTTGTTTTTTTTATTTTTTTACAGGAGATCGATGGCGTCGCAGGAATGAGAGAGTAATAAAAAAAATGAAAACTGTGTTGTCTCTTTTATTTCATTAAAAGACTTTTTTCTTGCTGTGTCTTTTTTTTACACATTTAAAAACTTTGGGATTAATAATGGATCGGTGTCTTATTGACGCCTCTCCATTATTAACCGGGCTTATTGTCACCGTGCAATCAACGGTGACATTAACCCCTTATTACCCCGCTTGCCACCGCTACAGGGCAAGTGGGAAGAGCCGGGTAAAGTGCCACAATTGGCACATCTTTTGATGCGCCAAATGTGGGGCTGCTGTAGCCTGGTATTATCAGGCTGTTGAGGGCCAAAATCCATGGGCCTTGACAGTCTTTTAATACCAGGCCGCAGCAGTCTGCATTTTACTTGGCTGGTTAACAAAAATAGGGGGACCCCTACGCCGTTTTTTTTTCGAGGGGATCCCCTATTTTTGTTAACCAGCCAAGCTAAGCAGACTGCTGTGGCCTGGTATTATCAGGCTGGCAAGGTCCATGGATATTGGATCCTTACCAGCCTGAAAAACCAGGCCTCAGCGGTCTGCTTCATCTGGCTGGTTAACAAAAATAGGGGGGACCCCACGCCAATTTTTTTCGAGGGGATGCCTATTTTTGTTAATCAGCCAAGATATGCAGACTGCTGTGGCCTGGTATTATCAGGCTGGCAAGGTCCATGGATCTTGGCTCCTTAACAGCCTGAAAATCCAGGCCTCAGCGGTCTGCTTCATCTGGCTGGTTAACAAAAATAGGGGGGACCCCACGCCATTTTTTTTTTCGAAGGGAACCCCTATTTTTGTTAATCAGTTCCCTCTGACGTCACTGATTGTGTCCCTGGCAGACCTGAAGTGAAAGTGGAAAGCAATCAATTAAGCTTTCCACTTAAGGGCCCGTCTCACATAGCGATATCGCTACCGAGATCGCTGCTGAGTCACTAGTTTTGTGAAGCAGCAGCGAGCTCACCAGCGATATCGCTGTGTGTGACATTCAGCGACGATCAGCCCCCTGCCGGGTATCGCTGATTGTCGCTGAAATGTCAGGACCTTTTTTTGATCGCTGGTTTCCCGCTGACAGGCACGCATCGCTGCGTGTGACAGGCGGGAGACCAGCGATCCGCTGGTAACCAAGGTACACAGCGGGTTTCCAGGCGCGGGGCTGTGCCTAGAAACCCGCTGTGTACCTTGGATACCAGCGCCCTGATGCAGGGAGCTGGTATCCAAGGTACACAGCGGGTTTCCAGGCACCACGCAGCGCTTGGAAACCCGCTGTGTACCTTGGTTACCAGCTCCCTGCATCAGGGCGCTGGTATCCAACGTATACTGCGGGTAACTAAAGGCTGGGTCTCACATAACGATACACCAGCGATATCGACAACGATATGCACTTGTCAGGATCGCTGGTGTATCGCTACATGATCGCTGCTGAGCTGCCAAACAGGCAGCTCAGGCAGCGATCTGGGACAGCGACACTGCGGGTAACATCGCTTAGTTACCCGCAGTGTACCTTGGATACCAGCGCCCTGATGCAGGGAGCTGGTAACCAAGGTACACAGCGGGTTTCCAAGCGCTGCGCGGTGCCTGGAAACCAGCTGTGTACCTTGGATACCAGCGGATCGCTGGTCTCCCGCCTGTCACACGCAGCGATGCGTGCCTGTCAGCGGGAAACCAGCGATCAAAAAAAGGTCCTGACATTTCAGCGACGATCAGCGATACCCGGCAGGGGGGCTGATCGTCGCTGAATGTCACACACAGCGATATCGCTGGTGAGCTCGCTGCTGCGTCACAAAACTAGTGACTCAGCAGCGATCACGGTAGCGATATCGCTATGTGAGACGGGCCCTTAAGCGATGTTACCCGCAGTGTCGCTGTCCCAGATCGCTGCCTGTTGGCAGCTCAGCAGCGATCATGTAGCGATACACCAGCGATCCTGACAAGTGCATATCGTTGTCGGGATCGCTGGTGTATCGTTATGTGAGACCCAGCCTTTACTCTCCTGTCAGCCAGGAGAGGAACTCATTCATTTGGGGGTTTACTGTGAGGCTGCAGCATTAGCTGCGGTCCCTGCAGTAAACATTAACCCTTTCTGAAGGATTACACCGTGGGACCTGACTGTGCATGGGATAGGTAAGAATAATTTTGCTTTTTTATTTTATTTTTATTACAGGAAATGGTTTTTGCAGTCAAATAAAAGATGGTCAAAAACATGTGTCTTTATTTCATTAAAATGATTTTTAATTAAAGTGTGTGTGTTTTATTTTTATTTCATGCAATAGGATTAATAATTGATAGTTGTCTAATTGACAGCTCTCAATTATTAACCTGGCTTAAGGTCACCTTTCAATAGCAAGGTGGCTTTAACCCCATATTAACCCATTCGCCACCGCTACAGGGCAATGGGAATAGACGGGCAAAGTGCCAGAAAGGGCGAATCTAATTATAGATTTGTCTTTTCTGGGGTGTCTGGGGGCAGATGTTAGTAGCCAGGGGGGGGCCAAAAATAATGGTCCCTCTCTGGGCTATTATTATCTGCCCCCACTCACTGGCTTTGTCTGTCTGGTTGCGAAAATAGGGCGGGAGCCCATGCATTTTTTTTCAGCAATTTTACACCTCATATATATATATACATGTCATTGAATTTGTGACACATATATATATATATATATATTTATAGTTCATACACTTCTACATAGTATAATAGCCGCTAATTCAATTGCCGGCTTTTGTGAAAATGCAGAACCCGACATGAAGTGACACTTGGTTTACATAGAGTTAACCATGTCTTTTCATGTAGTTTGATATCTGATTTGCACAAACAATTACATGAGTGTAAGTGTGCAAAATTTCACACCTGTAGGGGTTAATTAAAGGTGTAAATTCGTAGCAAAAAAGTCCGTTTTTTTTACAACGAATTTACACCTTTAATTAACCCCTACAGGTGTGAAATTTTGCACACATAGACTGATGTAATTGTTTGTGCAAATCAGATAGCAAACGACATGAAAAGACATGGTTAACCCTATGTACACCAAGTGTCATTTCATGTCGGGTGCTTCTGTCTTTTCACAGAAGCCGGCTTTACCCGGCAATTGAATCAGAGGATATTTTACTATGTAGAAGTGTATAAACTATACATATATGTATATATATATGTCACAATGACATGTATATATATATATATATATGTATTCTATGTGTGTATATTTAGTGTTTACAAGGAAAGAATGGTGTTTTTTTAGTTACGATATTTTGTTCCCATAGATTTACATTGGATTTCCGGTATCGGTATCGGGTATCGCCGATATTTTAATGGTATCGGCGATACCATTCCGATTCCGATACTTTTGGATATCGGAAAGTATCGCTCAACTCTACTCACTAGCAATGGAATGCAGATTGCCAATAGAGAAAGTTCATCAGCTTCAAGGTCAGCTAGTTGAGATGATTCAAAAAGAAAAACAACTTTAAAAAAATCACAATCTCTTCTGAGTTTATTAAATTTTTCCCATCGTATAATACCGATGGGTAGAGTCGTTTCTAGAAGACTATACAATGCTACCAAAGATGTCAGCTAAGGCTCCATCCACACAGGAGGCACGATTTAATGTCATCATCGCGTTTGCTGTGCTGACTCACTCTCAAAGGCACAGGCTGAATGATGCAGCAGGGATCTGATGGCTCCCTGCTGCACCACTCTATGCAACTGTATTTCCATCCAATACTTCTGGATACCATTGAAAATTGTGACAAAATGCAAGGGAATTGTGGGGTGGAGGAGGTTACATTCAGCACCGTGCTCCCCCAGCTTATTGGCCCCATAGTGGCTGTGTAGTCTGTCGCTATGGATGATGCACCCCTGTTTTACTAGTCAAATGTTACATTCGTACATGCTTCAATACAACTCTGTTGTAGTTGGCTTTTTGGCCATGTACCTCCCTAGCATTTCTTATTATTTCATTTTTAGGACGGATCTCGAATTTTATTAAGAAAACAGAAAAACCTTTCCTCACATGACATACTGTTGTGTCATAAATCAGGTCTCTTATTTGCAAGCTTAAAAGCTGAGCTTACATCATGTCTTGCAGATGCTGTCTGTGTTTCTCAGCCTGCATTTGCCTCCAACAGCAGTGGGTAGAGTTGAGTTCAAGCCATTGGTGTTAATGTCTTTAATCTCAATGTCAATCTCTGAAATCGGCATTTAATGTATGTAAACTGGGGGCATGCCTCCCACACATGATGTGATGGCGGGGTTTCGATTGGTTGCATTTGCAGCCTGGGGTTTGTTGAAGACCACTGTGCTACCATTACAGTGACCCTGTGAGAACCAGCCTGTGGTTGGCATTGATAGGAGATTGAGGAGTCCCCATATATAAAATGGGGGGTGCATGGTTGCACAGACCCTGTTTAAAATGTATAAATAATAAGCATTTAAGTTTGGTTAATAAACAGTATGTTATATGCTTTTGGTGTCTTGTTCTAACATATGTTTTTTCAAGTCACAGTTTAACAGGTCAAAAGGTCATATGGAGTCAGCTGTGTGAGGGTACGAGCAGGTTTGAACCAGTTAAGGCCATAAGTATTCGCTGTCTTTTCAAGGATCAGAATTGTCTGAAAGATTTAAAGTGGGGTCCGAGCGTCAGTTGGCATTCAATGTCGGACGAAGACTGAAAACTCCCTCCAGCCCTCCCTTATTATTTTACTGCCGAGATTTCTTTATTAGGCAGGGGTCAGACATGCGAGAAACTCGCACAAGCCTCGCATGTCAGTAGCCGGCACTGCCGCCGGCACTCGGGACCGGAGCGTGTGGCTGCATAGAAATACATGCAGCCGCACGCTCCTATCCGAGTGCCGGCGGCAGTGCCTAGTATTGACATGCGAGACTCGTGCAAGTTTCTCGCATATCTGACAATGGCCTTAGAGGGATAATTACCCAGCTTTTGCTGGGTGGAGAAGGTCATTGATTATTATTATTTGGCTTATTATGAAAAGTTTATAGTTTTTATATTATATATTTATTTCTGGCATATGTATTGGATTATTTTAATAATTTGGTAACTCTTAATAAATACATCACAGCCTAATTTATAGCCACACTAATGTGTTGTGTATTTATTCTGATTAATTAAAAATGGGTCTTGTGCTACCATGTGATATATACTTTAAAAAAACTGGTAATGATGTTCCAGCTCCTTAAAAACCTTCATACTGTCACGCTGCTGCAATGCAGGTAGAAGCAAGTGCCACTAGATGGCAATAGAGTGGAGGGAGGACTGCACACAGTAAGAGCAGACCTGCAGTGCAGCAGCGAGGCCACCACCAGGTGGCAGCAGAATAGTCAAACAAGCAGGGTCGATATTATTCTGCTGCGCAGTTCCAAAGGAATAAGCAGAGTCAGAAACAAGCCAAAAGGGTTAGTACCGGACAGGAGCAGATATGCCAAAGACAAGAGACAAAACAGTAGGTCAGAGTTCAAGCCAAGTCAAGTACCAGTGAGTCCAAACACGAAAGGGGAACACAGAGTCAGGACGGGAAGAGGGGAATAAACAGACACGGGTATAGTCAGCAAAAGCAGAAGGACGAATCAGGGTACGCAGAGTTAGCTACACATGCCATAGGCAGAAACTATAACTGACACTGCCTGCAGGCTGCAGTGGAGAGAAATAGCCAACCTGACGTCAGAACGAGGCAAAGAAAAGTTAACCCTTGACATGATCAGATCGGGAAAGAGAGACAGGATACAAAATCCAGCTTGGATCATGACACATACTTTATTTCTCAAAGAGCTTTGATAAAGATCTGTTCCAGATCGAAATGCGTAGCTTTAACCCCTGAGGTTACCTTTTTCTAAGGAGTTTTATTGCTGTATTTCCATGTTGGATCAATAAAGTATGAATGTTTTTAAGGAGCTGGAACATCATTACCAGTTTTTCTAGACATCTTGTCCCATCAAGACGAAGTTCCGTGCACCTGCAGACTTGGTTATTGAGCTATGTTTTCTGACCACGATGTTTTCGTTCAGATATATACTTTATTCTGCAATACTTTTGACCTCATCATCCTCTTTATGCTACTCCAGGCAGATGTCTTCCTAACTACTTTACTGAGGCAGCGCTTGGCACAAGGAGGAGGTGCTAGGAGGGGAATAGATCTGGAGTGACAGAGACTTCAGATCTATATTAGTCCTTCAGCCTCATTTCTATATCAATTCAAATGCTAATTTCTAATGTTTTTTTTGAGAGGGGAGGAAGTGTAATCCTGCTGACAGATTTTCTTTTAATACAATCATGAATAACATGCATTTATCCAAGTGCATACCACATAGTACTGCATTACAGAAATGTTGTGCATATGTCAGACTCTGCATTACTGGCAAGTTTTTACATTGACTATGACAATTTTGATCCCACAAAGAAAAGAAAAAACACTAGGGAAAGTGAAGCAAAATATAAAATAATTGATTTTTAATTGTTTTGTTTCTGAAATGTTGAACGCATAAAATGTAACAAATATTTAATGCTCTTGGTGCTGGCAATTTTAAAAGGATGGAATTCTACATTTTTTGAATAGACTGGCACAAATCATGTACTAAAGTGAGGAAAATGCCAAAATGGCCCAAGGTTGCAAATACTGTTAGTCTGCTGAGATATGTCTGTAGTTACATTTCTTTGAAGTTGACTATATAATAATCATCTTTTCGTTAGCATCTGTCAAGTTGTCACTAATCGACACGGCTTCTAGGATGGAATTAAGTCATGTGCAATAGTGTCTCTTTAAATAGAGATCACAAGGCATGATATGAAATTACAGCCAGTGGATATATCTGTTGCTGGTTTATGAAGGGAAGAAGAAGCAAATGGTCGGGGTCATTGCTATTCCTAAGTGACTTTTGATTTAATTTCCTTCAAGGAAAAATCCCTCATAAATATACTTTTCCTTTTTTCAATTTAATATCCATATATTAACGGTAACAAAAGGCTTTGCTTATTCTGTGCTTTTAGAGATATATTGTATCATTTGACACATACTGAAATAGCATTAGTAGTAATAGGAGTCTCCGCTTTCATGTAAAAAACCATAAATGCATTTGTGCAGTTATCACATGTCACATTGCCCTACAGATCGGATAATTCCACATTAGCTCAATGACAAGAACTAGAATGCTTTTCCTTTATAATTCAAAAAGACAACATTCATATTTAAAGTGAACTCGTCACCAAAATCCAGCTGCCCTATGTGTGCTCAATAAGTCTTACGGAGGTGTTACAAGCTCAATCATCTCAACTTGGCGCTGATGACGGTAGATGAAGTCGGCTTTATCACAATATTGAACATTGTGTTTTTACTCTTCAATGACAATCAGGAACTATTATTTGAATAAGTGCTTCAATTTCTGAGTGTTAAGTATCACCAAAGCAGGTTAGTAATATGTCCAAAAATCGTATTGAGCTATGTTTAGCTTCAAAGAGGTTATCCCAGAAATAACATTTATCAGCTTTTATCAAAATTTGTATTTTTCAATTTTTAAAATGACCAATAATATCACATCCAAAGGGACAAATACCACCACACCATGACCAGACACAATATTACCGCCACATAGTGAGCTATAATACCACAAACAAGGAACAAAAACAGTCACACCATGTCCAGATCACATATTACCATCACAGTGCACAAATAATATTACATACAAGGGACAAATACCACCACACCATGTCCAGAGCACATATTACCACCACAGTGACCGAATAATAGATTAGCACATGCAAGGGACAAATACCACCACAACATGTCCAGACCACATATTACCACCACAGTGACCAAATAATAGCACATACAAGGGACAAATACCTCCACACCATGACCAGACCACATATTACCACCACATGGTGACTGAATACTACAATACTGATCATTAATAAAAAAAACCACAATACTATCACCATAAGTGCCATTATACACAGGAGATCTGTACTTAGTAATGCAGTGTATGTATATAGGTAATACAGTGATCATCAGTGATATTATACACAGGAGCTCTGTATATACACTGGCTGCCCATTCATTATAGGATCCAATTCAAAGTACTGGTTCTCACCCACAAAGCTCTCCACACTGCAGCACCCTCCTACATCTCCTCCCTCATTTCTATCTATTGGCCTAACCGACTGCTGCGCTCTGCAAACGACTTTCGACTAACCTCTCTGCACTAATCCGTACCTCCCACTCACGACTACAAGACTTCTCCCGTGCTGCGCCAATCCTCTGGAATGCTCTACCCCAAGAAATTAGGACTATCCACAATTTGCATGGTTTCAGGCGCTCCCTCAAAACACATCTGTTCAGAGCGGCCTATCACATTCAGTAATCGAAGTGTCATGTATAGTGTACAGTTCCTATAGCGTCTTGTGCTTGGGTGCGAGGAAAACACAGGAGACACAGGTTGATATGAAATGACTTGTATTACTTCATACAAGCATGCTGAAAAGTTCACACAGTTTGCAGGAACAGCGACAGGAGACACAGCAGGCCAGAGTAACTTCAAGCACTACAATAAATCTCCAAAGCAGGTTCAGGATCTCTTCTCTGTACCGTAATTCCTCTGCAAACATGGATTCACCAAACAGCAGGTTTCCAGAGTCCAAAAGTGTTCCAAGGTTCCTCAGTAGGGAATAGCTGGAGTACAAGTCCAAGGTTTCCAGAAGTCAGGTCACAGACTGACTGAGGCTTGATTCAGGAGCACTGATTGTTCAGTTGAGGCTGCTTAAGAAGCAAGAGGGAAGAATCAGGGCGGGAACATGAAAACTGGAAACTCCATATTAACTGAGGGCAAGAGCTGCAGAAAGACAGAGAAGCAAAATGGCCGACGGAAAACTGAGTTTCAAGGAACATGTCAACAGAGACAAAGAACCTTACATTACTCCCCCCTTAGGGACAACCTCCGGATGACCTCAGACCAGGCTTGTCAGGGTACCTCTGATGAAACTGGCGGAGCAGGCGAGGAGCATTTACATTATTGACTGGTTCCCATGAGTTGTCCTCCACTGGGTAGCCCTGCCATTTAATCAAATATTGCAACTGATTTCTGTACAACCTGGAATCTAGAATCCTTTCCACCATAAATTCTTCCTGACCATCGACCAGCACTGGGTCAGGGCAAGGAGAAGAACGTCCAGGAAACGTATTGGGTGTTGCAGCCTTTAGTAGGGATACATGAAAGACAGGGTGGATTCTCATAGTTCTGGGCAGTTGAAGACGACAAGCAACAGCACTTATAATCTTATTGATCTTATAAGGTCCAATGTACTTATGTCCCAATTTAGACGATGGAATCTTTAATTTAAGATTTCTGGTTGACAGCCAGACCAAATCTCCTACCTTGAAAGCTGGTGCAGGTTTACGAAATTTATCTGCTGCTTTCTTGTACCTTTCCTGAGCCAATTCTAGATTTTCCTTTAGAAGATCCATATTCTTTTGTAAAGAAGTGATTCTTTCAGCCACTGCCGGCAAGGGCGTATCTATGGGAAATCGAGGAAGAATGTTAGGATGATAACCTAGATTGGAGTAAAAAGGAGACTGCTTAGTGGAGGCGCTCTGAGAGTTGTTATAAGAGAACTCAGCCAGTGGAAGTAGATCCACCCAATCATCCTGTAGGTGGCAGATAAAACAGCGGAGATACTGCTCCAGGGTCTGATTGGTTCGTTCTGTCTGTCCATTAGTCTGGGGATGAAAAGCAGAAGAAAGGTTTACTTTAATGTCCAATGCTGCACAGAAATTTTGCCAAAACCTTGAAGTGAATTGCACCCCTCGATCCGAAATGACCTCATCCGGTACTCCATGTAAGCGAAACACATTCTTAATCATCAAGTCTGATGTCTGTTTTGCAGTGGGTAAGCCGACACAAGGGATAAAATGAGCTGCCTTTGTTAGACGGTCAACCACCACTAGAATGGTGTTCTTCCCTTGAGAGGTTGGTAACTCCACAATGAAGTCCATAGAAATGGATCCCCACGGGCGGGACGGGGTGGGAAGAGGTTGCAACAGACCAGTTGGTGAGGAGCGAGGTGTTTTGCATCTTGCACAGACTTCACATGAAGTGACATAGTTTAAGACATCTTTCCTGTAAGTGGGCCACCAAAAGAAACGAGAAAGAAATTCTTGTGTCTTTAGAATTCCCCTATGCCCAGCTATCTTGGAATCGTGGATGAGTTGCAATACTCTCAATCTGACTGTTTCAGGTATATACAGACGTTGTCCCTGAATCCACACACCATTCTTAAAGACAAGACTTACGTCCCTTGGGGGTTGAGCCAACAAAGAATCGGCATGGTATGCTTCCTTGATGTCCTTAAGTAGGTCTTGATTATGAATCACTCCCAGGAATCTAGAGTCAGGAAGAATAGTCTTAGGAGGAGTAAGTGGACGTGTCTCTGCTGAATGAATCCTAGAGAGTGCATCAGCCTTTCTATTGCGCGATCCTGGTCTATAAGAAATGACAAAATTAAATTGGTTTAGGAAAAGATTCCAGCGAGCCTGGCGAGGAGTCAGGCACTTAGCCGACCTGATAAATTCAAGGTTACGATGGTCTGTCAGGACGACTATTTGCTGTGCAGCTCCCTGAAGAAGGTGTCTCCATTCCTTGAAGGCGGCAATAATGGCCAACAATTCTCTATTGCCCACATCGTAGTTCCTCTCAGCGAAGACAACTGCTGGGAAAAGAAGGCACAGGGATGCAAGACATTCTTCTCACCTGTTCTCTGAGAGAGTATAGCTCCAACGGCACAGTCTGAAGCATCCACCTCTATTATGAAGGCAAGCTCGGGGTTGGGATGTACTAAGATAGGTGCGGTGGTAAATTTATCCTTTAAACAGGAAAATGCTTCCTGAGCTTGCGGGGTCCAGGAGAACCTAGACTGTTTCCGGGTAAGTTGGGTGATAGGTGACACTACCTCAGAAAAATTCTTAATAAAACGTCTATAGAAGTTGGCAAACCCGATGAAACGCTGCACCTCCTTCACATTTCTAGGAATTGGCCAATCCTTGATGGCTTGGGTCTTGCTTCCATCCATACTAATCCCTTGCGTAGATAGTACATACCCCAGAAATTGAATTTCGGTCCTATGGAATTCACATTTTTCAAGTTTGATGTAGAGATGGTTTTGTCTTAGGCGTTCTAAGACCATTCTCACATGTCCATGATGTTCCTCTGTGGAGTTAGAAAAAATTAGAATATCATCCAGATAAATCACCACAAATGTATCTAGGAGATCCCTGAAGATATCATTCACGAAGTGTTGGAAAGTGGCTGGGGCGGTACTCAGACCAAAAGGCATAACTAGATATTCAAAGTGTCCATAGCGTGACCTGAAAGCAGTCTTCCATTTATCCCCAGGTCTAATACGGACCAAGTTATAGGCCCCACGGAGATCCAGTTTAGAGAAAATTTTGGCATGCCGCACTCTCTCCAACAACTCAGGGATTAAAGGCAATGGATAACGGTTTCTAATAGTAACCTTATTGAGTTCCCTATAGTCTATGCAGGGTCTCAGAGATCCATCTTTCTTCTTCACAAAGAAGATGGGTGCACCTGCGGGAGATGAAGAGGGGCGTATGAAGCCCTTGGCTAAATTTTCATCTATATAATCCTTCAAAGCTTTTAGCTCGGGCCCCGCTAGGGGGTAGATCTTACCAAAAGGTATCTCGGCTCCAGGCAATAATTCAATTGGACAATCATATGGACGGTGAGGAGGAAGCTGATCAGCGTTCTTCTTGTCACATAAATCCACATAGTCCTGGTATACAGCTGGTAGTTCAGGGACTGACATGGTTCCTTTAGGAACAGAGCAAGCTGAAACTGCTTGACTCATCTGTTTCTCCGGAAAGTGTAATTCCTTGGTCTCCCAGTTAATCGTAGGATTCTGCGCCTGCAGCCATGGTAGCCCTAGAATAATGGGAAAGTGGGGAGAAGAGATAAGCAAAAAAGACATTTTCTCCTGATGATCTTTACCCATAAGGACCCTCAAAGACTCTGTTTCTTGATCCACTGGTCCAGAAGTCAGTAGAGAGCCATCCACAGTCTCCATCTGTACTGGAGTAGCCTTCTTCACTGAACGTATCCCCTGTTTCAGAGCAAAGGAGATATCCATAAAATTTCCACTTGCTCCTGAGTCGATCATAGCAGAGCTAGACACCCAGACTGAGTCAACCCAGAGTTTGATGGAAAGGAAGCAATGAGAACTGTTTCTTTTATAACTCAGCTGGGACACCGCTGAGGAAACTTGAAAAATTGCAGCGTTTATACCGTCATCGTCCCCAGAACTAACAGAGTTTAAGTCCGAGAAATCAAGATCTCTTGCAGCAGATCTCTCTGGAGCCTGAGGCTCGGACATGACAGAGCTCCTCTCGCAACACTCACAGTGAATGACTGCTGCAGTAGTCTTACGAGAACGGCTGGGGCAGTTTATAATGAAGTGCCCTGACTTACCACAGTAGAAACATAGCTTTTCCTTTATACGATGTTCTTTGCGTGCATCACTAACCCGTCTTTGTAAAGAGTCCACCTGCATGGGTTCAGGTTCTGGTTCCCTTGTGATCCTACTCAAAGGTTCCTTAGCTGAGGAGGGAGGTAGTAAAAGGTTAGTGCGATTATTTTCGAACCATCTCTCTTGTCTGCGTTCAGTCAGACGAGCATCAATACGGATACAATAGTTAATAAAGTCACCTAACGCAGTGGGAGGGTCGGCACGAGCAAGTTCATCCTTAATCAGTGGAGACAACCCTTTCCGAAAAATAGATTTTTTAGCGGAAGTGTCCCAAGTGGTATCAAGAGCCCATCTCCTGAAATCCAGGGCATATTCGGCTACTGAACGCTTACCTTGGCGCAAAGTTAACATGGCTGCTTCAGCTGTTGCACCTCGATTGGGGTCATCAAACACCTGCCCCATGGCTGAAATAAAAGCATCAAGGTGATTCAAACAATCATCCTCAGTCTCAATCAGAGGGTTTGCCCACATCAAAGCCTTATTGGTAAGCACTTTGGATCGTTCAGTGGGAAATTGTGAAGCATGTGCAGAGAAAAATAAATTGCATTGATTAATAAATCCCCTGAATTTCTCACGTTCACCGCCAAAACGAAAAGGAGGTAATTTGGGGATCCCAGAACTCGGGGTTATGGCAGGAGCCTGGGCTCGTTCCTCTAGAGCCTCAATCCTGGCTCGCAATTCCTGGGTAGTCTGTCCAAACACTTGCAAATTATGATTAGTGAGGTCCTGTAGGCTTGCAAAACGGGTTTTTAAAGTCTGTACATCTGAAAGGATTGTATCAGTCACTCCGCAAAGTTCCTTTATGCGGGCCTCCATCTTCCAGATCTTTTAAGGCAGAAGTGCTGGAAGGAGAAGAGGAAAGGAAAAAAAAAAAACAATAGTGTTTACCTGTGGTAACACTCCAGAGTAACATTTAAGGGAATGTGCTCACCTGGAATGGTTGTGAGAAGTCACAACCACTGTCATCACATAAGGTATTAAACGGACATCTGATATCCACAGTCACAGCAGACACGGCTTTCCCAGACCCAGCAGACACTAAACATTGGCTCCTGAATCTTGTCATGTATAGTGTACAGTTCCTATAGCGTCTTGTGCTTGGGTGCGAGGAAAACACAGGAGACACAGGTTGATATGAAATGACTTGTATTACTTCATACAAGCATGCTGAAAAGTTCACACAGTTTGCAGGAACAGCGACAGGAGACACAGCAGGCCAGAGTAACTTCAAGCACTACAATAAATCTCCAAAGCAGGTTCAGGATCTCTTCTCTGTACCATAATTCCTCTGCAAACATGGATTCACCAAACAGCAGGTTTCCAGAGTCCAAAAGTGTTCCAAGGTTCCTCAGTAGGGAATAGCTGGAGTACAAGTCCAAGGTTTCCAGAAGTCAGGTCACAGACTGACTGAGGCTTGATTCAGGAGCACTGATTGTTCAGCTGAGGCTGCTTAAGAAGCAAGAGGGAAGAATCAGGGCGGGAACATGAAAACTGGAAACTCCATATTAACTTAGGGCAAGAGCTGCAGAAAGACAGAAAGCAAAATGGCCGACGGAAAACTGAGTTTCAAGGAACATGTCAACAGAGACAAAGAACCTTACACAAAGTCATTCTATGTGTAAGTGTGTGTGTGTGTGTGTAGCCCATTCACTATCTCCATCCATCCCTCACTCCCTCAAGATGGCTGGACCATCATTGTAAATGCACCATTGTATATACACACCTGTACTTTGTATCTCCCCCACCTCATTGTAGATTGTAAGCTCTCACGAGCAGGGTCGTCTTATTTTGCTTTAATTATTGTATTGTTAACGTTGTTACTTATGACTTGTGTTTTGAAACTGTTAAACTGTAAAGCGCTGCGGAATATGATGACGCTATATAAATAAAGAATATTATTATTATTTATTATTATTATTATTATTATAATAGTGTCAGTGTACAGATAATACAGTGATCACCAGTGACAATGCATACAGGAGTTTTGTATATAGTGTCAGTGTACAGGTAATACAATGATCACTGGTGACATTGTACACAGGACCTCTGTATATAGTGTATAGTATACAGGTAATACAGTGATCACCAGTGACATTATGCACAGGACCTCTGTATATCATGCCAGTGTACAGGTAATACAGTGATCACTGGTGACATTGTACACAAGAACTCTGTGTATAGTGTACAGTGTCAGTGTACAGGTAACATACTGATTCACCAGTAATGTCTCTAGGTGAAGCCCTTCATCTGTGCTTTTCATCTTCATCCAGCACAGACCTCCATCACGTCTTCCAGCAAGGACTTGTCTCTGCAAGAAATAACACAGTTCTCTAGAGCTCTGCTTGCAAAACACATTACTTAATTTTTTACAAACTTCTACACTACACCAGATGAAGAAAAAAAGCTGATATAGTGTCGCTCTGCACAGTTACACGACCGCCCTACAATTCAAAACAGTATCCTCAATAAAATAAAATAAATACATCACTGCAGTAATAATATCCCTTAATTAGCCTCTATGGTAATAACATCCCCCATCCTGGCCCCGTGTATCTCATTCCTGGCTCCAGCCATATGTTCTCCCATCCTGCCCCATCTGTCCCATGATCCTGACCCATCTGTCCCAAGATCCTGCCCCATCTGTCTCCATCGTATCCATCATGCCCTATGATCCTGCACCATCTGTCTCCATCCTGCCCCATGACCCTAACCCATCTGTCTCCATCCTGCCCTGTCTCCATCCTGTCCCGTGTCTCCATCCTGCACCATGTGTTTACATCCTGCCCCTGTGTCTCCATTCTGCACCATGTGTTTACATCCTGACCCCATGTCTCCATTCTCCCCATGTCTCCCATCCTGCCCCACCATGTCTCCCATCCTGCCCCCATGTCTCCATCCTGCCCCTTCTCTCCATTCTGCCCCAGGTCTTCTTCTGCCCCATGTGTTTACATCCTGCCCCGTGTCTTCCATCCTGCCCCTATGTCTCCCTTCTGCCCTCATGTCTCCATTTTGCCCTGGTCTCCATTCTGCCCCATGTGTTTACATCCTACCCCCCGTGTCTCCCATCCTGCCCCCATGTCTCCAATCCTGCCCCCATGTCTCCCAGTCTGCCCCATGTCTCCCATTCTGCCCCATGTCTCCATTCTGCCCCATATCTACATTCTGCCCCATATCTCCATTATGCCCCATTGTGTTTACATCCTGCCCCATGTCTCCCATCCTGCCCCCAAGGTCTCCCATCCTGCCCCCATGTCTCCCATTCTACCTCACATCTCCCATTCTGTCCAATATGTTTACATCCTGACCCCCGTGTCTCCCATCCTGCCCCATGTCTCCATTCTGCCCCACATCTCCATTCTGCCCCATATCTCCATTATGCCCCATGTGTTTACATCCTGCCCCCGTGTCTCCCATTTTACCCCATGTCTCCCATTCTGTCCCAGGTCTCTATTCTGCCCCATGTGTTTATATCCTGCCCCCATGTCTCCCATCCTGCCCCGTGTCTCCCATCCTGCCCCCATGTCTCTCATTCTGCCCCATGTCTCCCATTCTGCCCCATGTCTCCATTGAAAGCTGTGATAACATGCAATTATTATCAAGATCCACTGCATGTAAAGCACATGGCTATTTGTAGAGAAAGAGATGGAAGAAGTTGGACTTGAAACGTGCATCGGGGTGAGGAGGAACGCCTGTGATTTTCCTGGGTCAGCATTCCACACTGTGGCCCTTGTAAAATGCATTATTTTCATCTTGTATAATGTTGCACTATTATAGCCTTTATACTATTAAGAACACAAGTATTGTGGAAATATATCTGTATTTGCAATAGGTCACTAGACTTTCTCTACAAATAGCCATGTGCTTTACATGCAGTGGATCTTGACAATAATTGCATGCTATCACAGCTTTTACCCTATAGCAATATATGTATTATTAATGTTTTTTTACATTTGTATTATGTCACTCGACTGGATGTAAAAACTTCCTGCTACAAATATAGCCATGTGCTATTTATCTCACATATAGTGGATTTTTTTCTTGCAGCCCAGCGTCCCTCCTAGTTAGGGCACTTTTGTTTTCTATTTTTTGCTTTTATATATACAATTGCTTGTTTTTAAAAAAAATTAATAATAAAAGTATTTATATTTTATCTTCTGAATCTCTTTGTTCGGCATCCTTTTAGCGTTAGTCCGAATTTATGTGATTCTCTGATGTGAAGTGCCAGTCATTATTTGCAATATTGGACAAAATTAGACTTATATACTGCCCCATGTGTTTACATACTGCCCTGTGTCTCCCATCCTGCCCCCATGTCTCCCATCCGTCAACCCGTGTCTCCCATCCTGCCCCGGGCTTGCCGCTTTCAATAAAAATAAAAAAAACACTTTCTCCTTACCTGGCCGTGGTCCAGCGCCGAAGTCTACCCCAGTCATTTCAGCGCGGACTCGCCGGCGAATAACAATGATGTCAGACGCGGGAGAATTGCGCGCTGACGTCAGCTGCCAGCCTCCGATTGGCAGGCAGATTTTAACTATTGCCGGGCCCGCACGGCAATAGAGTTTAACTGAACCTGTGTCTTGGACGCAGGTTCAGTTACCGCACTGGTAGAAGCCTGACTGCTGGGGCCCGATGACCAGAAGAGACGGGGCCCGATGTGGGCCCCCATTGATCATCGAGCTCCATATGCCAGTCAGAGCAGTAATAAACTGATGGCGGCCCTGGTTGGCAGCTCTGTTGTTACTTGTAGATAACATTATAGACGGAGTGATATCACCGGGACATAATCAATAGGAGTCTTTACTTTCACCATTTAGTGTGTTTAGCTCAGTTTTTGAAAGTGTCATGTGATCTACAAAAGGCGCCGCGTACTAATGTTAAAAGCTTTAGGGATGGTTTCACATGCATCATTTTTTTGGTAAAACACTTTTTTTCTACTTTTTCATGCATTTTTTCCTAAAAACAGGCAATATGGTTTTTTTTTTTTTCAAAATATAGCCACTCTTGGTACTGTATATGGAATTATTTTCTAGAATTTTGACCATGGGCTTCTGTTTCTATTTGAAAATTTTTTTAGAAAAAATGACGCTGTGTAGAAATTGGTAAAAACTAGGCATACATAAAATATATTTTACAGATAATTGCTAGGTAATATTTTTCATCTCCAATACCCTTTAGTTACATACCTGTTCTGGATCCATGCTTTACTTCCCTCACCCTGGTCCTCTAAACTTAGCTGTGCTACATGCCGGGCTTTGCAGATGGCCCAGTGTGCTCCTATGTAGCATCATCTTGGGTCTATATGAAGCTCACTGAAACAGTCCCTTGTGTCTTGGTATTGCTTTAAGACTTCTTTGTTGCTGGACTTTGGTGTCACGGGTGACAGAGAGGAGTCAGAGGACCGCACATTCTGATTTCTCTCACTCCTGCACAGATGAGAAGCACTTTGCCTTCATATTAAATGGTGTAAGTTTATTTTAACAGTGCAGGGGTTAATCTGGTCAGTTGAGAGCTCCTGGAAGCTTTCCTGCTTTAAGGTTCACAGCTGTGCACTGCTAGCCACTCCCATCTCCTATATAAACTGGGTCCTAGCTAGCACGCATTGTCACAGTAGATTTTGCTGCATGGTTGTTGGTGGTTGTTATTGTTGAAGCCATTTGGTGGATTTATCTGTAACTGTTGCTAGGTTTTGAATGTATGTACATACCTCTACCTGCCTGCAGTTTTCTATGCTGGTAGATTGGCGTGCAATAGGCCAAAGTGTTGAGGTGCAGGTGGAATGGGGTCTGTGACCCCACGACCATGGCTAGAGATTCACCGCACACTGTTTGTTGGTACTGCAAGTTTCTTTATTTCATGAGAACAAACAAAATTAAATGGTGGCTGCAAAATATGTGACAAAGGACGTTTCCACCCCATGGGGTTTTTATCACTAATATGATAGTCACAGGGCATCAATCAACAATATGTATCGACCCGCCACCACAATTGTGGATTACCAGGGCTATGGGGTACTCAGAGCCGAGCCCATGGAAGTCTATGGGGTTGTCACAGGTAGCGGTGGCTCGGTCTGTGGCCCTGGCGGTCTGGCGTATGTTGGGGGGAATATTTACAGGGGATTTGATATATTTACAGTTCGTGACGCCACCTGTAGTCTCTGGTAATTTGTACCAGCGCTGCTGTAGATCTCTGAGGGGATGGTGAGGCAGCTAGATGTCGGGTCCCCTACAGGTGGGACTCTTCCCTCAGGTCGATAGTTATGGTGGGGTTGTGCAGGCATGCAATTAAATAACTCAGTCTCACACCGTCAGCGTCTTTCCATACCTTTTACTTGTAAGATGGTTAGGCAGGTCCCAGGGAGGCTGATGGGTTGATGGAGGATGAGTTTTGAGGCAACGGCTGAGCAAGGTAGGGGCCTCCTTAACTCTCCAATGATGATGAGTCCAACCAGCGTAAAGCGTAGTTCCCTCCTGAAACTCCAGCTATTTCAAAGCTGTACTGCCCGGTCAGTTTTGTGGTCGGAGCCTTCCTTTGAGAGAGCTGAGTTCCTGTTTTTGCTGATCAGGCTCAAGGTTCTCACTCTCCCTGACCCCTGTTACGTACCGACACTTCTAGGGCTGCTTTCTGTTACCTAAGGTCCAGTAAGCCTCTGGTTCTTTTACCACTATGCGTGAAGCTGTAGTGATGCTTCGGTCTCCAGTGACCGGTGACAATGTGCAGGACTTCTCCAATCCTAAGCACTTCTAAGAATCCTTCCACTGTGCCCTTCGACTTGCTCGAACTCTCAATCTCAGCACTGACTAGGCTAAGGTGAACTGGCTCACCTGTACTAGCCTCCACTACTGTACTGTCTCTCGGAATCGACAGGAATCTTGGTGCTCCAGACAGGCACTCGTTCTCTCTCCCTCCACCTCAGGAGACACTACCAGACTCTCTTGTGCTAAAAACCACACCCCTCTACACCCCTGCTGGGTGTGTCCGAAGTGTCTGTGATGTCATGTAAAGCCCTTAACCGTTACCTCTCCACTCATCCTCCTGGTATTGTGTACCTTAAATACCAGGGCTACACATTCCCCCATGGTAAAAGACAGCACTCCCGGGCTGTGAAATACAAAGAGACATTTTTGTTTATGCATTAAACATTAACTCTTCCCATCCGGGAGGTAAGGATTTCTTGAACGTTGCAATCAAAACATTAAATATAGAAAAATACAAAATATTAAATAGACATTCTCATATACATAGATGACAAAATTCTTGTGAAGGACCCGCACCAAACCTTCAACGTGGGTCCTGGGTGGGCTGCAGGACATCTGAATGCAGACCTCACTCAGTGCCTCACCATACGGGTTTTATGTTCAGAGGTAAGTCAAGGCTTCGTGTGAAACCATTATAATGCACCTTAGTGCAACTATTTACAAGATACAGTTTTTGGGCTGGCTCAGTCCTCAGCCTCTGAGTCCATTATAAGACACAATAAGGAAAAGACACATATATATATACTTTTTACAATATTCACATTAGTTTGTTATAATTACTGCTGGTATCGAATGGGTATCTTCCCTTTTGTGGTTCGCTCTGATCTACGTGGAGTAGCTTCAGGTATATTAAGTTGTGATCTGTCTGCACTGCGTAACGGCAAACTATAGAACTGCCTCAATCTTTCTATGGATCTGGCAAGCGTACTGATGGCTGGGCGGTGTGAGTCAGCTTCACCAGGGGATCCCATAGCATGGGGCGCTGCTTCAGATGATCCTTCTTGAGATTCCGTAGGTTGAGGTGTTGCTGGAATGGGTAACTCCTGAACTGGCTCAACTGGCACCACGGGCACAACTGGAGGTAGAACTTCCTCTTGTGGCTGATAAAACTGCAACACCGGAACTATTACAGCATCTCCCAGTCGGGGCCAATCCGCAGGAAAATCTCCCAGATCCGTGTGTATGACCTCTTCCTTTCTTTCTCCTTGATTGATGACAGGGTTCTTTTCACAAAGCTTTAAGGGTTCTGGACACAATTTCAAATGGTCTCTGGACACAGTGGATATTGTTCTTCCTCCGTCCTTACTGATGATACAAACTTTTCTGTTGTCATATTTAGAATCTTGTACAACGTAGGGTTCTTGTTCCCACTGGTTATCCAATTTGTGTATCTTCCTTTTTCTTTTTAATACTACTTCTCCAGGCATCAAAGGCTTGGCAGGAGCATTCCTGTTGTAAATATCTTCCTGTTTCTCCCGTGCCTTGTTGAGACTTTCTTCTACGCAGACTTGCACTCGTCTGTACTGCTCTTGCCGATTGATGTCCCAGTTTTCAACGGCGTCGTCTGCCTCCGGTTCTACCACTCCAAGTTCTAAATCCATTGGTAGTCTTCCGGGCCTTGCTCTCATAAGATAAGCTGGAGTGCAGTTAGTGGAACTTACAGGTATATGGTTATACAAATCAACCAAATCAGGTAGTAAATCCGGCCATCGATTCCTGTCTTCCAACGGTATGGATCTCAACAAATCAAGGACGATATGGTTCATTTTTTCGCAAAGACCGTTGGTTTGAGGATGGTATGGTGTTGTTCTAATTTTCTTACACCCATACATGTGACAGAACTCCTTGAATAGATCGGCTTCGAAAGCAGGTCCCTGATCGGTTAATACTTGCTCCGGATACCCATGCGGTCTGCAGAAGCTTGCTTGAAAGGTTTTCGCTGCCGTCACTGCGGTCTGGTCCTTAACTGGAACAACCACCAGAAATCTGGAGTAATGGTCCACCATGGTCAAGGCGTATGAGTATCCAGATCTACTTGGCGACAGTTTGACGTGGTCCAGGGCCACAATCTCCAGGGGGCGAGTCGTCCGGATAGGTTGCAGGGGCGCCTTCTGACTACCATAGTCCTTTCTTCTGAGACCACAGGGTCCACAGTTCCGACACCACCTCTCGATGGAGCTGCGCATCCCTACCCAGTAGAACCGGCACCTCAACAGGGTCTCCAGCTTTCTCCAGCCAAAGTGTCCTGCTTGATCATGGTATGCTTCCAACACCATTTGGACGTCTGCCTTGGGGACCACTATTTGCCAGACCATCTCGTGGGTCCTGGGGTTGACGTATCTCCTGCACAACTTCTCACGGTATAGGAACAACCTGCTTCTCTCGTTCCACAGGAGCTTTGCTGACATAGGTGCATCCTTTTCCAAAGAGGAACCTTCCTGTCTTAACAACTCCTTAATACGGCTGACCACTGGATCGCTGTCCTGAGTGTCTTTCCAGCTGTGATGGGGTAAAGGATTTAATGTTGCACCATACTGCTTTCTGTTGACTCGATGCTCGTGGACTACCCCATTTCGATGGAACGCAGGTAGCTCAATTTCTTCCAGGTCGTCCGATTCTTCTTCCGTGTCAGAGTCATGCGGCATTCGGGACAATGCGTCGGCATTAGCATTCTTTCGGCCTGCCCGGTACTTGATAGTAAACTGGTAATTGGACAACCGAGCCATCCAACGCTGCTCCATGGCGCCCAGCTTGGCGGTTTCCAGGTGCGTTAAGGGGTTGTTATCTGTAAACGCAGTGAACTGATTGGAGGCCAGATAATGCTTAAATCTTTCAGTAATGGCCCAGACCAGCGCCAGAAACTCCAGCTTGAAGCTGCTATAATTTTCCGGATTCCTCTCAGTTGGCCTGAGTTTTCTGCTAGCATAGGCGATGACTTTTTCTTGGCCATTCTGCTTCTGACTGAGAACTGCTCCCAAACCTTCATTACTGGCGTCGGTGTACAACAGGAACGGTTGGCTGTAATCAGGATAGGTTAAGATCTCATCACCTGTAAGGATCTCTTTCATCTTTTGGAATGCTTCAGCCTGTTCTTTACCCCAGTTAAAGGGAGGGTTTCTGCTCTTTAGGGATTGGCCTACTAGGAGGTCCTGTAAAGGGGCTGCCTTCTTCGTGTAATCTTTCACGAACCTTCTGTAGTAACCCGTTAGTCCCAGGAACTGTCGCACTTCCTTAAGGTTCTTCGGCTCCGGCCACTTCTGGATGGCAGTGACTTTCTCTGGGTCCGGCGCTACTCCTTCCGAACTGACGATGTGCCCCAAGTATTGTACCTTCTGTTTGAGTAGATGGCATTTTGAGGGTTTCAACTTCATCCCGTACCTGGACAGGGATTCAAATACTTCTGCCAAGTGCTTCAGATGGTCCTCATATGTCTTGGAATACACGATGACGTCGTCTAAGTATAGCAGCACGGTTTCAAAATTGAGATGTCCCAGACAGTTTTCCATCACTCTCTGAAATGTTCCTGGGGCACTACTGAGCCCAAACGGCATTCTGTCGAACTCACAGAGCCCCATTGGGGTGGTGAAAGCCGTTTTCTCACGATCCTCCTCAGCCACAGCCACTTGCCAGTAACCACTAGTCAGATCGAGGGTAGAAAAGTAGTTAGCCGTTTTCAGAGCAGCTAATGATTCCTCTATACGTGGTAGCGGGTATGCATCCTTGTGTGTTATGCGGTTCACCTGCCTGTAATCCACACATTCTCATACTACCATCTTTTTTTCTAACCAGGACTAGAGGGGCTGCCCAGGGGCTACAAATATCCCTTATCACCCCGGCTTTCTTCATATCATGCAAGATTTCTTTAGCCTTCTGATAATGGGCTGGGGGTATAGGCCTGTACCGCTCCTTGATGGGAGGATGACTGCCTGTAGGGATATGATGTTGGACTCCCTTAATTACCCCAAAATCAAGTGGGTGCTTGCTAAACACTTGGGCGTACTCTTGCACCACCCGTAATACCCCTTGCTTCTGGTGAGCGGGAGTGGTGTCCGTCCCAACATGGAGCTGCTGACACCATTCCGCCACCTGAGTTGCTGGGTCATTGTCCTCCGCTATTTGGCGGGAGTCTAAGGACTCAGCCGGGAGAATAGAATTTTTGTCAACAGCATGTAGTTTAGCAATGGTTGCATAACGGGGTAAGTTTACCTCATCATCTCCCCAATTGAGAAGCCGTACCGGTACTCTTCCATTCACCACTTCTACTACTCCCCTAGCAGTCATAAGTGTAGGTCTATGTTCTGAATGGTGGGGTTCTACTACAGCTTGGTAATTCTGTCCTCTCAGACCTATGGCTGCCCTGCACCAGATTATCATTTCACTCATTGGGGGTATCACAATGGGATTCGAGTCAGTGACCCGTACATTACCAATTTCGCCGTCTGTAAGCTTCGCTTGCTGCTGACACACCAGGGCCCGGATCTCTCTTTGGATTACTCCTTTCTGCCTTGGTCGGGCAATCTCAGCGAGCTGTTGGAGTAAGAACACAACTTCTCCCAAACAATTACTGATAATGTTAGTACCCAAAATTATATTTAAACCGTTCTCCTCATTTACAGTCTTTACTACCAGAAGCCCTGGTCTTTCAACTCCTCTCTGCCCACCTTCACATCTACACATTTTGTCCCGAGTACTTCTACAGGAAGACCATTAGAAGCATACACGGTAAAGTCAGGGCTCGGGGGTTTAAGACTGTCCATTGACCAGTACTTAGTATATAGGGCATCAGGTATTAGGGTCACCTGGGACCCAGTGTCTAACAATGCCGGAACTGCAATACCATCAAGGATGATAGACAGGTAGGGTCGCCCACCCACATACCTGCGGTTCCAGTCTAGGGGCCTGACGGGTATTCTCCTGGGTGTTGGCCCTCGGACCCAGGTTCTGCCCGTTTAAAGGACACTGTGGAGACATATGACCTTTCCGGTTGCATCGGTAACAGATGATCTCTCGACGAGGAGGGTGTTGATCAGAGGTCGCTCCTGGGGGTGGCGTTGTCCTCCTCCGGGGGGCGACGTCTTCCTTCTTCTCCGGTGCATCCACGGGACGTCTTCTGGGCAGTCAGCTAACAAGATCTTCCCTTCCTCCTCTTTCCGCAGCTGCAGGGCACTCATCACAGCAGCCAGATTTTTAGTCAGCTGGCGCACCTCTGAGCGCAGACAATCCAATTCACTGGGAGGTGACACCTGCGCTTTGGCTTCGGCCACTAACGGGGAACAGGGGGTTACTGCCGGTTCCAGAGTGACTTCAGCCTGATGATGTTGGGTTGCCACCTCAGGTTTGCCCAGGGGTCGCAGCCCTTTTATTGCCATGTCCTTTAGGGCATCAAAGGTAGCATCCGGATGATCTAAGGACCACCAGTTTACAGTTCTGCGTTCCTCTTGGGATCTCAATCCCTGTATAAATTGCTCTTTCAGCATCTTATTCTCATCGATAGCATTTAAATTATTAATCTGTTTAAGAGCTCTCAGGGCTCCTTGTAGTCGGCAAGCGTAGTCCCGGATGCTGTCACCTGGCTGTTGTGAACAGTGATAGAAGGCCATCCGGAGATCTGTTTCTGTGTGGTCTTCAAATATGGCATGCAGCTTAAGGAAGATCGCAGGTACCGACTCCTGATCAACGGTATCCCAAGTCTCCACTTCCCTCTCAGCAGCGCCAGTTAGCTGCCCTATTAGCACAGCAGCTTTTTGTCTCTCAGGCATGGAGTACATTTCTAGGATGCTGCATAACTTCCGCTTGAAGCCTGCTAATGTGCCTGGCTCACCGCTGTACTGGGGAAGCCATTTCGCCCCAGGCATATATGGGAGCGTTAGTGGCATGATCGGGACTACCGGACTGGGTGCGGGGCCTGCGCCCCCATTTGGCGCTACAATACCAGGCGGTGCGGGATTGGGGCCTCCGGCTGGGGCCGCACTGTCAGCCGGTTGTTGTGACATCTTAGCGCCCCCTTGGTTAAACGGAGCCTACCGGTTTCAGACGCTGCTATTTCACAAGCACAGCAGTGGGAACAGGACCTTCGTCGCAGGCGCTCTGATGTCAGAGCGTTCACTTCCTGTTGCAGGATCTGCCGATGAGTCAGAGCCGGGGGCGTGTCCAAGACTCTGCGCGCTCTTTCAGGTACGCCCACCTTCTTCTCCAGCGCCTTAGGGCGCGAATCTGGCGGCAAATATGGCGGTATTTGGCGCCAAACAACAGCAACAGTCTTTTTCACCAAAACACTCCACAGGCACACAGGGCTCGCAATGCTGCAAGTTTCGTATCCTGTTCGTGACGCCAAAGTTTGTATCGACCCACCACCACAATTGTGGATTACCAGGGCTATGGGGTACTCAGAGCCGAGCCCATGGAAGTCTATGGGGTTGTCACAGGTAGCGGTGGCTCGGTCTGTGGCCCTGGCGGTCTGGCGTATGTTGGGGGGAATATTTACAGGGGATTTGATATATTTACAGTTCGTGACGCCACCTGTAGTCTCTGGTAATTTGTACCAGCGCTGCTGTAGATCTCTGAGGGGATGGTGAGGCAGCTAGATGTCGGGTCCCCTACAGGTGGGACTCTTCCCTCAGGTCGATAGTTATGGTGGGGTTGTGCAGGCATGCAATTAAATAACTCAGTCTCACACCGTCAGCGTCTTTCCATACCTTTTACTTGTAAGATGGTTAGGCAGGTCCCAGGGAGGCTGATGGGGTTGATGGAGGATGAGTTTTGAGGCAACGGCTGAGCAAGGTAGGGGCCTCCTTAACTTTCCAATGATGATGAGTCCAACCAGCGTAAAGCGTAGTTCCCTCCTGAAACTCCAGCTATTTCAAAGCTGTACTGCCCGGTCAGTTTTGTGGTCGGAGCCTTCCTTTGAGAGAGCTGAGTTCCTGTTTTTGCTGATCAGGCTCAAGGTTCTCACTCTCCCTGACCCCTGTTACGTACCGACACTTCTAGGGCTGCTTTCTGTTACCTAAGGTCCAGTAAGCCTCTGGTTCTTTTACCACTATGCGTGAAGCTGTAGTGATGCTTCGGTCTCCAGTGACCGGTGACAATGTGCAGGACTTCTCCAATCCTAAGCACTTCTAAGAATCCTTCCACTGTGCCCTTCGACTTGCTCGAACTCTCAATCTCAGCACTGACTAGGCTAAGGTGAACTGGCTCACCTGTACTAGCCTCCACTACTGTACTGTCTCTCGGAATCGACAGGAATCTTGGTGCTCCAGACAGGCACTCGTTCTCTCTCCCTCCACCTCAGGAGACACTACCAGACTCTCTTGTGCTAAAAACCACACCCCTCTACACCCCTGCTGGGTGTGTCCGAAGTGTCTGTGATGTCATGTAAAGCCCTTAACCGTTACCTCTCCACTCATCCTCCTGGTATTGTGTACCTTAAATACCAGGGCTACACAAATATACATTAGATATCCCATAAGTTTCAAATATACAGATGAGGTGGAGTACAGACGTACAATATATACAAGCAAAATTACCAGACATGCAAAATGGAAGCAAAAATGAGAATAAAATAAAATAGAGTAAAATAAGCAAACCGAAGTCAGAGATATCACATGATAAGGCTATTAGCCTGAGGGTTCAAATGGAACATGACAAATAGGAGGTATGGACTGGGGCTGAAATTCAGCCCTGACATTTGAAATCACACAGGCCCATGCTGTCCCCATCCCCAAGCACCAGATGGGATATATTAGTACTAATATTACACTGGATGGAGGAAAGCAAGATTTACTACAAGAACAATATTTCTAATGATACCAATGACGTGTTGGGGTAAGTGACGGAGTCAGCAATTTTGTGCTCCATCACAACTCTTAATGGTATGAGTGTGTTGAGAACACCGATTCTGCTAACAACGTAGCAGACAAGGCAGCCCACATCCAGACAGGCCCTTCTGGCATTTGCCAGAATTACCAGATGGCCAGTCCGGCCTTGACAAATAGTGTCGTAGTTCAGTCATGTGCATATAAAAAGCATATTGCTATAGCAGTGTTCAAGTATTTAAACCAGTCTCAGGTTAAAGGATTATGCAACAATGAAGGTAAATATATGAAGAAAGCTTACTTTGGCAGCTGAAATAGAAGGGGTATATTTGAAGGAGAAGGGTTGCAGTTAAGCTGTAAAGGAATGACAGTTTATGAGACATTTATCAAGTTGTTGGCATAGCAGCTAACACTCAAACAAGCCTGCAGTGGTTACCTGTGTTCTCATGGTTCACTTGCCTGCAGTTTCCTGACATCCTCTGCTTGCTTGCTGTTTCCTGCACTCTGCCTGTCTGTGGTTTCCTGATGTCCTTTGCCTGCATGTGGTTTCCTGCATTTTAATGCCTGTGGTTTACTGACGTCCTTCGCCTGCCTGCGGTTTCCTGCACTCTGCCTGCCTACAGTTTCCTGGCATCCTCTTCCTGCTTGAGGTTTCCTGCACTCTGCCTGCCTCCTGTTTCCTGATGTCCTTCACCTGCCTGCGGTTTCTGCACTCCGCCTGCCTGTGGTTTCCTGATATCCTCCGCCTGCCTGCGGTTTCCTGTGCTCCATGTACCTGTCCGCAGTTTCCTGTCTCTTGGCTGTCCATATCCTGCTTGCTGCATTGATGCCCGTGTGCCCACCCAGACCTTGGGCTTGGTAGATCCACCTCACCTAGTGAGTCAAACACCTTTATTAAAAGAAAAGAAAAAGGGCGCATGTGTAGACTCACAGGGCTAATCTTTTAAATTAAAAAAGTGCCAATGCACTCACCTGTAACAACCAAGATTAAGCGTGTGATTAATGAGGCTCCAGGTCACCTCTCTCTATTTGTAATGTCGTCCCATCGGTGTTTGCATCAAGCCTCCGTGTTCCTCAGGTAGTCACACGATCCTGCTTGACCGGATAACACGTCACCGTAGGTCCTCAGTTATTAATCCCGGTGGCTGGAAAACCAGAGGTCCTCGATACATCCAAATAAGCCAGGCTGCTCCTGCCGCTGTTAACTCCGTATGGAGACTTTTTACATGTGAACAATGGTGCAGCAGTTTCAAGGGGCGCCAAAGGAATAATGGACAATTTAATAAATGTTAACCAAACTTTATTCTTCCTCCAATACCACTGCCACCTTTATTAATCATATACATTAAGGGGCTGCTCTATGAATACACCCTGTGAATGCACTCTTATTGGAAAAATGGACACCTCTGGCGTCGTTTATTTTAGAAAGTGGAATAACTATAGGATTGAGATGGTTATTCACAGAAGATACTGGTCAGCTTAACACTATGGAGAATGGTAGTGAAAAGTTATATATCTTCCTTGTAAAAAGTCAGTATGCTCTTTTTGACTGCATACAGTGGGTGCGGAAAGTATTCAGACCCCTTTAAATTTTTCACTGTATGTTTCATTGCAGCCATTTGGTATATTCAAAAAAGTTCATTTTTTCTTATTAATGTAAACTCTGCTCAACATCTTGACTGAAAAATAACAGAAATGAAGAAATTTTCACAAATTTATTAAAAAAGAA
This sequence comes from Oophaga sylvatica, assembly GCA_033576555.1. Lineage (NCBI taxonomy): Eukaryota > Metazoa > Chordata > Amphibia > Anura > Dendrobatidae > Oophaga > Oophaga sylvatica. The sequence goes on from JARQOD010000004.1 coordinate 412,176,402, forward strand.
AAACTGAACTATCACATGGTCATAAGTATTCAGACCCTTTGCTCAGACACTCATATTTAAGTCACATGCTGTCCATTTCCTTGTGATTCTCCTTGACATGGTTCTACTCCTTCATTGGAGTCCAGCTGTGTTTAATTAAACTGATAGGACTTGATTTGTAAAGGCACACACCTGTCTATATAAGACCTCACAGCTCACAGTGCATGTCAGACCAAATGAGAATCATCATGAGGTCAAAGAAACTGGCCAGGGAGCTCAGAGACAGAATTGTGGCAAGGCACAGATCTGGTCAAGGTTACAAAAGAATTTCTGCAGTCCTCAGGTTTCCTAAGAGCACAGTGGCCTTCATAATCCTTAAATGGAAGAAGTTTGGAACTACCAGAAGTCTTCCTACACCTGGCCGTCCAGCCAAACGGAGCAATTGTGGGAGAAGAGCCTTAGTGAGAAAGGTAAAGAAGAACCCCAAAATCACTATGGCTGAGCTCCACAGATGCAGTAGGGAGATTGGAGAAAGTTCCACAAAGTCAACTATCACTGCAGCGCTCCACCAGTCGGGCCTTTATGGCAGCGTGGCCTGACGGAAGCCTCTCCTCAGTGCCAGACATATGAAAGCCTGCGTAGAGTTTGCTAAAAAATGCATGAAGGACTCCCAGACTATGAGAAATAAGGTTCTCTGGTCTGATGAGACAAAGATAGAACTTTTTGGTGATAATTCTAAGCGGTATGTGTGGAGAAAACTAGGCACTGCTCATCACCTGCCCAATACAATACCAACAGTGAAACATGGTGGTGGCAGCATCATGCTATGGGGTGTTTTTCAGCTGCAGGGACAGGATGACTGGTTGCAATTGAAGTAAACATGAATGTGGCCAAGTACAGAGATATCCTGGATGAAAACCTCTTCCAGAGTGCTCGGGACCTCAGACTTGGCCAAAGGTTCACCTTCCAACAAGATAATGACCCTAAGTACACAGCTAAAATAACAAAGGAGTGGCTTCAGAACAACTCTGTGACCATTCTTGACTGGCCCAGCCAGAGCCGTGACCTAAACCCAATTGCGCATCTCTAGAGAGACCTGAAAATGGCTGTCCACCAACGTTCACCATCCAACCTGACGGAACTGGAGAGGATCTGCAAAGAAGAATGGCAGAGGATCCCCAAATCCAGATGTGAAAAACTTGTTACATCATTACCAAGAAGACTCATGGCTGTACTAGCTCAAAAGGGTGCTTCTACTCAATACTGAGCAAAGGGTCTGAATACTTATGACCATGTGATATCAGTTTTTCTTTTTTAATAAATTTGCAAAAATTTCTACATTTCTGGGTTTTTTCAGTCAAGATGGGATGCAGAGTGTACATTAGTGAAAAAAAGATTAACTTTTTTGAATTTACCAAATGGCTGCAATGAAACAAAGAGTGAAAGGGGTTTGAATACTTTCCGTACCCACTGTAGATTGAGATGCATGAGATATCTTTGCATGTATACACAAGTCTAATATAATGATGCTGTTTTTTTTATCCTGGAGAAAGCCATAAAATATATCTTCCATCCAGAAAAACCCAATCTACAAGAAGCTACTTAACTTTTGGCAATCATTTGTTGACTGCTTTGTCTATCGCCACTCAAAGAATCATTTAGTAGAAATACTGTTACCATCCAAATTGTACAACAGACATTTCATCTTGCTGGGATCTCATAAACACAGTGATGCTATGTGACCCTGGAACCTACGTTTCAGGATAGTAATACTTTAACAGAGAAGACTGTATTATTAGTAAGAACAAGGACAAACCATGTATCCCTGTCCGTTAGCCTCTAGTCAGAAGAAGGTAATGTTTGATGTCTGCAATCAATGAAGATAGGCAAAGTCAACACTTGTTGCGTAGACAAGGTTTTTCTTTTAAGGCAGCAATATTCATTCCAAGTGTCCAATGTAAATATGTATGGTATGGGAAAGGAAAGCAATTTAATGTGCAGTTAATAATTGTCAATTAAGATACGAGCAGTACGTGTCAAGATTAGAATTTCCAATTCGTGGGGGAATGCACACCTGTTCTGCTCGCTGCAGTTGCAATTTTTCACCATTTCAACCCAGTTAGAAAATTTTTCCCATTTTTCAGTGCAATTTATGATAAAAAAAAACCTCAAACAGTTATGTATACAGAAAAATAAAAGAATATCCAACATAGTTGAGAGTAAAATTCCACTCTAGTAATCAGTATGATCTTTATTTATTATTCAATAAAAATAAGATTAAAAACATAAATAAAATGTCAAGTTGAACAAGAATCCAACCTCTATGCATAAAAGTCTGGATCGATACATCATAGAGGATATATAATGATAAATTTAATAACAAGTGATGATTAATCATAGCTGCTATTAAATTGCATCATGACCTATAAATACCTATGGTGACTAAATAACCAGACCCTGTTAACAATATATAATATCATGAACCTTCATGTGGATAAATTAATTAAAGGAAATGTGACAGCTGAAACACGCTGACCGATCCACGTTGAGCATGTATCAGACACTGGCCACTGAATTTTAGCCATATGTGCTTATCTCTGAAGCTCTGGGTGGTTTCTGAAAAACATAGAGACCAAGCTGCTCGGGCAGGTGGGTCCGGGAAGGCTTCTTCCTGCCCACTCTCCTTGAGTGACAGGGAGGAGGAGTAGTAATATATACAGTAACTTCATGGCTCTGAGGCCACGTTCACACGTTCAGTATTTGGTCAGTATTTCATCAGTATTTCTAATCAAAAATCAGGAGAGGAACAATCAGAGGAAAAGTAGAATAGAAACACGTCACCACTTTTGTGTTTATCACCCACTCCTGGTTTTGGCTTACAGATACTGATGTAAAATACTTATGAAATACTGACTGTGTGACCTTGGCCTCAGAAGAAGTGATGGAAAAATGCAAATGTAAAAAAAAACAAAATAGCTGCAGAGGTTATTATACTTGTTTCTAAAAATACAAATTACATAACAACATACAGTTAAAACTATATTAGACAATTTATAGAAAGACTCACAAACAAAGAAAAACATGGTGAAAATCATAAATGAACTCATCTGGTAAGATTATACAGTAGTAAATGACTAACTCATGTTCTCTTGAACATTGACCACTGGAATATGTAAAAGTACAGTATGGAAAACTAAACTAGTCTGTTTTGTAAAGTTCAATAATCCCCTAGTTTAACAGCCTTTGTCCCTTTATCTCTTATTAAACTAAATGAAGTAAACAACCGAACATTTTCAGGCAAATATACATGACTAAATGTGTCAAAATGTGTTTATCTTGACTTTACACATTTAACCCCTTTCCGTTCCGACATCGGGCGTAAATTTACGCCGATGTCGGACTCCTTCCCTTTGATGTGGGCTCCAGTGCTGAGCCCACATCTTTCACAGCACATGTCAGCTGTTTTGAACAGCTGACATGTGCCTGAAACAGCCACGGGTGGAATCGCAATCCACCCGTGGCTATTAACCTGTTAAATGCCGCTTCCAAACTCTGACAGCGGCATTTAACATGCGCTTCCAGCAATTGTGCCGGAAATCCGCCCATCGGTGACCCCTGTCACATGATCGCGGGCACTCATAGCAAGTCAGCAATTCTGCTACATAGAGGTAATCTGATCATCACCTGTATGTAGCAGAGCGATCGAGTTATGGCAGCTTCTAGTCTTCCATGGAGACTATTGAAGCATGCCAAAAGTGAAAAAAACGTTTTTAAAAATATAAAAAAATATAAAACTTCAAATCACCACCCTTTCACCCCATTCAAAATAAAACAATAAAAAAAATCAAACGTACACATATTTGGTATCGCCGAGTTCAGAATCGCCCGATCTATCAATAAAAGAAAAGGATTAACCTGATTGCTAAACGGCGTAACGAGAAAAAAAGTCAATGCTTTAATACGTGCAGATTCTGCTCACAACCCTGCCACCATAAGGGCCATCCTGGTTAGTCAGTTCTTAACCCCTTTACACCCAAGTGTGGTTTGCATGTTAATGACCGGGCCAATTTTTACAATTCTGACCATTGTCCCTTTATGAGGTAATAACTGGAACGCTTCCATGGATCCCGGTGATTCTGACACTGTTTTCTCATGACATATCTTACTTCACGATAGTGGTAAAAATTCTTTCTTGACTTGTTTATTTGTGAAAAAAACAGAAATTTGGTGAAAATTGTGAAAATTTCGCAATTTTCCATCTTTGAATTTTCATGCCCTTAAATCATAGAGATACTTAATAAGTAACATTTCCCACATGTTTACTTTACATCAGCACAATTTTGGAACCAAACTTTTTCTCATTTTTACAACACCATTTTTTTTAGGGACCACATCACATTTGAGGGGTCTATATGATAGAAAATACCCAAAAGTGACACTATTCTAAAAACTGCACCCCTGAAGGTGCTCAAAACCACATTCAAAAAAGTTATTAACCCTTCAGGTGCTTCACAGGAATTTTTGTCATGTTTAAAAAAATGAACATTTAACTTTTTTTCACAAAAAATGTACTTCAGATCCAATTTTTTTTATTTTACCAAGGTTAATAGTAGAAGTTGTACCCCCAAAATTGTCCAATTTGCCATGAGTATGTTGATACCCCATATGTGAGGGGGAACCACTGTTTTCAAACTAAAATTGGCTGTAATTGAGATTGGATGCCATGCCGCGTTTGGCGAGCCCCTAATGTGCCTAAACAGTGGAAACCCCCCACAAGTGACCCCATTTTGGAAACTAGACCCCCTAAGGAACTTATCTAGATGTGTGGTGAGCACTTTGAACCCCCAAGTGCTTCACAGAAGTTTATAACGTAGAGCCGTAAAAATAAAAAATAGTATTTTTTTCACAAAAATGATCTTTTCACCCCCAATTTTTTATTTTCACAAGGGTAACATGAGAAATTGGACCCCAAAAGTTGTTTTCTAATTTGTCCCGAGTACGCCGATACCCTATATGTGGGAATAAATCACTGGGCGCAGAGCAGAGCTCGGAAGGGAAGAGGCACCGTTTGACTTTTTCAGCGCAGAATTGGCTGCAATTGATTTCGCATTTGGAGAGCCCTTGATGTGCCTAAACAGTGGAAATCCCCCAATTCTAACTCCAACCCTAATCCCAGCCCTAACCATAACCCTAACCATAAACCTAACTCTAACACACCCCTAACCCTAATCCCAACCCTAACCCTAATCCAAACCCTAACCCTAACTTTAGACACAACCCTAACCCTAAATTTAGCCCCAACCCTAACTCTAACTTTAGCCCAACCCTAACTCTAACTTTAGTCCGAACCCTAACCCTAACTTTAGCCCCAACCCTAACCCTAACTCTCACTTTAACCCCAACCCTAACCCTAACCCTAATTTTAGCCCCAACCCTAATGGGAAAATGGAAATAAATACATTTATTTTATTTTATTATTTTTCCCTAACTAACAGGGTGATAAAGGGGGTTTTGATTTACTATTTATAGCAGTTTTTTATAGCGGGTTTTTATGTTTGGCAGCTGTCCCATGTTAAAAGACACTTTTTATTGCAAAAAATAGTTTGTGCATCACCACATTTTGAGAGCTATAATTTTTTCATAATTTGGCCCACAGAGTCATGTGAGGTCTTGTTTTTGCAGGACGAGCTGATGTTTTTATTGGTACCATTTTCGGGCACATGACATTTTTTGATCGCTTTTTATTCCGATTTTTGGGAGGCAGAATGAACAAAAACCAGCAATTTCTTTTGGGTGGGGTGTTTATACCGTTCCGCGTGTGGTAAAATTGATAAAGCAGTTTTATTCTTCATGTTAGTACGATTACAGTGATACCTCATTTATATAATTTTTTTATGTTTTGGAGTTTTATACAATAAAAACTATTTTATATAAAAAATAATTATTTTTGCATCTTTTTATTCTGAGAGCTATAATTTTTTTATTTTTTTGCTGATGATGCTGCATTGTGGTCCGTTTTTTGTGGGACAAGATGACATTTTCAGCGGTACCATGTTTATTTATATCTGTCTTTTTGATCGCGTGTTATTCCACTTTTTGTTTGGCGGTATGATGAAAAGGATAGTTTTTTGCATGCTTTTTATTTAATTTTTACTGTGTTCACTGAAGGGGTTAACTAGTGGGATAGTTTTATAGCTCGGGTCGTTACGGAAGCGGCGATACTAAATATGTGTACTTTTATTGTTTTTTTTATTTACATAAAGAAATGTATTTATTGAAAAAATATATTTTTTTTTCTTTATTTAGGAATTTTTAAAAAATTATTTTTACACAGTATAATATTTTTTTAAACTTTTTTCCATTGTCCCAGGGTGGGACATCACTATATAAAGTCAGATCGCTGATCTGACACTTTGCACAGCACTGTGTCAGATCAGCGATCTGACAGGCAGTGAAGGAGGCTTTCCGGCGCCTGCTTTTAGCAGGCGCTGACAAGCCACCTCCCTGCAGGACTCAGAAGGACCCCGAAGCCATCTTGGATCCGGGGGTCTGCAGGCAGGGAGAACCTCAGGACAACGCGATCACATCGCTTTGTTCTGAGGGTCTGAGGGAAGCACGCAGGGAGCCCCCTCCCTGCGCGATGCTTCTCTATGCCACCTGAACGCTGCAATTTTGTTTGATCGCAGTGTTCCGGGGGTTAAAGCGCCGGGAGCGGTCCTTGACCACTCCTGGCACTTAGTGCCGGGTGTCAGCTGTGATAATCAGCTGACACCCGGCCGCGATCAGCTGATCTCCCCCCGTGAGCGTGGCTAATCGTGATGACGTACTATCCCGTCCATGGTCATACAGGCCCAGGGCACATGGACGGGATAGTACGTCCAATATCAGAAAGGGGTTAAGGATGAGGTGGATCTGCTCCTCCGAGGACAGATTCGAGGCACAGGCCGCGGATCTTAGACCACGCTTCAAATCACGTGGCTATAGCCGCAGAGGCATCAGGCGCGGCTTTGACAGGGTTAGAAGGACACCACGGAATGACCTCTTATATTCTAAAATATTAACAAGAGTAATAGAGTGGAGGGTAAAATAAGATTCATTTCAAATTATAACCATGGTTATAACCAAATTATAACCATGAATGTACTAATGAGGGACTTCCTGACCAAGCATTGGGCTATATTGAGGACTGAGCCCTCCCTCGGGCCTTCTTTGTGTGATTTCCCCGCTATGACCTCTAGGAGATCTCCAAATTTGAGTAATCTATTGGTTAGAAGTCACTATGTTCCACCTCACATGAACCCATGAGCACTAGGGGACCTCTTTTGAGCTGTTTCCAATGCAGCCACTGTCTCACCTGCGCAAATGTCCTACGTAGTTCAACCTTTGACTCTTCTGACAGCTTGAAACATATCCATATCAGGCAGCACATTACTTGCAGTACCACCAATGTAATATACTATGCTACATGTGGCTGCTCTCTGATATATCTTGGCTTGACAACAAGAGAGCTTTGTGTCCAGGTGTGTGAGCATGTTCGGGACATTTGCATGGCCAAGACAGTGGCCGATCCCTCTGATCTAAAGACAATCCCCTGCCACTTCAAAGTACACCACAATTGTGATGCTAGATCACTCATGGTTGAGAGCCTAAATAGAGTGATCAAAGGTGGTAATAACAAAAAACTTTTAGCGCAATATGAAACAAATTGGATTGTGAAATTTGATACCATGACATCAAAGGGTTTAAATGAGACCCTTAGTTTCTCTTCCTTTTTATAATATGTTACGAATACCTGTTTATCCTTTCTCTTTTGTCGCTTAACGTACCCTCTGACCTAATCTGGATTCTTTTAATTTAAATTTTTTTATATTATGTTTTTAATTTTTTCATTTTTTTTGTTTTTTCACTATCCCTTTAACAGTTATGACTATCGTGCTTGCCATCTACCAACTATGCTCTTCCATCCATTATCATCTGATTGGATCTTCACCCCTGCATATGGCGCCTGACAAGAACCCTATTGGTCAATGGCTTTATCATATACTTTGGCACTGTTTGTTTGTTATCTGTAAAAAAATCTTTTTAGTGTATGACCGCTGTATTTCTTAATTATTACAATGTGGTGGCTTTCAGAATAATTCCTTATGGTGGTGTGCATGCATGCTGTTGCCTTCTCCTGCGTTGGTGTGGCATCTTTTTCACCTCCTGCGCATGCCCGGGGGCTTCTTGAACTGTGTTCTCCCCCGCGCATGCGCAGTTACGTAAGATGCCTGCGGCCGGCGCAGGTCCTGCCACGCATGCGCCTATAGAGCCACATTCATTAGCCAATCCAGACCTTGTGATCTGTCACCTGACTGGCCACCAATGAGATAAAAAGGTCCTAATGCTATTAACATCCCCTTGAGAAAGCAACTAATTAATATACAAAACACGCATTGGGGTTTATAAGGATCCAGTTCAGTGCCTCCAGCAGCCTCTCACTGTGGTAAGCTTGCTCTTAGCTATTTTTACATGTGACTACTTATTATGAGCTGACATTTATGACTTAAGGGCTTTGCTGTACCTCTTTTTACTATAATGCTTAGGCTGTTGGGTGGCACCACTGGTCGTCTTCCTGTAATTTGTGCACTTTACCATGACTTTTTGTACTTTTTGGTACACTTGGATTTGTATAATTATAATAAATTAATTGTTTTAAACCGCAATACTAATTTTTTCCCATTTTTTCTATCTACTATGGAGTGGGTCATTTACCTTGTCTGGAATCTTTTGCACAATTAGAGTGCATTTTATGCTCCAGCAAAATACAACCTGGTATTGTTCCTATATTGATTGCTCCTATGTAGCCCTACCACTACTCTAATTGACCAGGCATCCCCTATAAGTGATCAGATAATATGTAATGAACATATATAAATATATACAATACAATATAGATAATACTGGGGTGGGGGGTATCATCAATATTTTTCAACAATCTGACCAGAAAAAAATCCCTAACAAAGTCCAAGAAGAAACAAAGATGAAGTCCTTATCAAACAAAGAATAACCCTTCAGATCATAAATGGCCGGTCAAGTGTCAGTGCAATTAAAACCACAAAACATCCACATACCTCATAGTCACGTTTCTATGGACATGGGCTGTCATATATACAGGTGCATGTCACAAAAATTTGAATATCATCAAAAAGTTAATTTATATCAGTTCTTCAAAACGAAAAGTGAAACTCATTAATTATATAGCGTCATTACAGAATGATCTATTTCACGTGTTTATTTCTGTTAATGTTGATGATTATGGCTTACAGCCAATGAAAGCCCAAAAGTCATTATCTCAGTAAATTAGAATACCTTATAATACCAGCTTGAAAAAATTATTTTAATATCCGAAATGTTGTCCTACTGAAATGTATGTTCAGTAAATGTGCTCAATACTTGGTCGGGGCTCCTTTTGCATCAATTACTGCATCAATGCGATGTGGCATGGAAGCGATCAGCCTGTGGCACTGCTGAGGTGTTATGGAAGCCCAGGTTGCTTTGATAGCAGCCTTCAGCTTGTCTGCATTGTTGGATCTGGTGTCTTTCATCTTCCTCTTGACAATACCCCATAGATTCTCTATGGGGTTAAGGTCAGGTGAGTTTGCTGGCCAATCAAGCACAGTGATCCTGTTGTTTTTAAACCAGGTATTGGTACTTTTGACAGTGTGGACAGGTGCCAAGTCCTGCTGGAGAATGAAATTTCCATCTCCAAAAAGCTTGTCAGCAGAGGGAAGCATGAAGTGCTCATATACACATATACACTGCGGCTGGCGTATTATGGGCTATACACAGCAGTCGCAGTATATATACACACAGTGGTATCACCTATATAGTGTACATACCACAGTCACAGTTTCAGCTATATAATGTACATAGACTGCTGTAGGTACATTATATAAGTGATACAGTAATAATACACAGCAGTGTCACCTATGTACTGTACATACAGCCTCTACAGTGCCTTGCGAAAGTATTTGGCTCCCTTGAACTTTTCAACCTTTCGTGTGTGAACAGCAGTTATCAGCTCTTTCCACAGATTCTCGATTGGATTCAGGTCTGGACTTTGACTTGGCCATTCTAACACCTGGATACGTTTATTTGTGAACTATTCCATTGTAGATTTTACTTTATGTTTGGGATCATTGTCTTGTTGGAATACAAATCTCCGTCCCAGTCTCAGGTCTTTTGCAGACTCCAACAGGTTTTCTTCAAGAATGGTCCTGTATTTGGCTCCATCCATCTTCCCATCAATTTTAACCATCTTCCCTGTCCCTGCTGAAGAAAAGCAGGCCCAAACCATGATGCTGCAGCAACCATGTTTGACAGAGGGGATGGTATGTTCAGGGTGATGAGCTGTGTTGCCTTTACACCAAATATATCGTTTGGCATTGTTGCCAAAAAGTTTGATTTTGGTTTCATCTCACCAGAGCACCTTCCTCCACATGTTTGGTGTGTCTCCCAGGTGGCTTGTTGCAAACTTTAAACGATACTTTTTATGGATATCTTTGAGAAATGGATTTCTTCTTGCCACTCTTCCATAAAGGCCAGATTTGTGCAGTGTACGACTGATTGTTGTCCTATGGACAGACTGTCCCACCTCAGCTATAGATCTCTGCAGTTCATCCAGAGTGATCATGGGCCTCTTGGCTGCATCTCTGATCAGTCTTCTCCTTGTTTGAGATGAAAGTTTAGAGGGATGACTGGGTCTCGGTAGATTTGAAGTGTTATGATACTCCTTCCATTCAATATGATCGATTGCACAGTGCTCCTTGGGATGTTTAAAGTTTTGGAAATCATTTTGCATCCAAATCCGGCTTTAAACTTCTCCACAACAGTATCATGGACTTGCCTGTTGTGTTCCTTGGTCTTCATGATGCTCTCTGTGCTTCAAACAGAAACCTGAGACTATCACAGAGCAGGTGCATTTATACGGAGTCTTGATTACACACAGATGGATTATATTTGTCATCATTAGTCATTTAGGACAACATTGGAGTTTGCTGCACTGAAAGTAAAGGGGCCGAATAATATTGCACGTCCCACTTTTCAGTTTTTGTATTTCCACCAAAAATTAAAATAACCAATAAATTTCGTTCAACTACATAATTGTGTCCCACTTGTTGTTGATTCTTCACCAAAAATTTACATTTGATATCTTTATGTTTGAAGCATGATATGGGGGAAAAGGTTGAAAAGTTCCAGGGAGCCGAATACTTTCGCAAGGCACTGTATATACATTATATAGGTGAAACTGTAAATACTATATATAAACTTTTCATCTTGGTACTCACCTGAGATGGGGGAGGATGAGGTGGTTCGACTGTCCAGCAAGCGTCTGAGGACTTGGAGCCAGCCGGGATTTGGTGAGGAGAACCCCTGTTCTGGTACTGGCCAGCGTCAGAGTGAGGCTCAGGCGGGCATCCTGTGCATGCTGCAGTGGCGGTGGCGGGCTTTTCAAACTTCAGCACAGGCCCTTGTGCGTGCACTCTCCTGCTTGCCCACACTGACGAGGGCTGCAGCCGCGCGCGCTCGCAAGCACGAACGAGGGCCATGCTGATGCGGGCTGACGCGGCCCTGGTCAGTGCGTGTACCGAGAGAGAGCACGCACACCAGGGCCTCTGCAGAAAATTTAAAGGGCCGGCGGGCGGCGGCGCATTTTGTAGCTCAGAGCCGCCGGCCCAGTGGGCATCTGCCCGGCTTGGCAGATTATCAATCCGGGCCTGGTTAAGGTGGAGGGAACATTATTTCCATTAAAAAATGCAAATTTCAGTGTGAGCTCCTGGATTACAGTTTGCATAAAGTATATGACTGGGGTGAAAATTCATCTGGTTCACGTACATGTGGCGCTCCTCAGGGTCCAGTCGCCACAGAGGTACTGGACCTCATCCAGAGGTGTGGTATCCCACTCTCAGGTAAGGAGGGAGCACTACCCAGGACTCTAGCACTCGCACCCAACACACACCAGTTCAGTCATGGCACCTGGGCGTACCCTTAGGGAGGAGGGCCTCATCTCAGGCTAGGTAGGAAAGGGTGTTGGGATGTGGGTGGAGAAGGTAGGAAGAAGGGGAGGAGCTTAGAAAGCAGGAAGGATAGAGCAGTGGTATGTGACACCAGAGAGAGAGAAGAGTCTAGAAAGGGACCTCAAGCTGTAAGGAGCTTGTCCCCAGACGGAGAAAGTGTGAGAAGAGAGAATTGTGAGGGGAGTCTGGAGGAAGCTCCCGGGAGGACAATAGGCGTCCTAGAAACATTGGGAGATCCAAAGCCACCCAAGGGGCCCGTATCCAGAAGTGGAGGGACCAGGTCGCAGTGGGGAGCATGATGTGAATGTGTTGGAGATGACTTCGGAGCTGAAGCTCCCTCTGGTGGTTGCTGAGGGTATTGAACCTATGTTGAACAGCAAAAATCCACCACCTGCAACTGACGATTGGTTATCAGGTGGGACGGACTGGCCTGATATAAGTGAGCTGACCTCCCATGGTCCTTGCTGGTGATCAATTGTTCTTCCTGGTCTAGGTTGGAATTCAGCTTGCTTTTCCGCTGTCTCCTGCTTGCATTCAGATAAGTCACTTTCAGTTTTTTTTTACTGTGGTTTCAATTTCCTTGTTTTTTGCTGCATTGCTTTTGAGTTCAGCCGGGTCCCCTTTGGGGGGCTTGGGCTGGTCTCCGTTCTCTTTTTGTATTTGTTCTTTTGCTCAGTTCTTGTGATATTTTACTGCTGGGTAGCTACGTGTCCACACCAGAGATCTGATATAGGTGGTCGAGATCGTGTGGTCTCAGTATTTTTGGATTCAGAAGTGTTGGAGTTTTTCCTAGGGTTTTTCTGGGTTGCAGACAGTATTCTCTCCTGTGCTGTCCTATCTAGACAGTTTTGGGCCCCAGCGTTTGCTCAATCTATTTTCTGTCTGTGTTTGTGTTTTCACCTTGTCTAACCGCCATTATATGTTTGGGGGCTTCCTATTCTTTTGGGGCTCTACTCCGGGGCAGTTAGCTTTCCTCTTTCCATCTTCAGGGATAGCTATTTCTCCGGCTGTGACGGCTGCTTCTAGTGGTGCGGTTAGTTTAGGGGTCTGCAACCTATTAGTTTGCAACCTCTCTGGTGTTTGGCTGCCTATGTGGTTTTTTGCTTCTGCCTCCTCAGCTACCAAAACATAACAGGAGCAGGCCCCTAAGACTAATTGAGGACTGCAAGACTCAGCTAGCACGCCAGAGGCAGCGGCAGCTGTAGTTGCTCCAGCCACATCCACAATTATTCGCCGAAAAGGCAGCCATATAGGAGCCAAGGGACCCAGAGGACGTTGTCCGACAAGGTCCGCGGCTGCTGGCTTCGGACAACTGTTTGTGAGGGTGCTAGGCAGGAGGGCGGAAACCAGTGTGGTGAGACGGCCAGGAGGGGTACACACTGAAGGGAGTCCTGGAAAGGTGCAGTCCAATCTACCTGGGAGTTTGCTGGACTCCTCACCTGGAGGACACGGCACCAAGCGGGCATCTGTGCACAAGAGAACTGTGAGTAAAGCGTTGGAAACTGCACCCTGCTGTGTACACTGAGTCTTTCCCACGTCGCCCACCCTGCATCAAAACAACCACCACCATCATTACCTTTAACATTCTAACTGCCCTGGGACACAGATCTACCCATGGAAAGCTTAACCATCTCTGCTGCCCTATCATCATCCCAGAGGATCTGCATTGCAGCGTCGGTCCCCTGACCGAACACCACAGATGGCGTCACAAACATTTAATCCATTATATTATAAACTTTATTTTCCCTTTTCATCATGCCCTTTTATTGGACACCCAGGGCCACAGACCGAGTCACTGCTGCCATGACACTTCCCCTTTAAGAACCGCCTGGCACCGAGTACCCCACGGCCCCTGGGGGCGCTCCATTTTGGCGTCACAAACAGGATGGACCGATGTGCCTACTTTGAACTGTGTCATATGCCAGAGACTTTGCTGAAGTGTGTGTCATCGCAGCTATTATAGAACCACGAGGCGCACAGGAAAAAGAAGGGCGTGCCATCGTGGGCGGTACCCGATTGTGAGGTGCGAAAATCATGGCCGCCCACTCAAAGTATTACTGTACCCTAAAGACCTCCCTTTTCATCATCCCCTTTTATTGGACGCCCAGGGCCACGGACCAGGTCACTGTTGCCGTGACACTTCCCCTTTCAGAAGCGTCCCAGTACCGTGTACCCCACGGCCCAGGCGGGCGCTCCATACACTCAAGTTTATACTTTATAAACTACGTGTGAGTTTCAGCTCATCAGATCCGGATCTGTCAGATGTTTATCCTAATGACTCAGATCAAGATTTTCATGGATCTTGTTCACATGACACCATAAATTCTCCTTCAAATACTAGCAAGCAACCATCAAAAAATGCAAACGTGAGGGCAGAAAACACTTTCAACATGACAACCATGCGCAAGAAACACAATTATCACTGAACAACACCGCAAATGTTTTGACTTTATCATCACGATCTGTTACTGATTCTCAAATTGAACTTCTCTCATATGGTTTGAACTTTGTTCCATCTAGAGACTTTGATTTATTTTCAACTATTTTGGACATAAACCGCTTTATATGGAACCTGAATTTATTGACATGGCTGAAACCATTTCCAACTCATTCAGAAAACTGGATTTTTCAGAATAATATTCCCTCATGTGTTTAGAGGAATTGGCTGATGCTAGAAACCAGAATAATGTGAATGAAGCCACTCAGCTAGAAATGAAAAATCCATTTTTTTACCCTATTCCAGCACGGGCCAATTGCATTGATAAATTCCAAGATCTAATTGAGAGTGAACTTAAGTCACTTCATGATTCTATACAGCAAAAACTACCGTAATTAAGTCCAACTTGAAACCACCCCTTAAAAAAAAATTTTCTGAATTGAGTCATATGAAAGAAATTGTTATAAGAATGTCGGATAAGGGTTTGGTGGTAGTTGTGATGGACTTAAATATGTATCAGTCACATATTCTAACAATGTTGAATGGTGCTTCTACTTATACCATGCTTGCTTCTAATTCGGTTACTCGTTTTTCTGATTTAACCAGGAATCTCATTCAGGAGAATTGGGCACTAGGCCTATTAAATATGAAATAGTTTGATTATTTATATGAAAAAGATCCTGTTACACTAATTATGCAAGCTTCTCCTATAATTCACAAAAGTACAAACCCTCCTCCTTTGAGACCTATTATTAGTGGAATAGGTTATGCAAATGAGCACTTGGGAGAATAGTTAGATTCGCTTCCCCAGCCTCTAATATTACCAAAGACAAAGATAGGTCACAATTGATTCAATACGATCTTAGCGCAGGGAGAGGTTGCTGACGCTGGTTCTCAGTAGGGAGCGCGTTAGGCAGGAAAAAAACAATAATTCTGTGCTTGTGCTGACAGCGATTAGCTGTACAGTTAGCGTGCAGTGACAGGGGAGGATTTTGTTGTGTGCAGCAGCGCTGGTTCTTAGGCTGCCTGCCAGTGACAGGGGGGGAATTGCTTGTGTGCAGCAGCAGAGCTGATTACTAGGCTGCCTGCCAGTGAGAGGGGAGGAATTTCTTGTGTGGAGCAGCAGAGCTGATTATTAGGCTGCCTGCTAGCTGTATTGCTGTGTGTACACTGCTGTGCAGAGTGCTTTTTAACAAAGCACCTACACAGCACTAATACTTTTTTTCTGCACAGTAACCGAGCGTTCATTTTTTCCCACACCGTATAGAGCTGTACGCTCCTCACACTACCGTGTACCGGCTGGTATCACGGACAAATACATGCTGACTATCTGTGTGTGACTCCGGACATATATAGGGAGATTTCAATTTTCCCCAAAACGGTATACAGCTGGTATCTTCTGATACAGTACCGTTTTTCTGGCTTGAGTATTACGGTCAAATCCATACTGAGAGAACATCTGTGTGTGACTCCTGAATAGTGTTGAGCGATACGATACTGCAAATATCGGATATCGGCCGATATTAGCTGTATCGGCCTTTCGATTCCGAATACCGATATTTTCGTCATATCGAATACCGGAATCGGGATTGTCACTGTCATTGTCAGTGTCCGTCGGTCGGGTCTGTCACTGTCAGTGTCCGTCGGTCGGGTCTGTCAGGAGTTAGCGGCACTTACCTGGCAGAAGATCTCCGGCGGTCACGGCCTGGACTGCTTCATGGCCGCCATCCTCTTCTCCCCGGCGGTCACATGCAGTTTCTCGCGATAACTGCAGTGACTGCTGGGTAATCCCGGCCGTAAAGCAGTCAGTCCGATGACATCACCACCGGGGAAGCAGGTAATCAGCTGTGCTGCGTCGCGATGACAGGCTCTGCCTGTCATTGCGATGTAGCAGAGCTGGATCGTCGTGGGACACTCGTTACTATGGACTGCGTCGGACAGGTGGTATACTGTTGGTTTTTTTTTTTTCTTTTTTTACAGGAGATCGATGGCGTCGCAGGAATGAGAGTACAATAAAAGAAATGAAAACTGTGTTGTCTCTTTTATTTCATTAAAAGACTTTTTTCTTGCTGTGTCTTTTTTTTAAACATTTAATAACTTTGGGATTAATAATGGATCGGTGTCTTATTGACACCTCTCCATTATTAACCGGGCTTATTGTCACCGTGCAATCAACGGTGACATTAACCCCTTATTACCCCACTTGCCACCGCTACAGGGCAGTGGGAAGAGCCGGGTAAAGTGCCACAATTGGCACATCTTTTGATGCGCCAAATGTGGGGCTGCTGTAGCCTGGTATTATCAGGCTGTTGAGGGCCAAAATCCATGGGCCTTGACAGTCTTTTAATACCAGGCCGCAGCAGTCTGCATTTTACTTGGCTGGTTAACAAAAATAGGGGGACCCCTACGCCGTTTTTTTTTCGAGGGGATCCCCTATTTTTGTTAACCAGCCAAGCTAAGCAGACTGCTGTGGCCTGGTATTATCAGGCTTGCAAGGTCCATGGATATTGGATCCTTACCAGCCTGAAAAACCAGGCCTCAGCGGTCTGCTTCATCTGGCTGGTTAACAAAAATAGGGGGGACCCCACGCCAATTTTTTTCGAGGGGATCCCCTATTTTTGTTAATCAGCCAAGATATGCAGACTGCTGTGGCCTGGTATTATCAGGCTGGCAAGGTCCATGGATCTTGGCTCCTTAACAGCCTGAAAATCCAGGCCTCAGCGGTCTGCTTCATCTGGCTGGTTAACAAAAATAGGGGGGACCCCACGCCATTTTTTTTTCGAAGGGAACCCCTATTTTTGTTAATCAGTTCCCTCTGACGTCACTGATGGTGTCCCTGGCTGACATGAAGTGAAAGTGGAAAGCAATCAATTAAGCTTTCCACTTCCTCTCCTGTCAGCCAGGAGAGGAACTCATTCATTTGGGGGTTTACTGTGAGGCTGCAGCATTAGCTGCGGTCCCTGCAGTAAACATTAACCCTTTCTGAAGGATTACACCGTGGGACCTGACTGTGCATGGGATAGGTAAGAATAATTTTGCTTTATTATTTTATTTTTATTACAGGAAATGGTTTTAGCAGGTAAATAAAATATGGTCAAAAACTGTGATTATTTCATTAAACTTCTTTTTTATTAAAGCGTGTGTGTTTGATTTTTCTTTCATACAATAGGATTAATAATTGATAGTTGTCTAATTGACAGCTCTCAATTATTAACCTGGCTTAAAGTGACCTTTCAATTGCAAGGTCATTTTAACCCCTTATTAACCCATTCGCCACCGCTACAGGGCAATGGGAATAGACGGGCAAAGTGCCAGAAAGGGCGAATCTAATTATAGATTTGTCTTTTCTGGGGTGTCTGGGGGCAGATGTTAGTAGCCAGGGGGGGCCAAAAATAATGGTCCCTCTCTGGGCTATTATTATCTGCCCCCATTCGCTGGCTTTGTCTGTCTGGTTGCGAAAATAGGGCGGGAGCCCACGCATTTTTTTTAAACAATTTTACACCTCATATATATATATATATACATGTCATTGAATTTGTGACACATATATATATATTTATATTTATAGTTCATACACTTCTACGTAGTATAATAGCCGCTAATTCAATTGCCGGCTTTTGTGAAAATGCAGAACCCGACATGAAATGACACTTGGTGTACATAGGGTTAACCATGTCTTTTCATGTCCTTTGCTATCTGATTTGCACAAACAATTACATCAGTCTATGTGTGCAAAATTTCACACCTGTAGGGGTTAATTAAAGGTGTAAATTCGTAGCAAAAAAGTCCGTTTTTTTTACAACGAATTTACACCTGTAATGTATGTAGTACAGTTCATACAGCGTCTTGTGCTTGGGTGCGATGAAAACACAGGAGTCACAGGTTTGATATAGAAAAGTCCTGTATTACTTCATACAAGTTGGCAGAAATAGTCACACAGTTTGCAGACACAGAAACAGGAGACACAGCAGGCCAGAGTAATCCAAGCTCAGCAATCACTCTCCAATACAGATTCAGGATCTTCTTCTCTGTTACCGTAAGTCCATGCAAACGTGGGTCTTTCAAAGAGCAGGGTTCAGAGTCCACAAGTGCTTCAGAGTTCCTCAGTAGGAATAGCTGGAGTACAAGGTCCAAGGCTTACAGGAGTCAAGTCACAGGTTCACTGCAGGCTAGATTCTGAAGCACTGATTGCTCAGCTGTGGCTGCTTAAGAAGCAAAGGAGAGAATCAGGGCGGGAACATGCAAGCTGGAAACTCCATTTTGACTGAGGGCAAGATAGCTGCAGCAAGACAGAAAGTAAAATGGCTGACGAACAAACTGAGTTTCAGGAATATATACATAGAACCTTACATTACTCCCCCCTTAAGGACAACCTCCGGATGACCTCAGACCAGGCTTGTGTGGGTACCTCTGATGAAACTGACGGAGCAAGCGAGGAGCATTAACGTTATTGACCGGTTCCCATGAGTTGTCCTCCACTGGGTAGCCCTGCCATTTAATCAGATATTGTAACTGATTTCAATACAACCTGGAATCTAAAATCCTTTCCACCACAAATTCTTCCTGACCATCGACTAGCACTGGGTCAGGGCAAGGAGAGGAACGTCCAGGAAACGTATTGGGTGTCGCAGCCTTTAGTAGGGATACATGAAAGACAGGGTGGATTCTCATAGTTCTGGGCAGTTGAAGACGACAAGCAACGGCACTTATAATTTTACTGATTTTATAGGGTCCAATGTACTTATGTCCCAACTTAGACGATGGAATCCTTAACTTAAGATTTCTGGTTGACAGCCAGACCAAGTCTCCTACCTTGAAAGCTGGTGCAGGTTTACGAAATTTATCTGCTGCTTTCTTGTACCTTTCTTGAGCCGATTCCAGATTTTCCTTTAGAAGATCCATATTCTTCTGTAAAGACGTGATTCTTTCAGCCACTGCTGGTAAAGGCGTTTCTATGGGAAATCGTGGTAGAATGTTAGGATGATAACCTAGATTAGAGTAAAAAGGAGACTGTTTAGTGGAGGCACTCTGAGAGTTGTTATACGAGAACTCAGCTAATGGAAGTAGATCCACCCAATCATCCTGTAGGTGGCAGATAAAGCAGCGGAGATACTGCTCCAGGGTTTGATTGGTTCGTTCGGTCTGTCCATTAGTCTGGGGATGAAAAGCAGAAGAAAGGTTTACTTTAATGTCCAATACTGCACAGAAATTTTGCCAAAACCTAAAAGTGAATTGCACCCCTCGATCCGAAATAACCTCATCCGGTACTCCATGTAAGCGAAACACATCTTTAATCATCAAATCTGATGTCTGTTTTGCAGTGGGTAAGCCGACACAAGGATAAAATGAGCTGCCTTTGTTAGACGGTCAACCACCACTAGAATGGTGTTCTTCCCCTGAGAGGTTGGTAACTCCACAATGAAGTCCATAGAAATGGATCCCCACGGGCGGGACGGGGTGGGAAGAGGCTGTAACAGACCAGTTGGTGAGGAGCGAGGTGTTTTGCATCTTGCACAGACCTCACATGAAGTGACATAATTCAAAACATCCTTCCTGCAAGTGGGCCACCAAAAGAAACGAGAAAGAAATTCCTGTGTCTTTAGAATTCCTCTATGCCCAGCTATCTTGGAATCGTGAATGAGTTGCAATACTCTTAATCTGACTGTTTCAGGAATATACAGACGTTGTCCCTGAATCCACACACCATTCTTAAAGACAAGACTTACGTCCCTTGGGGGTTGTGCCAAAAAGGAATCCGCATGGTATGCTTCCTTGATGTCCTTAAGTAGGTCTTGATTATGAATTACTCCTAGGAATCTAGAGTCAGGAAGAATAGTCTTAGGAGGAGTAATTGGACGTGTCTCTGCTGAGTAAATCCTAGACAGTGCATCAGCCTTTCCATTGCGCGATCCTGGTCTATAAGAGATGATAAAATTAAATTGGTTTAAGAAAAGATTCCAGCGAGCCTGGCGAGGAGTCAGGCACTTAGCCGACCTGATAAACTCAAGGTTACGATGGTCTGTTAGGACGACTATTTGCTGTGCAGCACCCTGAAGAAGGTGTCTCCATTCTTTGAAGGCGGCAATAATGGCCAACAACTCTCTATTGCCCACATCGTAGTTCCTCTCAGCCGAAGACAACTGCTGGGAAAAGAAGGCACAGGGATGCAAGACATTCTTCTCACCTGTTCTCTGAGAGAGTATAGCTCCAACGGCACAGTCTGAAGCATCCACCTCTATTATGAAGGCAAGCTCGGGGTTGGGATGTACTAGGATAGGTGCAGTGGTAAATTTATCTTTTAGACGGGAAAATGCTTCCTGAGCTTGGGGAGTCCAGGAAAACCTAGACTCTTTCCGGGTAAGTTGAGTGATAGGTGACACTACCTCAGAGAAATTTCTAATGAAACGTCTATAGAAGTTGGCAAACCCGATGAAGCGCTGTACCTCCTTCACATTTCTAGGACTTGGCCAATCCTTGATGGCTTGGGTTTTGCTTCCATCCATACTAATTCCTTGTGTAGACAGTACATACCCCAGAAATTGAATTTCGGTCCTATGGAATTCACACTTTTCAAGTTTGATGTAAAGATGATTTTGTCTTAGACGTTCCAAGACCATTCTCACATGTCCATGATGTTCCTCTGTGGAGTTAGAAAAAATTAGAATATCATCCAAATAAATTACCACGAATGTATCTAGGAGATCCCTGAAGATGTCATTCACCAAGTGTTGGAAAGTGGCTGGGGCGGTACTCAGACCAAAAGGCATAACTAGATATTCAAAGTGTCCATAGCGTGACCTGAATGCAGTCTTCCATTCATCCCCAGGTCTAATACGGACTAAGTTATAGGCCCCACGAAGATCTAGTTTAGAAAAAATTTTGGCATGTCGCACTCTCTCCAATAACTCAGGGATTAAAGGCAATGGATAACGGTTTCTAATAGTAACCTTATTGAGTTCCCTATAGTCTACGCATGGTCTCAGAGATCCATCTTTCTTCTTTACAAAGAAGATGGGTGCACTTGCAGGAGATGAAGAGGGGCGTATGAAGCCCTTGGCTAGATTTTCATCTATGTAATCCTTTAAAGCCTTTAGCTCGGGCCCCGCCAGGGGGTAGATCTTACCAAAAGGTATCTCTGCTCCAGGCAATAATTCAATTGGACAATCATATGGACGGTGAGGAGGAAGCTGGTCAGCGTTCTTCTTGTCACATAAATCCACATAGTCCTGGTATACAGCTGGTAGTTCGGGGACTGACATGATTCCTTTAGGAACAGAGCAAGCTGAAACTTTTGGACTCATCTGTTTCTCTGGAAAGTGTAATTCCTTGGTCTCCCAGTTAATGGTAGGATTCTGAGCCTGCAGCCATGGTAGCCCTAGAATAATTAGAATAATGGGAAAGTGGGGAGAAGAGATAAGCATAAAGGACAGTTTCTCTTGATGATCTTTACCCATAAGAACCCTCAAAGGCTCTGTTTCCTGATCCACTGGTCCAGAGGTCAGCAGGGAGCCATCCACAGTTTCCATCTGTACTGGAGTAGCCTTCTTCACTGAACGTATTCCCTGTTTCAGAGCAAAGGAGACATCCATAAAATTTCCACTTGCCCCTGAGTCGATCATAGCAGAGCTAGACACCCAAGCTGAGTCAACCCAGAGTTTGATGGAAAGAAAGCAATGAGAATTGTTTTTCTTACAACTCAGCTGGGACACCGCTGAGGAAACTTGAAAAATGGCAGCTTTTACACAGTCAACGTCCTCAGAGGTAACGGAGTTTAAGTCCGAGAAATCAAGATCTGTTGCTGCAGATCTCTCTGGAGCCTGAGGCTCGGACCTGACAGATCCCCTCTCGCAACACTCACAATGAATGAGTGCTGCAGTAGTCTTACGAGAACGGCTGGGGCAGTTTATAATGAAGTGCCCTGACTTACCACAATAGAAACATAGATTCTCCTTAAAACGATGTTCCTTGCGTGCATCACTAACCCGTCGTTGTAAAGAGTATACCTGCATGGGTTCAGGTTCAGGTTCCCGTGTAATCCTACTCAAAGGTTCCTTAGCTGGAGAGGAAGGTAGGAAAAGGTTAGTACGATTGCTTTCGAACCATCTCTCTTGCCTGCGTTCAGTCAGACGAGTATCAATACGGATGCAGTAGTTAATAAAGTCACCTAACGCAGTGGGAGGGTCGGCACGAGCAAGTTCATCCTTAATCAGTGGAGATAACCCCTTTCGAAAAATAGATTTTTTGGCGGAACTGTCCCAGGTGGTATCAAGGGCCCATCTCCTGAAATCCAAGGCATATTCAGCTACCGAGTGCTTACCTTGGCGCAAAGCTAACATGGCTGCTTCAGCTGTTGCACCTCGATTGGGGTCATCAAACACCTGCCCCATGGCTGAAATAAAATCATCAAGGTGATTCAAACAATCATCCTCAGTCTCAATCAGAGGGTTTGCCCACATTAAAGCCTTGTTGGTAAGCAACATAATTATAGTAAGCACCTTAGATCGTTCAGTGGGAAATTGTGAAGCATGTGCAGAAAAAAAAAAATTGCATTGATTAATAAATCCCCTGAATTTCTCACGTTCACCGCCAAAACGAAAAGGGGGCAACTTGGGAATCCCAGCACTCGGGGCTACGGCAGGAGCCTGGACTCGCCCTCTAGAACCTCAATCCTGGCTCGCAAATCCTGGGTAGTCTGTCCAACCACTTGCAAATTGTGATTATTGAGGTCCTGTAGATTTGTAAAACGGGTCTTTATATTCTGCAAATCTGCAAGGATATTATCAGTCACTCCGCAAAGTTCCTTTATGCGGGCCTCCATTTTCCAGATCTTTTAAGACAGGATTACTGGAAGAAGAGGAGAGAAAAAAAACAATAGTGTTCACCTGTGGCAACACTGCAGAGAGAAAAAAAAATTAAGGGAACTGCTCACCTGGAATGGTTGTGAGAAGTCACAACCACTATCATCACAGAAAGTTTCAACCAGACATCTGATATCCAGAGTTACAGCAGACAAAAAAGAGAAAAGAAAGGAAAAAAAAAAACAATAGTGTTTACCTGTGGTAACACTGCAAAAAGAAAAAACTTAAGGGAATTGCTCACCTGGAATGGTTGTGAGAAGTCACAACCACTGTCATCACAGAAAGTACAACCGGACGTCTGATATCCACAGTACAGCAGACACAGCCTTCCAGACCCAGCAGACACTAACGTTTTGGCTTCAGAATCTTGTAATGTATGTAGTACAGTTCATTAAGCGTCTTGTGCTTGGGTGCGATGAAAACACAGGAGTCACAGGTTTGATATAGAAAAGTCCTGTATTACTTCATACAAGTTGGCAGAAATAGTCACACAGTTTGCAGACACAGAAACAGGAGACACAGCAGGCCAGAGTAATCCAAGCTCAGCAATCACTCTCCAATACAGATTCAGGATCTTCTTCTCTGTTACCGTAAGTCCATGCAAACGTGGGTCTTTCAAAGAGCAGGGTTCAGAGTCCACAAGTGCTTCAGAGTTCCTCAGTAGGAATAGCTGGAGTACAAGGTCCAAGGCTTACAGGAGTCAAGTCACAGGTTCACTGCAGGCTAGATTCTGAAGCACTGATTGCTCAGCTGTGGCTGCTTAAGAAGCAAAGGAGAGAATCAGGGCGGGAACATGCAAGCTGGAAACTCCATTTTGACTGAGGGCAAGATAGCTGCAGCAAGACAGAAAGTAAAATGGCTGACGAACAAACTGAGTTTCAGGAATATATACATAGAACACAACACCTTACAACACCTTTAATTAACCCCTACAGGTGTGAAATTTTGCACACATAGACTGATGTAATTGTTTGTGCAAATCAGATTGCAAACGACATGAAAAGACATGGTTAACCCTATGTACACCAAGTGTCATTTCATGTCGGGTGCTTCTGTCTTTTCACAGAAGCCGGCTTTACCCGGCAATTGAATCAGAGGATATTTTACTATGTAGAAGTGTATAAACTATACATATATGTATATATATACATGTCACAATGACATGTATATAAATATATATATATATATATATATATATGTATTCTATGTGTGTATATTTAGTGTTTACAAGGAAATAAAGGTTTTTTTTAGTTGCGATTTTTTGTTCCCATAGACTTACATTGGACTTCCGGTATCGGAATCGGATATCGACGATATTTAGTGATATCGGCGATACCATTTCGATACGATATTTTTAGATATCGAGCAGTATCGCTCAACACTACTCCTGAAATATATACGGAGATTTAATATTTCCCCAAAACCGTATACAGCTGTTATCTTCTGATACAGTACCGTTTTTCTGCCTTCTGTATTACGGTCAAATCCATACTGAGAGAGCGTTTGTGTTACTCCTGAAATATATTCGGAGATTTCAAATTACCCCAACACTGTATACACCTGTACGCTACTGATACAGTACACTTTTTATGCTTTTCATATTCTGGTGTAATCCATACTGAGCCTGTGAGCGTGTGTGTTACTCCTCAAATATATACGGAGATTTAAAATTACCCCAACACTGTATACAGCTGTACGCTACTGATACAGTACACTTTTTCTGCTTTTCATATTCTGGTGTTATCCATGCTGAACCTGTGACCGTGTGTGTTACTCCTGAAATATTAACGGAGATTTAAAAATACCCCAACACTGTATACAGCTGTACGCTACTGATACAGTACACTTTTTATGCTTTTCATATTCTGGTCTACTCCATACTGAGCCTGTGTGCGTGTGTGTTACTCCTGAAATATATACGGAGATTTAAAATTACCCCAACACTCTATACAGCTGTACGCTACTGATACAGTACACTTTTTATGCTTTTCATATTCTGGTGTAATCCATACTGAGCCTGTGACCGTGTGTGTTACTCCTCAAATATATACGGAGATTTAAAATTACCCCAACACTGTATACAGCTGTACGCTACTGAAACAGTACACTTTTTCTGCTTTTCATATTCTGTTGTTATCCATACTGAGCCTGTGACCGTGTGTGTTACTCCCGTGTGTGTTACTCCTCAAATATATATGGAGATTTAAAATTACCCAACACTGTATACAGCTGTACGCTACTGATACAGTACACTTTTTCTGCTTTTCATATTCTTGTGTAATCCATACTAAGCCTGTGAGCGTGTGTGCTACTCCTCAAATATATACGGAGATTTAAAATTAACCCCAACACTGTATACAGCTGTATGCTACTGACACAGTACACTTTTTCTGCTTTTCATATTCTGGTGTAATCCATACTGAGCCTGTGAGCGTGTGTGTTAGGCTACTTTCACACTTGCGTTTTTTTGCGCTGCGTTTCGAGCGAACATGAAGCGCATTAAAAAAACGCATGCAAACGCTTGTAAACGCTGCAATATTTAGTCGCATCAGCATGCGCATTTCGATAAAAAAACGCAGCGTTTGTCTGCGATTTCATGCATGCGTTTGCGTTTTTTTGGCGCATGCATTTTCTATTTGTCACATTATCATCTCTGCCTCCATCATCTCTGCCTCCATCAGCTGTCTCCATCATCTCTGCCTCCATCATCTCTGGCTCTATCATCTCTGGCTCCATCATCTCTGCCTCCATTAGCTGTCTCCATCATCTCTGCCTCCATCATCTCTGGCTCTATCATCTCTGGCTCCATCATCTCTGTCTCCATCATCTCTGCCTCCATCATCTCTGGCTCTATCATCTCTGTCTCCATCATCTCTGCCTCCATCAGCTGTCTCCATCATCTCTGCCTCCATCATCTCTGGCTCTACATCTCTGGCTCCATCATCTCTGTCTCCATCATCTCTGCCTCCATCATCTGTCTCCTTCATCTCTGCCTCCATCATCTCTGGCTCTATCATCTCTGGCTCCATTATTTACAGAAAAATCGCGTGCGTGCAAAAGCGCTGACGAGCGCAAAGCCATGCGCACACCAGCGCCCCCATAGACTGCAATGTTATTTTTTGCGCATAGCATGCCCACACGTGCGCACGCATTTTTTTAAAGCGGTTGGGCGGAAAAAAAAATGCAACATGTAGCGTCTGGCGCATGTGGGCGCACACAGGGAAAATGCGCAGCGCACGACAAACGCACATGAACGCATGCAAGCGCTAGACCCTGCGCCCGCCATGTTAAAGATAGGGGAACATTGCGCATGCGTCCGATAGCGCAAGATGCGCTGCGCAAATAAACGCAAGTGTGAAAGTAGCCTTACTCCTCAAATATATACGGAGATTTAAAATTACCCCAACACTGTATACAGCTGTATGCTACTGACACAGTACACTTTTTCTGCTTTTCATATTCTGGTGTTATCTATACTGAGCCTGTGAGTGTGTGTGTTACTCCTCAAATATATACGGAAATTTAAAATTACCCCAACACTGTATACACCTGTACGCTACTGATACAGTACACTTTTTATGCTTTTCATATTCTGGTGTAATCCAAACTGAGCCCGTGAGCATGTGTGTTACTCCTCAAATATAAACGGAGATTTAAAATTACCCCAACACTGTATACAGCTGTACGTACTGATACAGTACACTTTTTATGCTTTTTACATTCTGGTGTTATCCATACTGAGCCTGTGAGCGTGTGTGATACTCCTCAAATATATACGGAGATTTAAAATTACCCCAACACTGTATACAGCTGTATGCTACTGATACCGTACACTTTATATGCTTTTCATATTCTGGTGTAATACATACTGAGCCTGTGAGCGTGTGTGTTACTCCTCAAATATATACGGAGATTTAAAATTACCCCAACACTGTATACAGCTGTACGCTACTGATACAGTACACTTTTTATGCTTTTCATATTCTGGTGTTATCCATACTGAGCCTGTGACCGTGTGTGTTACTCCTGAAATACATACAGAGATTTAAACTTAACCCAGCACTGTATACGGCTGTATGCTTCTGATACAGTACACTTTTTTGCTTTTTATATTCTGGTGTAATCCATACTGAGCCTGTGAGAGTCTGTGTCTGTTACTCCGCAAATACATACGGAGATTAAAAAATTTTCACCCTCACCGTATACAGTTGTACGCTTCTAATACAGTACCATATAGCTGCTGGTATTTTGGATACATTTTCACAAACATGAGGAAGTATGGTGGAAGAGGCGCGGACGTGGTTGTGGGGGGCCACCTGGCACTGATGGTGGTGGTGGTGCATCTGCTGGTAGTGCCAAAAGCACAATAGCACCTAAGGCAGGAGGTGTTGAGCCTGCGTCATCGTCTGGCTCCAGAAGGCCTGGAAGGCTCCCTTTTCTGGGACTACGTAAACCACTTACATTGCCGAAACAGCCTCCAGCTCTATCGCCTACTCTTCTGAAGTTTCAAAAACTCCAAGCACTGAGTCGTCAGTGCAGGCTTCTGGTCAGGAACAACCCCTTTCCTTGTGTCCTTCACCCCCACCAAAAGAGAAGGATGCGGCAGGCCACACTTCAGATTACTCCATGGAGCACTTTTCACATACCATGCCTTGGTTATCAAGTCAAATCCTGAATTCCCCAGTCCAACATGAATCTGACATGGAGTGCACTGATGCACAGCCACTGCTATATGATTGTGCTGGTACATTCAACCAGAACACTACATTGCCCTCGCAGTCTACTGAGCCAGAATGTGACCCTGATGAAACTCAGGTGCCCCTTCCTGCATACTATACCACCTTACACGGTGACACACGGTGAGGAAGGTGCAGATGAAATTGAAGAGGAGGTGATGGATGACCCAGTTGTTGACCCTGATTGGCATCCAGTGGGGGAAGAGGGTGCCGCTGGCAATAGCTCAGAAGAGGAGGAGGATCCGCAGCAGGTATCGACATCGCAGCTGGGGTTATCTGGCAGGCCCATAGCAGTCAAAAAGGTCTTAAAAAAACAAAAAGAGTTGCAGGACAGTTTGGCCAGACGGTCAAATTAGCACAGCGTGCAAGCCCTAAAAATGTATACCATAGTAGGAAGAGTCCAGTGTGGCACTTTTTTGAACAAAATCCTATTGATGAGGCAACGGTTATCTGAAAGAAGTGCAGAAGGACCTTTGGCTGAGAGAGAAATCTCAGAAATTTGAATACCAGTTGCATGCTTAGACATTTAATGAACATGCACTTGCAAGCGTGGACGGAATACAAAACCTCAGGTAGCACATGTGCACCTGCCCCGACTGAAGGTAGCCAGCAATGCTCCATCGCTTCCCCCACTGTAAGCCCACCGGTTGGCACACCACCAGCAAGAAATGTTGAGGTGTCATCGCAAGGCCAAAGCAGTCAGGGAATCACAATGTTTTTGCAATGAAAGACTGCATCTAGGCCATCACCACCACCACCACCATCACCATCACCAACCCCCTCTCAGTCCGTCGTGTCCACCGATAGTTCCACCATATGCAGTAGGACAAAAAAGTACTCATCCTCTCATCTGCGTACACTGGGTTTAAACGTCTACATTGCCAAACTGATCTCATTAGAGATGATGCCCTTCCATTTGGTTGAAAGCGCAGCATTCCGAGATCTCATGGCCTACGCTGTCCCACGCTATGACCTACCCAGCCGGCACTTCTTTTTTAGAAAAGCCATCCCTGCCCTCCACATGCATGTGAAAGACCGCATTGTCCATGCACTCAAACAATCGGTGAGTGGAAAGGTGCACCTCACAACAGATGCATGGGCCAGTAGGCATGGCCAGGGCCATTACGTGTCCATCACTGCGCACTGGGTTAATGTGGTGGATGCAGGGTCCACAGGGGACAGCGGCGGTGGGACAGTGCTGCCTAGCCCACGGTATAGGCAACAGTTGGCTGTAGGCGTTCGACCCTCCTCCTCCAGAAGCGAAAGCTCGTCAACAGAGCGCAGTCGCACGAGCACTCCATCCGCAACGGCCAGTGTTGCACACGATGTGTCCCATTATCGAACAGCTAGTGGTAAGCGTCAGCAGGCTATTTTAAAAATGATGTCTTTGGGCGACACACCGCGGAGGTACTGGCCGACTACTTGCAGCGAGAAACTGAGTCATGGCTGGGCAGTCTACATCTTGCGCCAGGCAAGGTAGTCAGTGATAACCGCCGTAAATTTGTGTCACCATAGCCCTGGCAAAACTCAGACACATACCTTGCCTGGCTCACACCTTGAACCTGGTGGTACAGTGCTTCTTAAATAATTATCTGGAGTTAACAGCCCTGCTCCATAAAGTGCGAAGACTGTGCTCGCACATCCATCGCTCGCCCATAGACTCCAGTCGTATGCAGAGGCTGCAGCGATCGCTCCACCTCCCCAAGCACAGCCTAATCATAGACGTTGCAACAAGGTGGAACTCCACCATGCACATGGTTGAGAAGCTGTGCGAACAGAGGCAGGCTGTAATGCATTTATGGGAGGTTACACCGGCGGCAGTTTGAGGGCAGACATGGAGTTGGCAGGTGTGCAGTGGTCAAAGCTGAAAGACCTCTGTAAAGTCCTTCAGTGTTTTGAGGAATGCACACGGCTGGTAAGCGCAGACAACGCCATCATAAGCATGAGCATCCCACTTATGCGTCTGCTCATGCAAACTTTGATGCTCATTAAGGATCAGGCGTCTGCAGTGGAGGAGGGAGAGGAGGAAGAGGGAAGCCTTGATGACAGTCAGCCATTGTCTGCTCAGGGAACTGTCCTGCACGAGGTGGAGGAAGAAGAGGAAGAGGAGGATGAGGGGGATGATTATTTTGGGGAGGATGATGCTTCTCAGGGGGCAAGAGAAAATGTTGGCTTGCCAAGTTCAGGTACAGGGTTTGTGCATGACTGGAGGGATGTGGATTTGGCAGAAAGTGCTCCTCCACCCAACCACTGGCAGTGCATCACTGACACCTGGACCATTGGCCCACATGTGTGATTATGCCTTGCGGATCCTAAAAAGGGACCCCTCATTGCCAAAATTATGAAGGATGACGACTAGAGTTGAGCGATACTTTCCGATATCCTAAAGTATCGGAATCGGAATGGTATCGCCGATATCATTAAAATATCGGCGATACCCGATACCGATACCGGAAGTCCCATGTAAGTCTATGGGAACAAAATATCGCAACTAAAAAAACCTCTTTCTTTCCTTGTAAACACTAAATATACACACATAGAATACATATATATATATATATACATGTCATTGTGACATATTATATATATACATATATGTATAGTTTATACACTTCTACATAGTAAAATATCCTCTGATTCAATTGCCGGGTAAAGCCGGCTTCAGTGAAAAGACAGAGGCACCCGACATGAAATGACACTTGGTGTACATAGGGTTAACCATGTCTTTTCATGTCGTTTGCTATCTGATTTGCACAAACAATTAAATCAGTCTATGTATGCAAAATTTCACACCTGTAGGGGTTAATTAAAGGTGTAAATTCGTTGTAAAAAAAAACGGACTTTTTTGCTACGAATTTACACCTTTAATTAACCCCTACAGGTGTGAAATTTTGCACACATAGACTGATTTAATTGTTTGTGCAAATTAGATAGCAAAGGACATGAAAAGACATGGTTAACCCTATGTACACCAAGTGTCATTTCATGTCGGGTTCTGCATTTTCACAAAAGCCGGCAATTGAATTAGCGGCTATTATACTATGTAGAAGTGTATGAACTACAAATATAAATATATATATATGTGTCACAAATTCAATGACATGTATATATATATATGAGGTGTAAAATTGCTGAAAAAAAATGCGTGGGCTCCCGCCCTATTTTCGCAACCAGACAGACAAAGCCAGTGAGTGGGGGCAGATAATAATAGCCCAGAGAGGGACCATTATTTTTGCCCCCCCCCCGGCTACTAACATCTGCCCCCAGACACCCCAGGAAAGACAAATCTATAATTAGATTCGCCCTTTCTGGCACTTTGCCCGTCTATTCCCATTGCCCTGTAGCGGTGGCGAATGGGTTAATATGGGGTTAAAGCCACCTTGCTATTGAAAGGTGACCTTAAACCAGGTTAATAATTGAGAGCTGTCAATTAGACAACTATCAATTATTAATCCTATTGCATGAAATAAAAATAAAACACACACACTTTAATTAAAAATCATTTTAATGAAATAAAGACACATGTTTTTGACCATCTTTTATTTTACTGCAAAAACCATTTCCTGTAATAAAAATAAAATAAAAAAGCAAAATTATTCTTACCTATCCCATGCACAGTCAGGTCCCACGGTGTAATCCTTCAGAAAGGGTTAATGTTTACTGCAGGGACCGCAGCTAATGCTGCAGCCTCACAGTAAACCCCAAATGAATGAGTTCCTCTCCTGCCTGACAGGAGAGTAAAGGCTGGGTGTCACATAACGATACACCAGCGATCCCGACAACGATATGCACTTGTCAGGATCGCTGGTGTATCGCTACATGATCGCTGCTGAGCTGCCAAACAGGCAGCTCAGGCAGCGATCTGGGACAGCGACACTGCGGGTAACATCGCTTAAGGGCCCGTCTCACATAGCGATATCGCTACCGAGATCGCTGCTGAGTCACTAGTTTTGTGACGCAGCAGCGAGCTCACCAGCGATATCGCTGTGTGTGACATTCAGCGACGATCAGCCCCCTGCCGGGTATCGCTGATCGTCGCAGAAATGTCAGGACCTTTTTTTGATCGCTGGTTTCCCTCTGACAGGCACGCATCGCTGCGTGTGACAGGCGGGAGACCAGCGATCCGCTGGTAACCAAGGTACACAGCGGTTTCCAGGCACCGCGCAGCGCTTGGAAACCCGCTGTGTACCTTGGATACCAGCTCCCTGCATCAGGGCGCTGGTATCCAAGGTACACAGCGGGTTTCTAGGCACAGCCCCGCGCCTGGAAACCCGCTGTGTACCTTGGTTACCAGCGGATCGCTGGTCTCCCGCCTGTCACACGCAGCGATGCGTGCCTGTCAGCGGGAAACCAGCGATCAAAAAAAGGTCCTGACATTTCAGCGACGATCAGCGATACCCGGCAGGGGGGCTGATCGTCGCTGAATGTCACACACAGCGATATCGCTGGTGAGCTCGCTGCTGCGTCACAAAACTAGTGACTCAGCAGCGATCTCGGTAGCGATATCGCTATGTGAGACGGGCCCTTAAGTGGAAAGCTTAATTGATTGCTTTCCACTTTCACTTCAGGTCAGCCAGGGACACAATCAGTGACGTCAGAGGGAACTGATTAACAAAAATAGGGGTTCCCTTCGAAAAAAAAATGGCGTGGGGTCCCCCCTATTTTTGTTAACCAGCCTGATGAAGCAGACCGCTGAGGCCTGGATTTTCAGGCTGTTAAGGAGCCAAGATCCATGGACCTTGCCAGCCTGATAATACCAGGCCACAGCAGTCTGCATATCTTGGCTGATTAACAAAAATAGGGGATCCCCTCGAAAAAAATTGGCGTGGGGTCCCCCCTATTTTTGTTAACCAGCCAGATGAAGCAGACCGCTGAGGCCTGGTTTTTCAGGCTGGTAAGGATCCAATATCCATGGACCTTGCCAGCCTGATAATACCAGGCCACAGCAGTCTGCTTAGCTTGGCTGGTTAACAAAAATAGGGGATCCCCTCGAAAAAAAAACGGCGTGGGGATCCCCCCTATTTTTGTTAACCAGCCAAGTAAAATGCAGACTGCTGCGGCCTGGTATTAAAAGACTGTCAAGGCCCATGGATTTTGGCCCTCAACAGCCTGATAATACCAGGCTACAGCAGCCCCACATTTGGCGCATCAAAAGATGTGCCAATTGTGGCACTTTACCCGGCTCTTCCCACTTGCCCTGTAGCGGTGGCAAGTGGGGTAATAAGGGGTTAATGTCACCGTTGATTGCACGGTGACAATAAGCCCGGTTAATAATGGAGAGGTGTCAATAAGACACCGATCCATTATTAATCCCAAAGTTTTTAAATGTGTAAAAAAAAGACAAAGCAAGAAAAAAGTCTTTTAATGAAATAAAAGAGACAACACAGTTTTCATTAATTTTATTGTACTCTCATTCCTGCGACGCCATCGATCTCCTGTAAAAAAAGAAAAAAAACAAACCAACAGTATACCACCTGTCCGACGCAGTCCATAGTAACGATTGTCCCACGACGATCCAGCTCTGCTACATCGCAATGACAGGCAGAGCCTGTCATTGCAACGCAGCACAGCTGATTACCTGCTTCCCCGGCGGTGACGTCATCGGACTGACTGCTTTACGGCCGGGATTACCCAGCAGTCACTGCAGTTATCGCGAGAAACTGCATGTGACCGCCGGGGAAAGATGATGGCGGCCATGAAGCAGTCCAGCCCGTGACCGCCGGAGATCTTCTGCCAGGTAAGTGCCGCTGACTCCTGACAGACCCGACCGACGGACACTGACAGTGACAGTGACAATCCCGATTCCGGTATCCGATATGACGAAAATATCGGAACTCGGAATCGGAATTCCGATACAGCCAATATCGGCCGATACCCGATATTTGCAGTATCGGAATGCTCAACCCTAATGACGACTACTGGTTGGCCAGCATTCTCGATCCACGCTATAAAGGCAAATTACAGAACATCATGCCACAGGAGAACCTAGAGCTAATATTGGCGAGCAAACAAGCAACGCTGGTAAACCGTTTGTTAGAGGCATTCCCAGCAAACAGCAGCAGTGCAGGTTCTACCACGAGCCGTACTGGGCCAAATGGAAGAGGTGTTCGTGGTGCACACAGTCGAAGTGGCATTGGAGACAGGGGTTTCATGACCTTGTTGTGGACTGATTTCTCCAGGACAGCTCTCACGCCTGGTAATACTGAATCTATAGCAACAGACAGGAGACAGCAGTTGACAACTATGGTTAAAAATTACTTCTCCCCTATCGATGTTCTCCCTCACCGGTCATTCCCCTTTGACTACTGGGCCTGTAAACTGGACACCTGGCCTGAATTGGCACAAAATGCCTTAAAGGAGCTCGCTTGCCCTGCTCAACATATGCCTCAACATATGCCATTTTTGCCTCCTCCCTATCTGGGCTGTCCCCCCCCTCCTCCAACCCCCAACTTTTTATATTCTGGTGTGATCCATACTGAGCCTGTAAGAGCCTGTGTCTGACTCTGGCAAAATATACGGAGATTTTCAAGTTCCCCAACCCTGTATATAGCTGTACGCTTCTAATACATTACCCTTTTTCTACTTTCTATATTCTGGTGTGATCAATACTGAGCCTGTGAGAGCCAGTGTCTGACTCTGGCAAAATATACGGAGATTTACAATTTCCCCAACCCTATATACAGCTGTACGCTTCTGATACATTACCCTTTTTCTACTTTTTATATTCTGGTGTGATTCATACTGAGCCTGTGAGAGCCAGTGTCTGACTCTGGCAAAATATACGGAGATTTACAATTTCCCCAACCCTGTATACAGCTGTATGCGTCTAATACATTACCCTTTTTCTACTTTTTATATTCTGGTGTGATCAATACTGAGCCTGAGAGAGCCAGTGTCTGACTCTGGCAAAATATACGGAGATTTTCAAGTTCCCCAACCCCGATACAGCTGTACGCTTCTAATATATTACCCTTTTTCTACTTTTTATATTCTGGTGTGATCAATACTGAGCCTGTGAGAGCCATTGTCTGACTCTGGCAAAATATAAGGAGATTTACAATCTCCCCAACCCTGTATACAGCTGTATGCTTCTAATACATTACCCTTTTTCTACTTTTTATATTCTGGTGTGATCAATACTGAGCCTGTGAGAGCCAGTGTCTGACTCTGGCAAAATATACGGAGATTTACAATTTCCCCACCACTGTATACAGCTGTACGCTTCTAATACATTACCCTTTTTCTACTTTTTATATTCTGGTGTGATCAATACTGAGCCTGTGAGAGCCAGTGTTGACTCTGGCAAAATATACGGAATTTACAATTTCCCCAACCCTGTATACAGTACAGCTGTACGCTTCTAATACATTACCCTTTTTCTACTTTTTATATTCTGGTGTGATCACTACTGAACCTGTGAGAGCCAGTGTCTGACTCTGGCAAAATATACGGAATTTACAATTTCCCTAACCCGTATACAGCTGTACGCTTCTAATACATTACCCTTTTTCTACTTTTTATATTCTGGTGTGATCAATACTGAGCCTGTGAGAGCCAGTGTCTGACTCTGGCAAAATATACAGAGATTTACAATTTCCCCCACCCTGTATATAGCTGTACGCTTCTAATATGTTACCCTTTTTCTACTTTTTATATTCTGGTCTAATCCATACAGAGCTTGTGAGTGTCTGTCTGTTACTCCGGAAATAAATACGGAGATTTACAATTACCCCTAGACTGTATACAGCTGTACGCTTGGGATACAGTACCCTTTTTTACAGAAAGTCATCCTCCACCCAACTGTAAGTGCATCATTAACACCTGGAACATTGGCACACATGTGTGATTATTTCTTGCGGATCTTATAATATTCTTGTGTAATCCATACTGAGCCTGTGAGCGTCATTGTCTGACTCCTGAAATATATACAGCGATTTCCAATATTTTACCTAGACTATATATACCTGGTATCTGCTGATACAGTACCCCTTTTTCTTCTTTTTATATTATTGTGAAATCCATACTGAGCCTGAAAGTGCCTGTGTCTACCTCCTGAAATATATACGGAGATTTAGAATATTTTCCCTATACTATATATACCTGGTATCTGGTGATACAGTACACTGTTTCAACTTTTTATATTCTGGTCTAATCCATTCTGAGCCTGTGAGTGTCTGTCTGTTACTCCGGAAATATATACTGATATTTCAAAATACCCCAACACTGTATACAGCTGTACACTTGTGATACAGTACACTTTTTAAACTTTTTATATTCTGGTGTAATCCATACTGAGCCTGTGAGAGTCTTTGTCTGACTCTGGAAATATATACAGATATTTAAAATTACCCCAACGCTGTATACAGCTGTACGCTTCTGATACATTTCCCTTTTTCTACTTTTTATATTCTGGTGTAATCCATACTGAGCCTGTGAGAGTCTGTCTGACTCTGGAAATATATACGGATATTTAAAATTACCCCAGCGCTGTAGACAGCTGTACGCTTCTTATACATTTCCCTTTTTCTACTTTTTATATTCTCGTGTAATCCATACTGAGCCTGTGAGAGTCTTTGTCTGACTCTATAAATATATACGGATATTTAAAATTACCCCAACGATGTTTACAACTGTACGCTTCTGATACATTTCCCTTTTTCTTCTTTTAATATTGCGGTTTAATCCATACTGAGCCTGTGAGAGTCTTTGACTCTGGAAATATGTACGGATATGTAAAATTACCCCAACGCTGTAGACAGCTGTACGCTTCTGATACATTTCCCTTTTTCTACTTTTTACATTCTCGTGTAATCCATACTGAGCCTGTGAGAGTCTTTGTCTGACTCTGGAAATATATACGGATATTTAAAATTACCCAACGCTGTATACATCTGTACGCTTCTGATACATTTCCCTTTTTCTATTTTTTATATTCTCGTGTAATCCATACTGAGCCTGTGAGAGTCTTTGTCTGACTCTGGAAATATATACCGATATTTAAAATTACTCCAAAGCTGTATGCAGCTGTAAGCTTCTGATACATTTCCCTTTTTCTACTTTTTGTATTCAGGTGTAATCCATACTGAGCCTGTGAGAATCTTTGTCTAACTCTGGAAATATATACGGATATTTAAAATTACCCCAACGCTGTATACAGCTGTACGATTCTGATACATTTCCCTTTTTCTACTTTTGTATTCTGATGTAATCCATACTGAGCCTGTGAGAGTCTTTGTCTGACTCTGGAAATATATACGGATATTTAAAATTACCCCAATGCTGTAGACAGCTGTATGCTTCTGATACATTTCCATTTTTCTACTTTTTAAATTCTCGTGTAATCCATACTGAGCCTGTGAGAGTCTTTGTCTGACTCTGGAAATATATACGGATATTTAAAATTACCCCAATGCTGTAGATAGCTGTACGCTTCTGATACATTTCCATTTTTCTACTTTTTATATTCGCGTGTAATCCATACTGAGCCTGTGAGAGTCTTTGTCTGACTCTGGAAATATATACAGTTATTTAAATTTACCCCAACGCTGTATACAGCTGTACTCTTCTGATACATTTCCCTTTTTCTACTTTTTATATTCTCGTGTAATCCATACTGAGCCTGAAAGCGTCAGTGTCTGCCTCCTGAAATATATACGGAGATTTAGAATATTTTCACTATACTATATATACCTGGTATCTGCTGATACAGTACCCTTTTTTCATCTTCTTGTATTATTGTGTAATCCATACTGAGCCTAAGAGCATCAGTGTCTGCCTCCTGAAACATATACGGAGATTTAGAATATTTTCACTATACTATATATACCTGGTATCTGCTGATACAGTACCACTTTTTCATCTTTTTATATTATTATGTAATCCATATTGGCCAACATGTATGATTATTTCTTGCGGATCTGATTTTTATATTCTTGTGTAATCCATACTGAGCCTGGGAGCGTCTTTGTCTGACTCCTGAAATATATACAGAGATTTCCAATATTTTCACCATACTAGATATACCTGGTTTCTGGTGATACATTACCCCTTTTTCATCTTTTTATATTATTGTGTAATCCATACTGAGCCTGAGAGCGTCTGTGTCTGCCTCCTGAAATATATATGGAGATTTCCAATAATTTAACTATACTATATATACTTGGTATCTGGTGATACAGTACCCTTTTTGCCAGAAAGTCCTCCTCCACCCACCACTCTAAGTGCATCATTGACATCTCGAACATTGGCCCACATGTGTGATTATTTCTTGCGGATCTGCTTTTTATATTCTGGCATGATCCATACTGAGCCTATGAGAGTCTGTCTGTTACTCCGGAAATATATATGGAGATTTAAAAATTACACCAACACTATATGCAGCTGTACGCTTCTGATACATTACCCTTTTTCTACTTTTTATATTCTGGTGTGATCCATACTGAGCCTGTGAGAGCCTGTGTCTGACTCTGGCAAAATATATGGAGATTTACAATTACACCAACACTATATGCAGCTTTACGCTTCTAATACATTACCCTTTTTCTACTTTTTATATTCTGGTGTAATCCATACTGAGCCTGAGAGCGTCTGTGTGTGACTCCTGAAATATATACAGAGATTTACAATTATCCCTAGACTGTATAGGGCTGTACGCTTATGATACAGTAACATATATCTGCTGGTATTTTGTGTACATTTTCACAAAAATGAGGAAGTATGGTGGAAGAGGCTGCGGACGTGGGCGTTGGGGGCCAGCTGGCACTGATGGTGCTGGTTGTTGTATCTGCTGGAAGTGCCATGAGCACAATAGCACCTAAGGCAGGAGGTGTTGAGCCGGCGTCATCGTCTGGCTCAAGAAGGCCTGGAAGGTTCCCTTTACTGGGAGTAGGTAAACTGTTATGTTTCAGTAGCTGAGGAGGACAGGAACAACAGCAGGGCAGCCGAACACCTGAGATGTTGGTAACTGATGGGTTGCAGATTCCTAAACTAACGACACAACTAGAGGTAGCCGTGGAGCGTTCCTACGTTGATCTTAGACGCCTCGTCACAGCCTGAGAGATAACTACACCTAAAGGCAGAAAGATGAAAGCTATCTGCCCAGGAGCAGATCCCCAAAGAAAATAGGAAGCCCCAAACATATAATGGCGGTTAGACAAGATGAAAACACAAACACAGGCAGAAAATAGACTGAGCAAACGCTGGGACCACAAGCTGACTAAATAGGATAGGACAGGAGAGATTACTTTCTGCAACCCAGAAAACACTACAAAAATCCAACAATTCTGATTACAAAAATACTGAGATCACACGATCTCGCCACCCACTAAATCAGATATCAGTGTGAACAAAAACCAAGCCGCAGCCGCTGAAAAAACAGGAGAAAGCAAATGAGCAAATAACAGTGGCTGCAGAAAAACTGTGAGGCGCTCAGGCCCCAGGAGGGGACCTGGCTGACCTCCACAAAAGTGCAGAAAACAATGCAAAAAGCAAGCACAAAAAGAAAAGCAAAAAATATCTTATCTGAAAGCAGGAGATGCAGCAAGACTCCAGCAAACTTCCAAATGAACCAGGAACCACAATTGAGACAAGAACAATTGATCACCGGCAACCATCATGGGAGGGAACCTCCCTTATATCAGACCAGTCCGTGATTCCAGATTGCCACTCCTCGCTGAAAGGTTCAGTACTGTCTGTAACCACCTGAGGGAGCTTCTGCTCAGAAACCATCTCTAGCACATTCATAACAGTAAACTGCTTTTAAAGCCGAAGAATAAGGAACAGGTTTTGGCTTACATTGCCGAAACAACCTCCAGCTCTATCGCCTCCTCTTCTGAAGTTTCAAAAAAATGCAAGCACTGAGTCATCAATGCAGGCTCCTGGTCAGGAACAACACCTTTCCTTGTGTGCTTCACCCCCACCAAAAGTGAAGGATGCGGCAGGCCACACTTTAGATTACTCCATGGAGCTCTTTTCACATACCATGCCTGGGTTAGCAAGTCAAATCCTGAATTCCCCAGTCCAACATGAATCAGAGATGGAATGCACTGATGCACAGCCACTGCTAGATGATTCTGCTGGTACATTCACCCAGAGGACTACATTTCCCTCTCAGTCTACTGAGCCAGAATGTGACCCTGATGAAACTCAGGTGCCCCTTCCCACATACTATACCACCTTACACAGTGACACAGAGGAAGGTGCAGATGAAATTGAAGAGGAGGTGATGGATGACCCAGATATTGACCCGGATTGGCATCCATTGGGGAAGAGGGTGCCACTGGCAATAGCTCAAAAGAGGAGAAGAATCTTCAGCAGGCATCGACATCGCAGCAGCGGTTATCTGGCAGGCCCGTAGCAGTCCAAAAAGGTCTTAAAAAACAAAAAGAGTTGCAGGACAGCTTGGCCAGACGGTCAAATTAGCACAGCGTGCAAGCCCTGAAAATTTATACTGTAGTAAGAGGGGTCCAGTGTGGCACTTTTTTGACCAAAATCCTATTGATGAGGCAAAGGTTATCTCTAAGAAGTGTAGAAGGACCTTTAGCCGAGGGAAAAATCTCCGAAATTTGAATACCAGTTGCATGCTTAGACATTTAATGAACATGCACTTGCAAGCGTGGACTGACTACAAAACCTACAAATCCCCCCCTGGCGCCGATTCCGATTCCCTGAGCAGGTGGGGGGGGGCGTCTCGTGGGCGATGGCACTGCACAGGGCCCCTCAAAGTACAAAAAAGTGTCTCTGACGGTAGGAGGGCCCACTCGCCGTCAGAAACACCGACGTACTATGAGGGGCCCTGTGCCAGTGCCGTCGACCACGAGTTGGCCCCCCCTGCTTGCTCAGGGCCCCAGCACTTCCAATACTTACCTCACCATGCTCCATCGCTGTGACGTCTTCCGCGTTTCCTGACAGTGACATTCAGGTTAGAGAGCGCGATGATGTCACGTCTGTACGCCCTCTGCCAAAACAGTCCAAGTGCAGAGAGCTGTAAGATGGTGACGCTGAGGAGTCCAGAGTAGAGCAGTGCACAGCGAGGAGAGGTATTTCACTTTTTTTTAATGTTTGGAGCAATATATGGGGAGCATTATACGCTGGAGAATTATATATGGGGCCCAGCATACACTTGAGCATCATAGATAGTGCCCATCATACACTGAAGCATTCTAAATGGGGGACATCAGACACTGGAGCAGCATTTACGGGGCCCATTATACACTGGATAATAATATGGCACCCATTATATATGGAGCATGATTTTGGCCCATAAGACACTGGAGCATCATCCATGGGGCCCATCATACACTGGAGCATTCTAAATGGGGGACATCAGACACTGGAGCAGCATTTACGGGGCCCATTATACACTGGAGCATTATACATGTGGCCTTTTATATATGGAGCATTATTTTGGCCCATAAGACACTGGAGCATCATCCATAGGGCCCATCATATACTGGAGCATTCTAAATGGTGGACATCAAACACTGGAGCAGCATTTACGGGGCCCATTATACACTGGATAATTAATAATGGCGCCCATTATATATGGAGCATGATTTTGGCCCATAAGACACTGGAGCATCATCCATGGGGCCCATCATATACTGGAGAATCATATGGAGTTCATTATTTATGGGGCATCATATAGGGTATGGAGCATCATATGGGGCACATATGGGGCCTTTTCTGTATGGAGCACTATATGGAGCCCATTCTATATGGAGCAATATATGGGGCCCATCATATACTGTATGGAGCTTTGTATGCGACTCATTATACTGTATGGAGCAATATGTGGGGCTCATTCTACTCTATGGGCACACGAAAACCGGGAGTCAGCCCTACCCGCCACCACAAGTTTAGCCAAATAACCCCCAGTTTTCAATGCGTTACTATTATTATAAAGTTAATTAAGGTTGCCAAGCTTAAGTAGTAAGAATTGATGTTGTTGGCATTGAAATGGGCACTGTAGGTGTGTTTACTGTCCTCCACTCCATGGCGACTTTGCTTCCCCATTGACTTGCATTGGGTTTCGTGTTTCAGTCGGACCCCCGACTTTTCCCGATAGTCGGCCGATTTCGTTCGACCCGACTTTTAAGAAAGTCGGGTTTCATGAAACCCGACTTGACCCTAAAAAAGGGAAAGTCGCTCATCTCTAATCATCTATTTTGCAATCTGGGTGCAATATTGTTGCAAAAAAACTCCCTCTTTAGGTAATATTTTATCACCTAGTTTTTTTTTATTCTGTCCAAACCCAGGAGTACTTGGCTTAATCTAACAGGTTCTTTTCATTGCGGAGCAACACACAGTAAGACATGCAGTTTTCGCTATTTCCTGTAAGACCTTTTCTAATTTTGATAATACTCAAACTCATATTATCAAACAGTTTATTAATTGTAATACCAAGAATATCACTTATTGCATACATGTGTTTTTGCTGTATTGCTCATTTATGCGGTTTTATGTCATTTGATTTTTTTTTGTTTGTCCAACGAGCATCATTTACTTGGTATTTAGGATTGAAGGGAAAAAATTCCCATCAGGCCTTGAGGAAGGATGCTGTTTGCATTTGAAACGCGTCGCCATGTTGTTTCTAGTCACCCGCAATGTGCCATGTTCCATGGAATTTTCTTTTTTTTTTAAAGTGTCTTTTATAAAGGATTTTCATATTTTTATGGATTGTTGCCAGAAGCTGGAATTTTTTCTACTTGTCTCTATATTTCATGTTTTGGTCAGAACATCATTCCGTATATACTGGACTACATAATACAGGATGTGGAGAGCTGGTTCCAATTTTCCTTTTCAGTACTCAGATATACCCTGTATTAGACATAAAGGAGGGCCTCATACACATTCTGTTCAAATTGTCATGTATTGGTACTCCTAGACTCATAAATGCTATACACTTTTGAGGGTTATATACCAAGGAAAAATACTCCAGACCACGGAATAGCCTATGGGTGAGTAATATAATACCGAGAAGGGTATGTGCACACGTTAAGTAAAATTTCTGCACCATTTCTGCATCTCTTGGCAGGAAAAATGCATCTTCAAAAATGAGCGTTTTTAGTGCTTTTTTTACCCATGTTTTTGGTGCTTTTTGCCCTTGTTTTTGGTTTATTTGAGTGAAGTCAATAGAGAAAAATGCAGGGCAAAAACAAAAAGAGAATTAATATGATGCAGATTATTTTCTGCACCAAATCGGCAAGTCAAAAATACTTAACGTGTGCATGATACTTTAGGTTTCTCATTCACTTTGCTGTCATCAGGTTTTGCTTCAGGTTTTGTCATAAATCTGCGTGGAAAAAAAAGCAACAAAAGCGCATCCAATCTGCAACGTCTGCACACAGCCTAAAATTTTGAGCAAGTTTTTGAAGGCTTATGTAGCAACGGAATTTACACAAAAATATGCTAAACTCTATGGATGAGCAATATAATACTGATAATTTTTTAAACTAGTTTTTTGAGGGTTATATAGTAACAAAATGTACCCAAGAATATGTAATACCCTGTGGGCGAGCAATATAATACTTATAAAATTTTGAACAATTTTTTTGAGGCTTTCATAACAACAAAATGTACCGAAGAAGATGTTATACCGTATGGGTGAGTAAGTTTCTGAGGGAGATACAGTGACGAAATGTACCGAAGAAAGATGTAATACCCTCTTAGCAAGCAGTGTAATACCGATAAATTTTAAACAAGTTGTTTTAGGCTTACCGTATTTTTCGGACCATAAGACGCACTTTTTTTCCTCCAAATTTAGGAGGAAAGTGTGGGTGCGTCTTATGATCGGAATGTAACATGTGGGGAGGGGGGCAGGGGGCAGCGGTGGAGTGGGATCGCAGGAGGCAGGAAAATATCCCCTCCACTGCAGGAATCCAGCACTGGGGAAACCACTGGTCCCGATACTTAAGTGCAGTGAATATTAATTAGCCGATTCCCCGCCCACCTATCAGCTGAGCAGTGAGCGGGGAGCAGCAAATGACAGAGACACATGGTTCCCCAGCGCCTGATTCCTGCAGCAGCTGGGGATCTGTGTGGGAAGGAGAAGGAGGCAGCAGGAGCAGAGTGCAGCAGGAGGCATCACATACCTGACAGCACAGGGGCTTTGCTGATGCCAGGCTGAATGCTCCTGTGGAGGACCTGTGATGAGGTCATGAAGAGGGTGGGCTGGAGCATCACATGACCACACAAAGACCTGCCTCT
Source organism: Oophaga sylvatica (assembly GCA_033576555.1). Classification (NCBI taxonomy): domain Eukaryota; kingdom Metazoa; phylum Chordata; class Amphibia; order Anura; family Dendrobatidae; genus Oophaga; species Oophaga sylvatica. The sequence continues at coordinate 412,220,677 of JARQOD010000004.1, forward strand.
TCATGATTTCATCACAGGTCCTTCAGACACACTGTACAAGTAAAAAATAATTAAAAGGTTAGTAAATACAACACATTAAAAAGCACTCTGCCATCCTGTGGTGGACTATAACTCCCAGCATTCCATAGGATCTGCAGGACATGCTGGGAGTTATAGTTCTCCCATGGGATCTTAAAGCAGCACTCCAGTGTTATCAGTGCTGGAGTGTGGCTTTAAATATAAGCCCTATGCCCCCATTCTTAGGCCGGGGTCACACATGCGAGAAATTTGCACGATTTTTGTGCGAATCTCTCGCATGAACACCTGGCACTGCCGCTGGCACTCGGACTGGAGCGTGCGGCTGCATGTATTTCTATGCTGCATGTATTTCTATGCAGCTGCATGCTCCAGTCTGAGTGCCAGCGGCAGTGCCGGGTGTTCACGAGAGAGATTCGCACAAAACTCGTGCAAATTTCTCGCATGTGTGACCCCGGCCTTATACTCACCCTCCAGTGTCTTCACATAGTAGTTTACAGACACCACACTGGTCCCGCAGCACCATCTTCTACCCGTAGCTGCCTACATAATAACATGCTATTATATATAATAACACCACATATAATAGTATGTTATTTATGTTATTAAATATTTTACCACATTTTTTGCTTCAAATATATTTCTCCCTATTTTCCACCTCTAAAACCTGGGTGCGTCTTATAGTCCGGTGCGTCTTATAGTCCGAAAAATACGGTAAATAGCAACTAAATATGCCCAAGAAGATGTAATATCGTATGGATGAGAAATATAACACTGATAAATTTGGAATAAGTTTTTTGAGGCTTTTATAGCAACAAAATGTACCCAAGAAGATGTAATACCCTTTGGATGAGTAATATAATACAGATAAACTTTGAACAAGGGTTTTTGAGGGTTATATACCAAGGAAATATACTCCCCAGACAACGGAATAGTCTATGGGTGATCAATATAATAACAATAAAATTCTGAAAAAATTTTGGAGGGTTGTATACCAAACGAAATGTACCCAACAACATGTAATACTGTATGGCTGAGAAATGTAACCCAACAAAATTTTAAAACTTTTTTAGTCTTTTATATCACAAAAATGTACCCCAGAACACGGAATAGTGTGTAATGTATGTAGTACAGTTCATATAGCGTCTTGTGCTTGGGTGCGATGAAAACACAGGAGTCACAGGTTTGATATAGAAAAGTCCTGTATTACTTCATACAAGTTGGCAGAAATAGTCACACAGTTTCAGACACAGAAACAGGAGACACAGCAGGCCAGAGTAATCCAAGCTCAGCAATCACTCTCCAATACAGATTCAGGATCTTCTTCTCTGTTACCGTAAGTCCATGCAAACGTGGGTCTTTCAAAGAGCAGGGTTCAGAGTCCACAAGTGCTTCAGAGTTCCTCAGTAGGAATAGCTGGAGTACAAGGTCCAAGGCTTACAGGAGTCAAGTCACAGGTTCACTGCAGGCTAGATTCTGAAGCACTGATTGCTCAGCTGTGACTGCTTAAGAAGCAAAGGAGAGAATCAGGGCGGGAACATGCAAGCTGGAAACTCCATTCTGACTGAGGGCAAGACAGCTGCAGCAAGACAGAAAGCAAAATGGCTGACGAACAAACTGAGTTTCAGGAATATATACATAGAACCTTACATTACTCCCCCCTTAAGGACAACCTCCGGATGACCTCAGACCAGGCTTGTGTGGGTACCTCTGATGAAACTGACGGAGCAAGCGAGGAGCATTAACGTTATTGACTGGTTCCCATGAGTTGTCCTCCACTGGGTAGCCCTGCCATTTAATCAGATATTGTAACTGATTTCTATACAACCTGGAATCTAAAATCCTTTCCACCACAAATTCTTCCTGACCATCGACTAGCACTGGGTCAGGGCAAGGAGAGGAACGTCCAGGAAACGTATTGGGTGTCGCAGCCTTTAGTAGGGATACATGAAAGACAGGGTGGATTCTCATAGTTCTGGGCAGTTGAAGACGACAAGCAACGGCACTTATAATTTTACTGATTTTATAAGGTCCAATGTACTTATGTCCCAACTTAGACGATGGAATCCTTAACTTAAGATTTCTGGTTGACAGCCAGACCAAGTCTCCTACCTTGAAAGCTGGTGCAGGTTTACGAAATTTATCTGCTGCTTTCTTGTACCTTTCTTGAGCCGATTCCAGATTTTCCTTTAGAAGATCCATATTCTTCTGTAAAGACGTGATTCTTTCAGCCACTGCTGGTAAAGGCGTTTCTATGGGAAATCGTGGTAGAATGTTAGGATGATAACCTAGATTAGAGTAAAAAGGAGACTGTTTAGTGGAGGCACTCTGAGAGTTGTTATACGAGAACTCAGCTAATGGAAGTAGATCCACCCAATCATCCTGTAGGTGGCAGATAAAGCAGCGGAGATACTGCTCCAGGGTTTGATTGGTTCGTTCGGTCTGTCCATTAGTCTGGGGATGAAAAGCAGAAGAAAGGTTTACTTTAATGTCCAATGCTGCACAGAAATTTTGCCAAAACCTAGAAGTGAATTGCACCCCTCGATCCGAAATAACCTCATCCGGTACTCCATGTAAGCGAAACACATCTTTAATCATCAAATCTGATGTCTGTTTTGCAGTGGGTAAGCCGACACAAGGGATAAAATGAGCTGCCTTTGTTAGACGGTCAACCACCACTAGAATGGTGTTCTTCCCCTGAGAGGTTGGTAACTCCACAATGAAGTCCATAGAAATGGATCCCCACGGGCGGGACGGGGTGGGAAGAGGCTGTAACAGACCAGTTGGTGAGGAGCGAGGTGTTTTGCATCTTGCACAGACCTCACATGAAGTGACATAATTCAAAACATCCTTCCTGCAAGTGGGCCACCAAAAGAAACGAGAAAGAAATTCCTGTGTCTTTAGAATTCCTCTATGCCCAGCTATCTTGGAATCGTGAATGAGTTGCAATACTCTTAATCTGACTGTTTCAGGAATATACAGACGTTGTCCCTGAATCCACACACCATTCTTAAAGACAAGACTTACGTCCCTTGGGGGTTGTGCCAAAAAGGAATCCGCATGGTATGCTTCCTTGATGTCCTTAAGTAGGTCTTGATTATGAATTACTCCTAGGAATCTAGAGTCAGGAAGAATAGTCTTAGGAGGAGTAATTGGACGTGTCTCTGCTGAGTAAATCCTAGAGAGTGCATCAGCCTTTCCATTGCGCGATCCTGGTCTATAAGAGATGATAAAATTAAATTGGTTTAAGAAAAGATTCCAGCGAGCCTGGCGAGGAGTCAGGCACTTAGCCGACCTGATAAACTCAAGGTTACGATGGTCTGTCAGGACGACTATTTGCTGTGCAGCACCCTGAAGAAGGTGTCTCCATTCTTTGAAGGCGGCAATAATGGCCAACAACTCTCTATTGCCCACATCGTAGTTCCTCTCAGCCGAAGACAACTGCTGGGAAAAGAAGGCACAGGGATGCAAGACATTCTTCTCACCTGTTCTCTGAGAGAGTATAGCTCCAACGGCACAGTCTGAAGCATCCACCTCTATTATGAAGGCAAGCTCGGGGTTGGGATGTACTAGGATAGGTGCAGTGGTAAATTTATCTTTTAGACGGGAAAATGCTTCCTGGGCTTGGGGAGTCCAGGAAAACCTAGACTCTTTCCGGGTAAGTTGAGTGATAGGTGACACTACCTCAGAGAAATTTCTAATGAAACGTCTATAGAAGTTGGCAAACCCGATGAAGCGCTGTACCTCCTTCACATTTCTAGGACTTGGCCAATCCTTGATGGCTTGGGTTTTGCTTCCATCCATACTAATTCCTTGTGTAGACAGTACATACCCCAGAAATTGAATTTCGGTCCTATGGAATTCACACTTTTCAAGTTTGATGTAAAGATGATTTTGTCTTAGACGTTCCAAGACCATTCTCACATGTCCATGATGTTCCTCTGTGGAGTTAGAAAAAATTAGAATATCATCCAAATAAATTACCACGAATGTATCTAGGAGATCCCTGAAGATGTCATTCACCAAGTGTTGGAAAGTGGCTGGGGCGGTACTCAGACCAAAAGGCATAACTAGATATTCAAAGTGTCCATAGCGTGACCTGAATGCAGTCTTCCATTCATCCCAAGGTCTAATACGAACTAAGTTATAGGCCCCACGAAGATCTAGTTTAGAAAAAATTTTGGCATGTCGCACTCTCTCCAATAACTCAGGGATTAAAGGCAATGGATAACGGTTTCTAATAGTAACCTTATTGAGTTCCCTATAGTCTACGCATGGTCTCAGAGATCCATCTTTCTTCTTTACAAAGAAGATGGGTGCACCTGCAGGAGATGAAGAGGGGCGTATGAAGCCCTTGGCTAGATTTTCATCTATGTAATCCTTTAAAGCCTTTAGCTCGGGCCCCGCCAGGGGGTAGATCTTACCAAAAGGTATCTCTGCTCCAGGCAATAATTCAATTGGACAATCATATGGACGGTGAGGAGGAAGCTGGTCAGCGTTCTTCTTGTCACATAAATCCACATAGTCCTGGTATACAGCTGGTAGTTCAGGGACTGACATGATTCCTTTAGGAACAGAGCAAGCTGAAACTTTTGGACTCATCTGTTTCTCTGGAAAGTGTAATTCCTTGGTCTCCCAGTTAATGGTAGGATTCTGAGCCTGCAGCCATGGTAGCCCTAGAATAATGGGAAAGTGGGGAGAAGAGATAAGCATAAAGGACAGTTTCTCTTGATGATCTTTACCCATAAGAACCCTCAAAGGCTCTGTTTCCTGATCCACTGGTCCAGAGGTCAGCAGGGAGCCATCCACAGTTTCCATCTGTACTGGAGTAGCCTTCTTCACTGAAGTATTCCCTGTTTCAGAGCAAAGGAGACATCCATAAAATTTCCACTTGCCCCTGAGTCGATCATAGCAGAGCTAGACACCCAAGCTGAGTCAACCCAGAGTTTGATGGAAAGAAAGCAATGAGAATTGTTTTTCTTACAACTCAGCTGGGACACCGCTGAGGAAACTTGAAAAATGGCAGCGTTTACACAGTCAACGTCCTCAGAGGTAACGGAGTTTAAGTCCGAGAAATCAAGATCTGTTGCTGCAGATCTCTCTGGAGCCTGAGGCTCGGACCTGACAGATCCCCTCTCGCAACACTCACAATGAATGAGTGCTGCAGTAGTCTTACGAGAACGGCTGGGGCAGTTTATAATGAAGTGCCCTGACTTACCACAATAGAAACATAGATTCTCCTTAAAACGATGTTCCTTGCGTGCATCACTAACCCGTCGTTGTAAAGAGTCTACCTGCATGGTTCAGGTTCAGGTTCCCGTGTAATCCTACTCAAAGGTTCCTTAGCTGGAGAGGAAGGTAGGAAAAGGTTAGTACGATTGCTTTCGAACCATCTCTCTTGCCTGCGTTCAGTCAGACGAGTATCAATACGGATGCAGTAGTTAATAAAGTCACCTAACGCAGTGGGAGGGTCGGCACGAGCAAGTTCATCCTTAATCAGTGGAGATAACCCCTTTCGAAAAATAGATTTTTTGGCGGAACTGTCCCAGGTGGTATCAAGGGCCCATCTCCTGAAATCCAAGGCATATTCAGCTACCGAGTGCTTACCTTGGCGCAAAGCTAACATGGCTGCTTCAGCTGTTGCACCTCGATTGGGGTCATCAAACACCTGCCCCATGGCTGAAATAAAATCATCAAGGTGATTCAAACAATCATCCTCAGTCTCAATCAGAGGGTTTGCCCACATTAAAGCCTTGTTGGTAAGCAACATAATTATAGTAAGCACCTTAGATCGTTCAGTGGGAAATTGTGAAGCATGTACAGAAAAAAAAAGATTGCATTGATTAATAAATCCCCTGAATTTCTCACGTTCACCGCCAAAACGAAAAGGGGGCAACTTGGAATCCCAGCACTCGGGGCTACGGCAGGAGCCTGGACTCGCCCCTCTAGAACCTCAATCCTGGCTCGCAAATCCTGGGTAGTCTGTCCAACCACTTGCAAATTGTGATTATTGAGGTCCTGTAGATTTGTAAAACGGGTCTTTATATTCTGCAAATCTGCAAGGATATTATCAGTCACTCCGCAAAGTTCCTTTATGCGGGCCTCCATTTTCCAGATCCTTTAAGACAGGATTACTGGAAGAAGAGGAGAGAAAAAAAAACCTGTTCACCTGTGGCAACACTGCAGAGAGAAAAAAAAATTAAGGGAACTGCTCACCTGGAATGGTTGTGAGAAGTCACAACCACTATCATCACAGAAAGTTTCAACCAGACATCTGGAATGGTTGTGAGAAGTCACAACCACTGTCATCACAGAAAGTACAACCGGACGTCTGATATCCACAGTACAGCAGACACAGCCTTCCAGACCCAGCAGACACTAACGTTTTGGCTTCAGAATCTTGTAATGTATGTAGTACAGTTCATATAGCGTCTTGTGCTTGGGTGCGATAAAAACACAGGAGTCACAGGTTTGATATAGAAAAGTCCTGTATTACTTCATACAAGTTGGCAGAAATAGTCACACAGTTTGCAGACACAGAAACAGGAGACACAGCAGGCCAGAGTAATCCAAGCTCAGCAATCACTCTCCAATACAGATTCAGGATCTTCTTCTCTGTTACCGTAAGTCCATGCAAACGTGGGTCTTTCAAAGAGCAGGGTTCAGAGTCCACAAGTGCTTCAGAGTTCCTCAGTAGGAATAGCTGAAGTACAAGGTCCAAGGCTTACAGGAGTCAAGTCACAGGTTCACTGCAGGCTAGATTCTGAAGCACTGATTGCTCAGCTGTGACTGCTTAAGAAGCAAAGGAGAGAATCAGGGCGGGAACATGCAAGCTGGAAACTCCATTCTGACTGAGGGCAAGACAGCTGCAGCAAGACAGAAAGCAAAATGGCTGACGAACAAACTGAGTTTCAGGAATATATACATAGAACCTTACAAGTGTATGGGTAAGAAATGTGAAGAAACAAGCAAAATTTTCAAACGCTTTTTTCTACTGTTATATATCACAAAAAAGTGACATAAAGTGCATAATACTTTATGGCTGAGTAATCTAATCCTGAACAATTTTTCTACACTTTTTGTATGTTTTACATACCACCGTAATCCATCAATAACCATGTTAAACTGTAAAGATGAGTCATTGAATCCATAACAAAATTTTGAGCGAAAATATTTAGAAAGTGTAGTTGATGTACATATACAGTCATAAAGGTTTTGCAGAAAGTGAAAAGGCAGACAGAAAAATAAATGGGGGTCATACATATATCCCTGAAAGGCAACATCTGGCAGGCCTCATTAAAATATGAATACTACAAACACTGTATGTGCTGCTGTTATCTAGTAGTGTGGAAAAGTGTGCGCTAATCAGGGATTTGTTCATTTTTATGAGAGTGAGTATGCCTGTATTCTCTGTTGACAGGTGACAGCACTTGTCTGTTATGACTCCCCCTGGTGGCACTGAAAACCTGCTCAGACAAGATGCTAGTGGAAGGACAGCTTCCCACTCTCCGCTTCTGTTTTCAGCCTCTGCAGATGGAGGTCAGCACACACTGTGGCCTGAGTTACACCATCTGTCAGGCTCCTGCAGCTTCTCAATGACTCCGCTCTCCCAAGAGCAGGTGAGGCCGGGCCAGAAATTGATTTATTTCCCAGAGCAGCAATAACAGGTCAGAGAGCAGTGATTTACTCACTGTGGTCCCGGAGCTCCGTGATGATCACTGCAGGGTCAGGATTCACAGCCACATTCAGCAGCGATCAGCATCGGCTCTGACCACAGTCACTGAATCAGTGCTTGTAATCTCTGGCAGGGTAACCTCGTGTCATTACTGTCTGGATGACACAAAACAGGGATATTGTCTGCTGAATCAGTGTATTTATGGTAACATGGTAACACAAAACCCGTTCAGAGATACCCTACGGAAAGAATACACCAGGACACCAGTGTTAGATAGAGAAAAGGCCATGATTAGAGTTGAGCGAAACAGGTCGGTCAGATTCAAAAGTCACCGAATTTCGCCAAAGTCGGGTTTCGCCGAGCGAAACCCGACCATAGCGTGAAGTCGGCCATGCGGTTGGTGACCCGAGTGCCAAAGTCAGTTTTCCCATAATGCTTGCAGGCGCCTTTTTTCAGCCAATGAGCAAGGACGCACACTGTGGGCTACGAGATGACATGTGCAGCGGCCACCACCATCTTAGAGAAGGGCATTGCAGTGATTGGCTTGCTTTGGGGGGTATCATAGTGTCTATAAAAGCCCTGACCGCCAACCACCATTTTACTTCTGTCGATCTTAACAGTAGGGAGAGGTTGCTGACGCTGTTTATCTGTAGGGAGAGAGTTAGGGCTGTAAACAGAAGTTCTTATGTGCTTGTGCTGATAGCAATTGTGCTGTACAGTTAGTGTGCAGTGACAGGGGAGGATTTTCTTGTGTGCAGCAGTGCTGGTTATTAGGCTGCCTGCCAGTGATGGGGAGGATTTTCTTGCGTGCAGCAGCGCTGGTTAATAGGCTGCCTGCTAGCTGTATTGCTGTGTATACACTGCTGTGCAGACTGCTTTTTACACAGTACTATTTTTTTTATTCTTTTTTTCTGCACAGTTATCGAGCGTTCATTTTTTCCCACACCGTATAGAGCTGTACGCTCCTACACACACTACGGTGTACCGACTGGTATCACGGACAAATACATGCTGACTATCTGTGTGTGACTCTGGAAATATATACGGAGATTTACAATTACCCCTAGACTGTATACAGCTGTACGCTTGAGATACAGTACCCTTTTTCTGCTTTTTATATTCTGGTCTAATCCATACTGAGCCTGTGAGCATCTGTGTCTGACTCCGGAAATATATACGGAGATTTACAATTACCCCTACACTGTATATACCTGGTATCTTCTGATACAGTACCGTTTATCTGCTTTTTATATTCCGGTTTAATCCATACTGAGTCTGTGAGCGTCTGTATCTGACTCCGGAAATATATACGGAGATTTACAATTACCCCTACACTGTATACACCTGGTATCTTCTGATACAGTACCCTTTTTCTGCTTTTTATATTCTTGTCTAATCCATATTGAGCCTGTGAGCGTCTGTGTCTGACTCTGGAAATATATACGGAGATTTACAATTACCCCTAGACTGTATACAGTTGTATGCTTGTGATACAGTACCCTTTTTCTGCTTTTTATATTCTGGTCTAATCCATAATGAGCCAGTGAGCGTCTGTGTCTGACTCCTGGAATATATATGGAGATTTACAATTACCCCTAGACTGTATACAGCTGTACGCTTGTGATACAGTACCCTTTTTCTGCTTTTTATATTCTGGTCTAATCCATAATGAGCCAGTAAGCGTCTGTGTCTGACTCCTGGAATATATATGGAGATTTACAATTACCCCTAGACTGTATACAGCTGTACGCTTGTGATACAGTACCCTTTTTCTGCTTTTTATATTCTGGTCTAATACATACTGAGCCTGTGAACGTCTGTGTCTGACTCTGGAAATATATACAGAGATTTACAATTACCCCTAGACTGTATACAGCTGTACGCTTGGGATACAGTACCCTTTTTCTGCTTTTTATATTCTGGTCTAAGCCATATTGAGCCTGTGAGCGTCTGTGTCTGACTCCGGAAACATATACGGAGATTTACAATTACCCCTAGACTGTATACAGCTGTACGCTTGTGATACAGTACCCTTTTTCTGCTTTTTATATTCTGCTCTAATCCATACTGAGCCTGCGAGCGTCTGTGTCTGACTCCTGAAATATATACGGAGATTTACAATTACCCCTAGACTGTATACAGCTGTACGCTTGTGATATAGTACCCTTTTTCTGATTTTTATATTCTGGTCTAAGCAATACTGAGCCTGCGAGCATCTGTGTCTGACTCCGGATATATATACGGAGATTTACAATTTTCCCCTTCACTGTATACAGCTGTACGCTTCTGATACAGTACCATATATCTGCAGGTATTTTTGGTACATTTTAACAAACATGAGAAAGTATGGTGGAAGAGGCCGCGGACGTGGGCGTGGGGTCTAGCTGGTACTGATGGTGGTGGTGGTGCATCTGCTGGTAGTGCCAAAAGCACAATACCACCTAATGCAGGAGGTGTTGAGCCTGCGTCATCGTCTGGCTCCAAAAGGCCTGGAAGGCTCCCTTTTCTGGAGTAGGTAAAGCCGGAGCATCAGGAACAGGTTTTGGCTTACATTGCCGAAACAGCCTCCAGCTCTATCGCCTACTCTTCTGAAGTTTCAAAAAATGCAAGCACTGAGTCATCAGTGCAGGCTCCTGGTCAGGAACAACACCTTTCCTTGTGTCCTTCACCCCCACCAAAAGTGAAGGATGCGGCAGGCAACACTTCAGATTACTCCATGGAGCTCTTTTCACATACCATGCCTGGGTTATCAAGTCAAATCCTGAATTCCAGAGTCCAACATGAATCTGACATGGAGTGCACTGATGCACAGCCACTGCTAGATGATTCTGCTGGTACATTCACCCAAAGCACTACATTGCCCTCGCAGTCTACTGAGCCAGAAACTGACCCTGATGAAACTCAGGTGCCCCTTCCCGCATACTATACCACCTTACACGGTGACACAGAGGAAGGTGCAGATGAAATTGAAGAGGAGGTAATGGATGACCCAGTTGTTGACCTGGATTGGCATTTATTGGGGGAAGAGAGTGCCGCTGGCCATAGCTCAGAAGAGGAGGAGGATCCGCAGCAGGCATCGACATCGCAGCTGCGGTTATCTTGCAGGCCCGTAGCAGTCCAAAAAGGTGTTCAAAAAGAGTTGCAGGACAGCTTGGCCAGATGGTCAAATTAGCACAGCGTGAAAGCCCTGAAAATGTATACCATAGTAGGAAGAGTGCAGTGTGGCACTTTTTTGACCCAAATCCTATTGATGAGGAAAAGGTTATCTGTAAGAAGTGCGGAAGCACCTTTAGCCGAGGGAAAAATCTCCGAAATTTGAATACCAGTTGCATGCTTAGACATTTAATCAGCATGCACTTGAAAGCGTCGACGGACTACAAAACCTCAGGTAGCACATGAAGAGGACTGAAGGTAGCCAGCAATGCTATATCGCTTCCCCCAATGTAAGCCCACCGGTTAGCACACCACCAGCAAGAAATGTTGATGTGTCGTCGCAAGGCCAAAGCAGTCAGGGAATCACAATTTTTTTTGCAACGAAAGACTGAATCTAGGCCATCACCACCATCACCACCACCACCATCACCATCACCAACCCCCTCTTAGTCCGTCATGTCCACCGCTAGTTCCCCCATATGCAGCTCTCAAGTCCAGCTCACCCTAGCAGACACTCTGAGTAGGACAAGAAAGTACTCATCCTCTCATCCGCGTACACTGGCTTTGAACGCCTACATTGCCAAAATGATCTCTTTAGAGATGATGCCCTTCCGTTTGGTTGAAAGCGCAGCGTTCCAAGATCTCGTGGCCTACGCTGTCCCACGCTATGACCTACCCAGTCGGCACTTCTTTTCTAGAAAAGCCATCCCTGCCCTCACCTGCATGTGAAAGACCGCATTGTCCATGCACTCAAACAATCAGTAAGTGGAAAGGTGCACCTCACAACAGATACATGGGCCAGTAGGCATGGCCGGGGCCGTTACGTTTCCATCACCGCTCACTGAGTTAATGTGGTGGATGCAGGGTCAACAAGGGTCAGCGGTGGTGGGACAGTGCTGCCTAGCCCACGGTACAGGCAACAGTTGGCTGTAGGAATTCGACCCTCCTCCTCCTCCTCCAGAAGCGAAAGCTCGTCGACAGAGCGCAGTCACACGAGCACTCCATCCGCAGCTGCCAGTGTTGCACACGAGGTGTCCCACTATCGAACAGCTAGTGGTAAGCGTCAGCAGGCTGTTTTAAAGATGATGTCTTTGGGCGACAACAGACACATCGCGGAGCTACTGGCCGACTACTTGCAGCGAGAAACTGAGTCATGGCTAGGCAGTCTACATCTTGCGCCAGGCAAGGTAGTCAGTGATAACGGCCATAATTTTGTGGCCGCCATAGCCCTGGCAAAACTCAGACACATTCCTTGCCTGGCTCACACCTTGAACCTGGTGGTGCAGTACTTCCTAAATAATTATCCGGAGTTAACAGCGCTGCTCCATAAGCTGCGAAGATTGTGCTCGCACATCCGTCTCTCGCCCGTAGACTCCAGTTGTATGCAGATGCTGCAGTGATCGCTCCACCTCCCCAAGCACCGCCTAATCATAGACGTTGCAACAAGGTTGAACTCCACCATGCACATGGTTGAGAGGCTGTGCGAACAGAGGCAGGCTGTAATGCATTTGTGGGAGGATACATGGGCAGACAGTTTGAGTGCAGACATGGAATTGTCGGGTGTGCAGTGGTCAAAGCTGAAAGACCTCTGTAAAGTCCTTCAGTGTTTTGAGGAATGCACACGGCTGGTAAACGCAGACGACACCATCATAAGCATGAGCATCCCACTTATGCGTCTGCTCATGCAAACTTTGACACACATTAAGGATCAGGCATCTGCAGCGGAGGAGGAAAGGAGGAGGAGGAGGAGGGAAGCCTTGATGACAGTCAGGCATTGTCTGCTCAGGGAACTGTCCTGCACGAGGTGGAGGAAGAAGAGTAAGAGGAGGAGGAGGAGGATGGGGATGATTATTTTGGGGAGCAGGATGCCTCTCAGGGGGCAAGAAAAAATGTTGGCTTGCCAAGGTCAGGTACAGGGTTTGTGCGTGACTGGAGGGATGTGGATTTGGCAGAAAGTGCTCCTCCACCCACCAATGTCAGTGCATCATTGACACCTGGAACATTGGCCCACATGTGTGATTATGTCTTGCGGATCCTAAAAAGGGACCCCCACATTGCCAAAATTATGAAGGATGACGACTACTGGTTGGCCAGCATCCTCGATCCACGCTATAAGGCAAATTACAGAACATCATGCCACAGAGAACCTAGAGCTAATATTGTCAAACAAACAAGCAACCTGGTAACCGTTGTTAGAGGCATTCCCAGCACACGTCAGCGGTGCAGGTTCTACCCCAGCCGTACTGGCTTAATGGAAGAGGTGTTCGTGGTGCACACAGCCGAGTGCGTTGGAGACAGGGGTTCATGACCATGTGTGGACTGATTCTCGAGTACGCTCACACGACTGTTAATACTGAATCGATTGCAACAGACAGGAGACAGCAGTTGTCAACTATGGTTCAAAATTACCTCTCCTCCCCTATCGATGTTCTCCCTCACAGTTCATTCCCTGTGACTACTGGGCCTGTAAACTGGACACCTGGCCTGAATTGGCACAATATGCCTTACAGGAGCTCGCCTGCTGGTAGTGTGCCCTGCTAGTAGTGTGCTATCATAAAGAGACTTCAGTGCTGCTGGATTAATCCTGACAGAAAGAAGGACCCGGCTGTGAACCCAAAATGTTGGTGATCTCACCTTCATTAAAATGAACCATGCCTGGATTTCAAAGGATTTTGTACCACCTTCCCCTGATGACGCATAGGTTGCCAGCAAAATGGCTCGCTTTGTCCTCCTGTTCCTCCGACTTCATCAATTCCTCCATTTGCAGCTGCTTAACGTCCAGCCTACACCTCAACATATGCCAGTTTTTCCACCTCCCTAAATGGGCTGTACCCCCCCAGGGCCTGCGTCAGCACCTGGTGCACCCGGGCAAGTGCCGGTGCCCTGAGCAGGTGGGGGGCCCACTCGCCGTCAGAGACACCGTCGTACTATGAGGGGCCCTGTGCCAGTGCCGTCGCCCACGAGTGTGCCCCCCTGCTTGCTCCAGGCCCCAGCACTTGCAATACTTACCTCTCCCTGCTCTACCGCTGTGACATCTTCCGCATTTTCTGACAGTGACATTCAGGTCAGAGAGCGCGATGACGTCACGTCTGTACGCCGTCTGCCTGAACAGTCCAAGTGCAGAGAGCTGGAAGATGGCGATGCTGAGGAGTCCAGAGTAGAGCAGTGCCCATCGAGGAGAGGTATTTCATTTTTTTTTAATGTTTGGAGCAATATATGGGGAGCATTATACACTGGAGAATTATATATGGGGCCCATCATACACTTGAGTATCATAGATAGGGCCCATTATACACTGAAGCATCTTCCATGGGGCCCATCATACACTGGAGCATCATATACGGGGCCCATTATACACTGGAGCATCATTCATGGGGCCCATAATACACTGGAGCATTATAAATGGGGCCCATCATACACTGAAGCATCATATACAGGGCCCTTTATACACTGAAGCATTATAAATGGGGCCCATTATATATGGAGCATTATATAGGCCCATCATACAATGGAGCATCATCCATGGGGCCCATCATACACTGGAGCATTATAAATGGGGCCCATCATACACTGGAGCATTATAAATGGGGCCCATCATACACTGGAGCATCATATACGGGGCCCATTATACACTGGAGCATCATCTATGGGGCCCATCATATACTGGAGCATCATATGGGACCCATTATATATGGAGCATTATATAGGCCCATCATACACTGGAGCATCATCCATGGGGCCCATAATACTCTGAAGCATTATAAATGGGGCCCATCATACACTGGAGCATCATCCATGGGGCCCATCATACACTGGAGCATTATAAATGGGGCCCATCATACACTGGAGCATCATATACAGGGCCCATTATACACTGGAGCATTATAAATGGGGCCCATCATACACTGGAGCATCATATACGGGGCCCATTATACACTGGATAATCATCCATGGGGCCCATCATATACTGGAGCATCATATGGGGCCCATTATATATGGAGCATTATGTAGGCCCATCATACACTGGAGCATCATCCATGGGGCCCATCATACACTGGAGAATTATAAATGGGGCCCATCATACACTGGAGCATCATATACGGGGCCCATTATACACTGGAGCATTATAAATGGCGCCTATTATATATAGAGCATTATATAGGCCCATCATACACTGGAGCATCATCCATGGGGCCCATCATATACTGGAGCATCATAAGGGGTTCATTATTTATGGGGCATCATATAGGGTATGGAGCATCATATGGAGCACATTTGGGGCCTATTCTGTATGGAGCATTATATGGAGCCCATCATATACTGTATGGAGCTTTATATGCGACTCATTATACTGTATGGAGCAATATGTGGGGCTCATTATACTCTATGGGGACCGTCCTATACTGTATGGCACATTACATGTGGACTATCATATACTGTAGCATTATGTGGAGCTCATCATATACTGTATGGAATATTATATGGGACCAATTATTCTGTATGGAGCAATATATGGGGCTCATTATTCTGTATGGCGCACTATGTGGTGGCCATAATACTGTATGGAGGAATATACTGTCCGGTTTTTGAGCTATTGTAGAATTTAAAATAGATATCAGTCATGTCATGTAAGAAGTGAAGTATTTGTCATTGTACTCTTCCTATATTTCTGTGCCGTATCGGAGCATCATGAATTGTGGTATGTGTTAAAGGGGCCCACTGACACTCTTTCGCCCCGGGCACACGAAAACCTGGAGCCAGCCCTACCCCCCCACAACTTTAGCCAAATAACCCCCAGTTTTCAATGCATAACTATTATTATAAAGTAAATTAAGGTTGACAAGCTTAAGTAATAAGAATTTATGTTGTTGGCATTGAAATGGGCACTGTAGGTGTGTTTACTGTCCTCCACTCACTGCCGACTTTGCTTCCCCATTGACTTGCATTGGGTTTCGTGTTTCAGTCGGACCTCCGACTTTTCCCGATAGTCGGCCGATTTCGTTCGACTCGACTTTTGAGAAAGTCGTGTTTCACGAAACCCGACTCGACCCTCCCGGAGGCAAAGTCGCTCATCTCTAGCCATGATGTTTATTAAGAGTAACGTATTAAATCTTTAATAAATAACCATAAATGAATAAATAACTACCATTATGTCATAACCATAAGACCAAATCCAGCCAGCCAGGCTGTGTGATTTTCCCCACTAATAAACTCATGACAATAAAATAAAGTTGAAAAAAGAGGGAGGGTGGACGGGTGCTTCACTCTTGCAGGTTTAATGAACAGCTGACAGAAAGTGGAATATTTATAGACCGAAATCATCCCGCACTTTTTCAAGTTAACCAATAATATTTAAATAAAAAGACCGCCAAAAAACAGTTTTTAACTGGAACGATAACCTGCTCATGAATTGACAGCTGACTGAGAGTTGAACCTTTGACATCAAAGAAAACCATACCAAACACCATAACAAATACACAAAATAAGAGGGGGGGAGTGAGGGTTTGTGTTATCATGAGACCCCCATTATATTTGTTATGGGGGTTTCCATGGTAACACAAAACCCATTCAGACATACCCGACAGAAAGAATAGACCAGGACACCAATGTTAGATAGAGAAAAGGCCATTATGTTTATTAAGTGTAATGAATTAAATCTTTAATAAATAACCATAAATGAATAAATAACTACCATTATATCATAACCATAAGACCAAATCCACCCAGCCAGGCTGGGTGATTTTCCATATGCCACATCTCACAGAGATATGGCCCCCCAAAACAAAACAAAAATTCTCTATCATTGTTTGAAAATCTAGGTTAACAATATCAAGACCAATGTCTGATTACACCATGTTCCAAATTATTATGCAAATTATATTTTTCTCTGATTTTCATAAGTGGTCAGTGCAAATGACAGTCAGTCTAATAAAAGTCATCACCCGTTAGAGTATACATCGAATTTTATTGAAGAAACCTCCCAATGATAACAGTATAATCTCCAAAATGAATAAAAACTCAAAATGCACTGTTCCAAATTATTAGGCACAGTAGAATTTCTAAACATTTGATATGTTTTAAAGAACTGAAAATTATCATTTGTGGAATTTTCAGCATTAGGAGGTCACATTCACTGAACAAAAAAGCTACTTAACTCCAAAACATCCTAACAGGCCAAGTTACATGTTAACATAGGAACCCTTCTTTGATATCACCTTCACAATTCTTGCATCCATTGAACTTGTGAGTTTTTGGAGAGTTTCTTCTTTTATTTCTTTGCATGAAGCCTTCTAGAGCTGCTGTATTGAAGTGAACTGCCTCCCACCCTCATAGATCTTTTGCTTGATGATACTCCAAAGATTCTCTATAGTTTTGAGGTCAGGGGAAGATGGTGGCCACACCATGAGTTTATCTCCTTTTATGCCCATAGCAGCCAATGACTCAGAGGTATTCTTTGCAGCATGAGATGGTGCATTGTCATGCATGAAGATGATTTTGCTCCTGAAGGCACGTTTCTGCCTTTTATACCATGGAAGAAAGTTGTCAGTAAGAAACTCTATATACTTTGCTGAGATCATTTTCACACCTTCAGGAACCTTATAGGGCCCTACCAGCTGTGTCCCCATGATTCCGGCCCAAAACATGACTCCACCTCCTTGCTGACGTTGCAGCCTTGTTGGCACATGGTGGCCATCCACCAACCATCCACTACTCCATCCATCTGGACCACCCAGGGCTGCTCGACACTCATCAGTAAATAAGACTGTTTGAAAATTAGTCTTCATGTATGTATGGGCTCACTGCAACCGTTTCTGTTTGTGAGCACTGTTTAGGGGTGGCCGAATAGTAGGTTTATGCACCACAGCAAGCCTTTGAAGGATCCTACACCTTGAGGTTCAAGGGACTCCAGAGGCACCAGCAGGTTCAAATATCTGTTTGCTGGTTTGTAATGGCTTTTTAGCAGCTGCTCTCTTAATCCTATGAAGTTGCCTGGCAGAAAACTTCCTTATTCTGCCTATATCAGCACGAACACGTCTGTGCTCAGAATCAGCAACAAATCTCTTAACAGTATGATAATCACGCTTAAGTTTTTGGGAAATATCTAATGTTTTCATCCCTTGACCAAGGCATTGCACTATTTGATGCTTTTCAGCAGCAGAGAGATCTTTTTTTTCTTTCCCATGTTACTTGAAAACTCAGGCCTGCTTAATAGTGTGGAACATCCAGTTTTCCTTTTATTGGACTCACATGGCAAACTAATTATCACAGGTATCTGAGATTGATTTCAGTGATCCAAAGAACCCTGAGACACAATACCATCAATGGGTTTCATTTACAAAAAAACCCCAAAAAACGCTATGACACTTAAACCAATTTGCATAATAATTTGGAACATGGTGTAGTGGACACAGTGCCTTCTAAATAGTCTTGGGGGTAAAACCCTCCAGGTCGAGATGCCTAAATGTAAAACCGTCTAATGAATGCATGAAGTTTGACATTGCTTTATTTATTCTCTTACTTATCCAATCCACAAACAAAAGACTCAGATTAGACCAGATCAACCTGGGGATGATTTCAAAGAAAACAAAATAACTGGAATGAAAATGACATTCTGTAGGAGGACCTCCATGGCAGCGGGTACCTGCGTGCTGGGTCTGGAACTAGAGAGGCTGCATCCACTGCTCCCGAGGGGAAGCCTGAGTGAGGCGGACCTTCCCCTGTTGCCTGGGGGAAGCTCTAGAGAGGAGGGGCTTCCTGCTGTTGGAGGGGGGGGCGGAAGAGCAGAAAGAAAAAGCGCGCAAAGGAGATCAGTTTGGCATGAGCGCAGAGCAGTGTAGAGGGCAGCGCAGAGAGCAGCACGCAGAGCTTCCCCCACAAGAGAGGACCTTGTGGATACGGGCCGTATAGAAGGAGCCCCTGTCACCTGCAGAGAAGAGCCATGCAGAGCAGAGCCGTGTAGAGCAGAGCCTTGCAGAGTCGTGCATGCTGAGCAGAGCTGAGCCGGGTTTTGCAGTAATCACAGGAGGAGTGCCCTGGCCGGGAGCACCAGCGCCACGCAGACCAGCATCACCCGCCACCAACAGTGGGGACCAGGGAAGGCGGGACGCGCAGTGTGTGTCCAGTGACTGCCAGAGAACCGGGTGCCGTATACCACGTGACCGTGAGTACCACACATGAGCTGCCCTAAGAGAGACCACACACGGGACTGACACTTGCACCCTGGTGTGAGCAGAGAATAGTTGTCCTGGCCCTTGTTACCTGACTACCTGAGTTAAGATAGATAAGGAGCCATGTTGGGCTCGCACAGGACTGTGGCCCGTGCTTTTGTTAGCCACCTCAGTATGTGGAAGGTACCAGAGACCGACCACTCCCGCCAGAAGACGGACCAGCGACTACAGTACCATCCTGGAAAAGGCACTGCTCCCACCTTTGCCGGCGCTATTGAGTTCGCAGCAGGAGCTGCAACGTTAGGACTTCCTGATATGCTTGCTACCGAAGTGTCGTTATTTGTACCGTTGTACTTCACTTTACCATACATACTGTTTAACTCTTTTCCTCCCTGCGTGGAGTATCCCCCTGTAAATAAACCTGTTAACCCTTGCTGTGCCTCCCTTCCGTCACCGCATCCCGCGTTCCTGTGCTTTCTACATTTTCAACACTGAGAAGTAAAGTTGAGCGAAACAGGTCGGTCAGATTCAAAAGTCGCCGACTGTCGCCAAAGTCGGGTTTCGTTGGCCAAAACCCGACCATAGCGTGCAGTCGGCGATGCGGTCATCGACCCCACCGCCCAAGTAGGTTTTCCCATAATGCCTGCAGGCGCCTTTTTTCAGCCAATGAGCAAGGACGTACACTGTGGGCAACGAGATGACATGAGCAGCGTCCACCACCATCTTAGAGAAGGGCATTGCAGTGATTGGTTTGCTTTGGGGGGCGTCATAGTGTCTATAAAAGCCTTGAACGCCGACCTCCATTTTACTTCTGCCGATATTAACAGTAGGGAGAGGTTGCTGACGCTGTTTATCAGTAGGGAGAGAGTTAGGGCTGGAAGCAGAAGTTCTTGTGCTTGTGCTGATAGCAATTGTGCCTGTACAGTTGTGTGGCCCAGCTGCGCTTGGTGACACATGTTCCCTGGAGGATGCACAGAAAGGTAATTCACACTCACCTGATATTCATTCACACTCACACTTCCCTATAGTGCCACCAGAGGGAGCCTTAGACTATATAAGGGTGTGGGAGACGTAGCAGTATTCATTCGAGACAGACGGAGATTTCCTGTCAGAAAGATTCGAGTCTTGGTGTGATTCAGGAGTGAGTCATTCTAGTCAGACGGACGGTGATTCCTGTCAGATGAGACAGAGGAAGAAAGACAAGCTGTTACCTCAGAACAGGCTGTTAGTCCCCTATGAACGTGGAAAGTGACTCTCAGAGTGTGCACAGATCAGTCTGACGGAAAGTCCTGATAGCTACTCTGGACAGAGCCTATGAAGGAGAAGAAGGAAGGGAACTACAGTATTTGTAACAACGAGTCGACTGAGGAACGGTCAGTGAGCTGTGGATAGAAGGAAGCTGACGACTACACCTACTGTTGCCTGTGCTTATGTTAAGGGTGTGAGTAGGGCGACAGGCGAGTGGAAAAAGGAAGAAAGAGTGACTGAGGGGAAATAGCAACGATAGCTGACCTTCACTCTGCACAACCGGACACCGGGTCCGAGCTTGCTAGAACCTTCACGGCTAGTGGGAGAAACCGGAGACCCTGCTGGACTTCAGGTCGCAGAGGGGCCCTTCAGTGCTGATACGTAACCGGGGTCAGGAAGAACAGGAGTCTAGCAGGACGCTGCAAATAAAGACTTAGTTCTGTCCAAAAGAAGGCTCCACCACAATGTCGGCTGGGCGTAGCTGTTCTACACGGAGTTAAACTTAGCTTCATGCAAGTTAGAAACTCACACATATTGAGAAGTAAGGAGGCCTTAAACCTACTCAGTGAATACTGGATGTGCATCCTCCACCCTGAGCAGCTTCCCGGGACATACCTGCAAATACCACCAGTAAAGGTATGGAAAGAGACTGACTTGTGTGTGTCTGCCTTATTGTCTGCACCCTGCACCGCCATATACCCTGAGGGATCCAGTCTCACCTGTGGGAGACTTAACACCTTGCTGCCCAATAACAACCCCTCAGAGGATTCACCCTGCAGCGCTGGTCACCCTGATCAGAAACCACAGGTGGCGTCACGAACATTTCTAAATTCCCCTGTAAATATCCCCCTTTGAATGAGCGCCCATGGCAACGGACCGAGCTGCGCTACCCGTGACCTCTCCCCCATTGAAGTGAACGGGCTCGGTGCCGAGTACCCCACAAGCCCTGGTACGTGTGACTCACAGTTAGTGTGCAGTGACAGGGGAGGATTTTCTTGTGTGCAGCAGCGCTGGTTATTAGGCTGCCTGATAGCTGTATTGCTGTGTGTACACTGCTGTGCAGACTGCTTTTTACACAGCACTAATACTTTTATTCTTTTTTTTTCTGCACACTTACCGACCGTTCATTTTTTCCCACACCGTATAGAGCTGTACGCTCCTCACACACTACCGTGTACCGGCTGGTATCACAGACAAATACATGCTGACTATCTGTGTGTGACTCCGGAAATATATACAGAGATTGCAATTTTCCCCTACACTGTATACAGCTGTATGCGTCTGAGACAGTACCGTACATCTGCTCTTTGTATTACTGTCAAATCCATACTGAGTGATTGTCTGTGTGTGATTCCAGAAATATATACGGAGATTGCAATTTTCCCCTACACCGTATACAGCTGTCCGCTTCTGATACAGTACCATACATCTGCTCTTTGTGTTACGGTCAAATCCATACTGAGTGAGCGTCTGTGTGTAACTCTGGAAATATATACGGAGATTGCAATTTTCCCCTACACCGTATACAGCTGTCTGCTTCTGATACAGTACCGTATATCAGCTCTTTGTATTACGGTCAAATCCATACTGATTGAGCGTCTGTGTGTGACTCCGGAAATATATACGGAGATTTAAATTTTCCCCTACGCCATATACAGCTGTACGCTCCTCATACAATACCATATATCTGCTGGTATTTTTGGTACATTTTGTGGAAGAGGCCGCGGACGTGGGTGGGAGAGGCCAGCTGGGAATGATGGTGGTGGTGCATCTGCTGGTAGTGCCAAAAGCCCAATAGCACCTAAGGCAGGAGGTGTTGAGCCTGCGTCATCGTCTGGCTCCAGAAGTCCTGGAAGGCTCCCTTTTCTGGAGTACGTAAACTTCTTTAAAGCCGGAGCATCAGGAACAGGTTTTGGCTTACATTGCCGAAACAGCCTCCAGCTCTATCGCCTCCTCTTCTGAAGTTTCAAAAAATGCAAGCACTGAGTCGTCAGTGCAGGCTCCTGGTCAGGAACAACACCTTTCTTTTCACATACCATGCCTGGGTTATCAAGTCAAATCCTGAATTCCCCAGTCCAAGATGAATATGACATGGAGTGCACTGATGCACCGCCACTGCTATCTGATTCTGCTTGTACATTCACCCAGAGCACTGCAATGCCCTCGCAGTCTACTGAGCCAGAATCTGACACTGATGAAACTCAGGTGCCCCTTCCCGCATTCGATACCAACTTACATGGCGACAAAGAGGAACGTGCAGATGAAATTGAAGAGGAGGTGATGGATGACCAAGTTGTTGACCCGGATTGGCATTCATTAGAGGAAGAGTGTGCTGCTGGCAATAGCTCAGAATTGGAGGAGGATCCGTGGCAGGCATCGACATCGTAGCTGCGGTTATCTTTCAGGCCCGTAGCAGTCCAAAAACATGTTAAAAAAGAAAAAGAGTTGCAGGACAGCTTGGCCAGACAGTCAAATTAGCACAGCGTGCAAGCCCTGAAAATTTATCCCATAGTAGGAAGAGTGAAGTGTGGCACTTTTTTGACCAAAATCCTATTGATGAGGCAAAGGTTATCTCTAAGAAGTGCGGAAGGACCTTTAGCCGAGGGAAAAATATCCGAAAATTGAATACCAGTTGCATGCTTAGACATTTAAAAACCATACACTTGCAAGCATGGACGGACTACAAAACTTCACTGGCTTTGAACGCCTACATTGCCAAACTGATCTCATTAGAGATGATGGTCTTCCGTTTGGTTGAAAGCGCAGCGTTCCGAGAGCTCATGGCCTACGCTGCCCCACACTATGACCTACCCAGTCGGCACTTCTTTTCTAGAAAAGCCATCCCTGCCCTCCACCTGCATGTGAAAGACCGCATTGTCCATGTACTCAAACAATCAGTGAGTGGAAAGGTGCATCTCACAACAGATGCATGGGCCAGTAGGCATGGCTAGGGCCGTTATGTGTCCATCACTGCGCACTGGGTTAATGTGGTGGATTCAGGGTCCACAGGGGACAGCGGCGGAGAGACAGTGCTGCCTAGCCCACGTATAGGCAACAGTTGGCTGTAGGCGTTCGACCCTCCTCCTCCTCCTCCAGAAGCAAAAGCTCGTCGACAGAGCGCAGTCGCACGAGCACTCCATCCGCAGCTGCCAGTGTTGCACACGAGGTGTCCCACTATCGATCAGCTAGTGGTAAGCATCAGCAGGCTGTTTTAAAGATGATGTTTTTGGGCGACAACAGACACACCGCGGAGGTACTGGCCGACTACTTGCAGCGAGAAACTGAGTCATGGCTGGGCAGTCTACATCTTGAGCCAGGCAAGGTAGTCAGTGATAACAGCCGTAATTTTGTGGCGGCCCCCTAACTCAGACACATTCCTTGCCTGGCTCACACCTTGAACCTGGTGGTGCAGTACTTCCTAAATAATTATCCGGAGTTACCAGCCCTGCTCCATAAGCTGCGAAGATTGTGCTCGCACATCCGTCTCTCGCCCGTAGACTCCAGTTGTATGCAGATGCTGCAGCGATCGCTCCACCTCCCCAAGCACCGCCTAATCATAGACGTTGCAACAAGGTTGAACTCCACCATGCACATGGTTGAGAGGCTGTGCGAACAGAGGCAGGCTGTAATGCATTTGTGGGAGGATACATGGGCAGACAGTTTGAGTGCAGACATGGAGTTGTCGGGTGTGCAGTGGTCAAAGCTGAAAGACCTCTGTAAAGTCCTTCAGTGTTTTGAGGAATGCACACGGCTGGTAAACGCAGACGACACCATCATAAGCATGAGCATCCCACTTATGCGTCTGCTCATGCAAACTTTGACGCACATTAAGGTTTAGGCATCTGCAGCGGAGGAGGAAGAGGAGGTGGAGGAAGGAAGCCTTGATGACAGTCAGGCATTGTCTGTTCAGGGAACTGTCCTGCACGAGGTGGAGGAAGAAGAGTAAGAGAAGGAGGAGGATGATGGGGATGATTATTTTGGGGAGCAGGATGCTTCTCAGGGGGCAAGAGAAAATGTTTGCTTGCCAAGGTCAGGTACAGGGTTTGTGCGTGACTGGAGGGATGTGGATTTGGCAGAAAGTGCTCCTCCACCCACCACTGGCAGTGCATCATTGACACCTGGAACATTGGCCCACATGTGTGATTATGTCTTGCGGATCTTAAAAAGGAACCCCCGCATTGCCAAAATTATGAAGGATGACGACAACTGGTTGGCCAGCATCCTCGATCCACGCTATAAAGGCAAATTACAGAACATCATGCCACAGGAGAACCTAGAGCTAATATTGGCGAACAAACAAGCAACTCTGGTAAACAGTTTGTTAGAGGCATTCCCAGCACACAGCAGCGGTGCAGGTTCTACCACGAGCCAAACTGGGCCAAATGGAAGAGGTGTTCATGGTGCACACAGCGAAAGTGGCGTTGGAGACAGGGGTTTTATGACCATGTTGTGGACTAATTTCTCGAGTACTGCTCACACGACTGGTAATACTGAATCGATTGCAACAGACAGGAGACAACAGTTGTCAACTATGGTTCAAAATAACCTCTCCTCCCCTATCGATGTTCTCCCTCACAGTTCATTCCCCTTTGACTACTGGGCCTGTAAACTGGACACCTGGCCTGAATTGGCACAATATGCCTTACAGGAGCTCGCTTGCTCTGCTGGTAGTGTGCTATCAGAAAGAGTCTTCAGTGCTGCTGGATCAATCCTGACAGAAAGAAGGACCCGGCTGTCGACCCAAAATGTAGGTGATCTCACCTTCATTAAAATGAACCGTGCCTGGGTTTCAAAGGATTTTGTACCACCTTCCCCTGATGCCAGCAAAATGGCTCGCTTTGTCCTCCTCTTCCTCCGACTTCTCCAATTCCTCCATTTGCAGCTGCTGAACGTCCAGCCTACACCTCAACATATGCCAGTTTTTCCACCCAGGGCCAGGGTCAGCACCTGGTGCACTCGGGCAGGTGCCGGTGCCCTGAGCAGGTGGGGGGGCCCACTCGCCGTCAGAGACACCGGCATACTATGAGGAGCCCTTTGCCAGTTCCCGGCGCCCCAAGTGTGCCCCTCCTGATAGCTCAGTGTCCCAGCACTTGCAATACTTACCTCTCCCTGCTCCACCGCTGTGACGTCTTCCGCGTTTCCTGACAGTGACATTCAGGTCAGAGAGCGCGATGATGTCACGTCTGTGCGCCCTCTGCCTGAGCAGTCACAGAGCAGAGAGCTGGAAGATGGCGACGCTGAGGAGTCCAGAGTAGAGCAGTGCCCAGCGAGGAGAGGTATTTCATTTTTTTTAATGGTTGGAGCAATATATGGGGAGCATTATACACTGGAGCATCATATATAGGGCCCATCATACACTAGAGCATCATATGGGGTTCATTATTTATGGGGCATCATATAGGGTATGGAGCATCATATGGAGCACATATGAGGCCTATTCTGTATGGAGCATTATATGGAGCCCATTCTGTATGGAACAATATTTGGGGCTCATTATTCTGTATAGAGCAATATATGGGGCTCATTATTCTGTATGGCGCACTATGTGGTGCCCATAATACTGTATGGAGGACTATACTGTTATGAATGTTTTAGAAATGAATTCTGAGCAGAAGCTCCCTCTGGTGGTTACAAACGGTACTGAACCATTCAATGAGGATTGACAATCAGGAATCACGGACTGGCTGGATATAAGGGAGGTTTCCCCCCATCATGGTTGCCAGTGATCAATTGTTCTTGTCTCAACGTTGTTTCCTGGTTCACTTGGAAGCTTGCTGAGTCTTGCCTCTTCTCCTGCTCTCAGATAAGATATTTTCTGTTTTTTGTTTTTGTGCTTGCCATTTGCAATTTTCTCTGCATTTCTGTGAGGTTGGCCAGGTTCCCCTCCTCGGGGGGCTTGGGCGCCTCTCGGTTCCTCTGGAGCCACTGTTGTTTGTTCATTTGCCTTTTCCAGTTTTTTCTGTGGCTGCGGCTTAGTTTTGTTTCACCAGAGAACTAATTTAGGTGGTAGAGGTCGTGTGATCTCAGGTGTTTTTCAAATTAGTAGCGTTGGCTTTTTTTTAGGGTTTTTTTTGGATTGCAGTAAGTATCCTTCCTATCCTTTTCTGTCCAGGCAGATTGGGCCCCAGCGTTTGCTCATACTATTTTCTGTCTGTGTCTGTATTTCCTCTTGTCTAACAGCCATTACATGTTTGGGGGCTTCCTATGTTCTTTGGGGATCTGCTCCGGGGCAGATAGCTTTCCTCTTTCTATCTTTAGGTGTAGTTAGCCTCTCAGGCTGTGACGAGGCGTCTAGGACCAACGTAGGAACGCTCCACGGCTGCCTTTAGTTGTGGTGGTTAGTCAGGGTACTGTAATCCAGTAGATCCCAACCTCTCTAGTGTATTGCCTTTTTTGCCTGCTCTCCTCAGCTACCAAAACATAACAGTATCACCGGCCAAACTGAAAATTATATGGTACTCACACAAGGGAAAAATAGTGTGGAAAGAAAAAAGTTGTCAGAGTTGTCAAAGATTTTTTTTTTCTCTGTTTGTTGCATTTTTCCCTCTTTTTCTCTGGGTGCTGAGGAGGATTTTTTTCTCTCAATGGAGTTTGCACAGTTGTCTGGCCGTGTGGATCAGCTTGCCACTGAAGTTCGGAGTATTGCTACCTATCTTGCAGGGTTGCCGGTTATGGAACCTAGGATCCCCATGCCAGATTTGTTTTTGGGGAATCAAGCTAAATTTCTGAATTTCAAAAATAACTGTAAGTTGTTTTTTGCCTTAAAACCTAAGTCCTCAGGGAACGCAGCACAGCATGTTCAAATTGTCATCTCTCTCCTCAGGATTGGGCTTTTTCCCTGACACCTGGGGACCCTGTTTTGAGTAATGTTGATGCATTTTTTCTGGCTCTGGGGTTATTGTACGATGAACCTAATGTCACTGATCAAGCTGAAAAAACCTTGTTGGCATTAAATCAGGGGCTTGAGGACGTTGAGTTGTACTGTCAGAAATTCCAAAAGTGGGCAATTCTGACCAAATGGAATGATGATGCTTTGGCAGCCCTTTTTCGGAAGGGTCTGTCAGAGAGTGTAAAAGATGTTATGGTGGGTTTCCCTGCTCCCTCTGGTCTCAATGATTCTATGTCATTGGCGATTCAAATTGACAGACGTTTGCGTGAGCGTAGAGGTATGCGTGGAATGTTGTTGCCTTGTGAACCAGCTTCTGAACCCATGCAGTGTGATAGAGTGGCTTCTGGGGCACAGCGTCATGAGTTTCGAAAACGCAATGGGTTATGTTTCTACTGTGGTGATGCCTCTCATGCTATTTCAGTCTGCCCTAAGCGGGGAAGACGTTTTGCACGCTCAGTTGTCTTGGTAGTGTTCAGACTAAATTTCTGTTGACTGTTACCCTGATTTGCTCCCTGTCCACATTTTCTGCTCAGGCTTTTGTAGATTCTGGAGCAGCTATTAACCTGATGGATTTTGATTTTGCTAAATGTTGTGGGTTTCCCTTGATACCCCTACGGAAGTCTATTCCCCTACTGGGGATTGATTCTACCCCTCTGGCTGAGAATAAACCCCAGTTCTCTACTCAGGTGATAATGAGGGTTGAACCTGATCATCAGGAGAGTTGCAAAATTTTGGTGCTGTATAATCTGCATGACAGTATTGTACTAGGTTTCCCTGGTTGCAGTCTCATAATCCTGTTTTGGATTGGAATTCTGTGTCTGTAACCAGTTGGGGCTGCCAATGTGTTAATGCCAACACTCTTGTTTTTTCTGCCTCTCCCCAGGCTCAAGATGTGCCTGACTTTTTGACTGATTTTTCTGATGTGTTTAGCGAAAGTAAATCTGCATCCTTGCCCCCCCATAGGAGCTATGACTGCGCTATTGAATTAGTGCCTGGTAGTAAATTCCCTAAAGGTCACCTTTTTAACTTGTCTGTACCTGAACATGACGCTATGCGGTCTTATATCAAGGAGTCATTGGAGAAGGGTCATATCAGACCATCCTCTTCACCCTTGGGTGCCGGTTTTTTCTTTGTGGCCAAAAAGGATGGTTCATTAAGGCCGTGTATTGATTATCGTCTCTTGAACAATATCACTGTGAAATATCAATATCCGTTACCCTTGATTTCTGACCTGTTTTCCAGGGTGAAAAGTGCTACTTGGTTTACCAAGCTTGACCTCAGGGGAGCGTATAACCTTATTCGCATTAAGCACGGGGATGAATGGAAGACGGCGTTTAATACCCCAGAGGGGCATTTTGAGTACCTAGTGATGCCCTTTGGGCTCACTAATGCTCCTTCCGTCTTCCAGTCCTCCATGAATGACATTTTCAGGGATTTTGTGGATAAATTTCTGATTGTTTATTTGGATGATATCTTGATTTTTTCCAATGACTGGGACTCTCATGTGAAACATGTTCGGACTGTGTTCCAGATTTTGAGAGAGAATGCTCTGTATGTGAAGGGATCAAAGTGTCTTTTTGGTGTACAGAGGATCTCATTTCTGGGATTCATTTTTTCTCCATCTGTTATTGAAATGGACCCGGTCAAGGTTCAGGCCATCTGTGATTGGGCCCAACCTACTTCATTAAAGGCTCTTCAGAGATTCTTGGGTTTTGCCAATTTTTATCGTAAATTTATTGGTAATTTCTCTGTTATTGTTAAACCATTAACCGATTTGACCAAAAAGGATTCTGATGTGGTGAATTGGCCTCCTGAGGCAGTCTCTGCGTTTCAGGAACTTAAACAGAGATTCACTTCTGCTCCTGTTCTACGGCAGCCTGATGTTTCTCTGCCATTTCAGGTGGAGGTTGATGCCTCTGAAATTGGGGCAGGTGCCGTTTTGTCCCAAAGAGATCCTGAGACCTCTAAAAGTAACCCTTAAGCTTTTTTCTCTCAAAAATTTTCTCCAACTGAACGTAATTATGACATGGGTAATCGGGAGTTATTGGCCATGAAGTGGGCTTTTGAAGAGTGGAGACATTGGCAGGAGGAAGCCAAACATCAGGTGGTGGTCCTCACGGACCATAAGAATCTGGTTTATCTGGAATCAGCCAAGCGACTTAATCCTAGACAGGCCAGGTGGGCCTTGTTTTTCACACGTTTTAATTTTGTGGTTTCCTTTCTTCCTGGCACTAAGAATGTTTAGGCGGATGCCCTCTCGAGGAGTTTCCTTGTGGACTCTCCTGAGTTATCTGATCCTGCTGTTATGTTGAAAGAGGGTGTAGTTCTTTCCGCCATCTCGCTCAATTTGAGACTGGCTCTGGAGGGGTGTCAGGAGGATAAACCCGAGCGCTGCCCTGTTGGGAAATTGTTTGTCCCAGACCAGTGGAAGAAGAGTATGATGTCTGAGATTCATTGTTCCGCGTTGGCCGGTTCAACCGGAATTTTTGGTACCAGAGACTTGGTGAGTCGGTCCTTTTGGTGGCCTACTTTGTCTCGTGACGTCAGGGAATTTGTGCAGTCCTGTGGGACTTGCTCTCGCTCCAAGCCTTGCTCTCGCTCTAGTGGTTTGTTGATGCCATTGCCTGTGCCCAAGAGACCATGGACCCATATCTCTATGGATTTAATTTCCGACCTCCCTGTTTCTCAGAGAATGACCGTTATCTGGGTGATTTGTGATAGGTTTTCCAAGATGATACATCTTGTGCCATTACCTAAGTTGCCTTCCTCCTCCGAATTGGTGCCTTTGTTCCTTCAGCACGTGGTTCGGTTACACGGCATTCCTGAGAACATTGTGTCTGACAGAGGAGTCCAGTTTGTTTCCAGATTTTGGAGGACTTTTTGTTCTAAACTTGGTGTTCAATTGTCTTTCTCCTCTGCTTTTCATCCTCAGACCAATGGACAAACTGAGAGAACAAACCAGACATTGGAGACTTATCTGAGATGCTTTGTGTCTGCTGATCAAGATGACTGGGTCTCCTTTTTGCCTTTGGCTGAGTTTGCTCTTAATAATAGGGCAAGCTCTGCCACTTTGATGTCTCCATTTTTCTGCAATTTTGGGTTTCACCCTCGATTTTCTTCGGGACAGACGGAGGCTTCTGTCTGTCCGGGTGTTGACTCTGTTGTGGAGCGTATGCAGCAGATTTGGGACCAGGTAGTGGAGAGATTATCCCTCTCTCAGGTGAAGGCCCAGCAGTTTGCCAACCGGCATAGGACTGATGGTCCTCAGTTTAAAGTGGGGACTTGGTCTGGTTGTCCTCAAGAAATATCCCTATGAGAGTTGCATCTCCTAAGTTTAAGCCTAGGTTCATTGGACCTTATAAGATCATGGAGATTCTTA
This sequence comes from Oophaga sylvatica, assembly GCA_033576555.1. Lineage (NCBI taxonomy): Eukaryota > Metazoa > Chordata > Amphibia > Anura > Dendrobatidae > Oophaga > Oophaga sylvatica. Next base: position 412,251,204 of record JARQOD010000004.1, read on the forward strand.
ATCCTGTTTCCTTTCGTTTACTTCTTCCAGGGACATTTAAGATCCATAACGTGTTCCACAAGTCCTTATTGAAGAGGTTTGTCGAGCCAGTGGTTCCTATGGCTGCGCCCCCTGACCCTGTTTTGGTTGAGGGCAATCTGGAGTATGTGGTTGAGAAAATATTGGATTCTCGTTTTTCTAGACGGAAACTCCAGTATTTAGTTAAGTGGAGAGGTTATGGTCAGGAGGACAATTCTTGGGTGTTTGCTTCGGACATCCATGCTAGGAGACTGATCCATGCGTATCACAGAGCTCATCCTGACCGACCTGGTTGCACAAATGAGGGTTTGGTGACCTCTCCTCAAGGGGGGGTACTGTTATGAATGTTTTAGAAATGAATTCTGAGCAGAAGCTCCCTCTGGTGGTTACAAACGGTACTGAACCATTCAATGAGGATTGGCAATCAGGAATCATGGACTGGCTGGATATAAGGGAGGTTTCCCCCCATCATGGTTGCCGGTGATCAATTGTTCTTGTCTCAACGTTGTTTCCTGGTTCACTTGGAAGCTTGCTGAGTCTTGCCTCTTCTCCTGCTCTCAGATAAGATATTTTCTGTTTTTTGTTTTTGTGCTTGCCATTTGCAATTTTCTCTGCATTTCTGTGAGGTTGGCCAGGTTCCCCTCCTCGGGGGGCTTGGGATCCTCTCGGTTCCTCTGGAGCCACTGTTGTTTGTTCATTTGCCTTTTCCAGTTTTTTTCTGTGGCTGCAGCTTAGTTTTGTTACACCAGAGAACTAATTTAGGTGGTAGAGGTCGTGTGATCTCAGGTGTTTTTGCAATTAGTAGCGTTGGCTTTTTTTTTAGGGTTTTTTTTTATTGCAGTAAGTATCCTTCCTATCCTTTTCTGTCCAGGCAGATTGGGCCCCAGCGTTTGCTCATACTATTTTCTGTCTGTGTCTGTATTTCCTCTTGTCTAACCACCATTACATGTTTGGGGGCTTCCTATGTTCTTTGGGGATCTGCTCCGGGCAGATAGCTTTCCTCTTTCTATCTTTAGGTGTAGTTAGCCTCTCAGGCTGTGACGAGGCGTCTAGGACCAACGTAGGAACGCTCCACGCCTGCCTTTAGTTGTGGTGGTTAGTCAGGGTACTGTAATCCAGTAAATCCCAACCTCTCTGATGTATTGACTTTTTTTGCCTGCTCTCCTCAGCTACCAAAAGATAACAGTATACTGTCCGTTTTTTGAGCTATTGTAGAATTTAAAATACCGTATATACTCGTGTATAACCCGAGATTTTCAGCACCTTTTTTCGTGCTGAAAATGCCCCTCGGCTTATACACGAGTCATAGCGCAGAAACCAGCGGGGGAGGGGATGCCACGGCAGGAGCCGGTGGCTGGGATCATACTCACCCCTCCCCGTGCCATCGCTGAGGGTCCCTGCAATCCTGCGTTCTCCCTGTCTTCCTGCAGCTCTTCAGCACTGAGCGGTGACGTAATACCCGCTCATTAAGGTCATGTAATATGGACGCGACGCCACTCCCATGGGCGTCGCCTCCATATTCATGGCCTTAATGAGCGGTATTACATCACCGCTCAGTGAGGAAGAGCTGCAGGAAGACGGGGAGAACGCAGGATTGCAGGGACGCTCAGCGATGGCACGGGGAGGGGTGAGTATGATGGAGGAGAGGACAAGGAGCACGGAACAGGACGGAGGGGGAGAACGGTGGACGGGGGAAGCATAGAGGAGGACGGGGGAAGCATAGATGAGGACGGGGAGAACGGAGGACGGGGGAAGCATGGAGCTGGACAGGGGGGAGATCGGTGGATGGGGGAAGCGTGGAGCAGGACGGGGGGGAGATCGGTGGACGGGGAAGCGTGGAGCAGGACGGGGGGGAGATCGGTGGACGGGGGAAGCGTGGAGCAGGACGGGGGGGAGATCGGTGGACGGGGGAAGCGTGGAGCAGGACGGGGGGAGATCGGTGGACGGGGGAAGCATGGAGCAGGACGGGGGGAGATCGGTGGACGGGGAAGCATGGAGCAGGACGGGGGGGAGATCGGTGGACGGGGAAGCGTGGAGCAGGACGGGGGAGATCGGTGGACGGGGGAAGCATAGAGGAGGACGGGGCAGCACAGAGCAGGAGGGCAGTTTATACACCCGGCTTATACATGAGTCAATAATTTTTCCCAGTTTTTTGTAGCAAAATTAGGGGGGTCGGCTTATACACGGGTCAGCTTATACACGAGTATATACGGTAGATATCAGTCATGTAATGTAAGAAGTGAAGAATTTGGCATTGTACTATACCTATATTTCTCTGCCGTATCGGAGCATCATGAATTGTGGTATGTGTTAAAGGGGCCCACTGAGACTCTTTGGCCCGGGCCCACGAAAACCTGGAGCGAGCACTGCCCCCCCCACAACTTTAGCCAAATAACCCCCAGTTTTCAATGTGTTACTATTATTATAAAGTTAATTAAGGTTGCCAAGCTTAAGTAATAAGAATTGATGTCGTTGGCATTGAAATGGGCATTGTAGGTGTGTTTACTGTCCTCCACTCCCTGCCGACTTTTATTCCCCATTGACTTGCATTGGGGTCGGATTTTCGACTCCGACCCGACCATTTCCGTTAGTCGGCCAACTTCGTTCGACTCGACCCTAAAAAAGGCAAAGTCGCTCATCTCTACTGAGAAGTATTTTTTCATTGATGCCAACAAGTCTAAATCATTACCACCTAGATCATCTATAACAAGGTCATGTACTGGCCAATTAACCGATAATTTCTCCATTTCCTCTAATAGGTTGGTCCATCTCATTCCCCTCATACTGTGTCACCTGACTTGTAATTTAGCTGTATTCAATTATAAATTCTCGGTGTAGTTTCTAACGTTGGCTTTCTACTGAGCCTAGTATATTTAAAAATGTCCTAAGAGCCACACAATCAAATTAATAAATATGAATTTAAAAAGCATTACTGAAGCATCGGATCTGATCTAAGGTACAGCTTAAAGCTCTTGGAATCCCATCTGCTAATCTTCTTTATCTTACTGTCACACAAACCAATCCGAGCTGCTTCCGTTGCTGCGCCGATTCTAAAGGAATGTGAAGAGATTTTTAAATATGATTTACCAAGCATAGACAAACATTTTTCAGAATAGAACTGGACTGATATTTTGTAGCAGGTTCACCATTTAACAGAAGAAAAGAGGGACTTTTATAGCTAGTCTAATCTGTAGCCATTCCTTTAAATTATACACTGAACAAATTCTAGAACCAGAAATTGCATTAAACCTAGTTGAACATCCTTTACCTAATTGGTCAGTTTTTGACTGCCTTACAACTATTAGGATATGAGAATTATGCAATTCTATGTCATGGATAAATAAACCCAAAGGTTTTGACTTACTAAAAGACATTAATTCACCCACTCTAAGAGCTGCAAAAAATGCTAGTACAAAAGAAGCTCTAAAAAGTAACGTTTCGTATTAATTAATGCATATATCTGCTAATGATAGCTATAAATCATTTAAAAAATCGATGACGATTGGACGCCTGTCATCAGGTTTGAAAGAGCAACGCCCGAATCCCTTTAATAACAATTTAACTGGGAAAATGCTACAAAGAGAATTTCACCTGCTAGCTTTAAGAAGAAAGATATCTCTGCTAATACTTTAGACATGTGTGGTGCAGTGACCCCTCTTACAACTACGGGGCGATGTTTGTGATCCTCAAGATATGCATGGAAGCGTAATTGTGATGGTAAAATAGTGCCCGGCATTGTTGTGAATGACTGGTATATGTCGCAGAAGTCCTCTGCGCTGTAAGCCAGTAATGTTGTTCTGGGAGCTGTAGTTCCACAAGAGTTTTGTTTAGTTTACTAGGGAGGCTTACAGGGTTAGTTGGAAAGCTGGGCGGGACTGACTAACCACACATACACCGCCCACATATGGGGGTGGTTTCAGATATATAATGTCAATGAGGTCTGGTCACATGGTGGTGTATTGTGAACCTGAGTGGTCAGAGTGCAAGGTCCTGGAAGGCCTGTGTGTTGGAAGTTGCTAACTTCCTGAAGAGCACATGGTGAGGCCCTGGACCTGGAAGCCTGTGTGTTGGAAGTTGCTAACTTCCTGAAGAGCGCATGGGGAAGCCCTGGACCTGGAGGCAGGTGTGTTGTGAGGTCCTGGGAGTACGATCCGATCCCTGAATAGCACCCAGTGAGGCCTTGTCTGAGCAGAGTCTGTGATGGCCTGCATTGGGGGAGCTACCGACCTTCTGAGGGTCTGGACTGTTAGGAGTGCCCTGGTCACAAGGACAGTGATCCCAGCAAGGCAGCTTCCCCGGGAGAGAGAGAACTGACAAGGAGTTGGAGCCTGGAGCAGGAGCTCCTGTAAGGTACCTGTGGTGCCCCTGAGGGTTCAGTCACCACAGAGGTACTGCATTTCATCCAGAGGTGTGGTACCCCATTCTCAGGTAAGGAGGAAGCACCACCCAGGACTCTAACACCTGCACCCAACACAGACTATAGCAGTAGGGCACCCTGAACGTACCCTAAGAAAGGATGGTCTCATCCCAGGCTGGGTAGAAGGGAAGATGGTCTCATCCCAGGCTGGGTAGTAAAGGGTGTTGGGTGAGTGGGTGGAGAAGGTAGGAAAAAGGGAGTAGCTAACAGAGCAGGGAAAGAACAGTGCAGAGAGAGTGAGTCAGACATGAGGAGAAAGTGAAAGTAAGCAGACTGCTGTGAGGCAGCTCCCTGTCAGGAGGAGCTGCAGAGAAAGCTGAAAGGGAGAGACAGAAGGAAACTCCCAGAACAGAGAAGGGGTCCTAGGGGCACAGATAGTGAGCATTCCATCCATTGGGCCCATCCAAGAGTGGAGGGACTGGGTCGCAGTGGGGTACCGGCCCCGAGACTAGTGGAGAAATCACCAGACGCAGCTAGAAAGCCAGAGGCAGGGGCACCTCTTGGTGCTTCAGCCACAGTTATCTTTGCCGAAAAGGCAGCCTAAGGGAGCAAGGGGACGCAGACAGGACGTTACCAGACAAGGTCCGTGGCTGCTGGCTCGGGACATTGACTGTGAGGTGTTGGACAGGAGGGGCAGAAAGCCAGCATAGTGAGACGGCCAGGAGAGGTATATACAGAAAGGAGTCTTGGAAAGGTGTATTCTGATCTACCTGGGAGTTTGCTGGACCTCTCACCTGGAGGACACGGCACCAAGCAGGCACCTGTGCACACAAGAACTGTGAGTAAAGCAATGGAAACTGCACTCTGATGTGTCTTCTGAATCTTTCCTGCGTCACCTGCTCTGCACCACACTCACCACTAACATCCCCTTTAACCCCTTACTGCCATCGGACGTACTATCCCGTCCATGGTACCTGGGCCCGTATGACCGGGGACGGGATAGTACGTCATAGGCGATCAGCTGCGCTCCTGAGGGAAGCGCAGCTAATCGCCGCCGGGTGTCAGCTGATTATCACAGCTGACACCCATGACTGTGTGTCAGGAGCGGTCACGGACGCTCCCGGCACATTAACCCCTTGCACACCGCGATCAAACATGATCGCGGTGTACTGGGGGCACAGGGGAGGATCGCGCAGGGTGGGGGCTCCCTGCGCGCCCCCCTGAGACCCTCAGAGCAGCGCGATGTGATCGCGCTGTTCTGAGGGCTTCCTCCCTCCCAGGACCCGGATCCAAGATGGCGCCGGGGTCCTGGAGGGAGGCGGCTACCTCAGTGCCTGCCGAGAGCAGGCACTGAGAAGCCTGCATCTATGCCTGTGCGATCGCTGGTGTGACAGAGTGCTGTGCACACTGTCACACCAGCGATCTGATAAAATACTGTGATGTCCCACCCTGGGACAAAGTAAAAAAGTTAAAAAAGTAAAAATAAACATGTGTAAAAAAAAAATCCAAAATAAATAAAAAAAAATATATATATTCCCCAATAAATTCACTTCTTCCTGTAAATAAAAAAAAAAAAACAATAAAAGTACACATATTTGGTATCGCCGCGTCCGTAACGACCCCCCCTATAAAATTGTCCCACTAGTTAACCCCTTTAGTGAACCCCTTAAAAAAAAAAAAAAAAAAACGAAGCAAAAAATCAATGCTTTATCATCATACCGCCGAACAAAAAGTGGAATAACACGCGATCAAAAGACCGATATAAAAAACATGGTACCGCTGAAAACGTCATCTTGTCCCGCAAAAAACGAGCCATCATAAAGCATCATCAGCGAAAAAATAAAAAAGTTATAGCTCGCAGAATAAAGCGATGCAAAAATAATTATTTTTTATATAAAAATTGTTTTTATTCTATAAAAGCGCCAAAACATGAAAAAATGATATAAATGAGGTATCGCCATAATCGTACTGACCCGAAGAATAAAACTGCTTTATCAATTTTACCTCATGCGGAACGGTATAAACGCCTCCCCCAAAAGAAATTCATGAATTGCTGATTTTTGTTCATTCTAACCTCCCAAAAATCGAAATAAAAAGCGATCAAAAAATGTCACATGCTCAAAAATGGTACCAATAAAAACGTCAACTCGTCCCGCAAAAAATAAGACCTCACATGACTCTGTGGGCCAAAATATGCAAAAATTATAGCTCTCAAAATGTGATGATGCAAAAACTATTTTTGCAATAAAAAGCGTCTTTTAGCGTGACAGCTGCCAATCATAAAAACCCGCTATAAATAGTAAATCAAACCCCCTTTATCACCCCCTTAGTAAGGGAAAAATAATAAAATTTAAAAAAAGTATTTATTTCCATTTTCCCATTAGGGTTAGGGTTAGGGTTGCAGCTAAAGTTAGGGTTAGGGTTGGCGCTAAAGTTAGGATTAGGGTTAGGGTTGGGATTAGGGGTGTGTTAGGGTTAGGTTTGTGGTTAGGGTTGGGACTAGGGTTAGGGGTGTGTTGGGGTTAGGGTTGGAGTTAGAATTGGGGGGTTTCAGCTGTTTAGGCACATCAGGGGCTCTCCAAATGTGACATGGCGTCTGATCTCAATTCCAGCCAATTCTGCGTTGAAAAAGTCAAACGGTGCTCCTTCACTTCTCAGCTCTGCCATGCGTCCAAACAGTAGTTTATCCCCACATATGGGGTATCAGCGTACTCTGGACCCCAAGAGTTATTGTGCAATTTGTCCTATTTCTTCTGCTACCCTTGGGAAAATAAAAAACTGGGGGCGAAAATATCATTTTTGTACAAAAAAAAATATTTTTTTGTTTTTACGGCTGTACATTATAAACTTCTGTGAAGCACTTGGGGCTTCATAGCGCTCAACACACATCTAGATAAGTTCCTTGTGGGGTCTATTTTCCAAAATGGGGTCACTTATTGGGGATTTCCACTGTTTAGGCGCATCAGGGGCTCTCCAAATGCGACATGACGTCCCCAGACCATTCCATCAAAGTCTGCAATCCAAAACGTCACTACTTCCCTTCCGAGCCCCAACGTGTACCCATACAGTAGTTTTCTCCCACATATTGGATATCAGCGTACTCAGGACAAATTGGACAACAACTTTTGGGTCCAATTTCTCCTGTTACCCTTGTAAAAATAAAATATTGGGGCAAAAAAATCATTTTTGCAAAAAAAAAAAAGGATTTTTTATTTTTACGGCTGTGCGTTATAAACTTCTGTGAAGCACTTCGGGGTTGAAAGTGCTCACCACACATCTAGACAAGTTCCTTGTGGGGTCTATTTTCCAAAATGGGGTCACTTGTGGGGGTTTCCACTGTTTAGGCGCATCAGGGGCTCTCCAAATGCGACATGACGCCCCCAGACCATTCCATCAAAGTCTGCAATCCAAAACGTCACTACTTCCCTTTCGAGCCCTGACGTGCGCCCATACAGTAGTTTTCTCCCACATATTGGGTATCAGCGTACTCAGGACAAATTGGACAACAACTTTTGGGGTCCAATTTCTCCTGTTACCCTTGTGAAAATAAAATATTGGGGGCAAAAAAAATCATTTTTGTAAAAAAAAAAAAGATTTTTTATTTTTACGGCTGTACGTTATAAACTTCTGTGAAGCACTTCGGGTTCAAAGTGCTCACCACACATCTAGATAAGTTCCTTGTGGGGTCTATTTGCCAAAATGGGGTCACTTGTGGGGGGTTTCCACTGTATAGGTGCATCAGGGGCTCTCCAAATGTGACATGACGCCCCCAGACCATTCCATCAAAGTCTGCAATCCAAAACGTCACTACTTCCCTTCCGAGCCCTGACGTGCGCCCATACAGTAGTTTTCTCCCACATATTGGGTATCAGCGTACTCAGGACAAATTGGACAACAACTTTTGAGTTCCAATTTCTTCTGTTACCCTTGTGAAAATAAAATATTGGGGATGAAAAAATCATTTTTGTAAAAAAAAAAAGATTTTTTATTTTACGGCTGTACGTTATAAACTTTAGTGAAACACCTGGGGGTTAAAAGTTCTCACCACACATCTAGATAAGTTCCTTGAGGGGTCTAGTTTCCAAAATGGCGTCATTTATGGGGGTTTCCACTGTTTAGGCAGATCAGGAGCTCTCCAAACACGACATGGCGTCCAGCCAATTCTGCGTTGAAAAAGTCAGACGGCGCTCCTTCCCTTCCAAACTCTGCCATGCACTCAAACAGTGGTTTACCCCCACATATGGGGTATCAGCGCACTCAGGACAAATTGCACAATAACTTTTGGAGTCTTGTTACCCTTGGAAAAATAAAAATTGGGGTGAAAAGATCATTTTTGTGGAAAAAATATGATTTTTAAATTTTACGGCTCTACGTTATAAACTTGTGTGAAGCACTTGGGGTTCAAATTGCTCACCAAAGATCTAGAAAAGTTCCTTAGGGGGTCTAGTTTCCAAAATGGGGTCATTTGTGGGGGTTTCCACTGTTTAGGCACATCAGGGGCTCTCCAAATGCAACATGGCATCCAATCTCAATTCCAGCCAATTTTGGTTGGAAAAAGTCAAATGGTGCTCCTTCCATTCCGAGCTCTGCCGTGCACCCAAACAGTGGTTCCCACCCACATATGGGGTATCAGCGTACTCAGGACAAATTGGACAACAACTTATGTGGTCCAATTTCTCCTGTTACCCTTGAGAAAATAAAAAATTAGTGACTAAAATATAATTTTTGTGGGAAAAAAAATAGGATTTTTTATTTTCATGCCCGGGCATTATAAACTTGTGTGAAGCACTTGGGGGTTCAAAGTGCTCACCAAAGATCTAGATAAGATCCTTAGGGGGTATAGTTTCCAAAATGGGGTCACTTGTGGGGGGTTTCCACTGTTTAGGCTCATCTGGGGCACTGCAAACGGAACATGACCCCCATCAACGTCTGCATTCCAAAACGTTACTACTTCCTTTCCAAGCCCTGCCGTGCACCCAAACAGTTCCCCCCCCCACATATGGGGTATCAGCGTACTCAGGACAAATTGGACAACAACTTTTGGGGTCCAATTTCCTTGGGAAAATTCAAAAATTTGGGACTAAAAAATCATTTTTGTGGAAAATTGTTTTTTTTTTTTTTCACACCCAGGCATTATAAGCTTTTGTGAAACACTTGGGAGTTCAAAGTGCTCACAACAGATCTAGATAAGTACCTTAGGGGGTCTAGTTTCCAAAATGGTGTAACTTGTGGGGGTTTCCACTGTTTAGGCGCATCAGGGGCTCTCCAAACACGACATGGCGTCCAATCTCAATTCCAGCCAATTTTAGTTTGAAAAAGTCAAACGGCGCTCCTTCCCTTACGAGCTCTGCCGTGTGCCCAAACAGTGGTTTTCCCCCACATATTTGGTATTGGCGTACTCAGGAGAAATTGCATAACAACCTTATCTGTCCATTTTCTCCTTTTACCCTTGTGAAAATAAAAAAAAAGTTTGTAAAAGATCATTTTTGTGGCTAAAAAGTTAAATATTCATTTTTTCCTTCCACGTTGCTTTAGTTCCTGTGAAGCACCTGAAGGGTTAATAATCTTCTTGAATGTGGTTTTGAGTACCTTGAGGGGTGCAGTTTTTAGAATGGTGTCACTTTTGGGTATTTTCTGCCATATAGACCCCTCAAAGTGACTTCAAATGAGAGGTGGTCCCTAAAAAAAATGGCTTTGTAAATTTTGTTGTAAAAATGAGAAATCGCTGGTCAACTTTTAACCCTTATAACTTCCTAACAAAAAAAAAATTTGGTTCCAAAATTGTGCTGATGTAAAGTAGACATGTGGGAAATGTTATTTCTTAACTATTTTATGTGACATATTTCTCTGTTTTAAGGGAATAAAAATTCAAAGTTTGAAAATTGCAAAATTTTAAAAATTTTCGCCATATTTGCGTTTTTTTCAAAAATAAACGCAAGTTATATCGAAGAAATTTTACTTCTAACGTGAAGTACAATATGTCACGAGAAAACAATCTCAGAATCGCGAAGATCCGTTGAAGCGTTCCAGAGTTATGACCTCATAAAGAGACAGTGGTCAGAATTGTAAAAATTGGCCCGGTCATTAACGTGCAAACCACCCTTGGGGGTGAAGGGGTTAATATCCTAACTGCCCTGGGACATAGCTCTGCCTGTGGAGAACTGAAACAACTCTGCTGCATCAACAACTGTCCCAGTGGACTGAATCTGCAGCGTCGGCTAACATCTATTTTGCTGAATACCACAGGTGGCGTCACGAACACTTTGTTACAAACTCTCTTATCCTTTTTCATCATCACCCCTTTTATTGGACACCCAGGGCCATGGACCGGGTCAATGCTGCCGTGACACTGCCCCTTTAAGAAGCAGCCCGGTACCAAGTATCCTCACTGCCCTGGCGGGCACTCCATACCTCCATGGACTGTTGGTGCTTGTATTGTTCTATGAACATTAAGGAACTGTTTGGCATGCAGTCGCCCACAATCACTGGACAGAGAGGTCTGGCGTGTTTAGGGACTGCAAGTTAAAGCCATGTGGAAGTATTATGGACAGTGTTAGGCCTGTGACGTGCAACAGGGCCTACCGTGTAGTTTATGCTGTATAAAATAAACCTCATAGACTGTTTTTAAGTGAAAAACCGTGCCTGTCTACGTTAATCCCATGCCAAGTGAGTGTCCCTCAACACAAGCAGTAAGCGCTGCACTACACATGGCTGAATATGTGGACCCTTTATCTATTAATGATTGTGCAAAATGTAAAGTAGACTCTGCACTAGTTTTAAAATAATCAAAACTGTTTCTTTTGCAGAAATGGGTCCACTGCCACCATGCAGCTGAATAATCAGCCCATGTTCTATTCGAAATAGACTTTTCAGGGATCCCTTCTTTTATACTTCTGGAACTAATTGATGAAAAGCCGACCACTGATGGCGAGAAAGGTTAGATTCGATTACATTAAATCTACAGTTTCTAAATTGAGCTTTTACCCAAATATTCTGCTTCAAGCAATTTAGCACTAAATGACGTAAAATTTTAGAAACCCAATTATTTTTTGAAGATAACGTATTAATTGCTAACCCTACATCTTGTTTTGTGGAAGAAAGCAAAATTCGTTTATTCACGAGACAAGAACCCCAAATGACCTGAGCTACTAAAATGGAAAATAACTCAAGCACAATGGTGGGGTGTGGCCTGAACTCTTGCAATGTGAGAAAGCAGGATTCTGAAGCTCCCACAAAACTTCCCTGAAAAGTGACATAAAAGTGGTCTTTGGGGTTACACTTCATCCTGTTCCACTGTGGGATTATTACCACTAGTCCCAGGAGCATTTTGAGACCAAAAGCAAACTTCTGGGATCAAGTAACCTGGAGTTTTCTACCATAGAAGATACCGTATTTTTCAGACCATAAGACGCACTTTTTTTCCTCCAAATTTGGAAGGAAAGTGTGGGTGCGTCTTATGGTCGGAATGTAACATGTGGGGAGGGGGCAGGGGGCAGCGGTGGAGTGAGATCACAGCAGGCAGGAAAATATCCCCTCTGCTGCAGGAATCCAGCGCTGGGGAAACCACTGGTCCCGATACTTAAGTGCAGTGAATATTCATTAGCCGCTTCCCTGCCCACCTATCAGCTGAGCAGTGAGCGGGGAGCAGCAAATGACAGAGCCACATGGTTCCCCAGCGCTGGATTCCTGCAGCAGCTGTGGGATCTGTATGGGAAGTAGAAGAGGCGGCAGGAGCAGAGTGCAGCAGGAGGCATCGCATACCTGACAGCCTGGGGGCTGTGCTGATGCCAGGCTGAATGCTCCTGTGGAGGACCTGTGATGAGGCATGAAGAGGGCGGGCTGGAGCATCACATGACCACACAAAGCCCTGCCTCTTCATGATGTCATCACAGGTCCTTCAGACACACTGTACAACAGAGAATTAATTAAAAGGTTAGTAAAAACAGCACATTAAAAAGCACTCTGCCATCCTGTGGTGGACTATAACTCCCAGCATGCCATAGGATCTGCAGGACATGCTGGGAGTTATAGTTCTCCCATGGGATCTTAAAGCAGCCCTCCAGTGTTATCAGTGCTGGAGTGTGGCTTTAAATATAAGCCCCGTGCCCCCATTCTTAGGCCGTGGTCACACATGCGAGAAATTTGCACGATTTTTGTGCGAATCTCTCTCGTGAACACCCGGCACTGCCGCCGGCACTCGGACCGGAGCGTGCGTGTCACGCAGTCTCTGCGTACAGGAGGTCAGGGGCCTAAGCTGACCCTAAGCTGGGGCCCTAACTAATCCCTCTACCTGGAGGTACTGTTAAAGGTACAGAGGTCCAGGCCACCAGCGTAACCCCTATCTCCTGAGGATCCCTGAACCTCAGTAATCTAGTCCTGAGAAGGACCCCGATCACAACAACAGGGGACAGGATAATATAAGCCAACACACAGTACTAGACGAACGAGACAGTACAAGGGGAAAACCAAGAAACCACCTTGCATACAAAAACTCGCACCACAACAACAGAGGGAACACCAACGGGTAAGGAGATAAATAATAAAGCGAGGAAGGGAAAAAACCACACAAAGTACACTTCACTCCAAACTCCAAAATACCACAAGCCGCTCTGTTTGTCTACAAGGAATGCTTTCACCGACAACTTCCCTAACAGACTGGCAGGTATTTGAAGGAGTCCCACTTCTGCAGCATTGACTGCAGCTGGGCGAGGCTGGGCCTCATCTAGCACAGAGAGAGAGAGAATTAACTCCCTCACTGCCGAAAAATACAAAGCACCAAAAACTCAGCTGCGAGAAGTCAGGCTGTGTAATCGTGATGATCTTCGTGGCGACACACCCGTGACAGTGCGGCTGCATGTATTTCTATGCTGCATGTTTTTCTATGCAGCTACACGCTCCAGTCTGAGTGCCAGCGGCAGTGCCGGGTGTTCATGAGAGAGATTCGCACAAAAATCGTGCATGTGTGACCCCGGCCTTATACTCACCCTACAGCGTCTTCACATAGTACTTTACAGACACCACACTGGTCCCGCAGCACCATCTCCTACCCGTACCTTCCAACATAATAACATACTATTATATATAATAACACCACATATAATAGTATGTTATTTATGTTATTAAATATTTTACCACATTTTTTGCTTCAAATATATTTTTCCCTATTTTCCATCTCTAAAACCTGGGTGCGTCTTATAGTCTGGTGCGTCTTATAGTCCGAAAAATACGGTAACTACATTGCTGGGAGCCTCTCTGCCCAAGATGTCTGCCGTGCTGCCTTCATACAGCTAAAGCCAGGAAGAACGCTCCCCCTCCCCTCTTGAGAGTGAGTAACTATATTTGCTCTTATATTACAGAACAGAGTCCTGCCTAAATGTAAGCGCTGATATCTTTATCTAAATAAGACTTTTACATACTTTGTGTGAAGCCAGAAGCAGCTTAGATAATCATCACTGACCAGGAAAGCGTGCAGGCATCAGCAAAACGGCCAATATATCCTGGTTGCTGCACTTACAGATGGTGGAGACTGGAGAGGTTCTTTGCAATACAGTCTGAATGATATCCATCTCCCTTGATAAGTTAATCAATTTGTTAGACCGAGGGGCCGCAGGTGTGCAGCACAAAACACACACCTGCTGTTGTGAAGCATGATGATTCGCCCCAGTGCTCCCCTTGCTACCACTGTCGGATTTCCTTGATTTGGGTCGTTTTGCTCTGCAAGTTTGGACTCCATAACTGGCAGAGATAGGATTAAAGACTCACAGTATTTTTCCTATAGCCTGATTTATTGCTGAGACAACAGCGGCATCTGGTGGTCTTTTAAAGAATTGCATCCAAAAATCAAACTCATTTGATTACCCACTCCTCAAAAATGTAACTCTTTATGATCTGAATATATCCAAGGGGGGAGTGTGACTGGTGCCAAGATAACTGCGTGGCAAGGCTAAATTTATACGTTTTACAATGGTTAAGATTGGCAAATCCGCCTCAGAGCCTCTCCTAGATCTAATGTTTCCCTGACTCAGGTGGGCATGAATACGTTTCTTCACAAAAAGCAAACAAAAGCTGCTACATCAAAGTCCAAACCGCCAGAGCTTATGGATTCAAATTCTCCTAGTAACTCTGACTCTGAAATAGAAAGTGAAATGGAAGAAAGCAGAATTGCAGGGGATCAACCAGTATCCAGATCCTTCATAAAAAAAATACTAGCTAAATCTCTAGAACTGGTGGTTAAAGATTTATCTGACATCAAGCAAGAAATTTCACAAATAGGCCACAGGGTGGACTCACTCAAAGCTTCTAATTCCACCATAATTCAGCAAACCAATGAAGTTGTAGCGTGCTCACATAGTCAGGGAGATCATATTAACCAAATTTATTCTATTCTTGAGGACAATGAGAATAAAGAAAGAAGAAACAACCTACGGATAAAAGGCATCCCTGAAACAGTGGCGGTTGAAGCATTGCCCGCTACTCTGAGAGGAATATTTTCTAATCTACTGTCCCAAGATGACCCTACACACATGGAGATAGTGAGAGCCCACAGGTCGTTAAAACCACGACCTAAACCAGGATACCCTCCACGAGAACGTCATCTGCCGTTTTTTGGACTATCGCACAAAAGATTTAATTATAAGACGATCAAGGGAAGCGGAAAATATTTTATTAGAAGATTCTTCAATATTGATCTTCCAAGACCTAGCAGCATCGACAATAAACAAGAGACATATCTTGAAACCTTTTACGGAAGCCTTGCGTCGCAACCAATGCCAATATCGTTGGTTATACCCATTTGTCATCGCAATAACTTCCAAAGATAAGCGTATCCAGGCCAGGACCTCGGCAGAGTTTCAGAAGGCATGTAAAGAGCAGGGTATCTCTCTGGAGAAATACCCAGATCTGGAGGCGTATCATTCATCACCTTCCTTGCAACCTCTGACTCGACCTGCGCCTTGGAACTTGGTCCAATCGAAACCGACGCAAAGCAGCAAAGCTTCAATCTGCACTTCCAGATGAAGAGACCGGATGATACACTGGACTGGGGCTGGGAGACGTCCGGGCCACAGTTTTGTTTTTTCTCTTCTTTCCAGGCCTTGCTGATCAGTAATGGCGGGACTGCCTAGACTCCGTCATATCTAACTGCTTTGTTTACCTGTGTTTAATGTTATTTTTTTTTCAGGAAGGAATGCAAAATTGCATCATCAGCTGTTTGCCTTTGACAGTTACCAATGACTTTACCCGTGAGTTGAGTATAGCTTATACTTATAAACTGTTGCCCCCTCTCCCGGGGGGCTTGCCCGATCCATCTTGTCTTTCCCCTATCCCTGGGTGAGTGGACGGGCATGGCCTGTTGGGAAAGGATTGGATTGCCTATCCATGGGACCCGTGATACTGGCACTATTGCACTAACTCCCTCCCTTATTGCTGTTAATTGTTTATATTATTATGGTTTTCGTTAATGTTCGATGCACCAGCTTAGACTGGTGTACCACCCTTGTTATGACAGTTCTAACATCCCAATTCTGCAAGTGTTCTTTGACACCATCCCTCCCCTTACCTCCTTGGTCCAGATTGATAACATTGCAAATTAAAGGTCCGCACACACACCACATTCTCTATGGAGACTAATCAAGGTAATTTTAAACTAGCAAGCTTCAATACGCGGGGTTTAAACTCACCTATCACAAGGGCACAGACATTGAATTGGTTCAGAAAAGATAACTTCAATATTCTTCTTTTACAAGAAACCCATTCCCAAATCAAGAAACTTCCCTCCTTTGATAAATCCCATTATAACCAGTGGTATCATGCCACATCTCCCCAGAGAGGTTCTAGGGGAGTGTCAATCGCGTTTGATAAAAATACGCCATTTCTGCTAACTGACTTATTGGCTGACACTGACGGAAGATATATTTTCATAAAAGTCTTCTAGCGGGAACGTTAGTTACTATCGGCAACCTATATGCTCCTAACAAGAAACAAATTAAATAGATTACCTCCAAATTAAACCAGTTTTGTACTTTCTTAGAGGATATCCCAATTATTGGAGGAGAACTCAATATACCTCTGGACCCCATATTGGACTCATCCACAAAGAAATGCCAGATTTCATATCAAAATATTATCAGGATAAAGAGATCTCTTCATAATCTTTCATTGGTTGATGTATGGCGGCATGTACAGTACAGACCAAAAGTTTGGACACACCTTCTCATTCAAAGATTTTTCTGTATTTTCATGACTAAGGCATCAAAACTATGAATTAACACATGTGGAATTATACATGACACTTTACAAAAAAGTGTGAAAAAACTGAAAATATGTCTTATATTCTAGGTTCTTCAAAGTAGCCACCTTTTGCTTTGATTACTGCTTTGCTCGCAGAAAAGGTGAACGGATGGACTCTACATGCCTGGTTCCCACCGTGAAGCATGGAGGAGGTGGTGTGATGGTGTGGGGGTCTTTGCTGGTGACACATTTGGGGATTTATTAAAAATTGAAGCGGTGAGCGGTCCAGCTCACCCCAAACCATCTCGATTGGGTTCTGGTCTGGTGACTGTGGAGGCCAGGTCAATACGTAATACTTTAATAGACTTTTTCAAGAACAATACCACTTCGGAGGTGAGCTTTCCGATAGTGTGGGAGACCCATAAAGCGGTGATCAGGGGCGAATTGATTTCCATCGCTTCACACCTCAACAAACAGCGCAAAAAGACAATACGAGATCTTTATGAAGAGATAGTGAATTTAGAAACACAACATAAAAGCACTTTGTAGCGTCAAAGTCTGGAGGCTCTGACAGCCAAACGCTTACAATTAAAAGATCTGCTGAATAAGCAGTCAGCAAAACAATATCTCAGTTGGAGAAATCGTATGTATGTTCACGGCGATAAGGCCTCCAGGCTTATGATGTCCCTAATTAAAGTAAGACAACCCAAGACTTATATTCACTCTCCGAAAACCTCTAGAGGCAATAGAACATCAGATATTGACAAAATCTCACATGAATTCCTAAAATATTACTCGAATCTATATAATTTACAATCAGATGAGTCTGACTCAGATAAGGAAAAAAAAAACGGGCGGAAATCCAGTCCTTCCTATCCAGCCTTAATCTACCCAAACTTACAATAGAACAACAAAATTCCCTTTCTAATCCTATTACTCGGATGAGATCCGATCCACTCTGGCAAACAGCCCCGCAGGGAAAGCTCCTGGTCCTGATGGACTTCCCGCTATATATTATAAAACTTTTTCCGAGACCCTCGAACCTCACTTTCTCGATTTTTGTAATGCAGTGCTTCGGGGCTCTCCCTTTCCCCCTCAATCACTGGAGGCTCATATAACTCGAATCCACAAAGAGGGCAAGGATCCAGAACTCTGTAGCAATTACAGACCTATCTCCCTTTTGAATGTGGATCTGAAAATTTATGCCAGCATACTGGCAAAACGCATAGCAAATTACTTGCCAAATTTGATTTCTCAAGATCAAACCGGATTCATTAGGGGTAGGGAGGGTAAGGAAAATGCTTGGAGAGACTGTTATGGTCTGTGGAACGCACCTAATAGATAATGTAGAGAGGTGCGTTTGCTGCCCAAGGTCCACCGTGCAGGCAGAGCCTGCTGCTAGTAAGATGGCGTGAGTAGCGAACTCTGTTATCCCGCAGAGTCGCTAAAATAAATGCCGTAGTGCGCTGTGGCAGTTAGTGCGAACTCTGTTAATCCACAGAACCGCTATCGGGAATGCCACAGCACTATATGGCGATAAGTGCGAACTCACTTAGATTCAGTGAGCCACAAAGTAAAACACTAGGGCGCTGACTAGCGTTTTAAAGCGAACCCTGTTGCGTCACAGAGTCGCTGAGTAACCCTACTGGGTCCAGGTACACGGCTAACTGCTGTGCGGATAGCAGTCCGTGATCATGCAGTCAGAACACATGGGAGTCACTGCTGTAACTGAGCATGTGATCCCTGATCTCCAATGGGAGATCTTGCCCTGGACATGCTCAGATGGAGAAAGCAGGGACTTAGTTCCCGAACTGCCTGCTCCAGCACTGGTTATAATAGAGGAACCAGGAAAAACCGCAACAAGCCTCTGCACAGTGTTAAACTTGGCTGGGACCGACGTCTCTGCTGAGCAGGCTCAACTGCGGCTGGAGATGGATGGGGGACTGCGCCGGGACGAGCTCGAGATTCCCCTCATGCAGCAGTGGGAACTTGATCCCTAACATTACCCCCCCCTCCTAGGGCCTCCCCTTCTTTGGGCCTCGCTACGTTCAAAGGCAGCGATGAGCTGCGGAGCGTGAATAAGCTCGGCAGGCTCCCAGGACCTATCCTCAGGCCCATAACCCCTCCAATCCACCAAATAAAATTTTTTGCCCCATACCACCTTGCACCCAACAATGGCTTTCACCTCATGATCGTCAGTAGATGAACCCGACGTCCCGGCAGATGACTCGGAAAACCGCGAAATGGCCACGGGTTTCGGGAGGGACACGTGAAAGGTGTCGGTGATACCAAGGCGAGGCAGAAGGGCTAGGCGGTAAACCACTGGGTTCACCTGCTCAAGGACTTTAAAGGGACCCAAAAAGCGAGGTGCCAACTTGGTGGACTCTACACGTAGCCTGATGTTTCGGGCAGAGAGCCACACTAGGTCACCCGGAGCAAATGTAGGAGCGGGGCGCCGATGGACATTGGCCGAAGACCTCATCCTCTCTTTGGAGGCCTGAATGGCATCCTGGGTGCGGTCCCAAATGTACCGTGCCTCCGCAGTCCAGTCTGCCACCCTGGAATCGGCGGAAGACACGGGCATGGGCACTGGTACCCGGGATGCTGACCGTAGTTCAGGAGGAATGGGTCTGTCCAGTGGAGTCAGCCACAGCATTATTTAGAGTGAACTCAGCCCACGGTAGCAAGGATGCCCAGTCATCCTGAATGGCAGAGACAAAATGTTGAAAGTATGTGACCAAGGTCTGGTTGGCCCTCTCTACCAAACCCATTTGTCTCAGGATGGTATGCAGAGGAGAGATTCAACTCAATGCTGAGTAAACGACACAGCTCTCTCCAGAACCGAGATGCAAACTGGGGACCTCGATCGCTGACAATTTTGTCTGGCATACCGTGTAGGCGGAAAATATGCCTAATGAATAATGCTGCCAATGCCCGTGCAGACGGTAACCGTGGTAATGGCACCAAGTGTACCATTTTGGAGAAGTGGTCGGTTATCACCCAGATGATGGTGCAGCCCCGAGACTTGGGTAAGCCCACCACAAAATCCATCCCGACCATCTCCCAAGGCCTGTCTGCCACCGGTAAAGGGAAAAGTAGCCCAGCTGGCCGTTGTCGAGGGGACTTATTCTTGACACAGGAGACGCACACCTGAACGTATTCCCTGATGTCACGGACCATATGTGGCCACCAGTATGTCCTCGCCAGCAACTCCGATGTCCTCTTTGTCCCAAAATGTCCACCCACCCTGGACGAATGTGCCCAAGAGAGTACCTCCGGTCGCAAATTGGTGGGCACAAAAGTCTTGCCCGGAGGCACAGACTCAAGCGAAATTGGGGCCACCGTTCTTAGGCTCTCTGTGGGGACAATCAGCCAAGGCTCCTCCTCCACCTCTTCAGAGGACACCACGGAGCAAGACAGAGCGTCGGCACGAATGTTCTTCTCACCGGAGAGGAAATGGAGGGTGAAATGGAACCGGGAGAAAAACAAGGACCATCTGGCCTGGTGAGAATTTAGCCGCTGGGCAGTCTGTAAATAAACCAAGTTTTTGTGGTCAGTAAAAACTTGAAAGGGAAAACGAGCCCCCTCCAGGAGATGTCTCCACTCGGAAAAGGCCAACTTCATGGCTAGTAACTCCCTGTCCCCAATGGAATAATTCCTCTCCGCTGGTGTGAAGGTCTTGGAAAAGAAGAAGCAAGGATGCTTCCAACCTTGAGCATCCTTTTGGAAGAGGACTGCTCCTGCAGCAACGGATGAGGCATCTACCTCCAATATAAAAGGCTTATCAACATCGGGGCGATGTAAGATGGGAGCGCTAGAAAAATGAGATTTAACTGAAGTAAAGGCCTTGGAGACCTCCTCTGACCATAACTTGGGATTGGCTCCCTTCTTGGTGAGGGCTACCAAGGGAGCTACCAGAGTAGAGAAGTGGGGAATGAATTGGCGATAGTAGTTAATGAACCCCATAAAATGCTGCACCGCTTTAAGAGAGTGGGGTTCTTGCCAATCCATTACCGCCTGTAGTTTGGCAGGATCCATAGCCAATCCCTGGGTGGAGATGATATAGCCCAGGAAAGGTAAAGACTCCTGCTCAAACATGCACTTCTCCAATTTTGCATATAGGGAATTTGCCCGCAAGAGGTCGAAAACCTTGCAGACATCTCTCCGATGGGAATCTATATCTGGAGAAAAGATGAGAATGTCATCCAGATAGACTACCACAGAGGTGGCAAGAATATCCCGGAAGATGTCATTTACAAAGTCTTGGAAGACGGCTGGAGCATTACAGAGCCCGAAGGGCATCACCAAGTATTCGTAATGCCCGTCCCTGGTGTTGAATGCCGTCTTCCATTCGTCCCCCTCATGGATGCGAATCAGGTTATACGCACCCCGCAGATCTAACTTGGTAAATACCCTTGCTCCCCGAAGCCTATCAAAGAGCTCAGAGATCAGTGGCAAAGGGTATTTATTTTTCACGGTGATAGCGTTAAGACCCCTATAGTTTATACACGGACGTAACTCTCCGTTTTTCTTCTGCACGAAGAAGAACCCAGCTCCCGCTGGTGATACCGACTTCCTAATGAATCCTCTTGCCAAGTTCTCCTGAAAATATTGGGACATAGCCTCCGTTTCAGGGAGAGAGAGGGGATAAACCCTTCCCCTAGGAGGTTCAGCTCCAAGCAAGCGATCGATAGGACAGTCGTAGGGGCAATGAGGCGGAAGAGTCTCTTGGAGAATACGTCTGCGTAAGACTAGTAAACCTTGGGAATCGGAGTGAGGTCTAAGGGTATCTCTGTGGTGGTGACCAGAACGCTGTCCCTAACCCATCTGCCTTTACATGATTCACCCCAACCCATAATTCTCCCAGAAGACCACTCAATATGGGGAGAGTGGTGGCGGAGCCAGGGTAATCCCAACAGAACCTCGTCCATTCCTTCAGGAAGGACAAAAAGAGATACATTCTCCTGATGGGACGGCGACACAGACAGGGGAAGAGGGCAGTCTGATGGGTGATTGGTGAGGACAGAATTGATCCATTTACCACTCTAACTGACACTGGCTCGGTGAGCTTCACCAGGGGTATGTTGTGGCGAGAAGCAAAGGTGGAAGACACAAAATTTCCCTCTGCCCCTGAATCCACACAGAGCTTGACTGGAAGAGTGGATGGACCTATGGTAATTGTCCCTTTAAGAAGCACTTTTGGAACAAAAGCCGTTGCGTCCAGTGACCATGCTCTCTGGACACGGCCGTTTGCGCAACCGCTGTGGACATTGGTTGGCATAATGCCCCTGCTGCTGGCACACACTACAGACCACGGAAGCTCGAGCGGCCTGAGACTTAGGTCCCACTCGAGTAGCCTCCATGGTCTCCTGGGGGTCGGACGCCTGAACGGGGGATTCCAGAGGTTTGGCAAGGTGGGAGCCAGCTGAAACCTCTGCCTACACTGGGCCCGCTCCAACCTCCACTCGTGAAAATGGAGGTCGATGCGGGTAGAGATGGAGATAAGCTTCTCCAGTGAGGCAGGAATCTCCCTGGTGGCCAAAGCGTCCTTTACATGATCAGCCAGACCTCTCCAGTATACCGGAATGAGGACTTTATCCGGCCACTCTAACTCGGAGGCCAGTGTCCGGAATTGGACCGAAAACTGACTGACCATGGACGAACCCAGTGACATTGCCAGCAGTTGGAGCGCCGTATCGTGGGTGACCTGAGGCCTAAAAAGACCTTTCTAAGAGCCTACAGAAACCGAGGAGCACTCCGCACCACATGATCGTCGCGCTCCCACAGCGGCGTTACCCATTCCAACGCTCTGCTCGACAGAAGTGAAACTATGAAACCCACTTGTGCCCGCTCCGTGGGAAAACATGCAGCCAGAAGCTTGAGCTGGATAGAGCACTGGCTTACGAATCCCCGACAATGTTTACTGTCACCAGAAAACTTGTCTGGCAGCGGAAGATGGGACAATGTCGGAGCAGAGGTGGCGGAGGACAAACTGGCTGCCGCTGTGCTAGCAGCCTGAACAGCGACTGCGGTAACATCCACAGCTGAGGTTGTGCGCTCGAGAGCCGCCAACCTACCCTCCAGCTGCTGGATGAACTGCCGTAGACGCTGGTCGTCCGCCATTTTACTAGCCAGACCCTGGTGATGTTATGGAAATTTAATTAGGATAAATCTATCCTGCAGTGTTTGCTGCTGCTGTTCCAAATTTTAGATTAAATGTCTTTTTGAGCTGCTCAAACGAAATGAGGACTGTCCACAACGGAAGTGTCAGTATAACAGTTCGTCAAGACCAACAGTTTATTATTCATTCAAGGTTTTATATGTTTACAAAAAGGGGCTGGTTAGTCAATTAACATACAATTAAAAACTGCTAGATTATTGGCTGTTTTAGTGTAAGTATGATAAGTATGATAATTATGATAAAAGGGCTGAAGTTGCAGATTTATTGTTTATTGTTCTTTGCCCCAGCTTTCCTGCGTGACTAGTAAAGAAAATAATAGATATCTTCTGTCCTTGTTTCTGTATCCTTGGTAAAAAATCCCTATGAGCTATAGCCAGGGTCGTCTTAAGCGACTGATTATAGCTAGCATCAGCTTTTGCATAGATATGCTGAGCACAGGATTTTTAACAAGTGAGATCTATCTAACTGTAAATGCAAATATATGAATATACATTGAATACGTGGAATACATATATATTTCCATGACAGTCCCCCTTAGATACCACTTGCCCTAAAAACCTGCTCCTGTCCCAAAGCGCTGCAACTCTTTTGTGCTGCCGATGGGCTGGCACATGCCTAACACATGTACCCCTCATTGATGCAGGCTTTTCGCAAATGGGCGGTCAGGAGATCTGTCCCTAGCAGGGGTTCATGTGCTTGCAATCATAGTCTCTTTATTTAACTGCATGTTCAGAAAAACGTGTGTATTCTTCGTCAGGTAGGTCATCTGTCTGGTCAGTCAGAGCATCCACAACATCCTTCATGGCTTAGGTGTCTCTTCTGGTACGGGAGCTTCCTTGCAATGCGATATGTGGATCCAAGCAGGCTTTCCCTCTAGTTTCACAGAGGTTGGTGTCATCTGGGGCTCTTGGACAGGACCATCAAATCTGGGATCGAGTGTTCTCATTTCCAACTTTTTTCACCAACACCCAGTCTCCTGGCTTTCAAGGAGTGCGTACCGGACACTGAGTCTGGATCTGGCAGTGAAGAAAAAAACTCGAGAATGGACATTAGTTTTTTGACCAATTCAATTACATAAGCAAACAAGATATCATTTTGCATATTCTGCTGCTGAGGGAAGAATGCACCTAACTTGGGACTAGACCCAAACAAAATTTCGCATGGTGACAGCTTTTCTGGGTCTCTAGGAGTGTGCCTTACGCTAAACAGTGCAATTGGGAGTGTGTCATGGCATGGTTTGCGTGTCTCTTGGGCAACTTTCAGCATCCTATTCTTAAGTGTTCCGTTCAGTCTTTCACCTTCCCGCTGCTCTGAGGGTGGTAGGGAGTGTGTAGGCCTAAATCTGACCCTACTGCTAACCAGATCTCTTGTGTCAGATTTGCTGTGAATGCGGGTCCCTGATCACTTTCTATAATTTCTGGAACCCCGTATCTGCACACTATTTCCGAAAGTAGCTGCTTTGCAGCAGGTCTTTGCTGACTGGGAACGCTTCTGTCCATCTTGAAAATACTTCTTTGACCACAATGGCGTATTTGAATCCTTCACTTGGCGATATCTGGATGTGGTCTATCTGGATCCTCTGAAACTGGTAGAGTGGTCTTGCCAGATGAGGTGAGGGGGACTTTCTTCCACATGTCCAGGCTTGCATTTGCCGCAGGTCAGACAGCTGCTGGTGAATTTGGCTGTTAGGGTGGAGATCCCTGAAGCAAACCAGTAAGCACCAATCAGATCATTCATCTGTGTCTTTGATATGTGGGTGTGGGTCCATATGCCCATTGGACCACCATAGGGTGCATACTTTGTGGTAGGCAGGGTTTGGAGTCCATTGTAGAAAGCCTTCCTTCTTCACGTGTTGCTTTTTTTCGCATTCAGCTCTTCTTCTCTTTTTGGAGCTTGGTCTTGCAACTTCTTGAGCAGATCCCAGGACGTCTTTTTGTCAGGTTTCTTGACTTCAGTCGTCATGTAGTAGCCGACCGGCTCTACGACCTCTCCCACTTCTCCATGTTGTCTTCCTTTGGCCGCTTCTTTGGCTGCCATGTCCGCCATGTTATTGCCTCACGCCTCTTCTGTTCTCAGTTTTCCATGCGCTTTTGATTTTTCAAATTGCCACCATTTTGGAAGTTGGAGTACACCCAGCAGGTCCCTGAAGACTCCATGATGCTTCACGGTTGTCCCGCTTGCTGTGTGCCAAAGTCGTGTGCTATGCCATGCGAGCACCTGTAGTCGGTGTAGATGTTTGCAGTCTTGCCTTCTGCCATCTGGCAGGCCTTCGTCAGCGCTATCAGTTCTGCTTCCTGGGCTGACAGGCTAGGTGACAGACTTCTGGACCACAGGATTTCTTGATTGCTGGTCACTGCACTTCCTGTGTGGAAACTTCTTCATCATCTGCAAATCTGGAGCCATCCAAGTGGAGGATAAATTCTGTAAATTTTTGTTCTGAAAAGTCCATATTGTATCCCCCCTTGGGAGTGGGAGTAGAGTGGCCGGACTGAGGACTGTAGGTCTGGAGACGGTGACATTGTGAGACAAAGGCGATAGAGGCGCCACAAAGATGTCTGGCGGTGGGGAGATTATTGTTGGTTGAGCTTGATTGAGGATTGCCAAGATGTCGTGTGGAGTGAGAGTTTCCAGTGGCTGTCCAAGAGTGATGTCAGCAGTCTTGTCCAGGAAGGTGTGTGCTGCAGATACTGCCATCAGGCAGGAGGGTGCTCCTCTTGCAACTGGATCCAAGCGGGCTGAGAGGCAGCCTAAAAGTCTCTGTTTTCCCCCATGAATCCGTGTCAGGACTCCAGTAGCATGACCTTCTTTCTTCCATCAGGTAGACGGAAAGGCTTCTCATAGTCAGGTAGGCCTGGTATTGGCGCTGAGACTGTGGAGTTCTTCCAATTTCCTGAATGAGTTGAAGGCTGCGTCCGATAGAAGGAGCGGGGTTGCGTTGATGCAAGCGCACAGAGGCTGCATTAGGACTGAGGCATCAGTGATCCATGTTCTGCATCACGACACTAGACCAAAGAAGGCCTGCAGCATTTTTGGAGTTGTTGGGGGAGCCATCTTCTCCACAGTGGTCTTCAAGTCATTTGACAGGTGTTTTGTCTGGTGGGCAATACAGTGTCCCAGGGATGTAACTTGCTTCTGACACCGCTGGACTTTGTTCTTCCAGACCTTGCGTTGCTGTTCCTCAAGGAACAGGGAATGGACTGTGCAGGTATCGATGTCAACCACGCAAAAGAGAAGGTCATCCACGTGTTGTAGAAGAGTGACTCCTGCATATTCTGCAATCCAGTTGACGAGGATGGAGGACATTGTCTTGGTGAAACTTGAAGGGCTTGTTCTGAGCACCTTGAGGCAACACTGTTCATATGCACTGCACTGGTGCGTGAAGGCAGGCAGGTCATCCAGGTGGAGGGGGACACTGAAGAAGGCACTGGCCAGGTTGATCACCGTGAATACCGTTGCAGTGACTGGGACTTTTGAGAGCAGAGTGTGCGGGTTCAGCACTGTTGGGGTTTCAAATACCGTAGCCTCTTTCACGGCCTCCAGGCCTTGCACCATTCTGAACTCAGTGGGGTTTACAGTCTTTTTCTTCACTGTGGAAAGCTGGGATTGATTCCGATGGGCGAGGCAGCCCAGTTTAGCCTTGTCCTTCACTATGCGGCAGGGGACTCCCATCTCCCGGCACAGAGCTGGCGGGAAACCAAGCCGTCTACTAGGATTCACATCATGAGAGATGACGACCAGCTGGCTTTCTTGTTCTCCACCAAGGCAGTCACTGTGTTAGCACCTGCTCTGGTCACAGGGGGTCTTCTTGTTAGGACGTCTCCTTAACTGGCTGCTTTTTTCTCAGCACGGGCCATCAGTTGTTTCTTTTTCTCCAGCTCGGTCTCAGGTCAGTATTTGTGCACAAGTTTGAAGAGCTGAGTGGCCTTTTTCCAGTCTAGGGCCTGGGTGAACTGGTTGATTGCACCTCCTGGTGCTTGCAAAAGATGAACCTCTGGCGTTGGAGCCGGATGAGGTGTTGCCATTCCATGAAGCAAGTAGGGTCCTTCTTGAGTTGAATATCCTGGCCAATGTCAAAGTTCTCAGACCGTCTTCTTAGGCGAGTTCACTTAGACCTTCAGTTGGTCAGAGACATCTTGACTCTGGGTGATGGAATGGCTTTCTGGTACTATGTCCAGCACCTCCTGTGATAGGTCTGCAGTGTGGTTGTTTGAGGTTCCTGTTTCTTCTTGGGTCAGGGGTGAAGAAAGTGTCATGGTCCCATCTTTCTGGAACACTCTGGTTGCTTTCAGCTTCTGCAGTAGGTCCACTCCCAATAGGTTGAGGGTGCAGGTCTTTGACACAACAAACTGGGACATGATGGAGTGTTCTGGCTGAGTCCACACGCTCAGGGGCTTCATAATCTGGAAATATCTGACTTGACCATCAATTCCCATGCAGGACGCAGAAGATTCTGATAGATAGGTGAGGTTGCGGAGTTCCACAAGAAAAGTTCTGACTATGCCATCCACTCTCAGGATATTGGTCCCACTGGTGGGGTTCCCTGTGGACTTGGCGTGCTCCTGTCCTATGGACGGGGTTCTTCACTGCTTTCTGTGTTTCTTCTTCTTCTGGGCGAAGTCGGTGTTCTGCACCGGTTCCGGAAATGACCAAACTCGCCACATTTGTAACACTGGACATCCCTTCTGTCCCAGCGGGACTCAATCCTTTTTGCTACTGCGAGCAGGGTATCCATTGCTATTGACGTGTACTCAGGCCTGGCTACTACCAGTGGTTTCCTGATTGGTTCTCTCAGTCCATGCACAAAAGCCTGTGCCAACATCCGTCTGTGTGTCTGATCATGGGTAATGAGGTCCAAATCTTGAAACACTTGCATCACTCTGTCATGGAACTCCTCTACAGACTCTGTCTGGTCTTGGCTCGTGACATGTAGGCTGAGAGTTTGTCCTGTCAGTCTGCTTTTGGCCCATTCTCTGAGCTGCTCAATTAGCTTTGGTCCTGTCTCCCAGGCATACGCATCTAATTCTGCTGGAAGCTTGAAGTGTTCTCTCATAATTGGCCAGAATGCATCACCTGCTTTTATTTCCATTAAGGCCCAGAGATCAATCCAGGCTGCTGCATACGTTTGCTGGATCTGCTGCATTTTTTGGCAAAATGGCATGGGGTGTATCCCTGGGTCTAGCAGCATACTGATCACCTGACTTGGGATGAAGGGCTCATAGGATGGTGCCTCTACCTGTCCCTGCTCTCTTGGTGTTTGTGGGTTTTCTTCCCTAGTATTGGGCAGCATGTATGACGTTGTGTCTTCATCTTCATCAGATGAGAAGTGACATGGTATGCTTGGTGCATACACTGGCTGAAATTTGGGCTTAAAGTTGTCTTGCTGCATGGGGATTTCCCTCTTCCTTGCTGAGGTTCCTCATTTGTGTCTGTAGCTACACCTCCCACCTGTGAAGCCCTGGCTGTGGGCTCTGCTAGCTGTTGTGTCCGGGGGCTACCTGCAGCGTTTTGTGTAGGGAGATTTGCACTTTCTTCTCCTGATATAATGACTGGCAATGTTTGTACTGTGCTTGGGATAGACAGGGTGCCTCATGCTGTAGGCACTGAGGGAGAAAGAGTGGGGTGTGATGAGGGAGGAGTGAGGTGTAGAGGAGGAGAGAGAGAGAGAGAGAGGGGAGAGAGAGGAGAGAGAAGGAGGGGAGGGAGAGAAGAGTGAAAGGGGGAAGGGAGAGAAAGATGGAGGAGAGAGAGAGGAGAAAGATGGAGGGGGAGAAGTAGAAGAAGAAAAAGAAGAAGGTTTGAGAGATGGAGAGGAAGAGATAGAAGAAGAGGAAGAGGAAGAAAATGGATGTGTCAGAGATGTGAGGGAGGGGAAAGAAGGAATGATAGGGAAAGAAGGATAGAGAGGAAAGGCAGCGAGGAAAGAGAAGTCTGAAGAAGAAGGAGAAAGGGACTGAGAGAAGAAAGAGGAGAGGGTGTCCCCCCTGCGATGCTTGGCAAAAATGCCTTCTCCCTGTGGAGAGAGGCGGGGAGCGTTTCTCCCTGTACAAGGCTCCCTATTCAATGAGAGCAGCCTACACCTGTCCCGTGTCTCCACATGATAGACATGTGATGTGTGAGGCTCTAAATCCTGCTCTTGTGACATATCCGTGATCATTTTCTCACAGACGATTTAACACCTTTTCAATCTTATTCACATAAAAATCACTTCCTGGTCCGTTCAAATAACTTGCTGTACCTTCTACACGATGCAAGACCACCACTGCTCTTTTATAGCAGACGGCAATCTAGAAACAAACTTTCCTGTGCCTTTCAAAAAAAAAACAAAAAAAACATTTCATTGTGCAGCGTAAAGTCTGCCCATCCATTGGATTCTCACGTACTCTGACCTTCTATTCACATGCCTAGCCCTTCAATTCTCACGTACTGTGTCTATTCCAAAAAACCTATTCAACAAAGGTGATTAAAAATCTGAGAACTGCTGCATTCTGATTCTGTGTGCAAGGACACTGAAATTCTTGTCTTCGCTGAATGCCTCATGGGAGGGGTGAGTGAAGCCGCTGCGCAATTGTTTGTGTTCTCCCTCCGCCTGCAATTTCTTATCTGTTTTTCTGTCCTTGGTCTAAAGCACGCTAGTAGATCTTGTGCTTTTTTTTTTTTTTTAAATGGTTGGAGAAAAGAAGAAGAGAAAACTCTAAAATAAGTTGATTAGAAAAACCTCTGCAAAATTATTTAAAAATTTACTTAAAAGAAAAAACTTTAAAAACAAGAGTTAGATTTAAAAGAAAAACAGAAAGAAAACCCTACACAGTTTAGTAAAAAATTTTAGGAAAAAATTGACCAACATAAAAACTGATCAAAAAAGAGGAGGGGAAAAAAAAACGTATTAATAGTAAAACTCTAAAAAACAACAAGGTTGACAAGAAGAAAAAACCCTTGTTACTAAAACAGCTAATTAAAAACAGAAAAGAGGTGGAAAAACTGATTGTAAAATGATAAAAACAAAAAGAAAAAATACTATGAGACTTTTGTCTGGTAGCGTAGGCTTTATCCTCCCGCCCTCTGGAATGTCATCTCGCTTTTCTGCTGCTGGCAATTCCCTCCTCCCTTATATCTCTGCTTGCTGCGTCTACAGACACTGAAATCACGTATCAAAAAAAAGGTTATCCCTCAGAATAGAAAAAAAATGAATGAATACAGTTCAGTCTGAATGCCTGAGAATTTTCACGCGACAGCCTGTAGCCAAAAACTAGCTCAAAAAGATCAAAACCAGGAAACAGATGTGACAACGTGATTAGAAGAGGAGGGGGGTCAAAGGGGTCAGCAGTGAATGAGGTTGTGACAGAGCGCACTCTGCCCTGAGTGTAAATTTAAAGCGACCGTACCTGATACAGACAGGGACACGTACAAATGAAACAGACACCCGGGAGAATACGAATCCCTCTTTTGATGATCTGTGACACATACAAGCTGCTCTGGTAACTGATAACTCACCAATTGCACTGAGCACGACAATGCTCCAGGTCTATTACTCTGAAAACCGTTCGCATTGGCCGGTGCGCCGGTCACAGTAATCTGTAATAGCCTTAATCTAAATTCTCACCATCCACATCTGATTTGACTGGGATGACCTTCCCCTTTGCGTAGACGATTACTGTGAGAACTTATCCAAATCAAAGCTCCTGCCCTTCACACCAGGATTGACTGGGATGACCTCCCTCCTGTGTGTGAAGGATTACTGCAGAAACTTAACCAATTCAAAGCCCTCACCCTTCACACCTGGATTTGACTGGGATGACCTCCCTCCTGTGTGAAGGATTACTGCGCGGACTTATCCAGCAATTTGGTTTTCTGCTATACAGCTCCCAGAAATCAGCAAGCACAACACAGACACCGTTCCAACTTTTCTTCCAGTTCACACAAAACATGAAACACATACACAGCACAGCAGCAAACAACTTATATCCCAGGGTTTTGGATAAGGGTGTGGACTTTTTACACTACCTGGGAATGCGGTGGTGACCACACCTGACCGGCAAGGTGTAAGACCTGGACTGGACACAAGGGACTTTCAGGTAAGATGACAAGATTTTCTTACCTTACTTATGGAGCTGCGCATTCTCCGTCCGTGAGCCAAGGCCATGGCCAACACCTCTGTCTCTCCGGTCAGCCGGTCCCCGTGCGTTTCGTCCACTGCCCCACGTGCAGGCGCCAGCTGTTATGGAAATTTAATTGGGATAAATCTATCCTGCAGTGTTTGCTGCTGCTGTTCCCAATTTTAGATTAAATGTCTTTTTGAGCTGCTCAAACGAAATGAGGACTGTCCACAACGGAAGTGTCAGTATAACAGTTCGTCAAGACCAACAGTTTATTATTCATTCAAGGTTTTATACGTTTACAAAAAGGGTCTGGTTAGTCAATTAACATACAATTAAAAACTGCTAGATTATTGGCTGTTTTAGTGTAAGTAGGATAAGTATGATAATTATGATAAAAGGGCTGAAGTTGCAGATTTATTGTTTATTGTTCTTTGCCCCAGCTTTCCTGCGTGACTAGTAAAGAAAATAATAGATATCTTCTGTCCTTGTTTCTGTATCCTTGGTAAAAAGTCCCTATGAGCTATAGCCAGGGTCGTCTTAAGCGACTGATTATAGCTAGCATCAGCTTTTGCATAGATATGTTGAGCACAGGATTTTTAGCAAGTGAGATCTATTTAACTGTAAATGCAAATATATGAATATACATTGAATACGTGGAATACATATATATTTCCATGACAGCGCTAGTATTATGTTATGGTCTGCGGAACGCACCTAATAGATAATGTAGAGAGGTGCGTTCGCAGCCCGGGGTCCACCGTGCAGGCAGACCCTGCTGCTAGTAAGATGGCGTGAGTAGCGAACTCTGTTATCCCGCAGAGTCGCTAAAATAAACGCCGTAGCGCGCTGTGGCAGTTAGTGCGAACTCTGTTAATCCACAGAGCCGCTAGCGGGAATGCCACAGCGCTATATGGCGATAAGTGCGAACTCACTTAGCTTCAGTGAGCCGCAAAGTAATACACTAGGGCGCTGACTAGCGTTTTAAAGCAAACCCTGTTGCGTCACAGAGTCGCTGAGTAACCCTACTGGGTCCAGGTACACGGTTAATTGCTGTGCGGATAGCAGTCCGTGATCATGCAGTCAGAACACAAGCAATAATCTTCTCACCGGAGTAGCCGGTATTCTAATTGTGTTTTCAGCAGAGCCCTGAACACGTGCATTCAATCTCCTCACCGGAGGTGCCGGTATTCTAGGGGCTTATTTCAGCCAGACCTAACCACATGCATACATGACCACACTGGCGCAAGCACGTAACGGATTTGATACTAGCGCATGGCGGCCCAGCCATGCCACCCTTTTATAGTAGCAACTGCAGGACCTACCAGAAAAGGACCAATGCGAAACCATTCCAGAACACATGTAGTTTCAGGACCTCCCTGGCGGACCAATGGGAGTCGCTGCTGTAACCGAGCATGTGACCCCTGATCTCCAATGGGAGATCTTGCCCTGGGCATGCTCAGATGGAGAAAGCAGGGACTTAGTTCCCGAACTGCCTGCTCCAGCACTGGTTATAATAGAGGAACCAGGAAAGACTGCAACAAGCCTCTGCACAGTGTTAAACTGGGTGAGATGCTGGGACCGACGTCTCTGCTGAGCAGGCTCCACTGCGGCTGGAGATGGATGGGGGACCGCAGCGGGACTGGCTCGAGATTCCCTTCGTGCAGCAGTGGGAACTCGATCCCTAACAGAGTCCTTCATTTAATGCAATATTCTAGCCTTCATAAGACGCCTCTTGTGCTTCTTGGCACTGATGCAGAGAAGGCGTTTGACAGAGTGGATTGGATCTTCCTACGGGAAACCCTCAATAGTTTTAATATTCCTTCCCTACTAATAACGGCCATATTACAAATGTACTCTCACCCATCGGCTAAAATTAAATTTAACAATACCCTCACCAAGTCTTTTACGATTCATAACAGTACAAGACAGGGGTGCCCTCTGTCGCCACTGTTATTTATAGTGGCGATGGAACCCCTAATCAAGGCTATCAATATGTGCAAAGATATAGAGGGTGTGAGAGTACAGGGAATAACTCATAAAACCATGGCCTTCGCTGACGATTTATTAATCACTATGACTTGTCCTCACAAAGGTATACCGGCTCTCATGCGGATCCTGGAGAGATATGGCTCCTTGTCTAATTTCAAGAAAAACCCATCTAAGTCCGAAGCCCTGGGAATAAATATACCTGCTAGTACTATAAACGGCTTTAAGCTACAATTTCCCTTTCACTGGCCGGGTAATTATATAAAATACCTTGGTATCAAAATTAGCCCATCCTATAAGGATCTATTTAACCTAAATTATAAACC
Source organism: Oophaga sylvatica (assembly GCA_033576555.1). NCBI lineage: Eukaryota > Metazoa > Chordata > Amphibia > Anura > Dendrobatidae > Oophaga > Oophaga sylvatica. The sequence goes on from JARQOD010000004.1 coordinate 412,284,396, forward strand.
ACTACTCACTTTAGTAACAGATCAAACTAAAAAGTGGAAGGCCCCCTATCTCTCTTGGATGGGAAGAAAAAATTTAATCAAAAGCATTCTTCTACCTAAATTAATTTACCTATTTCAAATGCTACCCATAGAACTACCCAGGACGTTCTTGACCCAGGTTAATTGTTCTTTCTTTAATAATAATAATCTTTATTTTTATATAGCACTAACATATTCTGCAGCGCTTTACAGTTTGCACACATTATCGTTGCTGTCCCCGAAGGGGCTCACAATCTAGATTCCCTATCTGTATGTTTTTGGAATGTGGGAGGAAACCGGAGAACCCGGAGGAAACCCACGCAAACACGGGGAGAACATACAAACTCCTTGCAGATGTTGTCCTTGGTGGGATTCGAACCTAGGACTCAAGCACAGATCAAGACTTAACTCCCACACACTTTCATTGCCTAGGAGGGAAGGTGGCATGGGAGCCCCCAACATCCATACTTATTATTTAGTTGCTGTCCTATCTAGGGCGGTGGAGTGGGTCAGGAAGACTGGAGAGAAACCCTGGCTTACTTTGGAAGAACAGATGTCTCCGATTCAACTACGCTCTATTATCCTTTCCCCTGTAGAGTCACTTAAATTTATCTTTCCAAACCTCCTTACAAGGACGGCGGTCAAATGTTGGAAGTCTGTGGCCCCTTATCTATCCCCATCTCCCTCACCATTAACTAGGGTATCAGACGTCATGACCCTGGATCTGGCGAAACATATTTCAAATGATAAATCACCCCTGTTGGACCAGTTAAACAGTGAAGGGACTATTATATCCTTCCAAGACATGAAGGAACTCCCCACAATGTCTCATTACACCTTCATACATTATGAGTTTCTTAAGAAAGCACTCCGCCAATCTATGATCAATGGCGACCTAACGCGGCCGTTAACCGCTTTTGAAATATTATGTTCCCAAACAAAACCCCCAAAAAAAGTGCTTTCTGCTCTCTATAATATGCTGCTTTTAAAACAATTACCTCCAAAAAGAGCCTTTCTGCTGAGATGGGAAAAGGAATTAGGCCACTCTTTCTCTGATTCCCAAATTAATCTAATTTATAAATCTTCATATGGCCCTTCACAATGTATGAGAGTCCAAGAAAACAGCTACAAAATAATAAATTATTGGTATACAACACCTCTCCTGTTACATAAGTGGTTCCCCACTACGCCAGATACATGTTGGAGGTGCGAAAGGGACAGAGGCTCATATCTTCATATTTGGTGGCACTGCCACATCATAAAAAAGTTTTGGAACATTGTATCTCAAACTTTAGACGAAGTGGTGCGTAAACATATAAAACTAACTCCAGAACATGTTTTCCTTAATTAACCCCTTCCCGACCAATGACGCCACGTAAGCGTCATGAAAGTCAGTGCCAATCCGACCCATGACGCCTATGTGGCGTCATGAAAGGATCGCGTCCCTGCAGGCCGGGTGACCGGGGTCACTGAAATGTCACCCGACCCGCCGGCACAGGACCCTTTGTGCTTCACCACAGGGGGGTTGGCTTAACCCCCCCGTGGCCACGATCGCTCTGATTGGCTGTTAAAAGTGCAATCTGTAATATTTCACCAATATAATTGGTGAAATATTACAATCCAGCCATGGCCGATGCTGCAATAGCATCTGCCATGGCTGGACACCGAGCCCTGACCCCCCCACACGGATTCACGGCGGCGATCGGCCGCCGCCACCGAAAGATGGCAGCGGTCGGTCACCGCCGTCACTAAAAGCTCCCCTCATCCTGGCCTCCGCTGCCCCCACCTTCCGATCCCCCCCCCCTCACTTCCGACCCCCATACTCACCTCTCCCGGTCCACCGATGTCCCTGGATCCTTCCCGTCGGCTGCCCGGGATTATTCATGGGCGCCGCCATCTTGGAAAATGGCGGGCGCATGCGCAGTGCGCCCGCCGGCCGGCGCATGCGCAGTGCGCCCTGCATAGTCAAAAAATTTATTTTGATCACTGTGATAAACTGTCACAGTGATCAAAATAAAAAAAAGTAAGTGAACCCCCCCTGTCATAGGTAGGGACAAATAATAAAAATTGTTTTTTTTTTTCCTATTAGGCCCTGTGCACACGTTGCGGATTTTGCTGCGGATCCGCAGCTGATTTCGCTGCTGATCCGCTGCTGATTTCGCTGCTGATCCGCAGCTGATTTCGCTGCTGATCCGCTGTTGATTTCGCTGTGGATCAGCAGCGAAATCAGCAGCGAATCAGCAGCGAAATCAGCAGCAGATCAGCAGCGAAATCAGCTGCGGATCAGCAGCGAAATCAGCTGCGGATCAGCAGCGAAATCAGCTGCGGATCAGCAGCGGATTTCGCTGCTGATCCGCAGCTGATTTCGCTGCTGATCCGCAGCTGATTTCGCTGCTGATCCGCAGCGGATTTCGCTGCTAATCCGCAGCTGATTTCGCTGCTGATCCGCAGCTGATTTCGCTGCGGATCCGCAGCTGATTTCGCTGCTGATCCGCAGCTGATTTCGCTGCTGATCCGCTGCTGATTTCGCTGTGGATCAGCAGCGAAATCAGCAGCGAATCAGCAGCGAAATCAGCAGCAGATCAGCAGTGAAATCAGCTGCGGATCAGCAGCGAAATCAGCTGCGGATCAGCAGCGAAATCAGCTGCGGATCAGCAGCGGATTTCGCTGCTGATCCGCAGCTGATTTCGCTGCTGATCCGCAGCTGATTTCGCTGCTGATCCGCAGCTGATTTCGCTGCTGATCCGCAGCGGATTTTGCTGCTAATCCGCAGCTGATTTCGCTGCTGATCCGCAGCTGATTTTGCTGCGGATCCGCAGCAGATTTGGCGCTGCGGATTCACAGCAGATCCAGAAACCATGTACAGTACAATGCAAATAAATGGTAAAAAAAAACGCTGTGCACATGCTGCAGATTTTTCAGCGCAGATTTGCTGCGGTTTTAAATCCGCAGCATGTCAATTCTTTGTGCGGATTCCGCAGCGATTTTACACCTATTCCATTATAGGCGTAAAACCGCAGAGAAAAACCGCAGCAAATCCGCGCTAAATACGCAGGTAAAAGGCAGGTCGTTTTACCTGCGGATTTTAGAAAAATCCGCAAGTGAATCCGCAACGTGTGCACGGGGCCTTAGGGTCAGGCTGGGTTCATATTGCATTATGGCAGTCCGTTAGATGGACTGCGTTTTACCGCGGTATAACGCGGTGTAACGCAGTCCATTAACGCTGCCATTCACCCCATTTGTGTGCGCATCACAACGCATGCCATGAAGCGGCATGCGTTCGCGACGTGTCGTCATTCAGTGACGGAGCCTTGGACGCAGGCTGCAACGTCTGGGCTCCATCACCGCTAGCACAGATGAATCATCGCTGATTCCTCTGCACTAGCGGGTATAGCATAACGCGATCGCGTTATGCTATACCGTTACCAGCCCGTCAACGCTATGTGTTGAACGGGCTGGTAAAACGCAATATGAACCCAGCCTTAGGGTTAGAACTAGGGTTAGGGTTAGAACTAGGGTAAGGGTTGGAATTAGGGTTAGGGTTGGAATTAGGGTTAGGGTTGGAATTAGGGTTAGGGTTGGGATTAGGGTTAGGGTTAGGATAAGCGTTAGGGGTGTTTTGGGGTTAGGGTTGGGATTAGGGTTAGGCTTGTGGTTAGGTTTATGTTAGAGTTGGGATTAGGGTTAGGGGTGTGTTGGGGTTAGGGTTATGGTTAGGGTTTGTATTAGGGTTAGGGGTGTGTAGGGGTTAGGGTTGGGGTTAGGGGTGTGTTGGGGTTAGGGTTGGAGTTAGAATTGAGGGTTTCCACTATTTAGGTACATCAGGGGTCTCCATACGCGACATGGCGCCACCATTGATTCCTGCAAATTTTGCGTTCAAAAAGTCAAACAGTGCTCCCTTTATTCCAAGCCCCGACGTGTGCCCAAACAGTGGTTTACCCCCACATATGGGGTATCAGCGTACTCGGGAAAAATTGCACAACAACTTTGGGGGTCTAATTTCTCCTGTTACTGTTGGGAAAAAAAATTGGGGACTAAAAAAGTTATTTTTGTGGAAAAAAATGATTTTTTATTTTCACGGCTCTGCGTTATAAACTTCTGTGAAGAACTTGGGGGTTCAAAGTGCTCACCACACATCTAGATAAGTTCCTTGCGGGGTCTAGTTTCCAAAATGGGGTCACTTGTGGGGAGTTTCTACTGTTTAGGCACATCAGGGACTCTGCAAACGTAACATGACGCCCGCAGACCATTCCATCAAGTCGGCATTTCAAAACGTCACTACTTCCCTTCCGAGCCCCGAAGTGTGCCCATACAGTAGTTTTCTCCCACATATAGGATATCAGCGTACTCAGGACAAATTGGACAACAACTTTTGAGGTCTAATTTCTCCTGTTACCCTTGGGAAAATAAAAAAATTGGGGACTAAAAGATCATGTTTGTGGAAAAAATATGATTTTTTTATTTTCATGGCCCAGCGTTATAAACTTCTGTGTAGCCCTTGGGGGTTCAAAGTGCTCACTACACATCTAGATAAGCTCCTTGGGGGGTCTAGTTTCCAAAATGGGGTCACTTGTGGGGGGTTTCTACTGTTTAGGCACATCAGGGGCTCTGCAAACGCAACATGACGCCCACAGAACATTCCATCAAGTCTGCATTCCAAAATGGCGCTCCTTCCCTTCTGTGCTCTCCCATGCGCCAAAACAGTGGTTCCCCCCCATCAAAGTCTGCAATCCAAAACGTCACTACTTCCCTTCCGAGCCCCGACGTGCGCCCATACCGTAGTTTACTCCCACATATGGGGTACTAGTGTACTCAGGACAAACTGTACAACAACTTTTGTGGTCCAATTTCTCCTGTTACCCTTGTGAAAATAAAAAATTGCGGGTTAAAAAAATCAGTTTTTGAGGAAAAAAATGATTTTCTATTTTCACGGCTCTGCATTACAAACTTCTGTGAAGCACGTGGGGGTCAAGGTGCTCACCACACATCTAGTTAAGTTCCTTGAGGGGTCTAGTTTACAAAATGTGGTCACTTGTGGGGGGTTTCTACTGTTTAGGCACATCAGGGGCTCTGCCCGCCCGCAGACCATTCCATCAAGTCGACATTTCAAAGCGTCACTACATCCCTTCCAAGCCCTGACGTGTGCCCAAACAGTGGTTCTCCCCACATGTGAGGTACTAGCGTACTTAGGACAAATTAGACAACAACTTTTGGGGTCCAATTTCTCCTGTAACCATTGTGAAAATAAAAAATATGGGGCTAAATAATCATTTTTTGAGAAAAAAAAATTATTTTTTATTTTCACGGCTCTGCGTTATAAACTTTTGTGAAGCACCTGGGGTTCAAAGTGCTCACTGTGCATCTGCATAAGTTTCTTAGGGGGTCTAGTTTCCAAAATGGGGTCATTTGTGGGGGAGCTCCAAAGTTTAGGCATACAGGGGCTCTCCAAACATGACATGGTGTCCGCTAACGACTGGAGCTAATTTTCCATTCAAAAAGTCAAATGGCGCTCCTTCCCTTCTGAGCCCTGCCGTGCGTCCAAACAGTGGTTTATGACCACATATGAGGTATCTGTGTACTCAGGAGAAATTGCCCAACACATTTTAGGATCCAATTCATACTGTTGCCCATGTGAAAATGAAAAACTGAGGCTAAAAGAACATTTTTGTGAAAAAAAAAAGTACTTTCTTTTTTTTACGGATCAATTTGTGAAGCACTTGGGGGTTCAAAGTGCTCACTCTGCATCTAGATAAGTTCCTTGGGGGGTCTAGTTTCCAAAATGGGGTCACTTGTGGGGGAGCTCCAATGTTTAGGCACACAGGGACTCTCCAAATGCGACATGGCATCCGCTAAAAAATTCCAGCATATTTTCCATTCAAAAAGTCAAATGGCGCTCCTTCCCTTCTGAGCCCTGCCGTGCGCCCAAACAGTGGTTTATGACCACATATGAGGTATTGGTGTACTCAGAGAAATTGCCCCAACAAATTTTAGGATCCATTTTATACTGTTGCCCATGTGAAAATGAAAAAACTGAGGCTAAAAGAAAATTTTTGTGAAAAAAAAAGTACTTTCTTTTTTTTATGGATCAATTTGTGAAGCACCTGGGGGTTCAAAGTGCTCACTCTGCATCTAGATAAGTTCCTTGGGAGGTCTAGTTTCCAAAATGGGGTCACTTGTGGGGGAGCTCCAATATTTAGGCACACAGGGACTCTCCAAATGCGACATGGCAACCGCTAAATATTCCAGCATATTTTCTATTCAAAAAGTCAAATGGCGCTCCTTCCCTTCTGAGCCCTGCCGTGCGCTCAAACAGTGGTTTATGACCACATATGAGGTATCTGTGTACTCAGGAGAAATTGCCCAACAAATTTTAGGGTCCATTTTATCCTGTTGCCCATGCAAAAATGAAAAAATTGATGCTAAAAGAAAAATTTTGTTGGAAAAATTAAAATGTCCATTTTTTCCTTCCACGTTGCTTTAGTTCCTGTGAAGCACCTGAAGGGTTAATAATCTTCTTGAATGTAGTTTTGAGTAGCTTGAGGGGTGCAGTTTTTATAATGGTGTCACTTTTGGTATTTTCTGCCATATAGACCCCTCAAAGTGACTTCAAATGTGAGGTGGTCCCTAAAATAAATGGTTTTTGTAAATTTGCTGTAAAAATGAGAAATCGCTGGTCAACTTTTAACCCTTATAACTTCCTAACAAAAAAAAATGTTGTTCCCAAAATTGTGCTGATGTAAAGTAGACATGTGGGAAATGTTATTTTATTAACTATTTTGTGTCACATAACTCTCTGGTTTTAACAGAATAAAAATTCAAAATTTGAAAATGCGAAATTTTCAAAATTTTGGCCAAAGTTCCATTTTTTTCACAATAAACGCAAAAATTATCGACCTAAATTTACCACTAACATGAAGCCCAATATGTCATGAAAAAACAATCTCAGAATCGCTAGGATCCGTTGAAGCGTTCCTGAGTTATTTCCTCATAAAGGACACTGGTCAGAATTGCAAAAAATGGCCAGGTCATTTAGGTCAAAATAGGCTGGGTCATGAAGGGGTTAATCTACCAGTAGTTCCAAATAAATAAACATTTATCTAAACTGGTCTCTTCATCTTAACAGCCGTAAGCTTCTTATACCTACGTTTTGGCACTTGTCTAATATTCCAAGCATAAATCACTATTACTAAGATTGACCAACTGTATCACACTGAAGAACTAGCAGCATTAGCCACACATAGCCTTTCTCCCTTCTCGCAGGTCTGGAGTCCTTGGGTGACGTATAGGAATTCAGATAAATTCATTTTCCTGTGTGTGTCTGATTCTGCCCTTGATATTGAACATGACCAATGTGCCAATGGACCATGTCCCTTTTACCTTTATCCCTGGTTCCCCCTCTCCCCTCCTCCCCTTCCCCTCCCCTCCCATCCCCTTGTTGTCTCCTTAGGTTTCCTCCCCCTTTTTGTGCTCTGGTTCTGCATTTGGTTAGTTAACTAACTCACCCATGATACTCCAGAGCTTCAGTTAAATCATTATGTTCATTTGTCGATTAATAGTAACCAAGAATCACTCATCTCTTTATTAATGATATTTTGATAGAGACGTTTGCATCTTCATTTTCGTAAACATGGAAATTATTTAAGGTCATGTGTATCTACGAGGCATGTATGACTATGAATACTGTACTATTTGCTTCTTCTGTCTCTCATGTTTGATTGGATAATTATTTATGCTGATGCTTTTCACCTAGTGATTCTCAATAAATAAAACATTGAAAACAAATAACTCAAGCACAATGGTATTCCTAACCACTTTGGATAGAACCAAAATCAAGCCATTGACTCGCCGACCAATGGCCATTATAACACACTCCGTAACCGACACTAGGTGGTTGAGGGATATACACATGTGGTCAAAATTGTTTGTACCCTCGTTTAAGGACAGAAAAAACCCATAAAGGTCACAGAAATAACTGAATCTGACAAAATTAATAATAAATCAAAAATCTATGAAAATGAACAAATGAAAGTCAGACATTGCTTTTCAATCATGCTTCCACAGAATTTAAAAAAAAAATAAAACTCATGAAATAGGCCTGGACAGAAGTGATGGTACCCTTGACTTACTATTTTCTTGCACAACCTTTTGAGGCAATCACTGCAATTAACGATTCCTGCAACTGTCAATGAGACTTCTGCACCTCTCGACCGGTATTTTGGCCCACTCCTCAAGAGCAAACTGCTCCAGTTGTCTTGTGTTTGAAGGTTGCCTTTTCTAGAAGGCATGATTCAGCTCTTTCCAAACATGCTCAATAGGATTTAGGTCAGGGCTCATAGAATGCCACTTCAGAATAGTCCAATGTTTTCCTCTTAGCCATTCTTGTGTGTTTTTAACTGTTTTTTTTGGGACATTATCCTGTTGCAAGACTCATGACCTGCAACTAAGACAGCTTTCTGACATTGGCCAGCGCATTTCTCTCTTGAATCCCTTGACAGTCTTGAGATTTCATTGTACCCTGCACAAATTCTAGACACACTGTGCCAGATTCAGCAAGCAGCCCCAGAACATAACAGAGCCTCCTCCATGTTTCACAGTAGGGACAGTGTTATTTTCTTGATACCCTTCATTTTTCCATCTGTGAACATAGAGCTGATGTGCCTTGCCAAAAGGCTCCATTTTGTCTCATCTATCCATTCTCCCAGAAGCTTTGTGGCTTGTCAACATGTTAGTTTGGCAAATTCCAGTCTGGCTTTTTTTATATGATTTTTTTCAAACAATGGTGTTCTCCTTGGTCGTCTCCCATGAAGTCCACTTTGGCTCTACAACAACGGATGTGCAATCTGATACTGATGTTCCTTGAGCTTGAAATTCACCTTTAATCAGTTTAGAAGTTTTTCTGGGCTCTTTTGTACCATTCGTTTATCGTCTCTTTGATTGTGATCAATTTTCCTCCTGCGGCCACGTCCAGGGAGGATGGCTACAGTTCCATGGAGCTTAAATTTCTGAATAATATGTGCAACTGTAGTCACAGAACATCAAGCTGCTTGGAGATGGTCTTATAACTTTTACCTTTAACATGTTTGTCTATAATGTTTTTTCTAATCTCCTGAGACAACTCTTTCCTTCACTTGCTCTGGTCCACGTTGAGTATGATACACACCATTCACCAAACAGTACAGTAAAGTATTGTAGCCCTCTATACAGGCCAAACCTGATTCCAAGATTGTAGACACCTGTGATGCTAATTAGTGGACACACCTTGATTTAACACGTTCCTTTTGTCACATAATTTTCAGGGGTACCATCATTTCTGTCCCAGTCCTATTTCATGATTTTTTTTTTTAATTCATGGAAGCATGGTAGAAAACCAAAGTCTGACTTTCATTTGTTTTTTCATAGATTTTGGATTTATTATTACTTTTGTCAGATTCAAGTTATTTCTGTGACCATTGTGGGTTTTTCTGTCTTTAAACGAGGGTACCAACAATTGTACCACGTGTGTACTAAAGGTAATGTATCTGCTGAAATAATCTCATGCTGCCAGCAGGAACAACCATAAATTTACATAAAAATTCCAGCCAAATTTTTATATCCTCTTTTACTTCTTTGCATAATCTAACGTAAGACCTAGGAGGGTTATAGCCGTTCGTGGAGTCAAAAGACATCTAGAAAATACTCTTGCTATCGGAATTATTCGCAAAGTGAAATTCAATAGACATAGAAGAACTGTAACTCCTATAACAAAACTTTATCTTTAGCTAAAAAACTTTACAAAAAACTATAAGCTTTTTTAAAGCTTATCGTAAGGAAGGCTACACTCCATCTTCTGGGAGTCAATGACTATAACCTAAAAATCTATCTATGAGAAGAAAAAAACGTTTTTCTTTTGTTATAGGGACTCCAAAATACTCATTATAGCTAGGGTTCTGGGGGATAAGTTTTCTCCTTGTGGAGAGTGACATACCAGCTCTGGCGTGTCGAGGTAAGGAGGCTTATTCGCCGTGCAATGCTCCTCTGGAAATTTTAATATGCAAATTCCCTCTTCAAACAAAGAGGACATGTACTCTATAGCGCCACCTATTGGAAGTAGCGATCCTACAAGTCACAATCAACCCTTTAACGAGTCGTGTAATAAGACTTAGGATAAAAGCCAAATCAAATCTCCATTTGCAGACACGGTGTTTCGGACTGTTGGCCTCGTCAGTGCAAAGTAGGAGATATTGATTTGGCTAGATGAGAGGCTCTGGACTGGGGTCTGGGGGGAAAGGGTTACTCCTTGTGGAGAGTGACATACCAGCTCTGGCGTGTCGAGGTAAGGAGGCTTATTCGCCGTGCAATGCTCCTCTGGGAAATTTTAATATGCAAATTTGCCTCTTAAACTCTCCACAAGGAGAAACCTTATCCCCCAGAAACCCCAGTCCAGAGCCTCTCATCTAGCCAAATCAGATCTCTCCTACTTTCACTGACGAGGACCAACAGTTCGAAAAACCGTGTCTGCAAATGGAGATTCTGATTTGGCTTTTATCCTAAGTCATATACAAGACTCGTTAAAGGGTTGATTGTGACTTGTAGGATCGCTACTTCCAATAGGTGGCCTATAGAGTACAATTCTCTTGTTTAAGAGGCAATTTGCCATATCAGTTATAGCTAAGAAATTTGTTCAGTAGTTTTAAACATAAGTCATATTCTGCTGCCCAATAATAAGAAATCATCTAAGAACTACCTAAATCAAAATTCATAATCAACTACCCATTGAATAAACGAAGAGAAGGTTTCAAAATAGTGACAAGAAAGGGAGAATCCCATAGGCAAACACATGTCAAAATAAAATTCACTTTCAAGAACAAACCTAAAGAGTTAAAACCTGATGGTTGACAGGTAACAGTCTAAAAGCTATTTTTTATCTTGATTTTGCTAACAAAGAATTTTTTCCCTGGGATCTAAGTAGATCAATTGCCATATAAAAGAAGAATACTTAACAGAACAACTGATTTATCAACTTCATCAATTAATGATGATCCGTGGGGGTACCACAAATGATGATTAATCTAAATGATCCAAGATCTTTTTTAGGAACTAGGCCTAACAGAGTCACTGTAAAATTCACAAAACGAAGGAGATGGAAAAGGGCCAACAATCCGGTTAGCTAATAATTTCTTCGCAATTTTTCTTAAGCTTATTTTTTAACCCTTAGTGACAGAGCCAATTTGGTATTAATGACCAAGCCAATTTTTTACAATTCTTACCACTGTCACTTTTTGAAGTTATAGCTCTGGAACATTGAACAAATCCCACTGATTCTGAATTTTTTTTGTGCCATATTTACTTAATGCTAGTGGTAAAATTTTCTTGTATAAACCTGGGTTTATTTATGAAAAACAAGGAAATTTGGCAAAAATTTTGAACAATTTTTGCAATTTTCAAAATTTAATTTTTGTACCCTTAAATCAGAGAGTGGTGTCACAAAAATAGTTGATAAATAACATTTCCCACATGTCAGCATAATTTTGAAAGCACAATATTTTTTTGTTAGGACGTTTTAAAGGTTTAAAAAATTGACCAGCGATTTCTCATTTTTCCACAAAATTTACAAAACCATTTTTTTAGGGACCACCTTACATTTGAAGTGAGTTTGGGGGTCAATATAACAGAAAATACTCAAGTGACACCATTAAAAAATTGCACCCTCAAGTTGCACAAAACCACATTCAAAAATTTATTAACACTTCAGGTGCTCCACGAGAACTAAGCAATGTGGAAAGAAAAAATGAGCATTTTATTTCTTTCGCAAACAAATTTACTTTGCCACCTAACTTTTTTATTTTCACAAGGGTATTAGGAGAAAAGGACCACAAAATTGTTTGCAATTCGCCTGAGTACGCAATACCCCGATGTGGGGGGAAAGCCACCGTTGGGCACATGGCATCCTCGGAAGTGAAGGAGCACAGTTTGACTTTTTGAACACAAAATTGATCAATGGTGGGAGCCATGTCCGGTTTGGAGACTCCCTGATGACCTAAACAGTGAAGCCCCCATTCTAACTCCAACCATAAACAAACCCTAATCAAAACACACCCCTAACTCTAATTCAACCCTAACCATAACCCTAACCACAACTCTAACCCCAACACACCCTAAATCCTAATCCCAACCC